>CM050165.1:431877564-432627564 GCA_027410445.1 Discoglossus pictus | reverse complement strand
TGCTATTAGGAGCCCCTTGGTCTGCAATGTCAGATCCAAACTGCTGGTGTGTGCTACTTGCTGTGCTTCCTGTAGCCAAGGCACCCTGTGTGCACTACCAGCCTAAGGATACAATCCAGGGTCTGCTGTGCTCACCCTCTGTGTGCAATCCAACACTGTGCATGAGAGTGGGCACTGATCACCCACTGTGTGCACTCCAGCAATGTGCACTGATCACCCTCTGCAAACTCCAGCAATGTGCACCACCAAGCACTGATCACCTTCTGTATGCACTCCAGCAATGTGCACCAGCCAGCACTGATCACCCACTGTGTGCAATCCAGCAATGTGCACCAGCCAGTACTGTGCACTGATCACCCACTGTGTGCAATCCAGCAATGTGCACTGATCACCCTCTGCAAACTCCAGCAATGTGCACCAGCCAGCACTGATCACCCTCTGTGTGCAATCCAGCAATGTGCACTGATCACCCTCTGCAAACTCCAGCAATGTGCACCAGCCAGCACTGATCACCCACTGTGTGCAATCCAGCAATGTGCACCAGCCAGTACTGTGCACTGATCACCCACTGTGTGCAATCCAGCAATGTGCACCAGCCAGTACTGTGCACTGATCACCCACTGTGTGCAATCCAGCAATGTGCACCAGCCAGTACTGTGCACTGATCACCCACTGAGTACAATCCAGCAATGTGCACCAGCCAGTACTGTGCACTGATCACCCACTGTGTGCAATCCAGCAATGTGCACCAGCCAGTACTGTGCACTGATCACCCACTGTGTGCAATCCAGCAATGTGCACCAGCCAGTACTGTGCACTGATCACCCACTGTGTGCAATCCAGCAATGTGCACTGATCACCCTCTGCAAACTCCAGCAATGTGCACCAGCCAGCACTGATCACCCACTGTGTGCAATCCAGCAATGTGCACTGATCACCCTCTGCAAACTCCAGCAATGTGCACCAGCCAGCACTGATCACCCACTGTGTGCAATCCAGCAATGTGCACCAGAGAGCACTGCTCATATCACTGTATGTACATGGCACATTTTGCTGCTGGTTCAATGACAGTAAACTGAAACTCAGCCAGATCTGTTACTTGACTCCCGCACCAGCTGACCAGTCACTGTATTTACACTGCACACTCCCTACCTGTATCACCAGCAATTACACTGCATGGGTGACCAGTAATTACACTGCACACTCACTGTCTATGTGACCAGTAATTACACTGCACACTCACTGTCTATGTGACCAGTAATAACACTGCACACTCACTGTCTTTGTGACCAGTAATTACACTGCACACTCACTGTCTATGTGACCAGTAATTACACTGCACACTCACTGTCTATGTGACCAGTAATTACACTGCACACTCACTGTCTATGTGACCAGTAATTACACTGCACACTCACTGTCTATGTGACCAGTAATTACACTGCACACTCACTGTCTATGTGACCAGTAATTACACTGCACACTCACTGTCTATGTGACCAGCAATTACACTGCACACTCACTATCTATGTGACCAGTAATTACACTGCACACTCACTGTCTATGTGACCAGTAATTACACTGCACACTCACTGTCTGCGTGACCAGTAATTACACTGCACACTCACTGTCTATGTGACCAGTAATTACACTGCATACTCACTGTCTATGTGACCAGTAATTACACTGCACACTCACTGTCTATGTGACCAGTAATTACACTGCACACTCACTGTCTATGTGACCAGTAATTACACTGCACATTCACTGTCTATGTGACCAGCAATAACACTGCACACTCACTGTCTATGTGACCAGCAATTACACTGCACACTCACTGTCTATGTGACCAGTAATTACACTGCACACTCACTGTCTTTGTGACCAGTAATTACACTGCACACTCACTGTCTATGTGACCAGTAATTACACTGCATACTCACTGTCTATGTGACCAGTAATTACACTGCATACTCACTGTCTATGTGACCAGTAATTACACTGCACACTCACTGTCTATGTGACCAGTAATTACACTGCACACTCACTGTCTATGTGACCAGTAATTACACTGCACACTCACTGTCTATGTGACCAGTAATTACACTGCATACTCACTGTCTATGTGACCAGTAATTACACTGCACACTCACTGTCTATGTGACCAGTAATTACACTGCACACTCACTGTCTGCGTGACCAGTAATTACACTGCACACTCACTGTCTATGTGACCAGTAATTACACTGCATACTCACTGTCTATGTGACCAGTAATTACACTGCACACTCACTGTCTGCGTGACCAGTAATTACACTGCATACTCACTGTCTATGTGACCAGTAATTACACTGCACACTCACTGTCTATGTGACCAGTAATTACACTGCACATTCACTGTCTATGTGACCAGTAATTACACTGCACACTCACTGTCTATGTGACCAGTAATTACACTGCACACTGTCTATGTGACCAGCAATAACACTGCACACTCACTGTCTATGTGACCAGTAATTACACTGCACACTCACTGTCTATGTGACCAGTAATTACACTGCACACTGTCTATGTGACCAGTAATTACACTGTACACTCACTGTCTGCGTGACCAGTAATTACACTGCACACTCACTGTCTGCGTGACCAGTAATTACACTGCACACTCACTGTCTATGTGACCAGTAATTACACTGCACACTCACTGTCTATGTGACCAGTAATTACACTGCACACTCACTGTCTATGTGACCAGTAATTACACTGCACACTCACTGTCTATGTGACCAGTAATTACACTGCACACTCACTGTCTATGTGACCAGCAATAACACTGCACACTCACTGTCTATGTGACCAGCAATTACACTGCACACTCACTGTCTATGTGACCAGCAATTACACTGCACACTCACTGTCTATGTGACCAGTAATTACACTGCACACTCACTGTCTATGTGACCAGTAATTACACTGCACACTCACTGTCTATGTGACCAGTAATTACACTGCACACTCACTGCCTATGTGACCAGTAATTACACTGCACACTCACTGTCTATGTGACCAGTAATTACACTGCACACTCACTGTCTATGTGACCAGTAATTACACTGCACACTCATTGCCTATGTGACCAGTAATTACACTGCACACTCACTGTCTATGTGACCTGTAATTACACTGCACACTCACTGTCTAGGTGACCAGTAATTACACTGCATACTCACTGTCTATGTGACCAGTAATTACACTGCACACTCACTGTCTATGTGACCAGCAATTACACTGCACACTCACTGTCTGCGTGACCAGTAATTACACTGCACACTCACTGTCTATGTGACCAGCAATAACACTGCACACTCACTGTCTATGTGACCAGCAATTACACTGCACACTCACTGTCTATGTGACCAGCAATTACACTGCACACTCACTGTCTGCGTGACCAGTAATTACACTGCACATTCACTGTCTATGTGACCAGCAATTACACTGCACACTCACTGTCTATGTGACCAGTAATTACACTGCACACTCACTGTCTATGTGACCAGTAATTACACTGCACACTCACTGTCTATGTGACCAGCAATAACACTGCACACTCACTGTCTGCGTGACCAGTAATTACACTGCACACTCACTGTCTATGTGACCAGTAATTACACTGCACACTCACTGTCTATGTGACCAGTAATTACACTGCACACTCACTGTCTATGTGACCAGTAATTACACTGCACATTCACTGTCTATGTGACCAGTAATTACACTGCACACTCACTGTCTATGTGACCAGTAATTACACTGCACACTGTCTATGTGACCAGCAATAACACTGCACACTCACTGTCTGCGTGACCAGTAATTACACTGCACACTCACTGTCTATGTGACCAGTAATTACACTGCACACTCACTGTCTATGTGACCAGTAATTACACTGCACACTCACTGTCTTTGTGACCAGTAATTACACTGCACACTCACTGTCTATGTGACCAGTAATTACACTGCACACTCACTGTCTTTGTGACCAGTAATTACACTGCACACTCACTGTCTATGTGACCAGTAATTACACTGCACACTCACTGTCTGCGTGACCAGTAATTACACTGCACACTCACTGTCTATGTGACCAGTAATTACACTGCACACTCACTGTCTATGTGACCAGTAATTACACTGCACACTCACTGTCTGCGTGACCAGTAATTACACTGCACACTCACTGTCTATGTGACCTGCAATTACACTGCACACTCACTGTCTATGTTTCCAGTAATTACACTGCACACTCACTGTCTGTGTGACCAGTAATTACACTGCACACTCACTGTCTATGTGACCAGTAATTACACTGCACACTCACTGTCTATGTGACCAGCAATAACACTGCACACTCACTGTCTATGTGACCAGTAATTACACTGCACACTCACTGTCTATGTGACCAGTAATTACACTGCACACTCACTGTCTATGTGACCAGTAATTACACTGCACACTCACTGTCTATGTGACCAGTAATTACACTGCACACTCACTGTCTATGTGACCAGTAATTACACTGCATACTCACTGTCTATGTGACCAGTAATTACACTGCACACTCACTGTCTATGTGACCAGTAATTACACTGCACACTCACTGTCTGCGTGACTAGTAATTACACTGCACACTCACTGTCTATGTGACCAGTAATTACACTGCACACTCATTGTCTATGTGACCAGTAATAACACTGCACACTCACTGTCTATGTGACCAGTAATAACACTGCACACTCACTGTCTATGTGACCAGCAATAACACTGCACACTCACTGTCTATGTGACCAGTAATTACACTGCACACTCACTGTCTATGTGACCAGTAATAACACTGCACACTCACTGTCTATGTGACCAGTAATTACACTGCATACTCACTGTCTATGTGACCAGTAATAACACTGCACACTCACTGTCTATGTGACCAGTAATTACACTGCACACTCACTGTCTATGTGACCAGCAATAACACTGCACACTCACTGTCTGCGTGACCAGTAATTACACTGCACACTCACTGTCTATGTGACCAGTAATTACACTGCACACTCACTGTCTATGTGACCAGCAATAACACTGCACACTCACTGTCTATGTGACCAGCAATTACACTGCACACTCACTGTCTATGTGACCAGCAATTACACTGCACACTCACTGTCTATGTGACCAGTAATTACACTGCACACTCACTGTCTGCGTGACCAGTAATTACACTGCATACTCACTGTCTATGTGACCAGTAATTACACTGCACACTCACTGTCTATGTGACCAGTAATTACACTGCACACTCACTGTCTATGTTACCAGTAATTACACTGCACACTCACTGTCTATGTGACCAGTAATTACACTGCACACTCACTGTCTATGTGACCAGTAATTACACTGCACACTCACTGTCTATGTGACCAGCAATAACACTGCACACTCACTGTCTATGTGACCAGTAATTACACTGCACACTCACTGTCTATGTGACCAGCAATTACACTGCACATTCACTGTCTATGTGACCAGTAATTACACTGCACATTCACTGTCTATGTGACCAGTAATTACACTGCACACTCACTGTCTATGTGACCAGCAATAACACTGCACACTCACTGTCTATGTGACCAGTAATTACACTGCACACTCACTGTCTATGTGACCAGCAATTACACTGCACACTCACTGTCTATGTGACCAGTAATAACACTGCACATTCACTGTCTATGTGACCAGTAATTACACTGCACACTCACTGTCTATGTGACCAGCAATAACACTGCACACTCACTGTCTATGTGACCAGTAATTACACTGCACACTCACTGTCTATGTGACCAGCAATTACACTGCACACTCACTGTCTATGTGACCAGCAATTACACTGCACACTCACTGTCTATGTGACCAGTAATAACACTGCACACTCACTGTCTATGTGACCAGTAATTACACTGCACACTCACTGTCTATGTGACCAGTAATTACACTGCACACTCACTGTCTATGTGACCAGTAATTACACTGCACATTCACTGTCTATGTGACCAGTAATTACACTGCACACTCACTGTCTTTGTGACCAGTAATTACACTGCACACTCACTGTCTATGTGACCAGTAATTACACTACACACTCACTGTCTTTGTGACCAGTAATTACACTGCACACTCACTGTCTATGTGACCAGTAATTACACTGCACATTCACTGTCTATGTGACCAGTAATTACACTGCACACTCACTGTCTGCGTGACCAGTAATTACACTGCACACTCACTGTCTATGTGACCAGTAATTACACTGCACACTCACTGTCTGCGTGACCAGTAATTACACTGCACACTCACTGTCTATGTGACCAGTAATTACACTGCACACTCATTGTCTGCGTGACCAGTAATTACACTGCACACTCACTGTCTGTGTGACCAGTAATTACACTGCACACTCACTGTCTATGTGACCAGTAATTACACTGCACACTCACTGTCTATGTGACCAGCAATAACACTGCACACTCACTGTCTATGTGACCAGTAATTACACTGCACACTCACTGTCTATGTGACCAGTAATTACACTGCACACTCACTGTCTATGTGACCAGTAATTACACTGCATACTCACTGTCTATGTGACCAGTAATTACACTGCACACTCATTGTCTATGTGACCAGTAATTACACTGCACACTCACTGTCTATGTGACCAGTAATTACACTGCACACTCACTGTCTATGTGACCAGTAATTACACTGCACACTCACTGTCTATGTGACCAGTAATTACACTGCACACTCACTGTCTGTGTGACCAGTAATTACACTGCACACTCACTGTCTGTGACCAGTAATTACACTGCACACTCACTGTCTATGTGACCAGTAATTACACTGCATACTCACTGTCTATGTGACCAGTAATTACACTGCACACTCACTGTCTATGTGACCAGTAATTACACTGCACACTCACTGTCTGTGTGACCAGTAATTACACTGCACACTCACTGTCTGTGACCAGTAATTACACTGCACACTCACTGTCTATGTGACCAGTAATTACACTGCATACTCACTGTCTATGTGACCAGTAATTACACTGCACACTCACTGTCTGCGTGACCAGTAATTACACTGCATACTCACTGTCTATGTGACCAGCAATAACACTGCACACTCACTGTCTATGTGACCAGCAATTACACTGCACACTCACTGTCTATGTGACCAGCAATTACACTGCACACTCACTGTCTATGTGACCAGTAATTACACTGCACACTCACTGTCTGCGTGACCAGTAATTACACTGCATACTCACTGTCTATGTGACCAGTAATTACACTGCACACTCATTATCTATGTGACCAGTAATTACACTGCACACTCACTGTCTGCGTGACCAGTAATTACACTGCATACTCACTGTCTATGTGACCAGTAATTACACTGCACACTCACTGTCTATGTGACCAGTAATTACACTGCACACTCACTGTCTATGTGACCAGTAATTACACTGCACACTCACTGTCTATGTGACCAGTAATTACACTGCACACTCACTGTCTATGTGACCAGTAATTACACTGCACACTCACTGTCTATGTGACCAGTAATTACACTGCACACTCACTGTCTATGTGACCAGTAATTACACTGCACACTCACTGTCTATGTGACCAGTAATTACACTGCACACTCACTGTCTATGTGACCAGTAATTACACTGCACACTCACTGTCTATGTGACCAGTAATAACACTGCACACTCACTGTCTATGTGACCTGTAATTACACTGCACACTCACTGTCTATGTGACCAGTAATTACACTGCACACTCACTGTCTATGTGACCAGCAATTACACTGCACATTCACTGTCTATGTGACCAGTATATACACTGCACACTCACTGTCTATGTGACCAGCAATTACACTGCACACTCACTGTCTATGTGACCAGTAATAACACTGCACACTCACTGTCTATGTGACCAGTAATTACACTGCACACTCACTGTCTATGTGACCAGTAATTACACTGCACACTCACTGTCTATGTGACCAGTAATTACACTGCACACTCACTGTCTATGTGACCAGTAATTACACTGCACACTCACTGTCTATGTGACCAGTAATTACACTGCACACTCACTGTCTATGTGACCAGTAATTACACTGCACACTCACTGTCTATGTGACCAGCAATTACACTGCACACTCACTGTCTATGTGACCAGTAATTACACTGCACATTCACTGTCTATGTGACCAGTAATTACACTGCACACTCACTGTCTATGTGACCAGTAATTACACTGCACACTCACTGTCTATGTGACCAGCAATTACACTGCACACTCACTGTCTATGTGACCAGTAATTACACTGCACACTCACTGTCTATGTGACCAGTAATTACACTGCACACTCACTGTCTGCGTGACCAGTAATTACACTGCACACTCACTGTCTATGTGACCAGCAATTACACTGCACATTCACTGTCTATGTGACCAGTATATACACTGCACACTCACTGTCTATGTGACCAGCAATTACACTGCACACTCACTGTCTATGTGACCAGTAATAACACTGCACACTCACTGTCTATGTGACCAGTAATTACACTGCACACTCACTGTCTATGTGACCAGTAATTACACTGCACACTCACTGTCTATGTGACCAGTAATTACACTGCACACTCACTGTCTATGTGACCAGTAATTACACTGCACACTCACTGTCTATGTGACCAGTAATTACACTGCACACTCACTGTCTATGTGACCAGCAATTACACTGCACACTCACTGTCTATGTGACCAGTAATTACACTGCACATTCACTGTCTATGTGACCAGTAATTACACTGCACACTCACTGTCTATGTGACCAGTAATTACACTGCACACTCACTGTCTATGTGACCAGCAATTACACTGCACACTCACTGTCTATGTGACCAGTAATTACACTGCACACTCACTGTCTATGTGACCAGTAATTACACTGCACACTCACTGTCTGCGTGACCAGTAATTACACTGCACACTCACTGTCTATGTGACCAGTAATTACACTGCATACTCACTGTCTATGTGACCAGTAATTACACTGCACACTCACTGTCTATGTGACCAGTAATTACACTGCACACTCACTGTCTATGTGACCAGTAATTACACTGCACATTCACTGTCTATGTGACCAGTAATTACACTGCACACTGTCTATGTGACCAGCAATAACACTGCACACTCACTGTCTATGTGACCAGTAATTACACTGCACACTCACTGTCTATGTGACCAGTAATTACACTGCACACTGTCTATGTGACCAGTAATTACACTGCACATTCACTGTCTATGTGACCAGTAATTACACTGCACACTGTCTATGTGACCAGCAATAACACTGCACACTCACTGTCTATGTGACCAGTAATTACACTGCACACTCACTGTCTATGTGACCAGTAATTACACTGCACACTGTCTATGTGACCAGTAATTACACTGTACACTCACTGTCTGCGTGACCAGTAATTACACTGCACACTCACTGTCTGCGTGACCAGTAATTACACTGCACACTCACTGTCTATGTGACCAGTAATTACACTGCACACTCACTGTCTATGTGACCAGTAATTACACTGCACACTCACTGTCTATGTGACCAGTAATTACACTGCACACTCACTGTCTATGTGACCAGTAATTACACTGCACACTCACTGTCTATGTGACCAGCAATAACACTGCACACTCACTGTCTATGTGACCAGCAATTACACTGCACACTCACTGTCTATGTGACCAGCAATTACACTGCACACTCACTGTCTATGTGACCAGCAATTACACTGCACACTCACTGTCTATGTGACCAGTAATTACACTGCACACTCACTGTCTATGTGACCAGTAATTACACTGCACACTCACTGTCTATGTGACCAGCAATTACACTGCACACTCACTGTCTATGTGACCAGCAATTACACTGCACACTCACTGTCTATGTGACCAGCAATTACACTGCACACTCACTGTCTGCGTGACCAGTAATTACACTGCACACTCACTGTCTATGTGACCAGTAATTACACTGCACACTCACTGTCTGCGTGACTAGTAATTACACTGCACACTCACTGTCTATGTGACCAGTAATTACACTGCACACTCATTGTCTATGTGACCAGTAATAACACTGCACACTCACTGTCTATGTGACCAGTAATAACACTGCACACTCACTGTCTATGTGACCAGCAATAACACTGCACACTCACTGTCTGCGTGACCAGTAATTACACTGCACACTCACTGTCTATGTGACCAGTAATTACACTGCACACTCACTGTCTATGTGACCAGCAATAACACTGCACACTCACTGTCTATGTGACCAGCAATTACACTGCACACTCACTGTCTATGTGACCAGCAATTACACTGCACACTCACTGTCTATGTGACCAGTAATTACACTGCACACTCACTGTCTGCGTGACCAGTAATTACACTGCATACTCACTGTCTATGTGACCAGTAATTACACTGCACACTCACTGTCTATGTGACCAGTAATTACACTGCACACTCACTGTCTATGTTACCAGTAATTACACTGCACACTCACTGTCTATGTGACCAGTAATTACACTGCACACTCACTGTCTATGTGACCAGTAATTACACTGCACACTCACTGTCTATGTGACCAGTAATTACACTGCACACTCACTGTCTATGTGACCAGTAATTACACTGCACACTCACTGTCTATGTGACCAGTAATTACACTGCATACTCACTGTCTATGTGACCAGTAATTACACTGCACACTCACTGTCTATGTGACCAGTAATTACACTGCACACTCACTGTCTGCGTGACTAGTAATTACACTGCACACTCACTGTCTATGTGACCAGTAATTACACTGCACACTCATTGTCTATGTGACCAGTAATAACACTGCACACTCACTGTCTATGTGACCAGTAATAACACTGCACACTCACTGTCTATGTGACCAGCAATAACACTGCACACTCACTGTCTGCGTGACCAGTAATTACACTGCACACTCACTGTCTATGTGACCAGTAATTACACTGCACACTCACTGTCTATGTGACCAGCAATAACACTGCACACTCACTGTCTATGTGACCAGCAATTACACTGCACACTCACTGTCTATGTGACCAGCAATTACACTGCACACTCACTGTCTATGTGACCAGTAATTACACTGCACACTCACTGTCTGCGTGACCAGTAATTACACTGCACACTCACTGTCTATGTGACCAGTAATTACACTGCACACTCACTGTCTATGTGACCAGTAATTACACTGCACACTCACTGTCTATGTTACCAGTAATTACACTGCACACTCACTGTCTATGTGACCAGTAATTACACTGCACACTCACTGTCTATGTGACCAGTAATTACACTGCACACTCACTGTCTATGTGACCAGCAATAACACTGCACACTCACTGTCTATGTGACCAGTAATTACACTGCACACTCACTGTCTATGTGACCAGCAATTACACTGCACATTCACTGTCTATGTGACCAGTAATTACACTGCACATTCACTGTCTATGTGACCAGTAATTACACTGCACACTCACTGTCTATGTGACCAGCAATAACACTGCACACTCACTGTCTATGTGACCAGTAATTACACTGCACACTCACTGTCTATGTGACCAGCAATTACACTGCACACTCACTGTCTATGTGACCAGTAATAACACTGCACATTCACTGTCTATGTGACCAGTAATTACACTGCACACTCACTGTCTATGTGACCAGCAATAACACTGCACACTCACTGTCTATGTGACCAGTAATTACACTGCACACTCACTGTCTATGTGACCAGTAATTACACTGCACACTCACTGTCTATGTGACCAGCAATTACACTGCACACTCACTGTCTATGTGACCAGTAATAACACTGCACACTCACTGTCTATGTGACCAGTAATTACACTGCACACTCACTGTCTATGTGACCAGTAATTACACTGCACACTCACTGTCTATGTGACCAGTAATTACACTGCACATTCACTGTCTATGTGACCAGTAATTACACTGCACACTCACTGTCTTTGTGACCAGTAATTACACTGCACACTCACTGTCTATGTGACCAGTAATTACACTACACACTCACTGTCTTTGTGACCAGTAATTACACTGCACACTCACTGTCTATGTTACCAGTAATTACACTGCTCACTCACTGTCTATGTGACCAGTAATTACACTGCACACTCACTGTCTGCGTGACCAGTAATTACACTGCACACTCACTGTCTATGTGACCAGTAATTACACTGCACACTCACTGTCTGCGTGACCAGTAATTACACTGCACACTCACTGTCTATGTGACCAGTAATTACACTGCACACTCATTGTCTGCGTGACCAGTAATTACACTGCACACTCACTGTCTGTGTGACCAGTAATTACACTGCACACTCACTGTCTATGTGACCAGTAATTACACTGCACACTCACTGTCTATGTGACCAGCAATAACACTGCACACTCACTGTCTATGTGACCAGTAATTACACTGCACACTCACTGTCTATGTGACCAGTAATTACACTGCACACTCACTGTCTATGTGACCAGTAATTACACTGCATACTCACTGTCTATGTGACCAGTAATTACACTGCACACTCATTGTCTATGTGACCAGTAATTACACTGCACACTCACTGTCTATGTGACCAGTAATTACACTGCACACTCACTGTCTATGTGACCAGTAATTACACTGCACACTCACTGTCTATGTGACCAGTAATTACACTGCACACTCACTGTCTGTGTGACCAGTAATTACACTGCACACTCACTGTCTGTGACCAGTAATTACACTGCACACTCACTGTCTATGTGACCAGTAATTACACTGCATACTCACTGTCTATGTGACCAGTAATTACACTGCACACTCACTGTCTATGTGACCAGTAATTACACTGCACACTCACTGTCTGTGTGACCAGTAATTACACTGCACACTCACTGTCTGTGACCAGTAATTACACTGCACACTCACTGTCTATGTGACCAGTAATTACACTGCATACTCACTGTCTATGTGACCAGTAATTACACTGCACACTCACTGTCTGCGTGACCAGTAATTACACTGCATACTCACTGTCTATGTGACCAGCAATAACACTGCACACTCACTGTCTATGTGACCAGCAATTACACTGCACACTCACTGTCTATGTGACCAGCAATTACACTGCACACTCACTGTCTATGTGACCAGTAATTACACTGCACACTCACTGTCTGCGTGACCAGTAATTACACTGCATACTCACTGTCTATGTGACCAGTAATTACACTGCACACTCATTATCTATGTGACCAGTAATTACACTGCACACTCACTGTCTGCGTGACCAGTAATTACACTGCATACTCACTGTCTATGTGACCAGTAATTACACTGCACACTCACTGTCTATGTGACCAGTAATTACACTGCACACTCACTGTCTATGTGACCAGTAATTACACTGCACACTCACTGTCTATGTGACCAGTAATTACACTGCACACTCACTGTCTATGTGACCAGTAATTACACTGCACACTCACTGTCTATGTGACCAGTAATTACACTACACACTCACTGTCTATGTGACCAGTAATTACACTGCACACTCACTGTCTATGTGACCAGTAATTACACTGCACACTCACTGTCTATGTGACCAGTAATTACACTGCACACTCACTGTCTATGTGACCAGTAATAACACTGCACACTCACTGTCTATGTGACCTGTAATTACACTGCACACTCACTGTCTATGTGACCAGTAATTACACTGCACACTCACTGTCTATGTGACCAGCAATTACACTGCACATTCACTGTCTATGTGACCAGTATATACACTGCACACTCACTGTCTATGTGACCAGCAATTACACTGCACACTCACTGTCTATGTGACCAGTAATAACACTGCACACTCACTGTCTATGTGACCAGTAATTACACTGCACACTCACTGTCTATGTGACCAGTAATTACACTGCACACTCACTGTCTATGTGACCAGTAATTACACTGCACACTCACTGTCTATGTGACCAGTAATTACACTGCACACTCACTGTCTATGTGACCAGTAATTACACTGCACACTCACTGTCTATGTGACCAGTAATTACACTGCACACTCACTGTCTATGTGACCAGTAATTACACTGCACATTCACTGTCTATGTGACCAGTAATTACACTGCACACTCACTGTCTATGTGACCAGTAATTACACTGCACACTCACTGTCTATGTGACCAGCAATTACACTGCACACTCACTGTCTATGTGACCAGTAATTACACTGCACACTCACTGTCTATGTGACCAGTAATTACACTGCACACTCACTGTCTATGTGACCAGTAATTACACTGCACACTCACTGTCTATGTGACCAGTAATTACACTGCATACTCACTGTCTATGTGACCAGTAATTACACTGCACACTCACTGTCTATGTGACCAGTAATTACACTGCACACTCACTGTCTATGTGACCAGTAATTACACTGCACATTCACTGTCTATGTGACCAGTAATTACACTGCACACTCACTGTCTATGTGACCAGTAATTACACTGCACACTGTCTATGTGACCAGCAATAACACTGCACACTCACTGTCTATGTGACCAGTAATTACACTGCACACTCACTGTCTATGTGACCAGTAATTACACTGCACACTGTCTATGTGACCAGTAATTACACTGTACACTCACTGTCTGCGTGACCAGTAATTACACTGCACACTCACTGTCTGCGTGACCAGTAATTACACTGCACACTCACTGTCTATGTGACCAGTAATTACACTGCACACTCACTGTCTATGTGACCAGCAATTACACTGCACACTCACTGTCTATGTGACCAGCAATTACACTGCACACTCACTGTCTATGTGACCAGTAATTACACTGCACACTCACTGTCTATGTGACCAGCAATAACACTGCACACTCACTGTCTATGTGACCAGCAATTACACTGCACACTCACTGTCTATGTGACCAGCAATTACACTGCACACTCACTGTCTATGTGACCAGTAATTACACTGCACACTCACTGTCTATGTGACCAGTAATTACACTGCACACTCACTGTCTATGTGACCAGTAATTACACTGCACACTCACTGTCTATGTGACCAGCAATAACACTGCACACTCACTGTCTATGTGACCAGCAATTACACTGCACACTCACTGTCTATGTGACCAGCAATTACACTGCACACTCACTGTCTGCGTGACCAGTAATTACACTGCACATTCACTGTCTATGTGACCAGCAATTACACTGCACACTCACTGTCTATGTGACCAGTAATTACACTGCACACTCACTGTCTATGTGACCAGTAATTACACTGCACACTCACTGTCTATGTGACCAGCAATAACACTGCACACTCACTGTCTGCGTGACCAGTAATTACACTGCACACTCACTGTCTATGTGACCAGTAATTACACTGCACACTCACTGTCTATGTGACCAGTAATTACACTGCACACTCACTGTCTATGTGACCAGTAATTACACTGCACATTCACTGTCTATGTGACCAGTAATTACACTGCACACTCACTGTCTATGTGACCAGTAATTACACTGCACACTGTCTATGTGACCAGCAATAACACTGCACACTCACTGTCTGCGTGACCAGTAATTACACTGCACACTCACTGTCTATGTGACCAGTAATTACACTGCACACTCACTGTCTATGTGACCAGTAATTACACTGCACACTCACTGTCTTTGTGACCAGTAATTACACTGCACACTCACTGTCTATGTGACCAGTAATTACACTGCACACTCACTGTCTTTGTGACCAGTAATTACACTGCACACTCACTGTCTATGTGACCAGTAATTACACTGCACACTCACTGTCTGCGTGACCAGTAATTACACTGCACACTCACTGTCTATGTGACCAGTAATTACACTGCACATTCACTGTCTATGTGACCAGTAATTACACTGCACACTCACTGTCTGCGTGACCAGTAATTACACTGCACACTCACTGTCTATGTGACCTGCAATTACACTGCACACTCACTGTCTATGTTTCCAGTAATTACACTGCACACTCACTGTCTGTGTGACCAGTAATTACACTGCACACTCACTGTCTATGTGACCAGTAATTACACTGCACACTCACTGTCTATGTGACCAGCAATAACACTGCACACTCACTGTCTATGTGACCAGTAATTACACTGCACACTCACTGTCTATGTGACCAGTAATTACACTGCACACTCACTGTCTATGTGACCAGTAATTACACTGCACACTCACTGTCTATGTGACCAGTAATTACACTGCACACTCACTGTCTATGTGACCAGTAATTACACTGCATACTCACTGTCTATGTGACCAGTAATTACACTGCACACTCACTGTCTATGTGACCAGTAATTACACTGCACACTCACTGTCTGCGTGACTAGTAATTACACTGCACACTCACTGTCTATGTGACCAGTAATTACACTGCACACTCATTGTCTATGTGACCAGTAATAACACTGCACACTCACTGTCTATGTGACCAGTAATAACACTGCACACTCACTGTCTATGTGACCAGCAATAACACTGCACACTCACTGTCTGCGTGACCAGTAATTACACTGCACACTCACTGTCTATGTGACCAGTAATTACACTGCACACTCACTGTCTATGTGACCAGCAATAACACTGCACACTCACTGTCTATGTGACCAGCAATTACACTGCACACACACTGTCTATGTGACCAGCAATTACACTGCACACTCACTGTCTATGTGACCAGTAATTACACTGCACACTCACTGTCTGCGTGACCAGTAATTACACTGCATACTCACTGTCTATGTGACCAGTAATTACACTGCACACTCACTGTCTATGTGACCAGTAATTACACTGCACACTCACTGTCTATGTTACCAGTAATTACACTGCACACTCACTGTCTATGTGACCAGTAATTACACTGCACACTCACTGTCTATGTGACCAGTAATTACACTGCACACTCACTGTCTATGTGACCAGCAATAACACTGCACACTCACTTTCTATGTGACCAGTAATTACACTGCACACTCACTGTCTATGTGACCAGCAATTACACTGCACATTCACTGTCTATGTGACCAGTAATTACACTGCACATTCACTGTCTATGTGACCAGTAATTACACTGCACACTCACTGTCTATGTGACCAGCAATAACACTGCACACTCACTGTCTATGTGACCAGTAATTACACTGCACACTCACTGTCTATGTGACCAGCAATTACACTGCACACTCACTGTCTATGTGACCAGTAATAACACTGCACATTCACTGTCTATGTGACCAGTAATTACACTGCACACTCACTGTCTATGTGACCAGCAATAACACTGCACACTCACTGTCTATGTGACCAGTAATTACACTGCACACTCACTGTCTATGTGACCAGCAATTACACTGCACACTCACTGTCTATGTGACCAGCAATTACACTGCACACTCACTGTCTATGTGACCAGTAATAACACTGCACACTCACTGTCTATGTGACCAGTAATTACACTGCACACTCACTGTCTATGTGACCAGTAATTACACTGCACACTCACTGTCTATGTGACCAGTAATTACACTGCACATTCACTGTCTATGTGACCAGTAATTACACTGCACACTCACTGTCTTTGTGACCAGTAATTACACTGCACACTCACTGTCTATGTGACCAGTAATTACACTACACACTCACTGTCTTTGTGACCAGTAATTACACTGCACACTCACTGTCTATGTGACCAGTAATTACACTGCACATTCACTGTCTATGTGACCAGTAATTACACTGCACACTCACTGTCTGCGTGACCAGTAATTACACTGCACACTCACTGTCTGCGTGACCAGTAATTACACTGCACACTCACTGTCTATGTGACCAGTAATTACACTGCACACTCACTGTCTGCGTGACCAGTAATTACACTGCACACTCACTGTCTATGTGACCAGTAATTACACTGCACACTCACTGTCTGTGTGACCAGTAATTACACTGCACACTCACTGTCTGTGTGACCAGTAATTACACTGCACACTCACTGTCTATGTGACCAGTAATTACACTGCACACTCACTGTCTATGTGACCAGCAATAACACTGCACACTCACTGTCTATGTGACCAGTAATTACACTGCACACTCACTGTCTATGTGACCAGTAATTACACTGCACACTCACTGTCTATGTGACCAGTAATTACACTGCATACTCACTGTCTATGTGACCAGTAATTACACTGCACACTCATTGTCTATGTGACCAGTAATTACACTGCACACTCACTGTCTATGTGACCAGTAATTACACTGCACACTCACTGTCTATGTGACCAGTAATTACACTGCACACTCACTGTCTATGTGACCAGTAATTACACTGCACACTCACTGTCTGTGTGACCAGTAATTACACTGCACACTCACTGTCTGTGACCAGTAATTACACTGCACACTCACTGTCTATGTGACCAGTAATTACACTGCATACTCACTGTCTATGTGACCAGTAATTACACTGCACACTCACTGTCTGCGTGACCAGTAATTACACTGCACACTCACTGTCTGCGTGACCAGTAATTACACTGCACACTCACTGTCTATGTGACCAGTAATTACACTGCACACTCACTGTCTGCGTGACCAGTAATTACACTGCACACTCACTGTCTATGTGACCAGTAATTACACTGCACACTCACTGTCTGTGTGACCAGTAATTACACTGCACACTCACTGTCTGTGTGACCAGTAATTACACTGCACACTCACTGTCTATGTGACCAGTAATTACACTGCACACTCACTGTCTATGTGACCAGCAATAACACTGCACACTCACTGTCTATGTGACCAGCAATTACACTGCACACTCACTGTTTATGTGACCAGCAATTACACTGCACACTCACTGTCTATGTGACTAGTAATTACACTGCACACTCACTGTCTGCGTGACCAGTAATTACACTGCATACTCACTGTCTATGTGACCAGTAATTACACTGCACACTCATTATCTATGTGACCAGTAATTACACTGCACACTCACTGTCTGCGTGACCAGTAATTACACTGCATACTCACTGTCTATGTGACCAGTAATTACACTGCACACTCACTGTCTATGTGACCAGTAATTACACTGCACACTCACTGTCTATGTGACCAGTAATTACACTGCACACTCACTGTCTATGTGACCAGTAATTACACTGCACACTCACTGTCTATGTGACCAGTAATTACACTGCACACTCACTGTCTATGTGACCAGTAATTACACTGCACACTCACTGTCTATGTGACCAGTAATTACACTGCACACTCACTGTCTATGTGACCAGTAATTACACTGCACACTCACTGTCTATGTGACCAGTAATTACACTGCACACTCACTGTCTATGTGACCAGTAATAACACTGCACACTCACTGTCTATGTGACCAGTAATTACACTGCACACTCACTGTCTATGTGACCAGTAATTACACTGCACACTCACTGTCTATGTGACCAGCAATTACACTGCACATTCACTGTCTATGTGACCAGTATATACACTGCACACTCACTGTCTATGTGACCAGCAATTACACTGCACACTCACTGTCTATGTGACCAGTAATAACACTGCACACTCACTGTCTATGTGACCAGTAATTACACTGCACACTCACTGTCTATGTGACCAGTAATTACACTGCACATTCACTGTCTATGTGACCAGTAATTACACTGCACACTCACTGTCTATGTGACCAGTAATTACACTGCACACTCACTGTCTATGTGACCAGCAATTACACTGCACACTCACTGTCTATGTGACCAGTAATTACACTGCACACTCACTGTCTATGTGACCAGCAATTACACTGCACATTCACTGTCCATGTGACCAGTAATTACACTGCACACTCACTTTCTATGTGACCAGTAATTACACTGCACACTCACTGTCTATGTGACCAGCAATAACACTGCACACTCACTGTCTATGTGACCAGTAATTACACTGCACACTCACTGTCTATGTGACCAGCAATTACACTGCACATTCACTGTCTATGTGACCAGTAATTACACTGCACACTCACTTTCTATGTGACCAGTAATAACACTGCACACTCACTGTCTATGTGACCAGCAATTACACTGCACATTCACTGTCTATGTGACCAGTAATTACACTGCACACTCACTTTCTATGTGACCAGTAATAACTCTGCACATTCACTGTCTATGTGACCAGTAATTACACTGCACACTCACTGTCTGCGTGACCAGTAATAACACTGCACACTCACTGTCTGCGTGACCAGTAATTACACTGCACACTCACTGTCTATGTGACCAGTAATTACACTGCACACTCACTGTCTATGTGACCTGTAATTACACTGCACACTCACTGTCTATGTGACCTGTAATTACACTGCACACTCACTGTCTATGTGACCAGTAATTACACTGCATACTCACTGTCTATGTGACCAGTAATTACACTGCACACTCATTGTCTATGTGACCTGTAATTACACTGCACACTCACTGTCTATGTGACCAGTAATTACACTGCACACTCACTGTCTATGTGACCTGTAATTACACTGCACACTCACTGTCTATGTGACCAGAAATTACACTGCATACTCACTGTCTATGTGACCAGTAATTACACTGCACACTCACTGTCTATGTGACCAGCAATTACACTGCACACTCACTGTCTATGTGACCAGCAATTACACTGCACACTCACTGTCTATGTGACCAGTAATTACACTGCACACTCACTGTCTATGTGACCAGTAATTACACTGCACACTCACTGTCTATGTGACCAGTAATTACACTGCACACTCACTGTCTATGTGACCAGTAATTACACTGCACACTCACTGTCTATGTGACCAGTAATTACACTGCACACTCACTGTCTATGTGACCAGCAATAACACTGCACACTCACTGTCTATGTGACCAGCAATTACACTGCACACTCACTGTCTATGTGACCAGCAATTACACTGCACACTCACTGTCTATGTGACCAGTAATTACACTGCACACTCACTGTCTATGTGACCAGTAATTACACTGCATACTCACTGTCTATGTGACCAGTAATTACACTGCACACTCACTGTCTATGTGACCAGTAATTACACTGCATACTCACTGTCTATGTGACCAGTAATTACACTGCACACTCACTGTCTATGTGACCAGCAATTACACTGCACACTCACTGTCTATGTGACCAGTAATTACACTGCACACTCACTGTCTATGTGACCAGCAATTACACTGCACACTCACTGTCTATGTGACCAGTAATTACACTGCACACTCACTGTCTATGTGACCAGTAATTACACTGCACACTCACTGTCTGCGTGACCAGTAATTACACTGCACACTCACTGTCTATGTGACCAGCAATTACACTGCACACTCACTGTCTATGTGACCAGCAATAACACTGCACACTCACTGTCTATGTGACCAGTAATTACACTGCACACTCACTGTCTATGTGACCAGTATTTACACTGCACACTCACTATCTATGTGACCAGTAATTACACTGCACACTCACTGTCTATGTGACCAGTAATTACACTGCACACTCACTGTCTATGTGACCAGTAATTACACTGCACACTCACTGTCTATGTGACCAGTAATTACACTGCACACTCACTGTCTATGTGACCAGTATTTACACTGCACACTCACTGTCTATGTGACCAGTAATTACACTGCACACTCACTGTCTATGTGACCAGTAATTACACTGCACACTCACTGTCTATGTGACCAGTAATTACACTGCACACTCACTGCCTATGTGACCAGTAATTACACTGCACACTCACTGTCTATGTGACCAGTAATTACACTGCACACTCACTCTCACTCAGATGTCCCTATGCCATTTTACATGGCCTTTGTATTCAATCTATAAAAGATATTCCTCCCATCTTAGTGAATAATTGTGTGTGCAGTTTTATTTTTGCAGAATCCCATTTCTCTGACAGCCTCTGTGTATTTTAGGCACCAGATTCCAGAGCACACTCTTATTTCTCTGAGTTATTGGCCCATAAACATGGCAGGACCTGGAATGATTTGGTGCTCAGTAATAAAGATGTCAGTATCTGCAGCACCCGCTGCCACTGGCCGCCTGAGTGCCTCTCACTTTAGGTAGTGAGCGCTCCTTATTGTTTTACTAACTTTCAGCTACTCCTATTAGTGGAAGTCATTTAGGTTAATTAGTAATTACCCAATTAATATGAACAGATTAGTAACTTGCAAGAGGAGGAGTTTTAGATATGGGACTTATATATTCCTTATTTTTCATATACTCTATGGGAAATTTACTAATGGATCGTGGGTGATAACTAGGCCGCAATAGCCTGCGATGCAGCTTCTCGGCTCATTGTGTGATTTATTAAAGCCCCTTCTATCGTGTTATACCTAGCTTATCACAGCTGATTGTGGGTGGTAGTGATTGGGGTGTGTTAGGGGCATTTAACCTGCATCTATAGTTCTCTGAATTTACTACACTTACCATGGTTCAACCCCGCGTTAGCAGTATATGTTATATTTAAATAAATAATAATCACATATAATAGTTGTGGTAAGTTACGAATGTTGGTCACGCAATGTTAAATGTTATGGTCATGCACAATGAGCGCCAAAGGCACTCATTGCAGGCCTCGCCTTGAGCGCGGCACCACTTTGCTGCAATCAGCGCCGCAGGAGCTCATCGCGAGGGCCACACCACTTTGCTGCAATGAGCCACAACACTTTGCTTCATTGCAGGCCTCGCGACACGACTTTGCTGCAATGGCTATTGCGGCCTTTCAGGGTCCCTCTAAAGGTCATCTGTCCCGTCATAATTCTTATTTGCACGAGGACGCTCCACTGATGAAGGATGGAAACAGATTGAAGGCGCTTATGGCGATGCCCGCAATTAGCGCCAATAACGTAGGACTTTGGCACTGATCGTGAGGCTCGCATGACTTTGAACAAATTTCAAATTTAAACGGCCGATATTTTTTTCAAGCACGTAACTCGGAAGCCGTTGGAAGACCACCAAAAGACGCCAATTAATTAAAAATATATATTTACAACCTTACACACAGCACGGGGGAGAGGCAGGGATCCTGTGAGTGAAGTTGCAAGCTAATTTGAGCTTTAATTGTCGTTTTTCTTTGTCTCGAAAATAGGCTAAGCGAGGAAAAAATTGGTGGCCGTAAAAACGTAACTGTTTGAAAAAAGGCTCAAAACGAGGCTGAAGGCAGTAACACTTAGCCGCTCAGCTCGAGACCTGCAACACTTTTAAAAAAGAACCGATGGTGCTGAGCGCGAGGCACGCAACACTTAAAAAAGGATAGATAGGCCCTCAACGCAAAGCGAGGGACGCAGTGACGACAACTCACAGTTTGACAATTATAATAATTGATATATATATATTTTGTGTCAGGCATGAAACCACCGAACAAACACTCTGCAACCATTGTTGGAAGAACACAAGCTGGTGGCAGTAGCGTTATGGTCTGGGAATGCTTTCTTGGCATTGTCTAGGTCCACTCTCACTCTCAACCGATTGGGTTATCTATCCAGCTTTGCAGATCAAATACACCCATACATATTGACTGTCTTCCCTGGAGTGGATGGGATTTTCCAACAGGACAATGCAACATGCCATATAGGCAGAATTATCCAGGAGTGGTTGGAGGAGCACAACGAAGACCCCCTAGTACTTCACTGTCCTCCAAATTCGCCAGACTTCAACACCATCGAGCACCTGTAGGACCATCTTGATCGCCATGTTTGTCGTATGGATCCTCCACCACACACTCTTCAGCAGCTCTCGGATGCACTGCACTCTGCATGGCTTCAGATACCCTTGTCAATCTTCCATTAATGCCTGCTAGCTGCTGTCCGGTTATCTGGTATATTAGCTGGTGGACATAATAATATGATTTGACCATGTGTTTGTATATATATGCCGAAGGCGCTCATTGCACTGCAAGCCTCATAAAGCGAGGCGAGCAGTTGAGGCACGCCGGACTTAGGCTGCAATGAGTGCCGAAGGGAGGAGGAAGAAGCTCTACTGTAGTCCAGTGGTTAGGACTCAGTGCTGTCGACACGGTTTTGATTCCAGTAAGGGAACCAAGAGGTCACACACCCCTGATGCTGGGTTGGGCCTGGTTAGTACCGGGATGGGTAACCACCTAGGAATACCAGGAGCTGTATGCTGTGGCCCATTGAAGAAGGAACTGGCAACCCACTACAGTATCTCTGCCATGAATACCAAGTGGATCAGCTTACCATGGACATAAAGATGTTCTGGTGTGTTACAGTTCATGAGGTCACAGAGAGTCGGAAATTACTGAACAACGGAAAAAATATATATATGTGTATATATATATTCTGTATATATATATTTTCTATTTATACAATGTATTAATTATTATATTTTTTTTTTTTGTATATTTACATTTAATAATATTGTGATCAATTCATATTTGTTATATAAACCATGTAAACAATATTTTTTATTCCTTACCTATGACAAAATAAAACTTAATAAAACTTACAGGCCCGAGCAGCTACCATCAACAGTTGGTACAGGAATTACACAAGAGGAGCCAGTAAAGAACACAATGCATTGTAAAGGACTAATTTGGGCAATATATGTAATATTTCCGTAGCGTCACCCTTAATCTGCAGTAAATAAATGTTCCATGTCAGCAATAGATTAGTCCTCTGCACACATTGATCTGCATGCAGTGTAAAGCAATTGATTACCCGACACTATCACGGAGATAAAGCCAAAGTGCCAACCCCTTCATCATGTTTTCTTTGTTATATTGATTCATTCTCTTTTTTTATCTTTTGCAAATATAATAAACACTTTAATTTCAAATAAGTTGAGCGGAGATCTTAAGGACAGAGATAGCACTGTGATATTATTTATGTAGCCTCACACCTTAGCAGAGCTGGCCCATAGTGTGGCCATATAATGAAGGCAGCAATCACTTATTGTGGGACAATGTCTGATTTGTCTTATGATTGTAAATTATTGTCAAAATTCAAAAATACATAGTAATTGAGGTTGGAAAAAAAATGTCCAGTTATTTGTTATTAAGAAAAAAATATTTATACAAATGAATAAATATAAAATGTAAAAGGACTCATAGAATAAAGCGAAAACAATATAAAAAGTATTTTCATTGGAAGCTCTTTTTTTTAATTGTTATTAAATGGAGAAGTGTTTGCTATTAAATGACTCCAATGGTTTACTTACCTTGAGTGTTATCTGTAGTTGAGATAAGACTCAAGGTAGCTTAAGGTCCTGAATGCACAATAAATTAAATTAAAACAAATGACTAAATACTAAATTAAAACGCCCTTCAAATGTATATTATTCTTATTAATCTACTTAATTCGATCTGCACAGTGGGAATGTGGCAGCTACAACTCCCAGTGTTGTCATTAATACTAATACAAAGCATATTTATTTACAAGGCCATGAAGACCAGCAGGGTTGGCAGCCAAAAGTGGCTGTTTTTTTTTTTAGTACAATTTTAATTAATGAATGAATTAAATGTAATTAATATCTATGTTAATCCTTCAGCCTCTTTGGCAAGCAATCAGCAACAGTTTAGCCAGTGTCTATAGCCAAACATTTCAATGTGGTAATCCTATGAAAAGTATAGATGCCTGGTCACGGCTTGTTTTGGTTCAGTCATTATATATATATATATATATATATATATACAAATACATATGTATGTATATATATATATATATATATATATATATATATATATATACACATATAAATATTTATTGCTCTGTGTAGTTTAATATATATATATATATATATATATATATATATATATATATTATATATTATATATTATATATTGTTATTTTATGTTATACACTATATCACCCTGCAAAAAAACAATTTACACATTAGTTTCATTTTTTTAAGAATTCCTTTAATATGATGTTATTTGGACAGGGATGCATTTTTTCTAGAAATAAGCTTAGTTTTCTTAAAATGTTTCAATGTCCAGAACAGTGTGATATTACTCATTTGTATTGCTGAAAGTTGCAGTTTGGATGGACATCACACAAAGAAATATCGGATCTATCCTATTATGGTGTTGGGACAGGTCCGCCGCTGTAGTGCGGCCTCCAGCTGCTAGATGGCGCTGCCAATATTTTGCAGCGCTGCCAATATGTGAGAGAAGTTCTAAGCTTATAATGCTAGCCTAACCCTTGAACTAACCCTCACCCTAACCGCAACCCTAACAGTTTACCTAAGCCTTGACTGTATGATATGGCACCAGAATATTGGCAGCACCATCACTGCCGCTGCTTCTGCCTTGTGCTGTGCTACCATAAGAGGACAGGACCGAAATATCTATTCAGACATACTGGAGTGTGTAGACCACCAGTATCCCGCAGCCAGGGATAATCTCTGCAGTGTTAGCAGCTGGCCATTGTAGTGGGAGGATGGGGAGGACAGATGGAGCGCTGCTAGCCCAAAGTAAATAAGAGCAAGGCCAGGCTACATATATCTATATAGAGGTTCCTTGGCCCTTTCAAGGATGTACGATCATCAATACAATACTGCGGATAATAATATACAAAGTGCGAAAATACGGTAATTATCATCTCAGTTGTACTGCTTCATGGTTAAGCAGTCCCAAGTGGTTCCTATTGCTAGCAGCAATGTAGGACATATGCTGTGGTTTGCACTGCTCTCCAATGACAAGCTTGGCAGGGAGGAATGTTTTGAAGTGAATGTTAATATGATGATTTCACTAAGTGACTGAAAGAAGTTCCAAATATTGTAACACTTATCACCACGGATTTGAGAGAGCGGCATCAGGAATGTGAACTGTGCGTACACAAGTGTATCTGTTATGTTCATTTAAATGTAATATCACAGCTTTATTTTAATAGAATCTTAAGTGTGAGTTTAGCACGTATACAGGGTTGGGTCTGGACAGTACTTGGATGGGAGACCACCTAGCAATACCAGTAAGCTGTGGCCCACCGGAGAAGGAACTGTCAACCCATTCAAGTATCTCTGCCATGAATAGCAAGTGGATCAGCATGGTGTGCTATGGTCATGACTGAACGACGCAAACAGACACGTGTGTACGTAGAATGTGTCAGGTACACTTACAGAAGAATATTTTCTGCCTATAGACATTTCTGTGCATATTCTGTGGCATTGCATCAGGAATTTAAACAGCTTGCTGCCCCCTGAAAATGCACCCATGAGGCATTAATAGTAATTGAACCCATTTATAAGGCGAGGTAGCTTTTTAATGACATTTATTTTGGGAAGAAAAATACATTTTATAATGATGCAAATCAGGTTTATCTGGGTCTTACCTGATGGACATTGGATTCCTAGCTGTATTTATCATTGTCTGAACCTAATTTATGTACAGCGCTACGGAATATGTTGGGGCGTTATAAACTATAATCACATATATAGTTGTGAGCAGGCGGGTCGTTGCTAACGCTGCAGGCTCGCGAAGCGAGGGGCTCAGTTGCTGGCATGGAGCCTGCGGACCTCGCAAAATTTACGGACTTACGAGAAAGAAATACGAGACGCAGGTCTTACAAAAAAAAACATTACAACCTCGCAAAAATACGACCTTACCGCCCGAAACCCGCGCACATGAAAACATTAAAAACACAATAAATACACACAACAAATACATAAAAAGCTTACCTACAGCAAGGGGAGGTACCCAGGACCTCGAAAACTGAAGTTACACCTCAATTTCACTCGAAATACAAGAGTTTAGACACCCGAAAATCCCCTAAGCAAGAGAAAAAATGGCCACCGAAAAAAACGAAAACGAGGCGACAGGACTGTAAAGATGCAAAACACCACCAAACCTACGGATTTTCCGAAAAAGATGGACGCCATCCAAGAACAAGGACGCCAAATCAGCCACAGACACGTACCACACATTAGGCGCCATTTTACAACACTAACTTACACAATGCAGAAGTACACAGCTACCCTAACGGATTTGTCTCGCGCACGCACGCTATTTATACTACACACATTTCTGACACATTCTATGCTGCAGCAACATCAAAACAGATTGCCAGCTCTTCTGCACAATGCTTCCTGCATATATTACTTCAAAATAGGTAAAGTATATTGATGTATTACTTTATTAATTATTTCATTAGCAAAAAAAAAACAATGCTCATAGCACACAAACAACCAACAACCTCGCAATGAGCGCCGAAGCATCTTGAAACACCAACAAAATTGACTGCCCTTCCAATCCTATTGCCGTTATTTTTTGATGGGCAAGTGGCTAGTGATAATAAAAATAATATAATAATAATAATAATAATAATGTATAAGGGCAGTGGAATTCTCTACCAAAGGAGGTGGTGAGAGCAGATTCGATAGTCAACTTTAGAAAAGGATTAGATATATTTTTAGATAAAAAGGGCATTCAGGGTTATCCTGGGTAGCTAGAGAAGGAGGAGTATTGATCCAGGGAGGAATCTGATTGCTAGTATCTGGGTCAGTAAGGATTATTTTTCTCCCCTTATGAGACAATTGGACATGTTTCAATGCGTTTTTTTGGTTTCCCTCCTCTGGATCAATAAACAATTAGTCCACAAATTAAAAGTGATCTAAAAAGGTTGAACTTGATGGTCTAAAAGTATTTTTACAACCTAAATTACTATGTAACTATGTAAGTACATGAGAGCGACTGTAAGTATGCCAGTACATATGACGTGCGTGTGTTCATCATACGTATCTACCTATGAAGAAATACAATATTGCTTCATCTAGTCACTGTCAGAACATATCCCGATTCTCTAGTACTCTCATTCCTAACCTGCGCATGTAGCCTGATTTATTGTCTCTAAGGTTGGAGTTAATTAACACGTGTAGAGCATGTCGCCGGCAGCAGCCTGTGAACCAAGCAACGCTCTGGAGGCCATAAACGGATCTATATCTTGTCATCTACATGAGTACAGGACTCTGACTCGAGGACTTACCCCCACTAGGCCTTACCCATGCAAGACTCCACCAAAGAGTTAATCCACCGACACAGACTCTTTACTTGTCATTTGCTTTTCTAATGTTTTAATTATCTCCTCACCGCTAACAATTCCTGAGATACCTAGCAGAGAAAAACAAGGCCCCGAGGGATGAATTATAATTGTTGCTCTCAATCATTTAAGCAATTTGACACATAATCTCTAACAAAACACAAGAAACCTACAGAGACCACCAGAGAAACCCCAAACAGAGCCCCTTCATTAAAATAGCAATTAAAAGTTTGTGAGTTTTCCATCTTGTGCTAGTGCTTTGGGAACAAGTGCTATGTACGTTTCAACTCTTGTATAGCGCTACGTAATATGCTGGCGCATTAGATATAAAGGAAATAATAATAATATAATTCAGGAATACATCTGCTCCGTCATAGGGACAGGGCACTTTATGGTAGTAAATCTGTAGGCTGAGAAGATGGCTGCTGTGTTACCTCTGTACAGGGCACTTTATGATAGTAAATCTGTAGGCTGAAAAGATGGCTGCTATGTCACCTGTCTACATGTGGAAAGGGCACTTTATGGTAGTAAATATGTAGGCCGAAATGATGGCTGCTGTGTTACCTGTGTACATGTGGACAGGCACTTTATGGTAGTAAATCTGTAGGCTGAGAAGATGGCTGCTGTGGTACCTGTGTACATGTGGAAAGGGCACTTTATGGTAGTAAATCTGTAGGCCGAAATGATGGCTGCTGTGTTACCTGTGTACATGTGGAAAGGGCACTTTATGGTAGTATATCTGTAGGCTGAAAAGATGGCTGCTGTGTTACCTGTGGAAAGGGCACTTTATGGTAGGAAATCTGTAGGCCGAAAAGATGGCTGCTATGTCACCTGTCTACATGTGGAAAGGGCACTTTATGGTAGTAAATCTGTAGGCCGAAAAGATGGCCGATGTGTTACCTGTGGACAGGCACTTTATGGTAGTAAATCTGTAAGCCGAAAAGATGGCTGCTCTGTTTCCTGTGTACATTTGGACAGATTGGAATGACACCTCTGAGCACCTGAGGTCTCCCATCCAGGCACTGACCATGGAGAAGCATGCTTAGCTTCAAGAAAGCACATGTTACATGCAAGCCTATGGGGTCATCGGTATACATATGGACAGATCACTTTATGGTAGTATATCTGTAGGCCGAAAAGATGGCTGCTGTGGTACCTGTGTACATGTGGAAATGGCACTTTATGGTAGTAAATCTGTAGGCCGAAAAGATGGCTGCTGTGGTACCTGTGTACATGTGGACAGGGCACTTTATGGTAGTAAATCTGTAGGCCGAAAAGATGGCTGCTCTGTTACCTGTGTACATGTGGAAAGGGCACTTTATGGTAGTAAATCTGTAGTCGAAATGATCGCTGCTGTGTTACCTGTGTACATATGGACAGGGCACTTTATGGTAGTAAATCTGTAGTCGAAATGATCGCTGCTGTGTTACCTGTGTACATGTGGACAGGGCACCTTATGGTAGTAAATCTATAGGCTGAAAAGATGGCTGCTGTGGTACCTGTGTACATGTGGACAGGGCACTTTATGGTAGTAAATTTGTAGGTCGAAAAGATGGCTGCTGTGTTACCTGTGTACATGTGGAAAGGGCACTTTATGGTAGTAAATCTGTAGGCCGAAAAGATGGCTGCTGTGGTACCTGTGTACATGTGGACAGATCACTTTATGGTAGTAAATCTGTAGGTCGAAAAGATGGCTGCTGTGGTACCTGTGTACATGTGGAAAGGGCACTTTATGGTAGTAAATCTGTAGGCCGAAAAGATGGCTGCTGTGGTACCTGTGTACATGTGGACAGGGCACTTTATGGTAGTAAATCTGTAGGCCAAAAAGATGGCTGCTGTGTTACCTGTGTACATGTGGAAAGGGCACTTTATGGTAGTAAATCTGTAGGCCGAAAAGATGGCTGCTGTGGTACCTGTGTACATGTGGACAGGGCACTTTATGGTAGTAAATCTGTAGGCCGAAAAGATGGCTGCTGTGGTACCTGTGTACATGTGGACAGGGCACTTTATGGTAGTAAATCTGTAGGCCGAAAAGATGGCTGCTGTGTTACCTGTGTACATGTGGACAGGGCACTTTATGGTAGTAAATCTGTAGGCTGAGAAGATGGCTGCTGTGTTACCTGTGTACAGGGCACTTTATGGTAGTAAATCTGTAGCATGAAAAGATGGCTGCTGTGTACATGTGGACAGGGAACTTTATGGTAGTAAATCTGTAGGCTGAAAAGATGGCTGCTGTGTTACCTGTGGAAAGGGAACTTTATTGTAGTAAATCTGTAGGCTGAAAAGATGGCTGCTGTGTTACCGGTGTATATTTGGACAGATCGGAATGGCACCTCTGAGCACCTGAGGTCTCCCATCCAGGCACTGACCATGGAGAAGCATGCTTAGCTTCAAGAAAGCACATGTTACATGCAAGCCTATGGGGTCATTGGTATACATATGGACAGATCACTTTATGGTAGTAAATCTGTAGGCCGAAAAGATGGCTGCTGTGGTACCTGTGTACATGTGGACAGATCACTTTATGGTAGTAAATCTGTAGGCCGAAAAGATGGCCGCTGTGTCACCTGTGTACATATGGACAAAGCACTTTATGGTAGTATATCTGTAGGCCGAAAAGACGGCTGCTGTGTTACCTGTATACATGTGGACAGGCACTTTATGGTAGTAAATATGTAGGCCGAAAAGATGGCTGCTGTGTTACCTGTGGAAAGGGAACTTTATGGTAGTAAATCTGTAGGCTGAAAAGATGGCTGCTGTGTCACCTGTGTACATTTGGACAGATCGGAATGGCACCTCTGAGCACCTGAGGTCTCCCATCCAGGCACTGACCATGGAGAAGCATGCTTAGCTTCAAGAAAGCACATGTTACATGCAAGCCTATGGGGTCATTGGTATACATATGGACAGATCACTTTATGGTAGTAAATCTGTAGGCCGAAAAGATGGCTGCTGTGTCACCTGTGTACATATGGACAGGGAACTTTATGGTAGTAAATCTGTAGGCCGAAAAGATGGCCGCTGTGTCACCTGTGTACATATGGACAGGGAACTTTATGGTAGTAAATCTGTAGGCCGAAAAGATGGCGGCTGTGTAACAACACTGTTACTGCTGTTTATTGCTTGAGAAAACCTCAGTATAAATATTTAAATATATTTAAATATAAAAAGGTGTTAAATGAGTTTTGTCCTGATTAGCAATAAGGTATGGTAGTTTTAGGATTATCATATTATGTTATATTCAGTGAAAAGTGGGATATTAACACAAATGAATAATAATGTGCTGTTTAACATCAAGGTAGAATAGAGTTACTTTATTAGGAGTTTTTATTTGCTACAGATCAGTGCTGGGCTACCTATTTCTTGAAGGGCCTCGTGTGGGTCTGCAAAAGGGCATCACGGGACTTTAAACCTTTTTATTTTACCAAAATCAAAATAGTAAATTTGCTGTAGGAAAGGAATTAATTGATATAACAGATAATGGAGTTATGAGGAGTAGAATTGGTATTATTTGATGGTATATTTTTGACAAGGGGTACACTCCTCCACTCCGGAGAACAGACTGAAACATACGGGTACCTGTTGTCCACCATTGCTAGAGATACAATATGCATTTATATATATATATATATATATATATATATATATATATATATATATATATATACACACACACATACACATACATACAGTGGTACCTCGGCACTCGTGTCTACCTTGAATATATATATATATATATATATATATACACACACCGTATAATCCCGGTTACATGTGTGTGTATATATATATATATATATATATATATATATATATATATATATATATTTATATATATTTATTTATTTACACACACATATATATATATATATATATATATATATATATATAAAATAAAATATTTACAAAAATGTGTGGGGTGTACTCACTTTTGTGAGATACAGTAAATATATAGTTGTTCAGTTGTGTCCGACTCTCCGTGACTCTATGGACCGCAGCATGCCAGGCTGGGTGTGCTTATCCACAAGGTTTTCACGGCAAAGATGCTGGAGTGGGTTGCCAGTTCCTTCTCTAGTCAGACCTCTCTGTTATAACCTGCCCATTTTGGGTGACCCTACATGGTATAGCTCACAGCTTCATTGAGGTACACAAACCCCACACCACGACAAGGGGATATATAAATATAAATATATATATATATATATATATATATATATATATATATATATATATAGGTAATACATTAAAGGTGGGTTGTTTTTTTTATGTTCTAAAAACATTAGCCAAATTCGAAGTTTATTTCTGCAAAAGAGGAGATTTTAAATATATGACTGAAGTGGTCCTCACGCTCAGGCCCTCTTGACCAACTAACGCCAAATATGACCTTGCTCATAGTCCTATGAGACCCCTGTTTATAAGCAAACAAGGGTCGTTTATGGAGAGATTGACGTCCCCCATAGATTTATATAAACCTATAATGTGACAAAAAAAAGTTTAACAGAATTTCCAAACCTCGCAGGTCTCTCTTCTGTCAGGCAGAGTGTAAAAACAGATGACAGCTGTGAACCACGAGAGGTATCATGTCTGCTGGGAAGTTTTCTGCTGCTCCTATAAAAGGTGTCAATGTCATATCACAATTTTGCAAACATAATGTTAAAGGACTTATATATATACTTTTATATTAAAGATCACTGTAAAAGAACATTAACTATCTATGTAAACTGTCCTGGGGTTGCCAAGTGTGCCAGTAAGTGTGCCAGTTACTCCTTCATATTTTATTTTGTATTTTTAAAAGGACATTGCAATAATCTGGCTCTGACTTGATGTTTGGTGCTAAATGTCCATTAAAGGCATATTTAAGTTTCATGTATTATGAGTGTATCTGAGGAGAATTAATAGTGTATGAAAATATTTTTTTTTGCATGAAAAATACCAAAATAGACATTACTATACTTACCCCAAAGTTTGCCAAATCTCTTGAGTTTGAAAGCAATTGATTTTCAGAGTTAACACCCCTAGAATCCCATACTAAAATTAGCATAAAATTCATATTTAATTTGGCCAATCACAGGCAGCTAATACATTGTATCAACTGTTATGGCAGTGTGTGCAGGAAGAATTCAAGGGATGTGTAGTCCTCTGCACATGAAAGCAAGGAGGAGCAGACACTGCTCTGTAGATCTGCATTGTGCTGCTGTTGGCTTGACGGTTAGTAAAAGGTTAAAATCCGTATCCAAAGCAGTGTTTCTATTGGGAGGTACACTGTACCTATGTAAGCAGCTCTGGGGGTGTGGAAAACAAGTTTTATTTTTAATTAAATTAAGTTATAAGTATAGAATGACTCAACATTATGTGTGTCTGATATAAGCAGCATGTGTTAGATCAGAGCAAGGTGAGAACAGGGAAACTTAGATCTACCTTTAACAAATAAGAAATACAATTCCTTATGTACTTAGGTCACTAAACCCCCAAGACATGGTAAAATAATAACCTCCTTCTGGATCACTGCCTTGTCGGGGTGAAGCGGCTTGTGTAAATTAATGAAGCTGTGAGCTAAACCATGCAGGGTCACTGAAGATTGGCAGGTCATTCCAGAGAGGTCAGACAAATTGTGGTCCACTATAGAAGGAACTAGAAACCCACTGCTGTATCTTTGATAGGAAAACCTTATGAATAAGCACAACCTGAAAGTTAATGATAGATGTGCCTGGCGTGTTACGGTCCATAGGGTTACAGAGAGTCAGACACGACTGAATGACTAAACAACAATAAAATGATGACAGCAACTAATGATGAAAGGGACTAGGGAGTACTTTGAAGTTGGAAAGTGGATTAATGAGAGAAAGTACTATTTACATAAAGAGTCTATAAGTGGAACATTGGGATAAGCATAATGTCAAACTGAGGCTTAAGTTAGCCTAACTTTTAGGTAGATAGAATGGACATGTTAGATGGGCCTTTTGTTTCTGATCTGCGTCAAATCTGTGTTTCCATATTTTCTCTAGGCTTGGACTACCCAAGAACACCAGATATCACATTGTGACTTGTACACATAAAATTGTAATCTTTAAAAGACTAGAAATGGGAGAGAGTTGGGACTGGGTAATCTACGAACTATTATCTCTTTTTAGGCTAGTCAGGATTAAGTGACACTTAATCTGCCTGAGATGATTATGACAGAATCTTTCAAGCCATTGGAAACCACTAAGAACGACTACGCCCTCAATTAAAGTGACTAAGGTTTAATGGAGCGGTTGAATTAGTATTGAGAAAGCCCAATGTGGTGGAGTATTTACATGGTAGGAACACTTCTGTCAGCATATACCCCCTATCAGTGACAGGTGTGAGAGAGCACAGCCGGAAAATAGGACACTAGTGGGAATTGGGGCAGCTGCCCAAGGCTGTGCTGCAAGATAGCAGCCCCACTTCTTATCTGACACTTGCCATTAACTCAGTTATCCTAGAACAAAATGTATAACAGGCAAAATGTGACTGTGTCCATATATATATATATATATATATATATATATATATATATATATATACTGTACATACAAACACAAATATGCATTATTTTGGTTGATAATATTCCATGGATTCATTGTACAGCCAAATATACATGCAGGTGTCTATACCTCCCTGCAGATGGTGACTGCAACTATTAAATTAAAAACCTTTGCTTCTGTTGAGGAAAGCTGTTGCAAGTCTGGATAAACTATTAAGAAATAAAGCTAATCCACTTGCAACAAAGTTCTGCCCAGTTAGTCCTTAGTATTCCCAGTAGTAGCATACGGATGTGAGAGCTGGACCATAAATAAGACTGAACACCTTGGTCTTGACGTCTTTGAATTGCGGTGTTGGAGAAGACTCCTTACAGTACCCTGGACTGCAAGTAGATCATATCAATCAATACTACAGGAAATAAAGTTAAAATGTCCACTGGAAGGTTTGATCATGTGGCTACAGCTCAAATATTTTGGCCATATCATGAGAAGACAGGATTCCCTGGAGAAGACTCTGAGCCTGGAATTTATGTGGTTTCCAGTAAAGCCGACATATTATGGTGTTACATATAGAAAACAAAATTTGGTGATTTGTTGGACATGAGATGGAGTCAGATAGATGTGTAGGACATGTGTTGTGGTAGATATGGTGGTGTCAGATAAGAAACACATAAGAAGGACACATGATGGTGGTAGATAAGGATACTAAATATGGAGGAAATGGATATGGAGGAAACATATATTAGATATGGAGGACATATGATGTGTTTGGTATGGAGGAAACGAGATGGCATGGATATGGTGAACACCAGGTAAGGTTTAATAAGAAGGATGTGTAATGCTGTAGGATTAGAAAGACAAATGTTTTAAATAGGAAGGACACTAGATTGTGGTACATAAGGGGAAGTAGGATAGAGGACACAGGATAGTGTTACATATGGAGGACATCTGGTGAGTTAGATATGCAGGACATGAGATGGTGTTAAATATGAAGGACATGGGATGGATGGGATGGTATTAGGTATTGAAAACACCAGATATTGTTACAAATGGAGGACATGATATGATGTTAGATATGGAGGACATAAGATGAGTTATATATGAATCACATCAGATAGTCTTACGTATGGAGAACATGAGCTGGACATGATATAGGATGTTTGATAAAATGGTTTTAGATATGTAGGACACAAGATTGTGGTATGTAAGGGGGGAATAGGATGGTATTATATATTAAAGACTCAAAATGGTGCAAGCTATGGAGTACATGGAATGAGATAGATATGCAGGACATGAGATGGTGTTAAAAATGAAGGACATAGGGTGATGTTAGGTACTGAAAACACAACATGGGATGGTGTTAGATATGGAGAACATATGATGAGTTATATATGAAGGACATCATATGGTCTTATACCTGGAGGACATGAGCTGGACATGAGGGAGGATGTTTGATAAAATGGTTTTCAATATGCAGGACACAAGATAAGGGGATACAGAATGGTGTTAGATATGGAGGTTACAAGATGGTTTTAGATATGGAGGACATGTGATGAGTTGGACATTCAGGACATGAGATGGTGTTAAATATGGAGGATGGCATTAGGTATTAAAAACACACATTGGTGTTATAAATGGAGAACACAAGGCGGTGTAAGATATGGAGGAAATATGATAAGTTATATATGAAGGATAACAGATGTGCTTACATATGGGCTGGACATGAGATAGGGTATTTAATAAAATGGTTTTAAATATGGCGGACACAATATGGTTGTAAAGACACTTATATTCAAGCTTCATTCATCTTGTTCCACTGCTAGCCATGTTAATCTGAATATACCTAGTCACACTAAGCCTTAAAACGAAGTCCCGCTCTGCTTCCATCCTGTTTCCATTCGTCTCCCCTTAGCATGAAATGATTATTTTAACTGGAAATTGCATTAAAAACCCTTTTCTAAATGAAATTTAGTCCAATTGCATAAAGCCCTCACCTACTTTAAGACAAAACAAAACTTCATTAGTGATTGCCGAGATCTAGAGAAAGTGGCCCGTTCTTCTCCAAATCATGTTTCGCTAACACCTGCTGCTCTTAAACACACTTTCCCGGCACAATGGCAGCTGCCCTGCTCTCTAATGGAGTTAAGTGCACTTGTATAATAGCATTAAGATGGAAGTTCACTTACCTGCCAGAGCGGAGGGAAGTAACCCAATGCTGGGCGCCAGCTGCCATGTGTAATTACTGTACAGAAAGGGTAACAGATATGTGGAATGGACTTCAAGGGGTAAATACAGTAAAGGAATTCACAAATGCCCACTATATATTAGTATATCTGTGGGATTAAATAGGCTAGACTTTATTTAGGTCAATATAATTGAATTATGTTAATTAGATTATATTTCCGTTAGATTGGACAAATTATTATATCTGTCATTAAAAGCTATTTTTTGATGATCCACAACTCACTAGTTGGGTAAAATTATAGAATTAACCATAAAGGCACATGGAATGCAAATCTTTATATCATGCATTAAACATTTTTTTTTAAAAATGATAAAAATGTATTTTTTCAATAAAAAAATATTCAGTAAAACTAACAGTAAATGCCACAAGAAATACCTCTGTGAGCAGACGTCAGCGGCAGACACTTATGACTCATACAGCTTGATTGCTACACATTGGCTGACAGGGACAAGCCCCCAAAGATAGTTATGCATTTAAAGCAGTTTATTCTGCTCCAGGAGCTTCATTCCCAAAAAAAGAAATACACTATTCGACATTATCAAATACCCTCTATCAGATGCAACAAAGGATATGATGTCCCTTTAAAATAAGTGTTTGTTTCATATCTAAACATCATTTTATCACCAAGTGCTTAAAAGCTTTGTTTTACTCACTTAGAGATAGCCTGTTATTAGTTAGTACATCTAGTACTGTATGCATGAGCTGCTGGGGGCAGACCTTTGTAGGGACTATTTGGAAGGTTTCCGTGTTTTACACAGGGATTTTAAGCACATATTAATGAAATGATGTTTAGATATGCAAATAATCACATAGGTATTTGATTTTAATATTAAAAACAAAGAATATCCCATAAATCTTTAAATCTCCTTCACCCTGAAAACTGTAGAATTTTATTATATTCAAATATTTGTTTTTCCATTAAAAATAATAATTCCAGATCATTGCTTTATTTTCACAAATACATTTGCTGAAATGTATAAAATATAATTGACTAGGTACGATCGAGCCTCACAGCACATTCTGATCTATAGAGGGTCTTTATAGCCGGGATTTATATGTAGAAAGCTGCAGTATTTGCATTTCAAGAGGCCGGGATGCACACACAAGGGTCGCTGGGTCTCACATGTTCATCTCTTACACTTTTATCTGGAATGACTCACCTTCTCTCCAGACTTTGCACATACACTTGTAAGAAATGATCAGAGTGGCTTTCATGTGATATCTCCGTGAATGCCATTATATATAACATGGGACGTGAATATGGAAACAAGGAGAGGATTTGTTTAAAGAACAACTGTAGTGTCCTAAAAAAAGGAGCTAGTTGTTTTAATTATCCTTTGATCATTAAAAAGCCACTGAACTCACTGTAAGTGCTCTTCATGGTGTGAAAGAGAACACGATTGTATGTTAAAATGATCTATATATGTTTTAATTACACTAATAACAGCTAAATGTAATCTTTGTTTACATATAGTCTATCCTGCCCACTGGTTGCTGTATGAGTAATTAACAGAGCGCAGAGTCCATTGCATGCTGTGTGAGGCTCTACAGGAGAAGGCTGTGATTGATAGCACAGTATCCCTATAGACTCAGATTACAGTACACTGACCAGTTAACACATAGCTTTACTGTTTTAGGTGAGTACCAGTATTCCATGCCTGTGGTAAGGGTTACATTTTTATTTGTTGAGATCACTGCACAGAGCAATACTCCCTCTCCCCATAAGCTGGTCTGCATAGCTCAAATTTCACAGAGTACTGAAAAAAATAGAACCCATTCCAATCTCTATTGCATCTGAACTGGAAATATAAGCAGTCTGACAAAAACCTTCCCGTAGACTTAAATGAGGGTACACATTCCATTGCATGCTGTGTGAGGCTCTACAGGAGAAGGCTTTGATTGATAGCACAGTATCCCTATAGACTCAGATTACAGTGCACTGATCAGTTAGCACATAGCTTTACTGTTTTAGGTGAGTACCAGTATTCCATGCCTGTGGTAAGGGTTACATTTTTATTTGTTGAGATCATTGCACAGAGCAATACTCCCTCTCTCCATTAGCTGGTCTGCATAGCTTTACATTTCAGAGAGTACTGAAAAAAATAGAACCCATTCCAATCTCTATTGCATCTGAACTGGAAATATAAGCCGTCTGACAAAAACCTTCCCGTAGACTTAAATGAGGGGACACATTCCTGCAACCTGATTCGTTGCAGTAATGAAACAGACATGGAAGAGTCTGTGGGCAATCAATTACACATATAAACACAGATTTGTTTTTTTTTTCACAAAGAAAGAAGACATGTATTTCAACAATCCAAACAGTATTTTAACATGTTTTTAGGATATCTTTACTGTGATGTCCAAATTCTGCTGAAATAAGTGGCTCTTAAATAAATAAAATCCATCCCATTTAACAATCTATTATAGAAATATACATTATTAAATTAATATTCAAAGACTAGAGTATCAGGCTGCAATTAATCTGTCTGTCTCCACTCTGATAAAGGTCATCAAGTGGAGAATGGAGGGGGGTGGTGGGGTTGAGAGATATGTCTAAAGGGCTTCAAAGACAGTCTAATTAAATAATAGACCAAACAATTAGTCATAGACGCCCTAACAGTAAAATCTTGTTGCCAAGAAAAAAAAAATTTTGATAAGCATAAAGAGCATACCTAATCTCCAGGCAATTTGGAAAACTCTGTAGGTGAACTTTGTGGCTAAAAATTTAGCTAGACAAAGCCAACAGCAGCACCTTAGTTTGATCTTTTCCAGTAAGTTTAATATTCCATTTTGTAAGACATTTTTTTTTTTTTTAATTTAATATTGAATGTTATTAATAATGTTTAAGTCCAGGTTACAGACATATCACTGCATATAGACATTTCTGGGCACATACAAATTCCAATATACTGTAGCCTGCAGCCCCCTGAAAAGGTGCTGCCCTAGGCCTGGGCCTCATATCAAATACATACAATAACCAGTGCATTTAAAGCGACAGCAAAGGCCACAGATATTATAGAAATTTAAATTACACATCTACATTAAATAAATTACAACTGGCTGCTATAACAAAATGTGCGTGGAAGTGTTAGATATTTGAGTTGAAACATCACGTAAAACATATATTACATAAAAAAGATTCCCCATCTCTGAAACGCTCTTTAACTGGAGCAACTAATTCATACTCACAGTGCGTGATGATAAGGATGAGAAGCATGCCCAGTCTGTATAAATAAGAATGATCGCACTTAAAGGTATATGGACGTTTGTGTGATATCCTGTGTGTAAGCTTGTCTGATTGGCCGTGTCTCAGATCATTTTATCGAGGAATTCTGCATATTTGTAATTTTGTGAAAATTCTGGTGAGCTCCACCCCCAAGTCACCTATGTAAGCAGAGCAACCTAGCCAATGAGCTGTGCGGATTTGTGTCCTAGCCAATCAGCTGCCTCCTGAGCAACTCAGCTAGTGTGAGGGAAACTGATACATTATTGTGCCTGCCTCTGATTGGCCATAACTAGTTATGAATTTTATGCTAATTTAGTTGGATTCTCAAGGGCGTTCCTTCTCAATATCAACTAAATAAAATTGTGCAAACTTTTTGCCAAGCTTATTAATGTTTATTTTGGTATTTTTTCATGCAAAAAATTTGCATAAACTACTGATTCTCTATTAAATGCTTCATAATCCAGGAAACTTCCAGATACCTTTAAAATCATTGTAGTGTAATTAACTTAGTAGTATGTTCTTCAAGCTTATCATGAGAGTTAAAATATGACCTTACATAGCAGGAGGCTCTCTTTTTAGATACTTTATGCATAAACACCTATCTATAACACCTAATTAAATACTATTTTAATATAAATGAATTGCAATTTTATATATACATATATATATATATATATATATATATTTTTTTTTTTTTAAATTTAATTTTTTTTATACGTCTGCAATAAATGGGACATTTGCCGTATTCGTTTATTTTTATTTTTTTTATTTTTTTGGGGGGGGTTAACAAAAGTGTGCACTGTGTGATGCGTATTACTGTACATTACACAACGATGGCTAACCCATATTTAATTTAAAAAGGAATTAGACCCACATGAGGATGTCACAAAGGGCCCCTGTTCTGTATTAGATTAGCCGTGTGTGAGTGTTTAATTTGTCCGGGGGAAGGCAAATAATAAGCACTCAGTCTGCCAATGTTATTGTACGTAAGTGGGATGAGTGTCACTTTCCCGTCAGCGAGATGCCTTCTCCGGGGGTGTGCACCCCTCCGCCCAATCAGAATGAAGGGGAGGAGTCAGCTCTCACTGGAACTGCTGTTTATTGCCAGAAAATGCTCTTGCTCCGGGGGTCTGTTATCATCTAGAAATAAATTGGGAGGAAGCAACCGTCCGGGACACTGGGAAAAGGACCTTCTATCTAATACGGGGTGACAAGAGCGCCCTTTTACGGAAATATCATATATTTAAAGGGACATGGAATACAATTCTTTAATTCATGAATTTAAAAGAGCATATTAACAGCCATATTAAATTGCGATTCGGCCAATTGAATAGGGCTCTATATAAGCACAGAGCATATATTTTTACAGAAGTTTTTAGTTAGTGAAGACCTTGCTTTTGGATAGAAGTTCACTAACTAAAAACTTCTGTAAAAAAATATATGCTCTGTGCTTATATTGAGCCCTATTCAATTGGCCGAATCGCAATTTAATAAGGCTGTAAATAAATATGTTTTCTGTATGTTACTAGGTATATAATATACCTATGAATTGATTTACTTTTAGGTACTTTATTTTATTAAAAAGTGCTTATAAGCTCTGTTTTTACAGTTAAATCAGACAAATAGTCCCTGTATGGGTCTGACCTCTGCAGCATATGCAGACACAGACTCGGTAGGGCAGGATGTGCAGTGTACTGTCCTAGCCTATCAGGGACACGTCTCAGCAGAAAGTTGAGATGGTCACTGACTGGTTAATATGAGACACAATATTAGTTTGAAAAGTAAATAGATACACTGGTATATTATATGGCTGAGAGAGCGGGCGGGGGGGGGGGGGCAAAGGAGATAAGGATGGGTGCTATGTTCGGTGGGTGCTGTGTAGGGATGGATGCTGAGAGGGACTTGCTGCTATGTAGAGATAGTATATGTATATGTATGTGTGTGTATATATATATATATATATATATATATATATATATATATATATATATATATATATATATATATATACAGTAAAACCACTGTTATCCGGCACCCACTGGGACTCCCTATTGCCAGATAAGTGTAGTTGCCGGTTAATCATGAGTCCCCATATTTAAGGGTCTAAACGCCCCTTAAACGCCCCAAAAAACCTCAAAATGCCTTTGAAAGACATTAGCACCTAAACTTGGCCATTTAGGCCCAGAAAAAAACAATTAGAAAAAAATATATTTTGTTTTTTGCAGTCTCGAACTGCCGGCTAGTGCCGGTTATGCCGGTTTAGCAGGAGTTTTTTGAAAATGGGGAATTGATGCCGGCGCCGGTTGCTTGAGAGTCCCGGTTAGTTGGGTGCCGGATAACCGGGATTCCACGGTATAGGCACATTTGCATGTCCCTGCCAAGGTTCCCAGAGTGCAGTGTAATAACTGTATTTCCTGGAATTCCTGGCATGAAACAAGTTTTTTTTTACTTATTTTAAACACAAATGTACTATATATATATTTATTTATATGGCTATCACAAACAAATTTATACAACCCCTCCCACACTGGGCCCCTATTTTGTTTTTGCACCAGGGCCCTGTGTTCTAGACTAACTGCCCAAGACAATATCATTCAATATACAAATATATATATAATATTTTCTCCTGGCTCACATTTCAGCTAATGCTAGTTTGTCGTTAATGCTTCATAAACATGTGAAGTATTTCCCAAACAACATCCTTTGAATTATATCAAAATTCCATTATCGGTGCAGTTTGGGCAAATTTCTTGCTACTTTGGTCAGAATTAAATGTAAATAAATAATGAGTGGTATAAATGCCCTGCCTCGGGAATCCCTGCTATGCAGCTTTGCAGCACTGTCAGAGGATTTGATAGCAGTTAAAATTCACTTTCATTTAAGGCAGTAATTTATATAAATACCATATCAACCACTTCTCCAAAACAGAAAACCACCAGATTTCACAATACATGTGTGAAGAGCGTGAAAAAATAAGCAAATTGTTGAGAAATATTTGGGTTGTCAAAGCTTAGGCTTTAATTAGAATTGACGTGAAAATAAACAAACTTTAAAGTGGACGTGAAAAGGGTCCCTGGAGAACTCAGGAGAGGAATGTACAGGATACATGGAAAGTTATCGGGGGCCCGAATAAGAGGAAGAAGAATATGATCATGAGTAACATAGGGCCGTATAGTTACCACTATATGTTTTGGCATAAATAGTCCCTGATTGGGTCTGCCCTCTACAGCGCATGAAGACACAGACTCTGCTGTGCAGTGTTTCATACTAACCGATCAGTGACCATCTCTCAGCAACATGCTGCTGAGACGTGGTGCCTGATAGGCTAGGGAACTACACTGCACATTCAGCACTACAGAGTCTGTGCCTGCATACGTTGCAGTGGGCATACCCATACAGGGACTATTTGTAAAAATAGTGCTTATAAGAACTTCTTAATAAAATAGAGTATATAAAACCTAATTGATATATGGGTATGTTATATTTCTATTAAAACCCAGAACCCTTCCATGTCCCTTTAACTCCTCATTGCCAGTGCTGGTTTCCAAGGTTTTATTAGTAACAATAGGGGGGCATTAACTAGAGGGGGGCTGTGCGTCTTCCTTTGATACTTTAATAGCCGTAAAATAAACTGGGGAAAAAAGCCGGGAAGAGTGTCAGAGACATAAAACGATCAAGGCATAAATATACGGGACAATTAGGAGCGGCGTTTCATTCGGCTTTATACTCCAGTCAGGAGCCTGCAAATTATGGCCGATAATCAAGTGACTTGGTTTGAGCGCTGCCCTCAGCCAAGCATGACTAAGCCTCTGAGCAGCTTTATGGCTAATGGCAGCTGTTCCTCGCAATCAGCGCTCTCACTAGAGCAAGGCGTAACACTGCAAACGCACGCACCGGATCTCTGCACTAACAACCATACTGACCTCACGTCCTCTACTCACACTGACACCCTCGCACAGCACCTTATATCTGCACTAACAACCATACTGACCTCACGTCCTCTACTCACACTGACACCCATGCACAGCACTAGATCTCTGCACTAACAACCATACTGACCTCACGTCCTCTACTCACACTGACACCCTCGCACAGCACCAGATCTTCACTAACAACCATACTGACCTTGCGTCCACTACTCACACTGAAACCATCGCACAGCACTGGATCTCTGCACTAACAACCATACTGACCTCACGTCCTCTACTCACACTGACACCCTCGCACAGCACCAGATCTTCACTAACAACCATACTGACCTTGCGTCCACTACTCACACTGAAACCATCGCACAGCACTGGATCTCTGAACTAACAACCATACTGACCTCACGTCCTCTACTCACACTGACACCCTCGCACAGCACTGGATCTCTGCACTAACAACCATACTGACCTCACGTCCTCTACTCACACTGACACCCTCGCACAGCACCTGATCTCTGCACTAACAACCATACTGACCTCACGTCCTCTACTCACACTGACACCCTTGCACAGCACCGGATCTCTGCACTAACAACCATACTGACCTCACGTCCTCTACTCACACTGACACCCTCGCACAGCACTGGATCTCTGAACTAACAACCATACTGACTTCACGTCCTCTACTCACACTGACACCCTTGCACAGCACCGGATCTCTGAACTAACAACCATACTGACCTCACGTCCTCTACTCACACTGACACCCTCGCACAGCACTGGATCTCTGCACTAACAACCATACTGACTTCACGTCCTCTACTCACACTGACACCCTCGCACAGCACCAGATCTCTGCACTAACAACCATACTGACCTCACGTCCTCTACTCACACTGACACCCTCGCACAGCACCGGATCTCTGCACTAACAACCATACTGACTTCACGTCCTCTACTCACACTGACACCCTCACACAGCACTGGATCTCTGCCCTTAAAACCATACTGACCACGTGTCTTCTACTCACACTGACACCCTCGCACAGCACCTTATATCTGCACTAACAACCATACTGACCTCACGTCCTCTACTCACACTGACACCCTCGCACAGCACCGGATCTCTGCACTAACAACCATACTGACCTCACGTCCTCTACTCACACTGACACCCTCTCACAGCACCTGATCTCTGCACTAATAACCATACTGACCCTGCGTCTTCTACTCACACTGACACCCTCGCACAGCACCAGATCTTCACTAACAACCATACTGACCTCACGTCCTCTACTCACACTGACACCCTCTCACAGCACCTGATCTCTGCACTAATAACCATACTGACCCTGCGTCTTCTACTCACACTGACACCCTTGCACAGCACTGGATCTCTGCACTAACAACCATACTGACCTCACGTCCTCTACTCACACTGACACCCTCACACAGCACCAGATCTCTGCACTAACAACCATACTGACCTCACGTCCTCTACTCACACCGACACCCTCGCACAGCACCAGATCTCTGCACTAACAACCATACTGACCTCACGTCCTCTACTCACACCGACACCCTCGCACAGCACCAGATCTCTGCACTAACAACCATACTGACCTCGCGTCCTCTACTCACACTGACACCCTCGCACAGCACCAGATCTCTGCACTAACAACCATACTGACCTTGCGTCCACTACTCACACTGACACCCTCGCACAGCACCAGATCTCTGCACTAACAACCATACTGACCTCACGTCCTCTACTCACACTGACACCCTCGCACAGCACCGGATCTCTGCACTAACAACCATACTGACCTCACGTCCTCTACTCACACTGACACCCATGCACAGCACTGGATCTCTGCACTAACAACCATACTGACCTCACGTCCTCTACTCACACTGACACCCTCGCACAGCACCAGATCTTCACTAACAACCATACTGACCTTGCGTCCACTACTCACACTGACACCCTCGCACAGCACTGGATCTCTGCACTAACAACCATACTGACCTCACGTCCTCTACTCACACTGACACCCTCGCACAGCACTGGATCTCTGCACTAACAACCATACTGACCTTGCGTCCTTTACTCACACTGACACGCACACACAGCACCAGATATCTGCACTAACAACCATACTGACCCTGCGTCTTCTACTCACACTGACACCCTCGCACAGCACCAGATCTCTGCACTAACAACCATACTGACTTCTCGTCCTCTACTCACACTGACACCCTCGCACAGCACTGGATCTCTGCACTAACAACCATACTGACCCCGCGTCTTCTACTCACACTGACACCCTCGCACAGCACCAGATCTCTGCACTAACAACCATACTGACTTCACGTTCTCTACTCAAACTGACACCCTCGCACAGCACCTGATCTCTGCACTAACAACCATACTGACCTTGGGTCCTCTACTCACACTGACACCCTCGCACAGCACCGGATCTATGCACTAACAACCATACTGACCACGTGTCTTCTACTCACACTGACACCCTTGCACAGCACCGGATATCTGCACTAACAACCATACTGACCCTGCGTCTTCTACTCACACTGACACCCTCGCACAGCACCAGATCTCTGCACTAACAACCATACTGACCTTGCGTCCTCTACTCACACTGACACCCTCGCACAGCACCAGATCTCTGCACTAACAACCATACTGACCTCACGTCCTCCACTCACACTGACACCCTCGTACAGCACCGGATCTCTGCACTAACAGCCATACTGACCTCATGCCCTCTACTCACACTGACACCCTTGCACAGCACCGAATCTCTGCACTAACAACCATACTGACCTTGCGTCCTTTACTCACACTGACACGCACGCACAGCACCTGATCTCTGCACTAACAACCATACTGACCCTGCGTCCTCTACTCACATTGATACCCTCGCACAGCACCGGATCTCTGCACTAACAGCCATACTGACCTCATGTCCTCCACTCACACTGATACCCTCGCACAGCACCGGATCTCTGCACTAACAGCCATACTGACCTCACGCCATCTACTCACACTGACACCCTTGCACAGCACCGGATCTCTGCACTAACAACCATACTGACCTCACGTCCTCTACTTACACTGACACCCTCGCACAGCACCAGATCTCTGCACTAACAACCATACTGACCTTGCGTCCTTTACTCACAATGACACGCACGCACAGCACCAGATATCTGCACTAACAACCATACTGACCCTGTGTCTTCTACTCACACTGACACCCTCGCACAGCACCAGATCTCTGCACTAACAACCATACTGACCTCACGTCCTCTACTCACACTGATATGCACGCACAGCACCAGATATCTGCACTAATAACCATACTGACCCTGCGTCTTCTACTCACACTGACACCCTCGCACAGCACCAGATCTCTGCACTAACAACCATACTGACCTTGCGTCCTCTACTCACACTGACACCCTCGCACAGCACCAGATCTCTGCACTAACAACCATACTGACCTCACGTCCTCCACTCACACTGACACCCTCGTACAGCACCGGATCTCTGCACTAACAACCATACTGACCTCACGTCCTCTACTCACACTGACACCCATGCACAGCACTGGATCTCTGCACTAACAACCATACTGACCTCACGTCCTCTACTCACACTGACACCCTTGCACAGCACTGGATCTCTGCACTAACAACCATACTGACTTCACGTCCTCTACTCACACTGACACCCTCGCACAGCACCGAATCTCTGCACTAACAACCATACTGACCTCACGTCCTCTACTCACACTGACACCCTCGCACAGCACCAGATCTCTGCACTAACAGCCATACTGACCTCACGTCCTCTACTCACACTGACACCCTCGCACAGCACCGGATCTCTGCACTAACAACCATACTGACCAATGTGTCCTCTACTCACACTGACACCCTCTCACAGCACCTGATCTCTGCACTAACAGCCATACTGACCTTGCGTCCTTTACTCACACTGACACGCACGCACAGCACCAGATCTCTGCACTAACAACCATACTGACCTCACGTCCTCTACTCACACTGACACCCTCGCACAGCACCTGATCTCTGCACTAACAACTATACTGACCTCACGTCCTCTACTCACACTGACATCCTCGCACAGCAGCAGAACTCTGCACTAACAACCATACTGACCTCACGTCCTCTACTCACACTGACACCCTCGCACAGCACCTGATCTCTGCACTAACAACCATACTGACCTTGCGTCCTCTACTCACACTGACACCCTCGCACAGCACCTGATCTCTGCACTAACAACCATACTGACCTTGCGTCCTCTACTCACACTGACACCCTCGCACAGCACCGGATCTATGCACTAACAACCATACTGACCACGTGTCTTCCACTCACACTGACACCCTCGCACAGCACCGGATCTCTGCACTAACAACCATACTGACCTCACGTCCTCCACTCACACTGACACCCGAGCACAGCACCGGATCTCTGCACTAACAACCATACTGACCTCACGTCCTCTACTCACACTGACACCCTCGCACAGCACCGGATCTCTGCACCAACAACCATACTGACCTCACGTCCTCTACTCACACTAATATGCACGCACAGCACCGGATCTCTGCACCAACAACCATACTGACTTCACGTACTCTACTCACACTGGCACCCTCGCACAGCACTGGATCTCTGCACTAACAACCATACTGACCTCACGTCCTCTACTCACACTGACACCCTCGCACAGCACCGGATCTATGCACTAACAACCATACTGACCATGTGTCTTCTACTCACACTGACACCCTTGCACAGCACTGGATCTCTGCACAAACAACCATACTGACCTCACGTCCTCCACTCACACTTGACACCCTTGCACAGCACCGGATCTCTGCCATATTTCCAGAGCCCCTAGGCACAGCAGTTTCCTCTCTCTTGTAACTCTCTAGTTCCAGACGTTTATCTCCAGTCTGTGAACTGCAGTAATTCCTTTATGCCGAGGAACATTTTGAAGTGTGAAATGAGGCGCTCTTAACATATGTACAGCAGACAAAATAGAGCAGAGAATATGCAATTTATTATTGCTTGTAGAGTTAACTTTTACAGCACTCAAACTGGTTATTTACCTTGACGATGCGCCATATGCTTATTGAGACAAGTCCTCGGGTCCTGCCCATAATTGACAAGATCCCTCTAATACAGTAGTGGGCAACTCGGGCCTATAAGGATTTCAATCTTCTCCCTGCTTTAGCACACCAGAGTTTGTTGTTGTTTAGTTGTTCAGTCGTGTCCGACTCTTTGTGACTATATGGACCGGAGCATGCCAGGTGCACCTGTCAGCCACTGCCCCTATGAGCTCCCTCAAGCTCATGTACATTGCTTCAATTATCTCATATATCCATCTCCGCCTCTGTCGTCCCCTTCTTCGTGTGCCTTCAATCTTTACCAGTCTTCTCCAGGGAATCCTGCCATCTCATGATATGGCCAAAATATTTGAGCTTTTGCCTCATGTTCAAACCTTCCAGTGAACAGATTGGCTTCATTTCCTGTATAATTGATTGATTAGATCTTCCTCTTACTCTAAACTGATTGAAATCCTGGTCTGTTAGTGACCAAATTGCCCATCACAGCTCTAAAAGCTTAAATACTGTCTTCACTTCAATAATAAACGTCCCATTAGAATGTCTATAGGACACAAATCAATAAATCAACGTGATTATAACCATCACTGTGTATGGCCATTGTGTGTGCTTGTGATTTTTGGTCCTTTCAGAAGCTGCAAGTCTAGAAAGCTCCCCACAGCTGTCAGCTAGAACAGTAGATTGCCCCTTAAAGTCCTTTACTGTACAATGAAAAACATGATATGCTTGAGCATCTTGTGTCTGAATAAGAGCATAATTAATAAGTGTGATAGCTCTGATGGACCCTGGAGGCTTCCATGACACTTTTGTTGGAAGCTGTGTGTGAGAGGGACATCCCCATTTCTTGACAGCAGTTCTTGCATCTATTCATGCAAACTCTCTGCTTCAAGGCCTGTGCGGGGAAAGGGTGTGGTGTCAATTTTAATATTATACAGTTATCTAACAAATACTCCTGTCCTGTGTCTTCTCACTCCTCTCCATTCCTCCCTCAACTGATAAATAATCCCACTTTCATTATCCAGCTCTGAAGAAGTGATGTAATACACCCAAAATACACAGATTTTGTCGTAAAAAAAAACATTTTCAGTTGTGTCCGACTCTCCATGACCTCATTGACCATAACACACCATACTGAACCACTTGGTAGTTATGGCTGAGATAGTGAAGTGCGTTGCTAGTTCTTTTGCCAGTGGGCCACAGCATACAACTCCTGGTATTCCTAGGTGGTCTCCCATCCAAGTACTGACCAGGCCCAGTTAGCCTCTCTGCCAGTGAAATGGTTAAAAAAACAAATTAGTTTAATTAAAAGAAAAATGAAATAATATTGTATTGCAGAGAGGTGTAGATAGCAGTATAATAATAATACATTTATACAATGCTTTTTCCCAGTAGGGATTATATTGTAAGCGTGCCCTGCTCTGCTCTAGTGTTTATCAGCTCCCAGCGCCTAAGAACTGTTACATAAGATTAGATAACGCTGCGCTGCTTAGTGTATCTGTTACACAACACGCCCGCCGCAGGCCTGAGTATATCAGGAAAACACAGAGGGAGGGGCAGACTGAGCATGGAACAGCCAGGAGCATCCAAAGAGGGAGGGGCAGCCTGAGCACGACAGCCAGGAGCATCCAAAGAGGGAGGGGCAGTCTGGGCATGTAACAGCCAGGAGCAGTCATGGAGGGAGGGAGGGGCAGAATGAGCATCCACTGAGGGAATGGAGGAGGGGGTAGACTGGGCACGTAACAGCAAGGAGCATCCACAGAGGGAATGGAGGAGGGGGCAGACTGGGCACGTAACAGCCAGGAGCATCCACAGAGGGAGGGGCAGTCTGGGCATGTAACAGCCAGGAGCAGTCATGGAGGGAATGGTGGAGGGGCAGACTGGGCACGTAACAGCCAGGAGCATCCATAGAGGGAATGGTGGAGGGGGCAGACTGGGCACGTAACAGCCAGGAGCATCCACTGAGGGAATGGAGGAGGGGCAGACTGGGCACGTAACAGCCAGGAGCATCCATAGAGGGAATGGTGGAGGGGCAGACTGGGCACGTAACAGCCAGGAGCATCCACTGAGGGAATGGAGGAGGGGCAGACTGGGCACGTAACAGCCAGGAGCATCCACTGAGGGAATGGAGGAGGGGCAGACTGGGCACGTAACAGCCAGGAGCATCCACTGAGGGAATGGAGGAGGGGCAGACTGGGCACGTAACAGCCAGGAGCATCCACAGCGGGAATGGAGGAGGGGGCAGACTGGGCACGTAACAGCCAGGAGCATCCACAGAGGGAATGGAGGAAGGGGCAGACTGGGCACGTAACAGCCAGGAGCATCCACAGAGGGAATGGTGGAGGGGGCAGACTGGGCACGTAACAGCCAGGAGCATCCACAGAGGGAATGGAGGAGGGGGCAGACTGGGCACGTAACAGCCAGGAGCATCCACAGAGGGAATGGAGGAGGGGGTAGACTGGGCACGTAACAGCCAGGAGCATCCAAAGAGGGAATGGAGGAGGGGGCAGACTGGGCACATAACAGCCAGGAGCATCCACAGCGGGAATGGAGGAGGGGGTAGACTGGGCACGTAACAGCCAGGAGCATCCACAGAGGGAATGGTGGAGGGGGCAGACTGGGCACGTAACAGCCAGGAGCATCCAAAGAGGGAATGGAGGAGGGGGCAGACTGGGCACGTAACAGCCAGGAGCATCCACAGCGGGAATGGAGGAGGGGGCAGACTGGGCACGTAACAGCCAGGAGCATCCACAGAGGGAATGGAGGAGGGGGCAGACTGGGCACGTAACAGCCAGGAGCATCCACAGAGGGAATGGAGGAGGGGGCAGACTGGGCACGTAACAGCCAGGAGCATCCACAGAGGGAATGGAGGAGGGGGTAGACTGGGCACGTAACAGCCAGGAGCATCCAAAGAGGGAATGGAGGAGGGGGCAGACTGGGCACATAACAGCCAGGAGCATCCACAGCGGGAATGGAGGAGGGGCAGACTGGGCACGTAACAGCCAGAAGCATCCACAGAGGGAATGGAGGAGGGGGCAGACTGGGCACGTAACAGCCAGGAGCATCCACAGAGGGAATGGTGGAGGGGGTAGACTGTGCACGTAACAGCCAGGAGCATCCACAGAGGGAATGGAGGAGGGGGTAGACTGGGCACGTAACAGCCAGGAGCATCCACAGAGGGAATGGAGGAGGGGGCAGACTGTGCACGTAACAGCCAGGAGCATCCACAGAGGGAATGGTGGAGGGGGCAGACTGGGCACGTAACAGCCAGGAGCATCCAAAGAGGGAATGGAGGAGGGGGCAGACTGGGCACATAACAGCCAGGAGCATCCACAGCGGGAATGGAGGAGGGGGTAGACTGGGCACGTAACAGCCAGGAGCATCCAAAGAGGGAATGGAGGAGGGGCAGACTGGGCACATAACAGCCAGGAGCATCCAAAGAGGGAATGGAGGAGGGGGCAGACTGGGCACATAACAGCCAGGAGCATCCACAGCGGGAATGGAGGAGGGGGTAGACTGGGCACGTAACAGCCAGGAGCATCCACAGAGGGAATGGTGGAGGGGGCAGACTGGGCACGTAACAGCCAGGAGCATCCAAAGAGGGAATGGAGGAGGGGGCAGACTGGGCACGTAACAGCCAGGAGCATCCACAGCGGGAATGGAGGAGGGGGCAGACTGGGCACGTAACAGCCAGGAGCATCCACAGCGGGAATGGAGGAGGGGGCAGACTGGGCACGTAACAGCCAGGAGCATCCACAGAGGGAATGGAGGAGGGGGCAGACTGGGCACGTAACAGCCAGGAGCATCCAAAGAGGGAATGGAGGAGGGGGCAGACTGGGCACATAACAGCCAGGAGCATCCACAGCGGGAATGGAGGAGGGGGCAGACTGGGCACGTAACAGCCAGGAGCATCCAAAGAGGGAATGGAGGAGGGGGCAGACTGGGCACATAACAGCCAGGAGCATCCACAGCGGGAATGGAGGAGGGGGGCAGACTGGGCACGTAACAGCCAGGAGCATCCACAGAGGGAATGGAGGAGGGGGCAGACTGGGCACGTAACAGCCAGGAGCATCCACAGCGGGAATGGAGGAGGAGGCAGACTGGGCACGTAACAGCCAGGAGCAGTCACGGAGGGAGGGGGGGGGGGCAGAATGAGCACGTAACAGCCAGGAGCATCCACAGAGGGAATGGAGGAGGGGGCAGACTGGGCACATAACAGCCAGGAGCATCCACAGCGGGAATGGAGGAGGGGGCAGACTGGGCACGTAACAGCCAGGAGCATCCAAAGAGGGAATGGAGGAGGGGCAGACTGGGCACATAACAGCCAGGAGCATCCAAAGAGGGAATGGAGGAGGGGGCAGACTGGGCACGTAACAGCCAGGAGCATCCAAAGAGGGAATGGAGGAGGGGGCAGACTGGGCACGTAACAGCCAGGAGCATCCACAGCGGGAATGGAGGAGGAGGCAGACTGGGCACGTAACAGCCAGGAGCATCCAAAGAGGGAATGGAGGAGGGGGCAGACTGGGCACATAACAGCCAGGAGCATCCACAGCGGGAATGGAGGAGGGGGCAGACTGGGCACGTAACAGCCAGGAGCATCCACAGAGGGAATGGAGGAGGGGGCAGACTGGGCACATAACAGCCAGGAGCATCCACAGCGGGAATGGAGGAGGGGGCAGACTGGGCACGTAACAGCCAGGAGCATCCACAGCGGGAATGGAGGAGGGGGCAGACTGGGCACGTAACAGCCAGGAGCATCCAAAGAGGGAATGGAGGAGGGGCAGACTGGGCACATAACAGCCAGGAGCATCCAAAGAGGGAATGGAGGAGGGGGCAGACTGGGCACGTAACAGCCAGGAGCATCCAAAGAGGGAATGGAGGAGGGGGCAGACTGGGCACGTAACAGCCAGGAGCATCCAAAGAGGGAATGGAGGAGGGGGCAGACTGGGCACATAACAGCCAGGAGCATCCACAGCGGGAATGGAGGAGGGGGCAGACTGGGCACGTAACAGCCAGGAGCATCCACAGAGGGAATGGAGGAGGGGGCAGACTGGGCACATAACAGCCAGGAGCATCCACAGCGGGAATGGAGGAGGGGGCAGACTGGGCACGTAACAGCCAGGAGCATCCACAGCGGGAATGGAGGAGGAGGCAGACTGGGCACGTAACAGCCAGGAGCATCCAAAGAGGGAATGGAGGAGGGGGCAGACTGGGCACGTAACAGCCAGGAGCATCCACAGCGGGAATGGAGGAGGGGGCAGACTGGGCACGTAACAGCCAGGAGCACTGTGCGTGAAGCTTGTATATAACAGCCCAGGGGCCTCATTCAAATAAGATTCAGCCAATTGAATAGGGCTCTATTTAAGCGCACAGCATATTTTTTTACATAAGTTTTTAGTTAGTGAACTTCTATCCAAAAGCAAGGTCTTCACTAACTAAAAACTTCTGTAAAAAATATGCTGTGCGCTTAAATAGAGCCCTATTCAATTGGCCGAATCTTATTTGAATGAGGCCCCTGGAGTATTGATACGGGGGGTACTTATAGTATACCGGTTTGAGGAATAATAATTATTAAGAGACCATTGCCATTTGAGAAATGCATCACATGTTTGTTACGTATCTAACATACTTAGAACATGAGCAGCTGTTTAAGGCAAGAGTATGTTTTTTTATTATTTTTTCATGCATTTAAACAAGTCTGTAAGCATTACCAAAGTTATGTTTTGCATGAAAAAATATTCAGTAAAACCTGTTTAACCATCATTTAAACTAACAAGAAAACCATATACAGAGGTCTGTAGATTCCACTGGTGGAGAGGTGTGGATCCTACATATATATCATACATACTGCTCATTGGCAGACAGGGACAACAGAGCAGTAACACCTACACCAAGGCAGTAACACTTACACCAAGCCAGTAACACTTACACCAAGGCAGAAACACTTACACCAAGGCAGTAACACTTACACCAAGCCAGTAACACTTACACCAAGGCAGAAACACTTACACCAAGGCAGTAACACTTACACCAAGGCAGAAACACTTACACCAAGGCAGTAACACTTACAACAGGGCAGTAACACCTACACCAAGGCACACCAAGGCAGAAACAAACACATACACCAAGGCAGTAACACTTACAACAAGGCAGTAACACTTACACCAAGGCAGAAACACTTACACCAAGGCAGTAACACTTACACCAAGCCAGTAACACTTACACCAAGGCAGAAACACTTACACCAAGGCAGTAACACTTACACCAAGGCAGAAACACTTACACCAAGGCAGTAACACTTACAACAGGGCAGTAACACCTACACCAAGGCACACCAAGGCAGAAACAAACACATACACCAAGGCAGTAACACTTACAACAAGGCAGTAACACTTACACCAAGGCACACCAAGGCAGAAACAAACACTCACACCAAGGCAGTAACACTTACAACAAGGCAGTAACACTTACACCAAGGCACACCAAGGCAGAAACAAACACATACACCAAGGCAGTAACACTTACAACAGGGCAGTAACACCTACACCAAGGCACACCAAGGCAGAAACAAACACTTACACCAAGGCAGTAACACTTACAACAGGGCAGTAACACCTACACCAAGGCACACCAAGGCAGAAACAAACACATACACCAAGGCAGTAACACTTACAACAAGGCAGTAACACTTACACCAAGGCAGTAACACTTACACCAAGGCAGAAACAAACACTCACACCAAGGCAATAACACTTTCACCAAGGCAGTAACACTTTCACCAAGGCAGTAACACTTACACCAAGGCAGAAACACTTACACCAAGGCAGTAACACTTACACCAAGGCATTAACGCTTACACCAAGGCAGTAATACTTACACCAAGGCAGTAAAACTTACACCAAGGCAGAAACACACAACAAGGCAGAAACACTTACACCAAGGCAGTAACACTTACACCAAGGCAGAAACACTTACACCAAGGCAGTAACACTTACACCAAGGCATTAACGCTTACACCAAGCCAGTAATACTTACACCAAGGCAGTAAAACTTACACCAAGGCAGAAACACACAACAAGGCAGAAACAAGCACTTACACCAAGGCAGTAACACTTACACCAAGGCAGTAACACTTACACCAAGGCAGAAACACTTACACCAAGGCAGAAACACTTTCACCAAGGCAGTAACACTTACACCAAGGCAATAACACTTACACCAAGGCAGAAACACTTACACCAAGGCAATAACACTATACACCAAGGCAGTAACACTTACACAAAGGCAGTAACACTTACAACAGGGCAGAAACACTAATTGCGAGGCCCCTAAAGGCGCTCAGCGCGGGACTCATGATGATCGCCGAAGGTTCTGAAGTGTGAGGCCTATAAAGTACACAGGAGGAGAGGCTTCAAATGAGCACCAAAGACGCTCATTGTGAGCCACGCGATGAGCGCCAAAGGCGCCTATCGTGAGTCTTGCGATGAGCTCCAAAGGTGAAAATTGCAAAGCAGGAAAGTTGAAGTACACGGGGGGAGAGGCAATATCATCACATTGTGTGGCAAACAGCATTGCCAGGTTTACAATTTTATTCCCGTCATTTTTGTCGGGCAATTTCCTAGTATATATATATATATATATATATATATATATATATATATATATATATATATATATTTATATATATATATATACTTAAGGTAAGCCATGTTTGATATGTTATGGATTGCAAGAGCGAAGCCTTTGTGGGCACATTTGCATGTCCCGGTCCAGGTTCCCAGAATGCAGTGTAATAGCTGTATTTCTTTGAATTTTGGGCATGAAACACGTTTTTTAACATTTTAGACATTCAAATGCGAGCACAAGTGTACTATTCATCTACCGTACTATATACTGTATATATATAGATGAGCAGAACTAGGATGAAAAGAGAATAGTTAATATATTAAAGATTGTTTTTATATCTATCTATGTTAAATACATGAAAACAAGAATTGTGTTCCATGTCCCTGTAAGTCTAACATACAATGTCTTCTTTCACAAAACACACATGCACTACAATGGCTTCAGTGTCCAAGAATAACATCTTCTTGGCAAAGAAATAAGCTCACAAACAGGTAAAGTATAATAGGACAACAGTGAGGAAAGCTCAGACCTCATATAATTACATGTAATAATTAATAAAATAATAGTTGCTTTTATTTTTAAGTGTTGTATCAGTCAGATCATTCGCAATTGTATTCCTTCAAAATATGATATTGTAAATATACAATGAAAGTGTCCCAGGAGCAGTGTCTGGCCATGTGTGCTTAGAAGAGATATGGAAGTTTTCTACTGGGTAGAGTGCCTTGCAAAAGTATTCACCCCTTGACTTTTTACCTATTTTGTTACATTACAGCCTCAATGTTTTGTTAATCTCTATTTTATGTGATGGATCAGAACACAATAGTCTAAGTTGGTGAAGTGAAATGAGAAAAATATATACATAAAACTATTTTTTTAGAAATAGAAAACAGAAAATTGGCATGTGCGTATGTATTCACCCCCTTTGTTATGAAGCCCATAAAAAGCTCTGGTGCAACCAATTACCTTCAGAAGTCACATAATTATAGAAATGATGTCCACCTGTGTGCAATCTAAGTGTCACATGATCTGTCATTACATATACACACCTTTTTTTAAAGGACCCTGAAGCTGCAACACCTAAGCAAGAGGCACCACTAACCAAACACTGCCATGAAGACCAAGGAACTCTCCAAACAAGTAAGGGACAATGTTGTTGAGAAGTACAAGTCTGGGTTAGGTTATAAAAAAATATCCAAATCTTTGATGATCCCCAGGAGCACCATCAAATCTATCATAACCAAATGGAAAGAACATGGCACAACAGCAAATCTGCCAAGAGACGGCCGCCCACCAAAACTCATGGACCGGGCAAGGAGGGCATTAATCAGAGAGGCAGCACAGAGACCTAAGGTAACCCTGGAGGAGCTGCAGAGTTCCACAGCAGAGACTGGAGTATCTGTACATAGGATGACAATAAGCCGTAAACTCTATTTTTACTACCTAAAATCATATAAATAGTTCCTGTATGGGTCTGCCCACTGCAGCTCATGAACACACAGACTGATACTGGCAGTGTCTGATACTAAACAATTGGTGACATGCAGTGCTCCCTGATAGGCTAGGACACTACACTGCACATCCATCCCTACAGAGACTGTGACTTCTAGATCTTCTGCACCAATATGAAGATGCTGGCCTTGCTGTGTGCATTTGAAGATGAAATATGGTAGTTCACAGGACATTCACAGATTGGTGCCTGGCAATGATGGTGAGAGAAGGCCATGTCAGCTCCATAGATGCTAGCAGTGGGGAATAAAAAAACATAGGAAAGCAAGGGTTAAAATGAATAAGAGAGCTGTAGAGAATGATGCTTAGAGGGGTGAGACAGAGAGTCAGCGGCGGGGGTGTGGTGGGGGTGCAGTCATGATCAGGTAGAAGAACAGATGTACTGTACCACAGTTTGGTCCCATATGCCCAGCTTCCATAAATCCTGCAACCCCTTTGATGCCAGCAATGTCCTGACATGCACTACATACCAGGCAGGGATCAATGTGTATGACCCAGACATCAGCGTGAATTACATTTATTGTACCCTCACAGGCCCCATTATAAAGGGGGTTCTGTTTGCAGCGCTGGTGATTTATCTCTGAATAATATAATTATAAAGACAGATTAGAAACAAAATTTGCTTCACTATTTGCACTAGCGACTTGCCCGTCAAAAATGACGGCAATAAAATTTAAAGCCATGGCAATGCTGTTTGCCACACAGTGTATGGCTTTTGCTCATCTGAGGACCTTCGGCGCACATTGCGAGTCTCTCCCCTTGTGTACTTCAAGTTTCCTGTTTTGCAACGATCACCTTCTGCGTTCATCACAAAGACAGATATATAAGTACAGTGCAAAATATTACATTTATTTAGTAAAGTGAATTAATAGATTAATTTGATCTAATAAATGCATATACTTTACCTATTTATATTTAATATGCAGCAATCAATATCCTGCAGAGCTAACAATCTATTTGGATTTTCCTGCATCTGAAAATGTACATTTGGACTGTTAATCACCTGAGGAGAAAGTTTCAGCAATGTGGCAGGTGTGCAGTGTAACTAGGCTGCGTGCGCGAGGCCAAACCGTTTGCTTAGGCGGGTAAAGCAGCATTTTAGAATTGTAATGTCATTATTTTCAAGTTAGTGTTGTAAAATGGTGTAAAATGGTGGATATTTTCTATGTGTTACTTGGCTCACAAGCATTTTCCATCCATTGTAATGGTATATTGTGAATCTCCTACGTTCCTGGCTAACTCGTACGTGCCTGGTGGTGATTTGCACGCCTCAGTCTCCTTTAGCCTCATTTAAATTTTTTTCGGCCGCCATTTTTTTTCTCATTTAGCCGATTTTTGAGTTCCTAAACTCGGCAATTTCGGCTTAAATGCGCGTGCAACCTTGCTCACGGGCATCATGGCGTCCCCCCCGTGCTGTGTGTGAGTTTGTTTTTATGTTTATTTTATGTTTTAGTTTTTCGTGTTTTTCGATTTCTGCTATTCGGCTGCTAAATTTGTTTTTTTTTGCAAGGTTGTTTTTTTTTTGCCCCCGAGATTCCGAGATCGTTCTTGGCTAACTCGTATGTGCCTGGCGGTGATTTTTCCGTCTCCTTTAGCCTTTTTTCGCCCCCTATTTTTTTTCTCACTTGGCCAATTTTCGAGTGGCGAAACTTGGCAAATTCGGCTAAAATTCATGTGCAACCTCACTCCCAGGCTTCCTGGCGTTGCCCCCATGCTATGTGTGAGTGTTTTTTTATTTTATTTTTTAATTTTGTCTTGTTTTTCGTGTTTTTCGATTTCTGCAGTTCGGCCTAAGTGCACCGAGCTCGGAAGGCTTCTATGAGTTAACGGCTCGCTACTCAGGGCTCACAGGGCGATGATCGCTGAGTCCTTCTAGCTCGGAAAGCTTCTATGCTTTAATGGCTCGCCTCGCTTTGCGAGGCTCGCAGTTGAGGCCCTAGGGGCTGCCGACGTCTCGCCTCGCTTTGCGAAGCTTGCAAATGTGATGTATCGCAGTGTGACAACTACTATATGTGATGTTCTCCATCCCTGCTGATTATACTTTTATTTATTTGTTTCTTATAATGAAAGTTTTTACACATCTAGAAGTTAAATAAGGAACTGTGATGGGCAATTTGTCAAAATTTGCTTTACAGAGGCATATAAACCCATGAATTAACATACATATTTCTCAGCGACCACAGGTACTAGCGACTTTTTAGTAGATAAGTAGATGACATCAGGCTCAAGCAATGGGTCACTCACTAATACAATTAATGTGGGGACGTTTATGGCCCACAATTATGCTTTTCTGCCCCCTAACCATAAACTAAAAATTGGGTTCCTCTGTAACCCCTCAAAACCTATCCCCACCCCCTAGTGCTTTGGCATGGGGGCCTGTTAAGTCCCTAAAACCCCTTACCTATTCCCTCCCTAAATTACAAGTGTCCCATGGTGGTCTCAATGGATCACCAACGTCTCTATCCCTTTGGTCTCTATCCCTCTCTATCCCTTTTGCTTGTCTCTATGAACTATCATTATGGAAGGAGGTTAGGATACAATGGGACCCATGGGACCCCCATGGTTAGGATTAATGTTAGTGAGGTAGATTATTTAAGGGGCATTGGGGTTCATAGTAATACCCATTGAGGCTAGTGATGGGGCCCTTGGGAGGTACATAGGGCCACTCTAGTGGATAGCAACTATGTGGGTCCATTGGGACCCCAATGGAGCACTTAATATTCACTTACTAATTAAAATAAATAAATAAATATTTGATTAATAATGAATTAACAATTAACAACTAATTAATTAATAACTAATCCTAATATTGCAGATCAGAAGAGATCTTAAAAGGTTGGGCTTGATGGACTGAAAGTCTTTTTTCAACATTAATTACTATGGGCCTCATTATATTATCGGCCGTAAATCGGCCGTAAGGCTGCGATTCCTTGCGGGGGTTCTGTTTGCTCGCGATTCTATTATACGGCCCCGCAAGGATCTCCTTTTACGGCCGGCCGCATATCTTGGAACCGGCCGTAAGCTCAGAAATCTAAAAAGTGAAAAATAAATTCAAGCCTGCACTGTACAGCTCTGTAAATGCTAGGGATCATATTGGGGGACATGAGGATTAAAAGTAACCCACTCTCAAGCTTGCACATCAGCCCAAACCCGAGTTCAAATTAACTGTTTATTTTCCGGCTGCGGCGTGGGCGGGTCTGAGGTGCTCCAAGCCCTCTGGACTTTTTACATGGATATTTTACGTATATTAAAAATAAAATATTTTACGGATTTGAGTATAGGGTAATTATGTGCTATTTTTTCTAACACAGAATATCACTTTATAGTCTTCTCAAACTGCAGGATGGCTTTATTTGAGCTATTTTATGTGCTTAATTGGTGCTAGCGGGACCTGTTTGCTGCAAGTAAGCTGCGGCTCGTTTTTAGCTTTGCAGACAGGGTTCCCGGAGCAATAGAATCGCAACCAGGCTTTTCTTACGGCCGATTTCTTTGCGGCCGTTTTAGATCAAAGGCTTTCCTCCGGCGCGATCGGCCGCAAGAGATAGCAAGGCGCCGGCCGCAAGCCTGCCGGAGTCCCCGGCCGTAGGGGAATAGAATAGCCGTAAAGCTTGCGGCCGGTCCTTGCGGCCCCGCAGTGGCTGCGGCCGATAATAGAATGAGGCCCTATGTAACTATGGTGGTAAGTAGGATAAATAAGATAGTTGTAAGGGGGTAATGGGACCCCACTCCAAAGCAAAAGGGGGTGGGGGGTGGAGTTTATCCAGGGGGAGTTTTTTTTTGGATTAGTATGTAGGGGTGCATAAGCAGAGGGCATCATAAAGCCCTCCTCATTCATTTTAGTAGTAATTAACCTGTTCCTGGTGAATTGGTGGCAAGGAAGGGTACACATATAGTAACAGGTCTTTCTGTCCAATCGCTAATGGTTTTCTAGCCTTTGTGAGTGTTTAACACATAGGGTTTTGGTCCCTAGCGAGTGCTATAATAGTGTAGGATTTTTTACACATAGAGCTGGGATCATATCACACGTAGCAAAGGGTGCATACATGGTTACATGTTAGGGTTTACACATGTAGAATGTCTTCGCTAAGGCCAAGGCTAAGCTCTTTTTGTGAACCACCACTTTATATGACTATTTACTATGGTCTAAACCAGGGGTAGTCAATTGTCAGAACAGGCTCTGAATAAGAACCTACACTGTGCCATTATATATATACACATACATTTATATATATTTAAATAAAACTTTTTGGTTAATTGTACCATTTTCCTGAGTGTCACTCTCTATTTAAATGTTGTGCCCGTTTTTTTGAATGCTATTATCTTAAAAAAAGTCCTTAGAAGGAAGTAAAAATCTTTGTCATGGTCCCAAGAAGCTGAACAAAATCCACTCTCAATTTTTATGAAAAGGTCAAAGTTACTCTCAAGAACACATGATGCAGTCACACCAAAGGTCTATCTATTTCTGAAGACTACAAGAAGCAGATGACAATGACTTCTATATCTATAAGAAGCAATTACAGCTCTTTCTTTCAAGCTCACAGTGAGAATTTAATTTTTTTTGCGATTTTTAATCTTGCATAGTGCTTTGGGGAAAGCACTATGGACACTGGGTTCGAAGCTCAAAGACAAAGCCCTCCATCCTTTACAATGTGTTATTTATTGCTATTGTTTTTGCCTCGATCGTAACCCATGTATAGCGCTATGGAAATAAACAATAATAATAATAATAATAATAATACATCATCTGAAGGAGGTCAAAGTCACTATCAAACACACTTGATACAAGCCAATGATCTATTTATCTCCAAGGATCACAAGAAGTAGGTCAAATATCATTCAGCACTTCCAAGTCCACAAATTAGTAGATAAGTGCCTACCATGTCATGAGCTATATCATGTAGGGCCGCCCAAGATGGCGAGGTCATATTAGAGAGATCAGACAAATGATAGTCCACTGGAGAAGGAACTGGCAACCCACTTAGGTGTATTTGCCTAAGTCTTCTTGTAGAGATCATATGACCTCCACCTCAACCTTTTTCTTCTGAGGTTTCCAGGTAGGATCACACAACAGAATGTGTTTGTAATGACCACCACTGAAAAGTTAAGCGGCTCTCCAACTAATTAATAATCTTTCTAACTTTCACTTTCTTCTTGACCCTTCTTTTTCCTTATCTGTTACTCTTCTCCAGGTCTCTGCCCCTTTCATTCCCTTTAGATTGTAAGTAGCGAGTTTCCAGTCTTGTAGGGTGCTTTAGAAAAAATAACTTTCTACAAAGATTCTAAACTCAAAACAGGGCCCCTCATTTTTTGATTTTGTTAATGTTGTATTTTCCATGTTCTTATCGCCTGTACAGCGCCATGGAATATTAATAATAATAATAATATCTGGATCTTTCTCTATTCTTTACAGTTAGAATAGTTTCAAGGCATAGCTAACAGTTGGGAAGTTCATATAATTATCAATCTATCTATTCCACTGTAGAAATGTTGCATGAATGTTTCGGCACCTGTTGCATATTAATTAAAACCCTCTCCTGCCCTCCTCAAGATATCAGCCAACTTCATTTGGATTGAGAAAGGAGCCTTCAAAGTAAATTGAATTCTATGAAACATTACATTCTACTAAAATCCAAAATTCACTATATGTCTCTCTCAGCTGTTCCAAGTTGTAAACCCCAGGCCGATAACTGCTTGCCTTGTACAATTTATATATTGTTATTTTCACCACGGAAAACAAGGAGAATGAGTAATAGTTTCATAAGACAAAGATCAAAAGGTTACAGTTTTTAATCATAGCTACAAACAAAAGAAAAGAAAAGAAATGTACAGCCTGGAATCTAATAAGTAAAATGAAAATGATTTGCACTGTTGACAAATCCCAAACATCTGCCAATGGCGGGAACCAAGGGAAGTTTTTGTACTTTCAAGTTTTGGGATATGAAGGTCTCCCCAGACACAGAAAGAATCAATGCTTTATAGGAAAACTCTGGCCATTTTTTTAAATTTTGGAGGTAAATTAAAATGACTATGGTATGAGACTCAGATTCTACAAAGCTCTCTTTCCCCAGGAGTTCTGAAGGAGTTACTTTTCTGAGCAGTTGATTAGCTACACCTGAATAACGCTGATTTAAGACAGCTAATGTAATTTGGGTAGGGCTGTGTATGGCCTGGTTTGCAGTCTGTCTGAGGTTGCTAAAGGACTTTGTTTTTGTTATCTGAATGTGCAGTCGGTTTGGGCTGATGACAGACACACATAGAGTGAAGTGTTCGTGCAGGCCTCTGAAATTGACTGGAAAAAGACAATCAAAGCAGCTTGGAGCTAATGATCGCTTGAGAGCAGACTGGAAACCTGTACTTCTGGAAAATACAAGCCAGTGATTGTGATCAAACTATCAGGTTGTTTGTTTTAGTTTTTGCTCCACCCAGTGTTAGCTGGATGGGAGTTGGATAGTGAGGAAACTGTCCATACAGGTAGTCCTTTGGTGGAAGCTAGGCCTGTTAGTTTATTTGATTTGTTTTGATATATTATTATTGTATCACTGGTTGGTAGTAAAACTGGAAAAATAATTATAGCCTCCTCTATTGTCTTCCTTCATCACAGTGCCAGAAACACAGGCACAAGCCCAAAGGAGAATGGCAAGTTGTCACACTACCTATCTTCACATGTAAAAAACTTTTATCCTAAAACGGCCACTTTGGTTCATTTGACAGACATTTCTTTAAGAGGAATCTGACCACATGGAAATGCAGCCTGTGGTTGCTGTATGAGGATAGGTTGGTCTGTCAGTGGCTCATTCATTTTCATTTAACAACTTTTATTATTATTATAATTATTTTATTAGCATATTCCATATAAGAAATATTCATATTACCAATGTCACCTGAAGACACTGGTTATAAAAAGCAATATACAGATCCAGCCTAAAAATAACATCTTACTTATTAATGATAAGTATTTCATTCCCTGTAATGCATGTTAAACTTATTTTAAAGTTGAACCATTTTACATTTTGTTTACTTGCCTGTTGCTAAATTTCAGCAATAATTTATTATTCTTTATACATTATAAACATGTATTAAAAGGATATGGAAAGTTCCCGGATTTTACTAGGTGTATAATATACCTGTGTATCTAATTACTTTTCAATGTACTTTATTTTATTATGAAGCACTTCAGGTTGCCACTGGAGTCCTCTTCCACTCCTTCATGATGACATCACAAAGCTGGTGGATGTTAGAGGCCTTGCAGTCCCCCACCTTCCGTCTGAGGATGCCCCATATATTCTCAATAGGGTTTAGGTCTGGAGACATGCTTGGCCAGCCCATCACCTTTATCCTCAGCTTTTTAAGCAAGGCAGTGGTCATCTTGGAGGTGTGTTTGGGGTCGTTATCATGTTAGAATACTGTCCTGCGGCCCAGTCTCCGAAGGGAGGGGATCATGCTCTGCTTCAGTATGTCACAGTACATGTTGGCATTCATGGTTCCCTCAATGAACTGTAGTTCCCCAGTGCCGGCAGCACTCATGCAGGCCCATACCATGATACCCCCACCACCATGCTTGACTGTAGGCAAGACACATTTGTCTTTGTACTCTTCACTTTGTTGTTTCCACACACGCTTGACATCATCTGAGCCAAATTAGTCTATCTTGGTCTCATCGGACCACAGGACATGGTTCCAGTAATCCATGTCCTTAGTCTGCTTGTCTTCAGCAAACTGTTTGCAGGCTTTCTTGTGCATCATCTTTAGAAGAGGCTTCCTTCTGGGCCATGCAGACCAATTTAATGCAGTGTGCGGCGTATGGTCTGAGCACTGACAGGCTGACCCCCCACCCCTTCAACCTCTGCAGCAATGCTGGCAGCACTCCTACATCTATTTCCCACAGACAGCCTCTGGATATGACGCTGGGAATTCCACTCAACTTCGTTGGTCGACCATGGCGAGACCACTGTTCTGAGTGGAACTTGTCCTGTGAAACCTCTGTATGGTCTTGCCCACCGAGCTCAGTTTCAGGGTCTTGTCAATCTTCTTATAGCCTAGGCCATCTTTATGCAGAGCAACACATTTTTTTTTCAGATTCTCAGAGAGTTCTTTGCCATGAGGTGCCATGTTGAACTTCCAGTGACCAATATGAGAGAGTGTAAGTGTACATATATATAAAGCTTTCCAGATAGATAGAAGTTTGTTCGAATTACCTGTTGGTTCTTATCTGCTGTTAAAATCAATGTTCATCATATAAAAAGACTATGACTTTCCCTAAGCAATTTTGTTACAATAATTAATTAGCATTAACCTTAAACCCAATATCTGATGAAGGTAGAAAAAGGCCATTGTGTAATAAAACTTACAGATTTCTCCTTCAACAGTTACTCATTTCAGCAAGGTCTGGAAATGGATCTTGGAGGTTTTCTGTATAATTTTATGTTTTTTTTCTTTCAGCGGAGCAATTTGACATCTTAATATGATTCATATCTTAGCTGCTTTATTATGTTAGTGGCCTCATTGAGTACAAAATGATAATGAGAATGGCAGTGGCAATAGAGGCATGTAATATAAACCTGTTCTAACCATGTTTTGAGAGGGTCTTATTTAGGTGTATGCACTGCCACTCCGGGACTTAGAGGACCACTGCGTAGCTCAGAGCATAATTACCGTAATCAGTAAAAAAGTAATACAGCTGTTTTTTTAATTATAAAAAAATACATTCTAACCTTTTTGCTGGACCCTGGAGGGATCCATGATACATAGGTGGATGTTGTGTGTGTGAGACATCTCCTAAGGTACAAAGTCTGCTTCTGGACCACAAGGGGAAGGGGTGTGCTGTCAATTTATATATATGCAGTTGTGCTCAAAAGTTTGCATACCCTTGGCTAATTGATATTATATGTACCATTTTTAAAGAAAATATGAGTGAGCTGGCAAAACAGGCTACAACAGAATGGCACAATCATAAAACAAAACAAATGTAAAAAAATGAAATGACTTGGTTCAAAAGTTTGCATACCCTTCGTTCTTAATACGTTGTATTGCCCCCTTTAGCATCAATGATAGCGTGCAGTCTTTTGTAATAGTTGTCTATGAGGTCCCTAATTCTTTCAGGTGGTATTGCTGCCTATCACGTCTTGGCAAAATGTCTCCAGGTCATGCAAAGTCTTTGGTCGTCTTGTGTGAATCGCACGTTTGAGATCTCCCCAGAGTAGCTCGATGATAATAAGGTAAGGAGACTGTGATGGCCAATCCACAACCTTCACCTTTTTCTGCTGTAACCACTGGAGGGTCAACTTGGCCTTGTGCTTAGGGTCATTGTCATGTTGGAAAGTCCAAGAGCGTCCCATGCGCATCCTTCGTGCAGAAGAATGAGAATTGTCTGCAGCTATTTTCTGAAAACATGCTGCATTCATCTTGCCATCAATTTTCACAAGATTCCCTGTGCCTTTAGAGCTCACAACCCCCCAAAACATCAGTGAGCCACCACCATGCTTCACAGTGGTATTCTTTTCACTATAGGCCTTGTTGACCCCTCTCCAAACATAGGGCTTATGGTTGTGACCATAAAGCTCTATTTTGGTCTTGTCACTCCAAATTACAGTGTGCCAGAAGCTGTGAGGCGTGTCAAGGTGTTGTCAGGCTTATTGTAACCAAGTTTTTTTGTGGCATTGGCACAGTAAAGACTTCTTTCTGGCATCTCGACCATGCAGGTCATTTTTGTTCAAGTATCGTCGTATTGTGCTCTTTGAAACATCCACACCATATTTTTCCAGAGCAGCCTGTATTTCTCCTGAGGTTACCTGTGGGGTTTTCTTTGTATTCCAAACAATTCTTCTGGCAGTTGTGGCTGAAATCTTTCTTGGTCTACCTGACCTTGGCTTGGTATCAAGAGATCCCAAATTTTCCACTTCTTAATAAGTAATTGAACAGTATTGACTGGTATTTTCAAGTCTTTGGATATCTTTTTTATATCCTTTTCCATCTTTATGAAGTTCTATTACCTTGTTACGCAGGTCTTTCGACAGTTCTTTTCTGCTCCCCATGGCTCAGTATCTAGCCTGCTCAGTGCATCCACGTGAGAGCTAACAAACTCATTGACTATTTGTACACAAAGACTAATTGCAATTTAAAAAGCCACAAGTGTGGGAAATGTACCTTTAATTGCCATTTTAACCCCTGTGTGTCACCTTGTGTGTCTGTAGCAAGGCCAAACAATCAAGGGTAACTTCCTGGAGCAGTACTAAACGACTAATTGAACCTGAAGGTGTTGTAAGCCTGTTAAAGGCACACACACAGAAATGGGTGTGGTTCCCCTGCAATTAGGCTCTGTTTGACCTAGCAGAGTGAGGCCAGTGAGAGTGAAGGCCTCAGTCTGAAGCACGCTAAGAAGGATGCTTGTATGTATCTGCCAGTGAGAAGAACGCAGTATTTTTTACTTTGTCTGCTGGAAGCAGAAATTGTAACAGGCTGAGAGGAGCCTGAAAGTTTACAGTCTGGAGTAAAAAGGCTGTTTGGTTTGGACTGCTGCAGTTTGCACAGCTCAGAGAGCAAATTGAGAAGTCTGCAACAGGGATTGCTGGAGCTGCAGAGAAAGAGGATTTGTGCCACAAAGAGCCTTTACACAGGAGACTGTTTGCTGCAGAGGAAAAAAGGGATTTGCAGAGGAGCTGCTGCAAGGATTTTGCCACAGCAGTAGTTACAGAGGAGACTGATTGGTGCTATCCCAGCGATTGGAGCAGAGGATCCATTACAGGAGGGAGAGACACCGGATGTAAAGGTACCATTACAGAGTCTGATAACCCCAGGGAGAAGTCTGTGTAGTTAACAGATTTGTAGCCTTCACCAAAATAGGGTGTTAAGGGTCCCTGGAGGTTGGGGTATCTGGAGAGTAGGGCGGGCCAGAACCCCACCCTATGGTATGAAATGTAAAGACGATTGTCTACAGAGAAAGGACGCTTTAAATCATTGAAGATGGACTATTCAAAGACTCTGTGTTATTACCTGAAGGCCGAGAAGTGGCTTCAGAGCTAGCAAGGGTGTTCCTGATGTTAAGCCAGGACGTTTATGCAGAATTTTATTTTATGCTGGAGTAAGCTATTTCTTTTGTATTTTGGACTTTTTAATAAAAAGTACAAAAAAGAATCTTGGAATCTCTGCTGTTTATATGTATCACAAAGGCCACATTACCACAATATATATATATATATATATATATATATATATATATATACGGTATATATATATATATATATATATATATATTTATATATATAAAAATTAAAATAATATATACATTTTATATATATATATATATATATATATATATATAAATATATTATGTGTATATACACTAAAGCCAAGCAGGGTTGGGCCTAGTCAGTACTAGAATGGGAGACCACCTAGGAATACCAGAAGCTGTATGCTGTGGCTCACTGGAGAAGGAACTGGTAACTCACTCCAGTATCTCTGCCATGAATCCAAAGTGGATCAGCATGAACATGGACACAAAGATTTTCTAGTGTGTTCCGGGCCATAAGGTAACAAAGAGTTGGAAATGAACGAATGATGCAAAAAAAAAAAAAATTACATATATATACTGTATATGCATTTTTTTTAATCTGTCTCTCCTCACACAATTTTTTTTTTTTTTTTAGATATTTACTTACTTTTAAAAGTGAAAAAGTAAAATATGCCAGGATTTTTTTTATCTGAATCTATCCATTAGAGTTATCTTGGAATTGTACCAGCAGGCAATGTGTCAGTCCCACTTTCCACGGTATACCCGAGGTAGTCAGCGCGTACCTGCTGGGGGACGCAGCTAACACGTTTAGGGAAATACATGGGAGAATTGGGAGGATGAGCTCTCATTATCTACTTCCTTGCAAAACACACAGCTAGCAATTACTGCATGACAGAAATGATCTGTTTGTTACATCATGTCCCAGCAGAGCATCTCAGGGCACCAATCTGGCTACTAGGAATAAGGGCAGGATGGGTCGATAACTCGCTTCACTACCAGCATGGCTCTGCAGGCCTCAGGCTGAAAACAACATAGCAAAATATAAACTCAAGCACATACCGAAATGTTTTCTGTAATGTGATGAACAAGGTTATTCAGAATAGTGGGGCTCATTTGAGACCCATATTAGGACAAGATATCATGATAATTACACAAATAGTGGGTTAGTTAGGAGTTCGGACATTTTGATTCTCCTCAGAAGTAATTACATGAGGATTTATCAACAATAGGAAGTCTTATGATATAATAGTGCTAAGATTAAGATGTGGATTTTCAGTAGCCACATGGCCTTATTTTTTTAAGTTTTATATAAACAGAAAGAACCCGTAGCATGACAAATGCGCGCTGTCATCTGCGCCTTGTCACATGCGCGCAGCTACAACAGTGCGCCCGACAGGAGCTCGCCCCTTTGATTACAGGTAAGGAGGGCTTTGGGTTAGGGGGTCTAAGGGTTAGGGTTAGGCTGGGATATCTAAGGGTTAGGGTTAAGCTAGGGGGTCTGATGTTAGAGTTAGGCTGGGGGGTCTAAGGGTTAGGGTTAGGCAAGGGGTGTCTAAGGGTTAGGGTTAGGCTAGGGGGTCTAAGGGTTAGAGTTAAGCTGGGGGGGTCTAAGGGTTACGGTTAGGCTAGGGGGGTCTAAGAGTTAGGGTTAGACTGGGGGGTTAAAGTGTTAGGGTTAGGCATGGGGTACAAGGGTTAGGGTTGTTAGGGGATACAACATGCACTCTTGTATCAGCGTTTGAACTACACTTTCAAATGGCGTGCTGCTGTCTGCGCCATGTTGTCGGTGCGCATTTGTCGTGCTCGCTAAAGTTGGGGTGCCGAAAGACCCCAATGGAGTTTAATTTGATGTATCAGTTTTTCTGATACTGAAGTTCTATAAGGAACGATGAATACAAGAAAATAAACATACCGTAAATATGTCTCAAATAGGACCATGGCTTTTTTTTAAATAAATGGCATAATCTTCATTAATTTATCCATGTAATTGGACAATTTTATATCTAGATGGTGGTCTCTGGGATAGAAGCCAAAGTGTTTCATTGCTTGCCAATCTTCGTAAACATAATGAGTTTAAAATAAATAAAAATAAATAACATATACAAAGAGGCGCTAAAACCTTCTCATTTGCAATTGGGAAGAAGTTGTAGATGCATTTAACAGCTTTAAAACAGAGGTGGTAGTAAGAACAGGGGAGGTGCTAGAGAATGTAGGGCCCTGGTGCAAAAAAAAAATTGGTTCAACCTAGGAAGGTTGTAAAATCTTATTTTGCTCTTGGCCCCCCATACCACCTCACCAAGACCCTTTCCTATAACAGTGCTCTCCTCAAGACCCCTTCCCATAACAGCACCCCATCTCGAGACACTTTCCTATAACAGCTCCCCTCCCTGAGACCCCTTCCCACGACAGCTCCCCTCCCTAAGACCCTTCCCATAACAGCACCCCTCCCCAAGACCACTTCCCATAGCTGCTCCCCCTCAAGACCCCTTTCTATAGCTGCCCCCCCTCAGAGAAGGGCCCTAATGCATAGCACCACAGGGAAGCCCCCCCCCCCCCCCCCCAGAGTAAGGAATCAGTAATGCTAATCAAGAGTGCACATTTTTTCTATATGGTTTTCTATATAATATTTTATTAAGTAAACTAGATAATCGACACATTAATCAAATACTTAATAAAATCATAACTTCTGTATCTTTCACTTCATTGTTGTATTTTTTTTATTTATTAAAAAAAAAACGAACATAAAATAAATAAAATTATTGTTTACAGCACGATTCTGTTTCCTTTACCCGATTGCTTCTTGCAGCTTTTGTTTCATTAAGCTATCACATATAATAGTTGTGGTAATTGCGAGTTGTCGTTACGCAGTGTTAAAAGATACGGGCTTGCGCATGCGCAATGAGCTGGCCTGACGGAGCTGCAATGAGCGCCAAAGGCCAAAGACGCTTATTGCGGGGCTCGTGATGAGCGCCAAAGGCACTCATCGCGAGGCCCGTACGTGACTGGCTTGAGGGGGGAGAGGCTCCAAACGGATGACGAGTTACAGGCTTCAAATAAATTACGGATTTAACGTCCGCCATTTCTTTCAAGCCCCTAACTCGGAAGCTGTTGGAAGATTGACCAAAAGACGCCAATTAATAAAGAAATTAACTTACAACCTCACACACCGCACAGGTTGCAAGCTAATTTGATATTTAATTGGCCTCTTTTGGGAGGTCTGAAAACGGCTAAGAGAGGAAAAAATGGCAGCCAGAAAACCGTAACTTTTTCAAGCCTGTAAATCGGAAACGCATTTCAGCCTTGAGGAAAATGAACAATTTCCCAAGCCCGCAAATGGTTTCACACTAGTAAATGGAAACAGGAGCACAGAGGAGGGAGATGGGGTAAAAAGACACAGGGGAGGGAGGAAAGAGACACAGGGGAAGGCGTGGGGTCGAAAGAGATACAGGGGAGGGCGTGGGGTGGAAAGAGACACAGGGGAAGGCATGTGTTGGAAAGAGACACAGGGGAGGGAGTGGCAGGGAAAGAGACACAGAGGTGAGAGAGGTGGGAAAGAGACACAGAGGTGAGAGAGGTGGGAAAGAGACACAGAGGAGGGAGATAAGGGGAAAAAAACAAGGGGAGGGAGGGGGGCCAAAGAGACATGGTAGGGAGAGATTGGGGAGAGGCCCAGATTGAGCGCCGATGTCGCTCATTCCGAGACCCGAAAGTTGCGGGTTGGCCGACTCCTTCAATGAGCGGCGAAGTAGAGGCGGGAGAGGCTCGAAATAAGCGCCTTCAGTGCTCATTGCGGGCCACAAAAGTAAAGGGGTTGGCTTTGCCGCTCATTGCAGGGCTCTCGATGAGCACCAAATGCGCTCTTCTCTAGGCCCTGTAGTAGAGGGGGGGGGGGGGGGGGGGGGGGGGAGAGGCCCGCAAGTTAGAGGGGGAGAACCTTGGATTGTGGGGCAAACATCATCGCCAGGCTTCAAATTTTATAGCCATCATTTTTGACGGGCAAGTTGTAAGACATAATGATGCCATGGCAGTTGCAGTTGCTACATTCCCATGGTGCAGATAAAAGTTTCATCTCAGAAAGTAGATCAGTGAAAACTAAAATGGCAGCATAATTGCATATAAAAAGGAAAACAGTGTACAATGTATTGATTTTTGTTACATGCTAAAGGGCTGTTTCAAGTTTTGTTCTTTATTGGTATTCATATTTAAAATATATGACTACATTAGTCCTTTATGCAATAGGCAGTCTAGATGGGCTTATTAATTCTAGATTACTATGCTGGTATGGACGCAGAGATACTAGAGTCTCTGTGACTGAACATAAACTATTGATGTTGAAAAGATCAATTATATACTTTTTTGTGATTGATGAAACTCCCACTGGAATGAAATGGACGATTGATGTTCCCAATTCCCATTTGCCTGAGTCCTTGCGCGACCTCCTCTAGCAGCCTACTTATTGATGTATTAAAAGCCATGAGTAGCTTTTCTTTGAAATCCTACGTTGTCTCACAATTGAGTAGAGCATTGTACCCTTATGCCGTGGGCTGTATCAGGGTATAAGGAATATCTGGATAATCAACATTTACTAACAACAGAGAGGTCAATAGGATCCAAAATGTATTTGGCTAAACTTAATCAGAGCCCTTAAAAAACAAAATTTTCAAGATTAAATCTTGAAAGTACTCCTATTTAATAATTGTGGGTTAAAATACTGACATAGATTAAACAAGGCATGCTTGACATCATTTAATGTGTATGTCATTAACCCTCCAAATACCAATTGCACAGCAACCTTGTGCCGTCCAACCTCAAATCATGTTCTCTTGTTTTTTCTTTTCTGAAAGATACTTTACTCCTGAAATTTGATAACATTTGGTAACATTTACCTTACATTTACTTGGAGGTTTCCATTTCTCCAACTGAGTGCACTGGTAGGTTTAGATGCCACATTCCATTGTGTTTATCCAAAAGGTTTTCATGGCAAGGATACTGTAGTGGGTTTCCAGCTCATTCTCTAGTACACAGTGAATTGTCTGATCTCTCTGCTAGGACCTGTCCAAATTGGGTGACCCTACATGGTATAGCTCACAGCTTCATTGAGATACACACGCCTCTTCACCACAACAAGGTAGCGATCCAGAAGGGGATAAAATACAATACACACATTTTAATGTTGCCCCCTTTCAGTGATCACATATGAGCAATGTGCATTCCTGTCTCACATCTCTTACTGCTGGGGCTTCCTCCCCATTGGTCGCCCCTACCCCTATGGGATTACCTCCCCAAGGCCATATGCACATGAAAAGTTTGACATATATAAAAATAATTTTAGGAAAGTAAAACATTTTAAATGAAGTTGATTAACATGCAGAAGAAGAATGGGCATGATCAGATCTAGGGAGTAGACTGGAGTAGACTGTTCATGCGAAGGTCTAGGGAGTAGACTAGGTATGCTCAGATCTAGGGAGAAGAGTGGGTATGCTTAAATGTAGGTAGTAGCATGGGTATGCTCAGATCTATGGAGTAGAGTGAGTATGCTCAAACATCAGGAGTAGACTGAAGTAGACTGGGCATGCTCAGATCTAGGAAGTAGACTGGGTATCCTCAGATTTAGGGAGTAGACTGGGCATGCTCAGATCTAGGGAGTAGACTGGAGTAGACTGGGTATGCTCAGATTTAGGGAGTAGAGTGGTATGCTCAGATCTAGGGAGTAGTCTGGAGTAGACTGTTCATGCGCAGATCTAGGGAGTAGACTAGGTATGATCAGATGTAGGGAGTAGAGTGTGTATGCTCAAATCTAGGTAGATGACTGGGTATGCTCAGAACTATGGAGTAGAGTAAGTATTTGCAAACATAGGGATTAGACTGAAGTAGACTGGGCATGCTCAGATCTAGGAAGTAGACTGGAGTAGACTGGGTATGCTCAGATCTAGGAAGTAGATTGGAGTAGAATGGGTATGCTCAGATCTAGGAAGTAGACTGGAGTAGACTGGGTATGCTCAGATCTAGAGAGTAGACTGGGTATGCTCAGATCTAGGAAGTAGACTGGAGTAGACTGGGTATGCTCCAATTTAGGGAGTAGACTGGGCATGCTCAGATCTAGTGAGTAGACTGGGTAGGCTCAGATCTGTAGAGTAGACTGGGCATGCTCAGATCCAGGGAATACACTGGGTATGCTCAGATCTATGTAGTAGAGTGGGTATGCTTAAACCTAGGGAGTATAGGCATGCTCAGATCTAGGAAGTAGACTAAAGTAGACTGCACATGTTCAGATCAGAGGTAGTAGACTGGAGTAGAATGGACATGCTCAGATCTAGAGAGTAGACTGGACTAGACTGGGCATGCTCAATCTGGGAAACATGCCCTCAAGTTGCATAGAAAACAACAAACCAAGGAGGGGTAATCAGTATTTATAGGTAATGATCTTTACTTAACAATACATTTATGTTGGTGGATCAGAAAGTCTAAGAGCTAAAATTTTGAATCATCCATGTTAGTTTACTGTATAATAATGCATTTTTTAAAAAGAACATTCAATTGATAAAGTATTTCTTTATTCCCATAGTTATAAATTATACCATATTTGGAACCGTCACTTTTTTAATAGCAAATAGACAGGTTTAAATATGGATCTGAGATTTCTGGCTCATTGTCATTTTCTTTCCATGTGCTATTCTTACCTCCTATAAACTGTCATGTAGTGTCTGGTCTTGTCTTCTGGCTCTGTGTTATTGTTCTATTTAAAACTAAGGACTCCACTTGACTATAAGTGTCACTTGGGGACTTAATAAAGGGAGGGGACGACTCGCCAAAAATACATTGTTAGTGCATTAACAGAGATATTATGTATTGGAATACTAATTAATTTTATATGTATATTTGTGTGTACATCTATATAAAGAATCTCATTGGTTACTTACTCCAATCATATGAAAATCAGTTATATGTCACACGTAACATGGATACATACAGATATAAGATATAAGCCCACTATTTAATAAATCCTATATCACTTCATATTTACTATCCAGGTCCATCACTGTAAGAAAAATAACATTTAGTAAAAAGATGACTTAGGGGTGATTGGATATTCAATCACCTTCACATTTTTTAATGCTTAAAGAGCCTGTGTAAGAGCTTTTCATGTTAAACCTATTTTTTAGTTTACCAAAAATGAACATTGGACCTATGATTGGCAGAATTTGCACAACTGCTGATCTGTTCCCTTAATTTCATCCTAAAGTAAGTGTAACATTATTAAACATGCCATTTGATCCTATCTCCATGGGATTTGAACAGCTTGGTGGCACTACTAAGACAGTCATGGTGACCACATCTAAGGAACCCATTAATACGCGCTTACTTGAAAAAGCTAGAAAAGATTCCAGTCAGTGGGACTCCCCAACAGAACTACGAAAAGCAATAGAGGAAGGGGTTTGAGAGTACATTGCCCATTACCATTGAACAGTCTGCTATTAATACCAGAGATTGAGTTATTTATATGCTAAAAGATACTGTCAGAGATTATGATAAGCAAAAAGGAGTAGCTGAACAAGACAATCCACTAGTGGAAACTCTTCCACTGACAAAGCTGACTGTACAAAACCATCCACTAGTGGAAACTCTTCCACTGACAATGCCAACTGAACAAGACCATCTACTAGTGGAATCTCTTCTGCTGACAAGGCTGACTGAACAAAACCATGCACCAGTGGAAACTCTTCCATTGACACAGCCAACTGAACAAAACATCCACCAGTGGAAACTCTTCCACTGACACAGCCAACTGAACAAAACCATTCACCAGAGGAAACTCTTCCATTGACACAGCCAATTGAGCAAAACCATTCCCCAGTGGAAACTCTTCCACTGACAGACACAACTGAACAAAACATCCACCAGTGGAAACTCTTCCATTGACACAGCCAACTGAACAAAACATCCACCAGAGGAAACTCTTCCATTGACACAGCCAACTGAACAAAACATCCACCAGTGGAAACTCTTCCACTGACACAGCCAACTGAACAAAACATCCACCAGTGGAAACTCTTCCACTGACACAGCCAACTGAACAAAACCATCCACCAGTGGAAACTCTTCCATTGACACAGCCATTTGAGCAAAACCATCCCCCAGTGGAAACTCTTCCACTGACACAGCCAACTGAACAAAACCATCCACCAGTGGAAACTCTTCCACTGACACAGCCAACTGAACAAAACCATCCACCAGTGAAAACTCTTCTATTGACACAGCCATTTGAGCAAAACCATCCCCCAGTGGAAACTCTTCCACTGACACAGCCAACTGAACAAAACCATCCACCAGTGGAAACTCTTCCACTGACACAGCCAACTGAACAAAACATCCACCAGTGGAAACTCTTATACTGACACAGCCAATTGCCCCTGCTCAACCAGACAAGGAAGGAGATGAAGCCCAAAAGTGACATCAGAGAGGATCTCAGCTATGCAACCTCCTCTACAGGATACAGAGCTCTGCGACGCTCTTCTACAAGAGATGCATTAGTGACATCTCCACATCGGACCTGGTCATCATGCTCTTGACTACCAGGAGAACAACTGCCATTGCAGCTCAACTTGCAAACCATCCTACATGAGATTGCCAGAGAATATTGTTCTCCCACTGAAACCTTATAAACCCACCCTATATTACCTTAGCGGTGTCAGCTGATTTGCCCTTCTGGATACCGGATTTTGTTTATATGTCCCTCTTATCTCTCATACCACAGTTACATTTTTCTCTCTTTTGCCTGACCCATTTACACTGGAAAATACATTAAACAATAACTGAAGGGATTACATGTTGATAATTGAGGCTTTTCATTAAGGTCTTTAGATTATAGTATATGTCTATATTTACAACATATCATAAAGTATTACCTTAAAAGTGTATTCATTGATCAACATGTGCAAAAAACTGCCAAATTGTTTTGCTAGCCCTCACCCTAAGCAAAAAAAAGCAAAAAATATATTTGATATAAATATATAAAACTCTGTATATATATAAAGAATCACATTGGTGCTAACATTGTAAATGTTATAGTTTGCTATCCTCTTTCTACGTTATCTATGCAACCTAAATCAATATATATCTATATCACTTGAGTCTTTAAAAACTCTTCCAAACAGTAATCCAATTTCCTCAATCAATCCCCCCGCCAATCTTCCGTCAAACATTCTCATTCCTACCCAGAGTAAAAAGCTTTTTGAGAAAATGTGCCCTCTCATACAGAGCTGAACCCATTCACTGCCTGTAACAAATGGAAAGGCACTGGCCGGCAGGTCATGGTGGTTACATGGCTATCAGTAAACCAATTAAGCTCTTCATAGATTGTCCCTGGGCTACAAATATAGAGCGGATGCCAAGGCCTCCCATATTAATGTATACACAGAGCATACAGTCCATAGACAAGTCATTGAGGTTAATGCTCTGCTAGTAAGCTGTGTGGTTCCATTTATTTTGGGGACACAAGTACCTCCACTTCCATGGTGAGGCCAGCATATAGGTGAGTTGGCCCAAATATGAATGCTGGGGCACAACTCAATACATATATGGCACCCTGACAACAGAGAAGATGAGCAAAATTCTAATACATGTGTCAATGTATTTTAATATTTAACTCCAGAACAGTTATCATGTTAAGAATCTGATTATATATTTAGTATAGTACTGTTATTAGGCAATATTATGTAGTATATGGACAAATGCACCAACTAACCCTGGTGTTAAATACTTATATTTATGTGTTTTTATGCTAAAGTCATGAGATGAACTGCATGGAATGAATGGGAAGACATACACTAACTACCATAGTGTGTCACTTACACAAGAGTGTTTATCTAAAAAAAATATGAAGTATAGAAAAAAGGCTAGTACAATGTAGTGATGGAATTCAATACCATAGTCATAAGAAAAAAGATGAAGACTTCCAAATGAGTGAAACTCAAGCAATGACTGGTCCTGTGGCAAGTGAAAGTCCATAACATGCTGTATCTGAAGTATATATAAAATATACTAAACCAACCAATAAAGGCTGGCTTCATAACATGTGTCAACATTCTTGTTAAAAGAAACATTCATGCAACCAATGCATCTAATACTCAATGAGCATATGAAATCACCTTTACATGCCCTAGATAAATTACTTGGGGTTATAATTTTAATTAAACATTTTGGTGATTGCGTGTGAGAGGGTCATTTACTCAACAAGCTTCACATACATGTGACGTTTTTCCTGAACCATGGTGGTTCAAGACACCAGATAAGATACGTTTGATTCCTATGTGGGTTCTATATCTATAAAATCCATCCTAGTAATGCTATAAATACTCTGTGCTACATTTATGGCCTTTTATACCATGTAACTATGGGTTGAGAGGGAGAGATTGGTTCACAAACACTGCACCTTGCCTTTAACTGATTGACCTTTGTGACCAGATCTTCAAGTTTTCCGAGTATATATTGAAGAAAGTGTAAATATGCAGTGCGTGTGAGTCAGGAAAGTACTGAGTTATGTCATGAATGCGCCTACCTAGCGTGATGTACAACAACAAGTAATGATTGTTTCCCTCTTATTCCTATTAGAATTTCAGTGGTGGAAAGGCTCTGGCCAGGAGGCTTTACTAAATTTATTTCTGTTTGGTCTATGATTTCCTGCAGACACTGGCGAAGCTACTCCCGAATGGCGTCCCTGCCCTCCATTCACTTGCCCCGTCACTGCCTGCAGTAGCCCAACTCTTATAATTGGTTAACTGTTGGAGAACCATCTCCAACATTTGACTCATCAGTAGATATGGCCCTTTACATGCATGGAATCCCTTGTTTATTCCACGATCCTTCATCTAATTATAAATATCCCAGATATATCATTGCTACTGTCTGGCAATAAAATCTGGAAATATCCCAGAGCTCCAGTAATGAATAAACCATTATACATATTGGGCACGTTTATAAATCCCACCAATAGAGTAATATTTTCTTGGTACTAATTTAGAAATGACATCAGCAGATATCCACGCAACTGGACAATGGCCAACAGCCCCATTCCCCCAACTTTCCAAATGATAATTATAATAAGACGTTATTAATAAACCAAATTATAATAAGACATGGCTCCTTGGATAAGCAACTCTTGGTACATAATTTGTAATAGATTCCCTTTCCAATTTACACTCTTTTATATAGGTTCTTATATATGCACACTAATTATTGCCAAAAATATACTCTTCAATAAGAGTTATTATCAAGTTCAAGGTCTACTTACCCTATAATAAAAATGGTGGAACAAAATTTACGGTATATTAAACTAACTATAAAAAAAAAAAATTCTGTATTGTCCTTTACACCAAAACTCCATTATTTTGCCATGGTTGAAACATCTTGTACCTTTTAATATATATCACAATATCTCTTCCATACTATTTATTGCACCTCTTTGTTTTCTCCCCCAATATATATCATTCACTCTCCTAATTTAACACCTACTCTTTCAGACATCCCTTTTCGTTTATCAGGAAAAGTTGACCCCAACTCTAATCCCAGCCATTCCCCAAATATTACAAAGTGTCACTCATACTCCTAATATTAATGTGTAGGTACGTTAAACTGACAGCTATGTATATTTCTTAGATTTTTATACGTGAAATGTACCTTCTTTCACAATAAAAATAGATGGATTTTCAAAATCGTCTTAATTCTCAGCTGAGAACTGACTTTCCTTGTCACATATACAATATAACAAATACAACATTTTATAACAAAAAAAACAGCTTTTCTTTCAGCAAGTGTTTATACAGAACATATCCCTGCCTGAGACTACACCGGCCTGTATGAGCCTCAGCAAGCTGCCTTATATAGCTCTCTAATTAATTACATTGTTTAACAGGTAAAGGGTGTGTTCAACAAAGGTGGAACATGATGGGCAGGTTCTCACCCTTACGGACCTTCCCCTCAGCTCGGACTCCCTCTTTACACCAGAGATGGGTCTGTACACTTCATCACAGGGTGTCATGCAGAATGTATGTAATAGCGCGAGTTTCCTTATACAGCATTATTATAATTAAAGTTTTGCTGGTTTTGTGGCGAGGAACGCCTGCCAATTATGTTACCACTCACATTTGATATCCTTTCTCACACCCTGGACATCTAATAGACATTGAGAGGAGCAGATCTAGTAGAGTAGACAAGGGCAACCTATTTATTCGAAGGGTCACATATGCTGCTTAAAGGACCTCACAGTGCTATAAAGGTAAAAATGCTGTAGGAAAGGAAAAAAAATAGTAATAGAGGTATAGATAATAGTGCAGTCGAATATTATTTCCTAGGAAAATGTAATAGACTGTGTATTGTCAAAGAGGGGCACTCTGAAGAACAGGTTGGGGGCTTCGTGCCGGGGTGTAGGAGCCAGAATAATTCTGAGGGCGATACAGCTCATTGTATACAAACGCCGTAAAATAGCTTATATACATACTGTATATACTCGAGTATAAGCCGACCTGAGTATAAGCCGAGGCACCTATTTTACCTCAAAATACTGGGTAAAATGAGTGACTCGAGTATAAGCAGAGGTACCTATTTTACCTCAAAATACTGGGTAAAATGAGTGACTCGAGTATAAGCAGAGGCACCTATTTTACCTCAAAATACTGGGTAAAATGAGTGACTCGAGTATAAGCAGAGGGTGGAAAATGTGCTGCCCCCTGTGTCCCCCCTCTTGTGTGCCCCTCTCTCTCCCGTGTCTCTTCTCCCCTCTCCCTTCCCTGTGTCTGTGTACATACAAACATAGAAAAATCTGGGGTGGTTTGTCCCCGCCATCCCCCCTCCCAGTTCCTACACCCATGGCTTCATGGGAAGTACCAGAGGGCCGCCTGTTGCTTGACACTGTAATAAAACATGCAACGCTAAACTTCAAATTTATGATTTATAAGCTTCTCATTTTTTGGGAATGATTTTACTGTTAATGATTTATTAAATAAACAAATAAAACTATATTATATGAGCACTACAGATCCTTTATGGATGATGTATTTGTACATGAAAACAACAGACCAATGGGAGTCATAAATAATGATCTTTCGCCTCTAAACCATATTAAAACCAGGATCAAGACCATAGGTCACCAACGGTATCCAGAAGCATACTCTACACCAAACTTCATCCTCTTCAAAAATAATTATTACAATACTGATATTTTTTGGGGTGTTATTTTTTATACATATAGACTGTGTCGGCTGATCAATCCGATAGTTTGCACTATTTGCCATTTCAGAAATATCTTTTTATAACTGTTCTTTTATTTTCAAAGAGGAAGGATGTGAAATTGTCTTGTAAAAACCTTAGTCTTCCTCTTTTCTCCCTGACGGTGCATTTTAAGAAAATTCAACTCTTCTTTGGCACGCAATACTTTTATTTTTGGAAAATCAAGCTCAAAGTTTCCTCAACTGGCGAATAAAATGAGTAAATTAAATAATCATGTAGTAAATGTTTCTACATCGGAACAATTGGCAGTTGTTGTTTTTTTGTATAAAGAAACAATTTGACATTTTTGGAACCATAATTAGGTAGGGAAAATGTCATAAATATGTTTGTTATTTTAAAAAAAAGGTTTATTTTTAAGGCAGATGTTTATATTTCTGGAGAGCAGTGCTTGATTCTATTGATGCAAGCATGCCCGCTTTTGGGCATGTGCATGGAAATTGGTTGGTGTTAATTGGTTGGTCCTCATCCCCATCCCTTCCTCCCCTATGTTATAGGTCTTAGGAAGTGATTAATCATATAAATATAATATAAATTCTTTAAACAAATGTATGCATTTATGTCCTAATATTGTTAGGTTGTTATATACTTCACAAAGCAGCAGGCAATGCAATCAAGGGCCCTTCTCTGGGGGGGCCCAATGCTCTTTACTATTTAAATTTATTTCTGTAGTGTAGGGGAGAGGGGCACTAAGGGAGCTGGTACTGGGGGCCCTGGGGGGCCAGAGCAAATCTGAAAATGTCACTGAGTTAGTACAACGGGAGGGGCCCAACACAAAAACGTTTTGTAACCCCCCTCAGAGTAGGCGGACCAGATTTTTTAAACCGGGGCCCTTGATTCACTAGTTTCACAACTGAAAACAATAAATCTTGAACTACAGTGTTCCTTTATATATTTTCTGAACAAATCTCCTTGTTTAGGATTAGTGTATAAGCCACGGGAGAAAAACATAATCCATAATATACTCATAGTGTTGAGCACTTATGAAAGGGTTAATTTTACATGAGATTGTTACTCAGACGAAAAATATGTAGAAATATATAAAAAAGATTCTTAGCTAAAGCAGTATCCTATTGCTCATTTAATTTGTAATTATATATTGTTACAGTAATTGAATGACCAGGTTGCTTGACCTACATTGAGACATTTTTTTCTAACAGAATAAATAAAATCCAAGGTCCCTCAGAAGGAAATAACATCAAGCATTGATAATAGGACTGGACAGGCCAATTTCCTACCAAACTTTATTTTATAGTCTTAAAGTTTTAAAGTTTCCTTTAATATTTAACTTTACATTAAAAGATGTAATTTAAAAAAAAAACTAATTTGGAAGAAGCCATGCTGTTTATTTCAAGCTCCACTCACAAACTTCCTGTTTAAATTGAGGTACCAATCAGTTTTAATCACTGTGGCCCAGTACAGGTCCACTAGATGTTTTAGATAGAACAGGAAGTTTCTAATAGAAACAGGAAGTGTGTGGGTGGAGTTTGAAGTGTGTGGTTGGTGTTTCTAAATATATTTTTAAAGATTTTATAAAAATACATGGGAAAATAAATGTGCGTGCAATAAAAAAAAAAAAATACTGCCTTGTTTTAAAAATCTTATAAAATAATTAGAATAAAACAAGTTATATATCAAAAATATCATCTCATTCATATTTTGTAGGTAAATCCACGGGTAAGTCTATAAAAATAAACTCAAGGTGCAGTTTGCCATATTGTGGACCTGACTGTGGGGCACCCTTACCACATTTTATACATGGGCGCTCTGCTACTGAACAGGCTAAGGGCCCTATGTAAATCTCTACAAAAACAATAGCGAGTGTCGTAGCAGCACAGTAAATCCTACATAACTATGTAAATCCCCCATCCCTAAAACATTGCAAGAGAACTCCTGTGAGACACTGCTACCAGTGAACTTCATGACAAAGCCAAAAAGCAAGGCAAAAATCTTCATTAAGTTTTTCACTGACAATAAATTACGAGTTGCTCCCTGACACTCTGACTCCTAAACCCTATGTTAATAACATTTTACAGATCACACGCAAATCAGGGCATTGCCATGAAAAGCAAAAGAAACATTTCCGTGCACGCAAGTGGATTTCAAACATTTTCTGAGTCCCCTAGAAGCATTAAAAGTGACAATACAGCACAAAAAGAACTACAAAACAATGAAATTTCAACATTATTTGATACTTAACAATTCAATATCATCATATGTGTAATTAAAAAATATGATATGTTCTTTTTAAGCCTGTTTTATTATACAAAATATAATATATATAAATAATATATATGATATAATATATAATATTTATATATTTATATATATATATATATATATATATAAAACCACCTTGTCTAGGAACAAACACTCTAATGCACTGTCTATGCTTCCTTGCCGCAGCCTAGTTTACGTCACTTTCCACTCATTATAATATTCATGGCGTTCACACTCCTAGTGGCCTGTCTCATTCGTAAAGCTTGATTTGGCTTCTCCCTGCACAGAAATCTGTTACGGCTACAGAGCAGGATTTACGGCTGTGGGTGGAGTGCCCTAATCTGGGGGAGTGAAAGGTTTACATTAGTGTAGAAGCTCCCGAAGCCGATTTACGGCAGTGCGCTAACTTAGAGCACTTGATTTACATGGGGCTCTAAGTACCTAATGGCATCGCATTAACATCAACAGTATTTAATGGGTGATTTATCCATGTAGCTGAGAAAACTTAAGTTTTCTAAACAATTTTTTACTTTTATTGTCAGTGACATGTTATATAAGAAAACAACATACTAATACTCATTAGTATGGATCTATTAAATTTTTAAAAAAAAACAACAAAACATTAAAGGGCCATACACTTGTTTAGTTCACTTTTGACAACATAATTTATTCCTGTATCAGACAGCTCCCAACAAAATAAAAGTTATGAGTCGGTTTCTCAATAAAATTATATAATATGAGTAATTTATATAACACAGAAATAGATGACATTCATTACTTCCTTTGAAACTGATAGTTTTTGTCCAGAAGCCAAATATTATATAAGAAAGCCACATTCTTTAGCAGTTCCTCATTTTTGAGATTTGCAGTCCATGCACAAACGTGTATTCTAAGAAATAATAAAATTCTTTTATTTTTAACTGTAAATTAAAAAGATATTTTTAGCGTATTCAGAAGACCAGAAAACCAGTTTCCCACATAATTATGTTAAATACTTCTGCTACAGCTAAGTATTCTGGTAATGATATACACATTTCCCTTTATATATATATATATATATATATATATATATATATATATATATATATTAAATCAAAAGATTTCCAAATTTTCAACTAATATGTAATAATATCTAGGATGTGTACAAGTAACATATCTATAACTCCTTCTACACCTCTATTCAACATTTATTTTATCTCCCCATTTTTTTTACCCCTACTTTCACTTCAGGGTTGAAAATTAGGATGAAATAAAGGCCTACTGATGAGGGTGATAGAAGAGAGTACAAAATCTGGCCTGTTGCGCAATGTTAAAAAGACGACGATCACGGCAAACAGTAATGTAAGTTCCTTGGGAAATAGATGGGCAAGAAGTGGAGGCAGTGACAGATTTTATTTCCCTGGGTTCCAAGATCTCTTCAGATGATGACTGCAGCAATTACATTAAAATATATTTGCTTCTGATGAGGAAAGTTATGGCAAGTCTGGACCAGCTATTAAAAAATATCTATGGTAGAGAGTTGGACCATAAAGAAAGCTGCCCCCCGTAAAATTGACACATTTATATTGTGGTATTGGAGAAAGCTGCTTAGAGTCCCTTAGACTTCAAGACGATCCAATCAATCCACACAACAGAAAAGACAAACTGTTCACTGGAAAGTTTGATCATAAGGCTGAAGCCAGAGGCGGAGCTACCGTTGGTGCAGCCGGTGCTAGGTACTGGGGCCCTGCTCTGGAGGGGGGCCGTGTTGCTCCTAGCTAAACCTGCCATGACCTGCAGCGGCCACCATCCTTCTATCATTCCAATGCTCATTCAGTCACGTTTGACTCTCTTTCTCTGTTCGTGACCTTATGGACTGTAACACACCATGCTGATCCACTTGGTATTGATGTCATTGATACTGGAATGGGTTGCCAGTTCCTTCTCCAGTGGGCCACAGCATACAGTATTCCTAGGTGGTCTCCCATCCACGTACTGACCAGGCCTAACCCTACTTGGCTTCAGGGTGGTGTGACCTTTTGATTCCCACTTCTACTCTCCCGCTCTCTCTATCCTCTACTCTCTTACTCAACTGTCCGAGTTAAGTGAAGATATGGGTAAAGGAAGAGAGTACAGGGAGAAGTTCAGATTGCAACTGACAGCACACCCCTTCCGCTCAAAGGCCAATAAACAGGAAATTGCATCATTCACTGCAACCACAGCCCTCTGGAAATGTAAATACCCCTCGCACAGACAACTTCCACCAATGTATCATGAACCCCTCCAGGGTCCTGAAGAGGCATCAAAATTAATTTTTGATATTACATTTTTCCTGATTAATTATTCTCGTATTAAGAGTTAAAGTCTTCAGCCATATACAGGGGTCCCTCGGTACTTGTCTACCTCATAACTCGTTGAATTTGGTATTCAACACATTTTGACAAGTACGAGTTCCACAGTTTCCTTTGCACTTGTCTCGCTTGCTAAGACCTGTATGAGTCAATTTACATTACTCCATATGGGAACCTCTGGTACTCGTCTTTTTCGTAATTCATCATGCCTTCTGGAACCAATTACGACGAGTACCAAGGGTCCACTGTCTTTTTTTTCATTATGTAGTGGTCCTTTCATTTCTATTCTATGGAAGGCAGTTCATGTATGAAAAATTTGTCTGTACTGCACAACATTATATTAGTGATCTCTTGAATTAATTTGTTAGAACCAATACTAGGAAAGTACCTAAATAACTCACTACATTACTCTATTAATATGATACTGAGCAATCTAAACACAATACCTAATGTATTATTCCACACACACTCCACTAGTTCTATATTTTATAAAAATAAGCTAACTGGTCAAAAGTTTGCATTTATCTTATATTCCTTGATAAAGAACCACGAATAACGTGATATTGGATTGAATGCATTGTGAACTCATTTGCATGTCCCTGCCCAGTTCCCCAGAGTGCAGTGCAATAACTTTATTTCTCTGAATTCTGAGTAGGAAATACGTTTATTAAATTGTTTTAGATGTCCAGATATAAACAGAGATGTACTATTTATTTTCCCTTCTGGATCACTACCGTGTTGTGGTGAAGGTGCTTCTAAATAATAAGCTGTGAGCATGATTATAGAAGATAGGTCAGACTGGAGGAGGAACTGGCAACCCATTGCAGTATATTTGCCAAGAAAACAATATGGATAGGTACAACCAGAAACACCGACAGATGTCCCTGGCATGCTGCATCCATGCGGTCACCGAGAGTCGGACACGACTGAATGACTCAGCGACAACGGTTTATTTACTACATTTCTTGATGATAAATCTATCAATTCTACTAACCATTTTATTCACTACAACTTAAGTTTTAATTTTAATAATTTGTCTTGACACACAGGCTTAACACTGATTCCAAAACCCATTATATATATCGTCATTTAGGGAATGATTGGAGTGAAGAAGGTTTGTAGTAAATTAATATAAAACTGAATGGGTGTTCAAACAACTGCAAAATGTAAGTTACCATAAGTAAAAGGTGATACATTGTTGACTATATTTTGCATGTCACTACCCAGAATACCTAGCTGCAATGGAAAAGATATTAACTGAAAAATTATATTTAATAATTCAATAATAATAATTCTAGTTTTCTGAGCGATTTAAAAACTACAGGTATGCACAGATGTCTTCTGCTTGTTGCCTGTGTGAAATGTTTCAATCAACTTCCTACTCACCATAAGTAAACATGTATATCACTTTGTATTAATAATTGCATAAAATATATATTAGCAATAAGATGCCAAACCCTCTAGCCAGTAAGCAAAAACTAAAAATTTCACGTAAAAGAAATAAAAAAAATAAAAAAATAAAAAAATAAAAAAAAAAAAATATATATACAAAATTACATCAACAGTAATGATTTTTTACATTAATTTTCAAACAGATTTAAATTCACCTACACAAACAAAGCATCTTTCCTGCTAGGAAAATGATAGCAAAATAATTTATTTTAGCTGTTAAATGTCATATTGCTTCACGGTCATTTATCTTCAATAATCAAAATGTGTTCCATTTGAATTTTTTGGATTTCAGTATAAATTAACTCCCAAATAAATGTATTTTGTATTTCAGATAATCATGTAAAATTGTTAGCGTTTTGTAACATATTTGCTCTACAAATTGATTTATTTTCTTCATCACATAAACTATCACATAGGAAATAGCTGAAGGTCTTGATGTGGCTTGATGTCCTATGCAAAACAAACAGATATTTGCCACAAAACAATTTTAAAAAGGCTGTCGTGCTTTGTTTTGCTGGCATAGAAAATATAATATTAAATTTTTTATTTTTTTATTTTAATTATATATATACATATTTTAAAAAATAGGTGAACCGACAGCAAATCACTGCTAATATCATATGGAACATGTGTTTAAAAATTAAAATGTTATTTCTTTTTGTTTTTAATCACTAAAGTTTCTACATATATTGGACCTAAGTATATAGACATCTTAGATTTTGTTCATTTAACATAAGCTTACATAGGGCCTCATTCTATTATCGGCTGTAAAACGGCCGCAAAGCCGCGATTCCTTGCGGCCGTCTTACGGCCCCGTGAAGAGCTACCTTTACCTTGCAATTCAAATAGACGGCGCCGCAAGGATATCCCCCTTACGGCCGGCCGCATATCATGCAACCGGCCGCAAGGTCAGAAAACTTTAAATGCAAATATAAATTCAAGACCGCACTGTACAGCTCTGTAAATGCTAGGGATCATAATGGACATGAGGATTAATAGCAACCCCCTCTCAAGCTTGCACATCAGCCCAAATCCGAGATTTCATTAACGGTTTATTTTCCGTCCCGCAGCCTGGGCGGGTCTGAGGTGCTCCAAGCCCTCGGGACCTTGTCCACGGCCGGAAGGGAATAGAATAGGCAAATAGCCTGCGGCCAGTCCTTGCGGCCCCGCATCTCCTACGGCCGATAATAGAATGAGGCCCTTATTATTTAAAACTACATCACAATCTTCAATAAAGTTTAATTTTAGGTTTCAAAATGTAACACATTTTTGTTAAAATGATTTACCATTTGTGTAGTGTGGGATAAGTTAGTTCATTTATACGCTGTCTTCTCTTTTTCAACTGCATAAATAATACCACCTTGGCCCGCATATAAGCCACACTTTTTTTCTGATTTCCGAGCTTGGAAATTACAGATGCGGCTTATATTCGTGATCGTAAAAAAAAAAAGATTGCCAATTTGCGGGCTTCAGACTGTTGTGCAATTAATTCCAATGATTGAGACTGTTGCGCAATTTATTCTAACGCCATTCATCGCTTTCCCCGTATTTTACAGTGCAGTATTGATTTTTATATTGCATTTACAGCGCTATATTTAACCCACTTGCGGGTCCTATTTGGAACCCGCAGGATTTTCTTTTACATTTGCAGTTTACGGGTGTGAGTGCCTGCGGAATTGTAGCAATTGAATAGCGATTTGCGATTTTGAAAGCTACGATTTTTGGCCTGTAACCCACAAAATAAGTTACCATAGGTAAGTTGAGGCTTATATTCGGATATTATCTTTTTTTTTTTTTTTTCCTTGAATTTTACAAGTGCGGCTTATATGCGGGTGCGGCTTATATTCGGGCAAATACAGTAATAGTCATAAAGAATTTGAAGTCTTGAAGTATTGTAATTTTTATCACATGGGCATGCTCTTCATACTTATTAAATGAGCTTAGATAAAGACATTTACAGAGAGATAAGACGTTGACTGGCCAACCGACCTGTAAGAAGCTTGTTCAGCTGGCTGAGCTAACAGCGTCTTACTTCATTGCCTTGAGCAGCTGAACATTTAACTTCAAGCACAAAATTACATTGGAAATCATGATTTTTAAGTTAATTTTCAAACAACAAATTTAAATGCAACAAGATGAACAAAGCATCTATCCTGCTAGGAACATTTTAGCAAAATAATTTGTTTTTATTTTCCAAAAATATGTATTTTATCAGTTACTAAATGAACAGCTTAAACTTTATCATTTGACCACTTTTTTCTCAGTAGGATGCCTGTATCACATGGGATATAAGCTATATACTGGGAGAGATCAATCGTTGGCTTTTGTAAAAAAAAAAAGAAATATGTCAGTGAAGAGGAAGCACATGTTCCATCCATTTATTTCCCAGAATCAGTGAATAAATTAGATGTACCTCTAGCTTTCTGGAAGTGCTGCGGGACTCATGGGAATTAGGCTCGTCAGTCAAATTAGCTCCCAGGAACAAGGTGAGATCCTAAAACAGCAGGAAATTCAATCATTGATCTTCCATCGACAGACTCCAAATGAATCTCGCGGCGGGAGGAACTGCATCAATTAGCGAGAACTGTGGGAGGAAATGAGGAGAAATAAGATTATAGGTTTTTTTCTTACTAACTTCAATCTATCCAATTAACGACAATAAACAACTCCTTGACTGGCCAAACTGTGCATGTTGTCTGAGTGGGAAATGTGCAAAGGATTCTGGGAAGTAAGAAAAGGGTCCAATGTTATAGAAAAATATGTTTTCCACACAAGATTTTCATTTATTTATTTCAACATAGTGATTGCAATCAGAACCAGCTGCTGTATTTGGTCAGTTGGAAAAAGTCTAAAATGTGTTTTTACATTTATTTGCTTAAATTCTCAATGGCCCTGGACCATCAACCATCCACCCACCCCCAATACAATAAAAAATTATATATAAAGATGTATAATATAAATAAATAATAAAAAAAAAAATATATATATATATATATTTATTTATAGTACAATGAATAGTACATTAGTGATTCTATTTAAATGTCTCAAAAATAAGTTAATAAACTTATTTCCTGCTCACATTTCTCAGAAATACAGTTGATGCACTGCACTCTGGGAAAACTGGGCAGGGACATGCAAATGAGACCACAATGCACACTCACTCTGTTAATCCAATAACCACTATATACATGGCTCCTTATAAACCTATGCTTATATTTCACAGTTTTAGGCATAGCAACTGATGGATTATCCCAAACCAGGTCACTTACCCACATACAAAACTGTGTCACAGTTACTGCCGATCATCAGTGTGGGGAGAGTGCCTGGTTTGTGTGGTGGATTTTTGTAGAGAGTAGATCACTACAGCATTTGTTCCACATATGGTGGGCTAAAAGTGATAGAAGCCCTCCACCTAACAAAGTACAGTAGTACAAACAATGAATAGTACATTAGTGACACTATTTGAATGTCTAAAAAATAAGTTTAGACGTATTTCCTGCTCAAATTTCTCAGATATACAGTTAATGCACTGCACTCTGGGAAAACTGGGCAGAGACATGCAAATGAAACCACAATGCACGCTCACTCTTTTAATCCAATAACCACTATATACATGTCTCCTTATAAGCTTATGCTTACTGTATTTCATAGTTTTTGTGATTATTCACAAACCAGGTCACTTCCCACATACAGAACTGTTTCATGGTTACTGCAGATCATCAGTGTGGTATATATGTGTGTATCAAATATAAATTATGGGTCAAAACTTTCATGGGAAGGACATACTGCTCCATAGGCTCCATAATGACACTAGTGGCCAATCTGATAATGCATGATTAAGTTTAATTTTGCTATTTTGTTTTGTCCACCATTCATATAATATGGGGGTGATTTGTCCCCCTATCCCCCCCAGTTCCTATGCCCCTGATTGTGGGCTATTTTGCATGTCTCCACCCAGTTTCCCAGAGTGCAGCTCAAACACTATATTTCTTGAGATTCTGAGCAGTTTGTTAACCATGCAAATGTATACTCAAATGATGCTGAGATGTGGTCCCTGATAGGCTGGGACACTAAACTAAATATCCAGCCCTACTGAGTCTGTGTCTCCCTGAGGTGCAAAGGGAAGACCCATACAGGGACTATTTGTTTGATTTTAGGCAGTAAAAACAGAGCTTAAAGTAACTTTCTAAATAAAATAAAGTACATAAAAGCAAATAGATACACAGGTATATTATATACGTAGTAAATCCAGGAACCTTCCATATTCCCTTAATTTCCCTCTTACCGATATTTTTTATTGATATGTAAATCAACACAATCATGACATCTAATAAAATGATTAATGATTCTATGGCTAATGCGAGCAATGATTGTGACTGTGGCTCCTTTGGTCGCACCTTTTATGCACCTTTTAGAGACTTTGCTTTGTAGACAAACACATTCTTCATCCTAGACCTGATAATTCACTGTAAAACTATGCACTAACTTGTAGTTTTACAATGTCATAAACGTAAAAACTGCTGTCAGGGACTCATAAAAATGTACTAAAGTGCTGCGAGTCTGCTCCGAAGTGATTCAAAGACATGACAGCTCAGATTATAACATGTTTATATTTAAATCCAGCACTTAGAATGCATCAAATTGCTTGAAAACCCCCAAAACAGTTTGTACAATAAATTGCATATATGTATAAAATGATCCAGAGTGAGTAACAACCGATAAACCGTATTATTAGGACCAGTTTTATTCACAGTTGGGTATTGGAGCAATCACAGTCTTTGGTGCACAAAGAGCTGATGTTGTCCAAAACTTTCTATGATGAATTTCAAATATCAATTGATTACTAAACTTTTTTATTTTTTGTGAAAAATTGGTGGTTTACTTGTCCATGGGTCAGCCGGCTATGGAGGGAAGTTTTCTCACTGGCCTCAGGCCTGTTTGACTCACCAAGTCTTCTCCAGATCTCTTCTAGGGTGGATGGGATGCAGCTAGGGAGCCAAGTCAAAGGAATGGTAGTCTAGCCAAGGTCTCCACATCGCCAAACAGTGAAAATCTAATACCCTTAGCCTACAAGCATTTAAAAATAAAATAAACTACATACTTATCAACAAAATACTCACCTCCTGCAAGACACAATCCCAAAATGTATAAACATCTGGAGACCTTGGCTAGACTCCCCCTATACCATTCCTTTGACTTGGCTCCCTAGCTGCATCCCATCCACCCTAGAAGATATCTGGAGAAGACTTGGTGACCTGGCGCCAACCCATCATCCCAGATCCTAACTTCATCTTTGAGACAAAATATTAAACTGTTTAACCCCCCCCCCCCCCCCATCCCCACTTATCCCTTTTCTTACTTTCTCCTGATTTCAAGTTGATATTTGAATATTAAAAATAAAAACTCTGGTAATGGCTCAAAAGACGGAACTACTATATCACAGAGGTGTTAAACCACAATTTAAACAAGACTTAGATACATACCCGGAATCCATTGTTAGATTAACAATTTATTATGTAAAATATGTATATCATTTATGATCTTGCTTTTATTCACTGTATGTACCTCACATCTACTCCTGATACGCCTTTATAGTAGTTTCCAATAACCAATCCTAGGACTGGTGCAGTTTCTGATACATTACTGCTGATCCTCAAGGATGAGTAGAACCAGTGGCGGAGCTACTGCTGGTGCAGCGGGTGCAAAGCAGTGTAGCCCACTACAGGTTAGGGGCCCACTGCTAATGGCAATGGCCTTGAATTAAGAGTTACTGTTCATTTAATAGTGGAAGGCGGCAAATAATCCTCACCATCAACACATGTTTTTGCCATTTTATTGAACTCAACAGAGTGTATATAGAAGTTGCAAGAAGTCCCCAAATTAATTTGGCTCAATTCACTAGGAGAACCTACCACTTTAAACAACCAATCACCATTAGTTATAGGTGTATTCATTGCACAGCTAGATAAAAATTAGATTGTAAACTCTTTGGAATAGGGACTTCTCTTCTGTTGCACTAAGCTGTCTGAGCACTGTGTGTTTTATATTACCTGTACTTGTATATACCTTTGTAATTTGCTAATTGTGCCCAATGTACTTTATTCTATGGAAAATGTTGGCACTTTATATTTAATAATAATAATAATTATTATTATTATTATTATTATTAATAATAATTAGAATAATTAGAATAATTATAATAGTATGTTACATGAAGTGTCAACATTTTAAATATGTTCTGGATCTCACAGCCAGTCCCCATGTGCCTTTGAACACAAATTGAAAACCAATGGGCTACACAAAAAAATAGACTAAGCATGTTCAAGTTGTGGATGACGGCACATAAGCGAATGGACCCAATGCCACATAGACGTATCAGTAACTAATGCCAATGATGTCTCAACAGAATATAATCTATTTTTGTGGGTGGATCATAAAAACTGTCCGAGTACAAAATGGCCAACTTCATTGTCAGTTTACTTCAGGAAAATGCATTGTTTAGCTAATTAATAAAGTAATTGTTATTAATTATAGTTTTTATATCATTCCATATTTGGAACCTCTGCTGTGTCACTTTAGGTCAAACTTAATAACTCTAGAAGTTCAACATGCGTTGAAATTCTGAACTTAGAGTTATTTTGCTGTTTTTCTTATGTTTACAGCTTTCCTGGACCTTTATATTTTAATAATCAAAGTTTATCATCATAAATCTGGTATGGCGAGAATTATTTAAAACTTTATATAATAATCAGAAAAATACTGTATTGATATGGAATCTGGTGCTTAGCTATCAAAGGGAGTTACAAATAAATATAAAGATTAGATTCAAGTGGCCACACTTTCTATTGAGCATATTTATTATAATGTCTACAATTTAAATCTTTTATTCCACATTTATTTAGCTACATTCCTTCTTTCCACTTCTACGATCAGGTAAACAAATGGTTATACTATGAGTTTAAACAAAATAGTTTTTATTTCTGAGATGTATATTTTAAATGCCCGTGTGTTTTGTCCTAGATATTGAACACGGCAGGGGCATTGCAATATATATAACACAATTATAGAAATAAATTAATACCAAATTTGATAAGTAAAAACTCATTAGTAAGGTTGGATGTATGTTTTGCACATTACTGGATACATAATGGACAATAAACCCTGGTAAGGTGTCAACCAGAACTGGTCAGTCAGTATGGTCTTCCTTTTATTAATTTTATTTATTAATCTGAGGCTAGGTAAGAATTAATATATTTCTTCTACACTGTTGATAAGAAATTTCCCTTTTTAATATTTGTTACTTCTATAAAATGTTTTTAAAGTTATTTATATGTGATACTCAAGCAGGGCCATGCAATCTCTCCCTGGACATTGTTTTAATGCCATCAATGGCGCCTTCATTCTCTATGTCCTGCCATTTTTCACCAGTGTAAAGTGTTATTTTTATATTCATAATCATTAGAATCAAAAAGAAAGAGCACAAAAAAACTAAATATGGTGAAGTACACCCAAATGGCTTTTATTTGACAATTAAAATATATGCACTTACAAGACTATAAAAAAAAACGTTGTCAAACTTTTTTTTAATGAAATGCGTTGGTGAGAAGATGAGCAATATAGTTTCAATGACACTCAAGCAGCACTGCTTTTATCACAGCTTTATATTTTCATTGGAGAAAGAAGATTGTGAACCAAATCTGGCCAATTCTGTGGTATTATTGCAGTAATTTGGATCTATTTTATAACATCCTTCTCCTTTTAACATATGTTCTTCTTTATTATATGTCAACATACCTTGTTGATTAATATAATTATATGTGGAACATTTTTTATGGACACATCTTTAAACATCTGTACGGATTCAGATGAGATTCCGAATATAGTCTTGCAAGTCCATTATTATCAGTGTCGAATAAAAGCTGTGTGGACATACTTTCCCGTATTTAGTTTTTTTGCTCTTTTTACATTTTTGATTAAGGTGATCTTGAATTTACAGACCTTTTTCAGGAAGGATTTTTTGAGAATTGTAGAACACAATCCAAAGTGGAAGACTATCCCAGTTTCAACTACTATCAACAACTAAGGAACTATAATCTCTTCTCAAAGAGTAAATACGGACTGTTTCCTAAAATATTATAAGTTATTACTGTTGTGCTACCTCTTATATTCTTGTCACTTTTATATTTGTCTCTTTTTGTTGAAGTTACATTAGGGCAACTTGTGCTTGCTGTTTAATTGCAAACATTCATCCCAAAGCACTGTCTAGTAGTGAGTACTTAAGACCCCAGTAGCCTAATCACTGTGCAAGATCTTACTGGTCCCATTGTTTTTTCACATTCTTTTGGAAGCTACCCTACCTGACCTCCTTGTGCCTGTTTCTGCAAGTAATCCAACATCTTTGACCCTTTGCCTGTTTTACTGACCTTTCAAGTACTCAGCTAGCCCTGACCTCTGTCTGTCTGACTACTCTATTATTAAGTTCAAGATGTAACTACTAGGGGCCTCATTCAATTGCAATTTGGCCAATTGAATAGGGCTCTAAATAAGCACATAGCATATTTTTTTAAAGACGTTTTTAGTTAGTAAAAACCTTGCTTTTGGATAGATGTTCACTAACTAAAAACTTCTTTAAAAAATATATGCTATGTGCTTATTTAGAGCCCTATTCAATTGGCCAAATTGCAATTGAATGAGGCCCTAGGTCTGTAAGAACATCTGTACCTGGAACTAATAACTCAGAACGAGATCAGAGTACCAACCTCTATTCTGAAATCATTTAAGTAGCATCACATATGTTGATTTTAAAACTATCTCAGAAGATTTCCAGTGGTTCTGATCAAATTAAACTTTTGAATCACCATTTGCACCATAACATCAACAAAGAGAGCAGATAAGTAACTTAGTCCTTTTGAAATTTACACCGTTACTAGTAAAGGCAAATCTGGTATATGTTGAGCCTAATGTCACTCTACCTCATCAAGATAAAAATGTGCAAATGGTGGTAGGTCCCATAGTATATAATATAACTAGCGAATTGCCCGTCAAAAAATGACGGCAATGAAATTGTAAGGTAGCTAATGCTGTTTAGTGTGTAATAATGAAATATATAATACATTAATAAATGAATATACTTTACCTATTTTAAAGCATTGTGTGGAAGAGCTGTGAATGTGTTTTGATGTTGCTGCAGCATTAGTGGTGTGGATCTGCTGTGTAAGCGTGCTGAATGTGTGCAGTGTAACACTGTGCGTGCGCGAGCCCAAACCGTTGTCGTGTACTTCCGCATTGGCGTCAAATGGCGAGTAATGTGTGTTATACGTTTGTATCGGAATATCCGTAGGTGTTTTGTGGTGTTTTGCGAGTTTCTTGTGGTGTTTTGCGAGTTTAGAGTGCTGTAGCCTCGTTTTCGTTTTGTTCGGCGGCCATTTTTTCTCTCGCTTCGTTTTTTTTTTAGTCTCTAAACTGTTTTATTTGAAGTAAAATCGAGGTGTAAGTTGTATTTTTGAGGTGCTGGGTGCTCCCTCTTGGTGTAGGTAAGTTTTTTATGTATGTGGTGTGTGTATGTATTGTGTTTTACATTTTGTAATGTTCGCGAGTTGCGTCCGAGTGTTGCGAGTCCGTAATGTGTGTGAACGTGTGTCGTATGTTGTTTGCGAGTGTCGTAATGTGTGTGTCGTACTGTTTGGGTTGCGACGTGAAGTTTGCGAGGGTCGCAGTTGCTGGCAAGGAGCGCCTTCGGCGCTCCATGCCAGCAACTGCGGCCCTCGCTTTGCGAGGTCCTCAGGTGCTGGCATGGAGCGCCTACGGCGCTCCATGCCAGCAACTGAGGCCCTCGCTTTGCGAGGGTCCTCAGTTGCTGGCATGGAGCGCCTTCGGCGCTCCATGCCAGCAACTGAGACCCTCGGGCAGTGCCCTCGCTTCGCGAGGGCCTCGGCTCGCTGTGCGAGCCCGCAGCGTTAGCAACAACTCGTACGCTCACAACTATATATGTGATGACACATCTAATGGTTGACCTGGGCAGGGACATATAAATGTGCCCACAAAGGCTTCGCTCTTGTAATCCATATTAATTTCAAACATGGCTCCCTTTAAGCATATGTCTGCTGTATTACACAGCCTTGGGCAAAGCTGAGGATGGATAATACACAAGCTAGAAATCCCACCCACATACAGCTGTTTCAAGGTTACTGCCTCTCATCAGCGTGGGGCCGGTATCTTAGCTTGTGTAGTGGATATTTTGAGTAGGTAGTTCATCACAACAATCATTTAATATATGGTGGGCAAAAGAGCTATAGAAGCCTCCACCGTACAGTAATACAGCAAATAAATAGTACATTTATGCTCACATTTGAACATCATTGAATAATTAACACTTCATTACAACAATACCTTTTAACAATCACTCAAAAAATACTCACCCTGCTAGCAGTAGACTAAACTGTATTGAATATGCTATACGTGAAAGTACTCACTTTTCTCCCAAATAACCAAAATTCTTATTTTCAGTTTCATCTTATACAAGTTCTTGAAAATATGTTGAAGACTTTTTTGACTTATGATAAATAAATGTGCTCTGGTATCCCTAGGAACAAACTCCTTAGCCGCATACTCCTTACACATACGTCACATATACATTGTTTAATTACATTCTCCACACACAAGAAACCATTCAGAATATAATTTAATGTATATTTAATCATTAATTAACATATTTATTTAATTACCTCGCAGTAGTGGCTAGAGTAACAGGTGAAATGAAAATAAGTTAAAATTAAACAGTGGGTTGGAAAATGGAGAACAGGGATATTTAAATCGACGTAGGCACGAAAATATCCTAACATATCTCAAAAATCTAATTTTTTTTTCAACTCATGATATTGTACTGAGAAAATAAAAACAATCATAAGTTTTTTACTTCCCAAGCAGACTTGTAAAGGTGAAATCCAAGTTTGCCATTATAGGGATCCATAAATAAGAAAAGCATGCTGTGTTTTTGAGGGAAACCAGTCAGTGAAATTGTTTATAGTCCTTTCAGGACCTAAGGTAGGAGGAGAGTGGTGGCAGGCAGGAAGTGAGAGGCAGAGGTTGTATAATGAACTGATACCTCCTGCATGTGTACAGAGGGGAAGGGTGGTGCAGACACATTGAACTTGCCCATGAGCTCCCATGCCGTGTTTGTTTTACTATAGTGCAGCACACTGCAAGCCTGCCACCTCACAACCTCCTTCTCCCTTGTCCCAAAAATAAATTATCTCAGTCCCTGGATAGAGCTATGTGTTAAACAAAAATAATCTGAAATTACATATATTGTTATGCAAAGGAGGCAACCCTTTGAGGGAGTGGTATGGATAAACACAGTTAAATAATTAATTAAATTAAACTTTTTAGAAAGGTAGAATGACTGACAACACCAGACTTTTTGGTTTTATTTGCATTCACATCTATCATTCTGCTAGAAGTTTTAGAACTTAAGGTCAGAAAAAGTTACTTAAAGTCAGACATCAAGATTCCAATTATTTAGCTATAAATAAGCTGTAGCTATTTGAAACAAAAATGCTTTTAACAGAGTAACTATTTAGAATTGACACATATTCTTGAGATATCAGCAGATAAAGAAAGCTATGTTAAGAAAATGGAAAGAATAATTGAATATAAAAGTGAAATATTTAGAGGCTGTGCATTTTTTTTCTTTCTAAAATAATTTGCCCATTATCATGTTCAGTTACTTAAAATCCCATGAAGAAAAAAAAAATGCCACAGTAGTCCTTTCAGGACCTGAGAGAGGGGAGAGCTGTGGCAGGCAGGAAGTGAGAGGTAGATATAGTATAATGAACTATAATGAAATTATTACAATACCTTTTGCATGTAATCGACCACTGAACAATTAAAACTCTGTCTATGCCTAAGAACGTAATTAAGCAGGGAAAAAGTAATACAGTTAGGGCCCCACTCAGTTGACCAAATTGTAATTATTGTATCCCGTAAAAGTTACTGATATTCAATTGGCTACTGTTAGATACCCGCAATCCAATTGCAGGTTACAGGCTCAACATAACTGCGGTTGTCAAAAACGTAACTGTCCTATCTCCTCCTTTGATGTCAAAGACGCTAAATCCATATTCAGTTGCAACAATTCAATAAGCCCGCAATTGCCTTCACATCAGTAAATGGCAAATGTATAAAAAAATTCTATGAATAATAGATAGGACTCGCAAATGGGTTAAACACCTGTTTGTAACACTGCAAAAGCAAATATAAACACACTACTGTACTTTAAATTACTGGGAAATCAATGCAAGGCATTAGAATTAATTGTACAACAGTCTCAAGCTCACAAATATGCAATAAAAAAAATATTTTTTTCATGTTTTATGTCTGTGTTATATAGATCACAGGAATCAAGGAGTTAATACATATCAGGCCACCCACATGGACTAGAACAGTTTCTTCCTTCATTTTTATTGATTTCTACATTTCTGGATTGCGAGTACAATCACATATTGGGACTTCTAAATTTCTAATTGATTGACGTTTAAACTACATGTTTTACTGACGCCATGATGATGGTCTCATTTACTATTTACGGGCTTGCTTAATTGACCATGATCATGCCCTGAAATGCTACGTACGGGTTCATGGTTTACAGTTTTACCCTTTGCCTTGTAATTGCAGGCTTGCTCAATTAAATACCTCTGTAACTGTTGAAGGTTTTGTAACCCCGCAGACATACGGCCTGTATGAAGGTAATTACGGACTTGGAATTGGTAAATACCTGATAAACAACATTTTATTGAACTAAAAAAGTGGTCATTTAATGAAAAATCACGCTCAATCAAATGCATAATACAAAATCTAAAGTTATATTTCAAGTTAATAAGTGCTTACAAACTTATTGCTTCCCATGTCTTTGTGCGCACATCGCATACCTGGTATTAGCGTGAAATCTTACATAAGCAACAAGTTGGCCAATAAAAGTGTAATTTATGTACAGCATTGCTGCTGCTTCCATGAGTCATTAACTTATCAGTACATTGTGTGTACATGACTCATGCACTTATCTGAGGCCTAAATGGCTTTTTATTATTTTTATCTGGTGGTCTTACAATGTAGAATATTTGAATTCCTGGAATTATGTTAAGGGATTAACTAGTCATATTGTGTAATGGCAGGTAGGTTAAGTCACTGTATGGCTGCCAACCCACTAAGGCCCTCTATGGTATGTACAGCCACACACTGAATAGAGAAATCATCATACCCTTATCTGGCTTCCAGTAGGAGTCCAATAGAACGGAGAAGGATGAGTAGTTTGTTTACAGAGGATGGTTATTTAATATTGAATGGAATTTATCATCAAACACAGCACTGAACACAAGTGCATATTTTACTGTTTTGTAAGAGTTTTATATAACCTAGATAAAAAGGCAAAAATTATTGTTTTATGTCAATATTTTAACTTGAAAACTTCAATTTTTTCTCAGTAGCGCTTAACACCATGAGATAGGTTTGGAGTGGTCTAACTGGGAACATTAATTAGGTAAACTATGTTTTTAAATTATACAGGGTGGAATCAGATTATTATGACCATCTGATGTCAGCAACGCATAGCCAATGAAATACGGGATGTGTCGTGAACTGGCTTGGTGGGTATATAAGGTGGCATGTACGCTTTCTGCAAAAATATCAGCCATTGTTGTCATGGAATTTTATCCAACTTTAAAAAAGGGTGGTCATTGGCTTTTGGGCTAAGGGTGGCAGTATTTCAGAAACAGAGCAGTTTGTTAACTGTTTGCGTGCTGCCGTGGTTAAAGTGTAACATGACTGGAAAAACCGCACCATTGCGAATAAACGGCAGAGCACCACGTGCCATTGATGTGAGAGGTGAACGGCGGCTGAGAAGGTGTGTGAGGGCCAACCGAAACGATACAGTTGAGCAACTCACTGTCCAAATAAACCAGGGGACTACCAGACGTGTGTCTAAAATGAAATTGAGTGCATAGCCTGTTGCGTATGGGGCTCCGAAAAAAACGACTGGTCACTGCACCCATGGTGATTAGGATTCATCATCAGAAATGGCTCCAGTTTGCACGACAAGTCAAGTTTTCTGCTCCATCAACCGGGCGGACGTTGGCACGTCAGGCGCGAAACCTCTGAGAACAAACACTCTGCAATCATTGTTGGAAGAACACAAGCTGGTGGTGAGGAATGTTCTTGGCATTGTCTGGGTCCACTCATACCTCTGACAGATACACTCAACCAATTGGGTTAACTATCCATTCTTGCAGATCTAGTATACCCATACATGATGAGGTGGATGGGGCGGATGGGATCTTCCAGCAGGACACTGCAACATGTCATATGGCCAGAATTGTGCAGGAGTGGTTGGAGTCAGTTATAAGTAATGTAAGTTATAATGAGGGGTAAAACAATTAATTAACATTTATATAAAACAAAAAAATGTTTACCTTAAAAGTTTCTTTAACATTAAATTGTGGCTGTTTGAAGCTTCTTCATCTTGAAGCTTCTGAAAGGACCAAAAATCACAAGCACACTCAAATGACAATACACTGGGTTATTTAGATATTCTAATCGCAAAGGAGAAATATGTGAACTATATATTATTGCAGTGCACAGAATATATAAGCATTTAGAGACGCTGGTATTCCCAATAAATACTAGGTAAGTGAATGTTTACATGGTGTGTTCAATAACAACATGGTAACATTTAATTATTTGTGTGTTATTAGTGTGATTGTCTATTGTTGTGACTTAGATGAAGATTAGATCACAATTTGTGCAGAAATCCATATCATTCCAAAGGGTTCACATACTTTTGCTTGCAACTGTATATATAGAAATATTAACAAAGAACCAATTGATATTTCAGAGAATCCCATTCTACAAAGTTCCAAGGAAAGTGTCCTGCTGACTTCCATCTACTATCCACTAGTTGGGAGTAAAATCCCTGTTATGTCTTTGGGTTTAGGTTAATAGCTGTATCAGTACACAAATGATAATGAAACTATAGGGAATTAGTTGTACTTTCATAGTTACATAGTAATTGATATTAAACAAAAATATACGCCCATCCAAAACAATGGCTGACTGGCAACTTTTAGCTTAGTAGGCCATGCCCATGATGTTCCAGAGGTCTAGCTCAAATATAAAGGCACCTTGCCCCAATGGCCTATCATACAACCCAAAGACACTATTCATGACAAAGATAAACATACAGCCAAAAGACACCATTTAATCCCAAAGACACCATTCAATCCAAAAGACACAAGTCCATCCCAAAGACATATGTCCATCCTAAAGACCCACATACAGCCAAAAGACACTCTTCATCCCCAAATACACAATCCCATACTAAATACTTAAGTCTATCCCAAAGACACAAATACATCTCTAAGGTACAGGCCCATCCCAATGACACATGGCCAAAAAGAGTCAACCCCACAAACACAAGTCCATCTCAAAGATACAATTCTATCCCAAAGACACAATTCTATCCCAAAGACACAAGTCTATCCCAAAGACACATTGGCAAAAAGCCTCAACCCAAAAGCCACAATCCCATCCCTGAAACACATGGCTAAAAAGACTCAACTTCAAAGACACAAGTACATCCCAAAGACATATGTCCATCCTAAAGACACACATACAGCCAAAAGAAACTCTTCATCCCGAAATACTCAAGCCCATACTAAATACTTAAGTATATCCCAAAGACACAAGTCCATCTCTAAGATACAGGCCCATCCCAATGACACATGGCCAAAAAGAGTCAACCCCACAAACACAAGTCCATCTCAAAGATACAATCTATCCCAAAGACACAAGTCTATCCCAAAGACACATTGGCAAAAAGCCTCAACCCAAAAGCCACAATCCCATCCCTGAAACACATGGCTAAAAAGACTCAACCTCAAAGACACAAGCCCATCCCAAAGACCCATAGGCAAAAACACTCAACCCCAAACATATTAAACTATCCCAAATACATATGGCTCAACCCCATCCCAAAGACACAAGCTCATACCCAAAACACAACTCAATCCCAAAGACACAGGATCATATCAAAAACACAAGCCCATCCCAAAGACATAAGCCCATCCCAAGACACAGGTCATTCCCAAAAAAACACTGATTATCTTTTTCCCACAGGCACACACCATCTATATTATCATAAATTAAAATGGTAAAAACAGAAACCTACTTTGGTAAATATAAGAGAGATGACATTGGAAGAGGAGGTGTACAGTGCGGTGATGAGTAAACTATAACGGACAGGAGGTGACGTATGGGGAATCCCATCCCCCATTGCTCAGGCAGAAAGTGAAATATCATCAAGAGGATTGCAAGACATATATATAGCTGCCCACCCAATGAATTAATCATATAGACTGCCTTTCCAATTAATTCATCTGCCGATCATGTCTATCAATAAATCATCAAAAATAACCGCAGAATAACATGTGATAAAAATAAGAAAGATTCAACAACAAAAATTCAGAGAGGCAACAAGCAGGATCAATAAGAATAATAATTAGTCAGCAAAAAGATGGAATCCTACCATATACAAACTAATCGTCAAATAGTTAAGATTTTCTCTAAACATGTTTTTATTATCCTGGATTAAATAGTGGCTAATGTTGTTAGTTAAATACTTTACAAACATGATAAATATTCCTAAATTGCAGGAGTTTTTTAAAGGAACATGGTATCCAACCAGTGGCAACATTCTGCAACATGCTGCTGGAGAGAGGTCATTGACAGGCTAATTTGAAACACTGTCCTTTACAGTCTGTGTATTCATCAGCTACATGAGCTACAGAGGGAAGTTACAAGTTTAATAATATCAGGCAGAAAAAAAAAAGTTTTTAAGCATCCTTAATAAAATAAAATACATAAAAGTAAATAGATACACAGGTATATTGATGGCCGGATTACCCATTAGGTCAACTAGGCAGCCGTCTAGTGGCGCTTCCCTGTGATGGGCGCAACTTTTTATAAAAAAATGGTTCCTGGCTTAAAAAAAACAAAATGCTGGCCACTAAGGCATAACCACCTAGAACAAGAGAGTTACAACAGGAAAAGGAAGTAACTTACATGCACAGAAAAAGCAAAAATTGGTCCGTGCATACCTTGCATATTCACTCGCAAGGGCTCCTCCACTTCACTGCCTAGGGGCTCCAAAAAAGTAGATCTGGCCCTGGGTATATTATATTGCTAGTGAAATCTAAAAACCTTGCATGGTCCTTTAACTTGTCAGTGTAAACAAAAATGTGCTCAGTGACCACACTCAACAATCATTCCTTTCCTTTAAAAAGTTGTTTTATTATATAAATCTCTGAACAAAATGAAAAAAATTTTGGGATGTGATTGTGTCCCTTTAAAAATGAATGAAAAAAGTTACTGCAGAAATTTGCTAAATGAGGCTATTTCCCTAAACTCAAACCCAGTTAGCAAAGAATTGGAAAGACAGAGGTTGGAGTGCGAGCCTAAATTAGACACGACCCCTGAGTACTCACATGCCGGCTGCCCTACTTTAGAATTAACTAGTTTCACACTTACACTTTTCACTGTAAGTGCTAATAAAAAAAAAAATAATAATAATCTGAGGACAACTTGCGAGCTTGGAGATCCAGGAGGCAAACTGTGCTTATATAAACGGAAAAAGTACCAGAAAGACAGCGGGAAACATCTTACTAACTTTATACATTACTAAAGTGTTTGTTCCCATAGTTAAATAAATTACATTAATTGAAGAAAATTAACCCAAAACAACAGACAAGCAGCTGCTAATCTTACTAGTGAGTTAAGAGGAAGAGTAAAAATGGTCTGTTAATTATATATTTATTATTATATCTGTATTATTTTATATTTATTATGATATAATATATTTTATTATTATTATTATTATTATTATCTTTATTTATATCGCGCCTACATATTCCGTAGCGCTGTACAGTATTTTACTATATTTATTATATATGTATTATATTATATTTATTATTATATATAGGTATTATACTAAAGGGTTCCCTGGTGGTCCAGTGGTTAGGATTTGGTGCTTTCACCACTGCAACCTGGGTTTGATTCCAGTGAGGGAACCAAGAGGTCACCCCACCCTGGTTAGAAACACTGACATATTTAAATTAATTTCTGAAGTTCAGAAACACATTTGAACAAAATTAAAGCTAAATTATGTTTTATGAATCAAATATAATTTCTAGATTGTGAGCTCTTCAGAGTAGGGACCTCTCTCCTGTTGTCTGCTGAGCCATTTGTCTCATATTTCACTGTACCTGTTCTTGTATTTCTACTTACATAGGGCCTCATTCTATTAGCGGCCGCAGCCGTTGCGGGGCCGCAAGGACCGGCCGCAAGCTATCCGGCTATTCTATTCCCTTACGGCCGGGGACTCCGGCAGGCTTGCGGCCGGCGCCTTGCTATCTCTTGCGGCCGCTCGCGCGGGAGGAAATCCTTTGATCTTAAACGGCCGCAAGGAAATCGGCCGTAAGAAATTCCTATTTGCAATTCAATTGCTCCGGGAAACCTCTCTGCAAGGCTAAAAGCGAGCCGCAGCTTACTTGCAGGAAAGAGGTCTCGCTAGCACCAATTAAGCACCTAAACTAGCTCAAATAAAACCATCCTGCACTTTGCGGAGTCTATAAAGTTATATTCGGTGTTAGCAAAAATAGCACATAATTACCCTATACTCAAATCCGTAAAAAAAAATTTTTTTAATATACGTAAAATATCCATGTAAAAAGTCCAGAGTGCTTGGAGCACCTCAGACACACCCACGCCGCAGCCGGAAAATAAACAGTTAATTTGAACTTGGGTTTGGGCTGATGTGCAAGCTTGAGAGTGGGTTACTTTTAATCCTCATGTCCCCCAATATGATCCCTAGCATTTACAGAGCTGTACAGTGCGGGCTTTAATTTATTTTTGCGTTTTTAGATTTCTGAGCTTACGGACGGTTCCAAGATATGCGGCCGGCCGTAAGAGGAGATCCTTGCGGGGCCGTATAATAGAATCGCGAGTTAACAGAACCCCCGCAAGGAATCGCAGCCTTACGGCCGATTTACGGCCGGTAATAGAATGAGGCCCATAGAACTTATCCTTTGCTAATTGTACCACTGTATATTATTCTACTAAATCGCACTACAGAAAATGTCGTCCCAATCTTTTATGTGTATAACATAATTAAGTGAAGGAGCATCATATGATTTATAACAATAAAAACTAATTAAATCACTTTCCTGCACCGATGTTAGTCTAATAAATGTGGTGATACTTTCCAGAATGGAATGTACCTAGAATTTATCAAGTATGAGGTTTTTAGCTGCATATAAACATAAGTGCCAGCCACAAACATGTGATGGGTTTGGGAGTAACACCCCAAATGGAAAGTCCCACATTTCTACAATATATATCTATATTATATTTATGTATATATTATTATTATAGTTTATTTGTAATGCTCTAACATATTCTGTAGTGCCATATATATATATATATATATATATATATATATATATATATTGTGGAAATGTGGGTGTACTGTATGTATATAGTATATATATATATATATATATATATATATATATATATTTATATATTGTAGAAGTATATATATATATATATATATATATATTTATATTTATATATTGTGGAAGTATATATATATATATATATATATATATATATATATATATATATATATAAAGGTATACCCTACAGTTTTTTCTGTAAATAAATAGTACATTGGTGTTCACATACAATACATCATGTCAATACATAAATATCTCGTTTTATAAGACATAGAAAACATTACATTCATCCAAACAAACACATTTCAAAAGTAAAATTAATACTACAGTACAAATACAATCATTGAACATTTATAGGGAGGGATGACATTTCAAGGGAATGGATTTAGGAGAGAACCCCAATTATATCCTTTGAATTTATTTTACCTACTCTAGTCCCACACTTCCTATTTAGTTTTCATTTTATTAGATCTATTTAAATCTGAGACTAGGAAGTCTTATTCAATTGGTCTGTTTCTATCATTGGTGCTCACATTTGAATGTCTAAAATAAGTTAAAAAACACATTTCCTGCTCAGAATTCTGAGAAATACAGTTATTCCATTGCATTCTGGGAACCTATGTATATGAGCTGGATTATGAGTGCATCTGCTAGAGGGGAATAAGTAGTGTATGGAAAAAAAATACCAAAATAAGCATTTAAACATTTACATTGAAGTTAGCAAAATATCTTTTAATTTCTGTCAGTTGAAAATTAAGGTTAACACCCTCTAAACCCAGGCTAAATTGGTATACAATTTGAAAAATTGTTTTGGCCAAAAATTGTTTTGGCCATCTTGGGTGACCCTACATGGTTTAGCTCACAGCTTCATCAAGGCACACAAGCCTCTTCACCACGACCAGGTAGCAATCCAGAAGAGTTTTTTTATTATACAACATATATATTATTTTATTATATTATTTTTTAGTAAGTTCAGGCCACAGTATTTCCGAGGAGCTTTGGCGATAACATCAATGAGACGCTCTCTAAGTTCCGACGGTATCAGAGAAATATTCTATTTCCTTTTCATTGTTTATTTTACTAGTCTGTAATTATTAAATTAAAAAGGAAGATATTGGCAGCTGCTAATTTTTAATTTTAGAAAAGCAATTTATTTAATTAAAGCATGTTAAATTATTAGAGAAAGTAAGGGGAGTGCAGCCATTATATTCATAGTATTTCATTATTTTGTAACATATTTTATTGCGAAAGCCTAAAGCAATTACAATAAAATCCTTTCGTTCTGCAGAAGTGCCTCAATGATAACACATTAAGAGGTTTGTACAATTTTGCCTAATCTTTCATTTGAAGAGAATTACATTTATACTGGCAGTGCTTTAAGAGCTTGCAATTAATTAAAGGGTTTAACAAAGAAACATTGAGAGAATTAAATGATGGTTGGAATATGTACAACTTGATGTAATGTGGACAACTAAAGCTCCTGTAGGGGATACATGATTTGCTCTCTGTCCCTCATTAGCAAAAACCCAGGTGGGTGCATGGTAATTTAATAGTGGGCAGAGGGTTTATAAGTTTGGGGCCCAGTCAAGAAGTGGGCCTCTCTCCTAGATTTTAAACACAAACTCATATTTATTTGAATGGAATTTTTCATAGGTGTTTATATTACAGTGGTACCTCGGGTTAAGTCGTTAATCCATTCCGGATGGCACTATATAAACCGAAAACGACTTAAACCGAGGTAGCATTTCCCATAGGAATCAATGAAAATTGAATTAATTTGTTCCGAACCCCAGATATTTTACATTTTCTCACATTTTATTTTGAACAAAACCTTAAAACTAAACAGGTATTAATAAACAACAATAACTACATCAAATAACTTAATGTAACTTCACTTTAACTGCACTGAGAACAAATAACAGATAATTTAACTTCACTTTGGCTCTACAGTTCTGAGGCCTAATGGGATGGTGGCCATGTAGAGGAGGAGAAGGAGGAGGCAGGCTATTGCTCGGAAGGGTAGTCCTCTTCCATTGCAATATCAGGGACTTGCACAGGGGATGTTTGTCCTTTATGTTGCTTAACATCACTGCACCCTGTTGGAGACTTTGATTTAGGCAGTTTAACTAGAAACCTTTGAAGGGAAACTTTTTTCTGCTTTTGGCCTTTTGCTTGAACTTTGTCAGGGTGATACCGTTCAACAACATTTTGTAAATCATCCCATTTAGCACACATTTCTTTGATGAGTACAATAGGTGCTTCCTCCGTTTCCTCTTCAGCCCTCTTGCTGCTCTCTGAAGTTCTTGCAACTCCTCAGTGCTGAGCTCTTCTCTGTGCTCCTGAGGTCTTCTCTGAGTTACAGCTTCTGGCCACAATTTCCTCCAGCCACAGTTCATGGTCTTGTGAGAGACCTCACGCCAGGCCTTAGCTAAGAGAGTGACACAGTGGAGTATATTGGAATGGTCCTTCCAGAACTCTCTGAGTGTCAACTGAATATACAAGGTCACCTTAAAGCACCTCCGGAAGAGGGCCTTGGTATACAACTTCTTAAAGTTGTCGAGGACCTGCTGTTCACAGTTATGAACCTAAAGTCCCCCAGCCCTCAGCCCTTTCTCCTCCAAATATTTATTCACAGACGGGCCAAACACTTTGTTCATCAATTCAGTGAAGAACATTTTTGTTACCCAGGCTCTTCTGTTGGCCCTCCACATGACACTTAAGTTGCTTTTCTTCACTTTTTCCCTCTTAAAAACTCTGGAGTTCTAGCTATGGTACATTAATAATTTTTAAATCTCCACTTGCATTCCCGCACACCAACAGAGTTATCCTGTCCTTCATCGGCTTGTGTCCTGGCAATATCTTCTCTTCTTGGGTGATGTAAGTTCTGGTAGGCATCTTCTTCCAAAATAAATCACTTGTTGGGGAACAAAAGCCTCAGCCTCTCCAAAGTCTCTAAACTCCCTGACAAAGGTCTCAGCAGCTTCTTTGACTACACTTGCTGCCTCTCCATGGCTCACCACGCTATGAATGTCTGTTCCCTTTCTGAACTTCTCAAACCAATCGTGACTGGCTTTAAATTCTTCACAGCTCTCACCACTTGCTATAGGCTTATCTTTTATCAGATCAGCATGCAGTTGTTTGGCTTTCTTGCGTATCAGTGCCTGGGACATGCTATCACTCGCTAATTGTTATTAGTTTATCCAAACTTACAATAATTTCTCAACTTCTTGCAACATCTTTGATTGTTGTATTGTGATGGTACTCACATCTCCAGCCACATCGGCTCTCTTAATGGCTTTCTTATTTTTCAGAATGCTAGCGATTGTTGTTCATGGCATTATTAACTCAGCAGCGAGATCACAGATGCAGCTACGACCATCATACTTGGCTATTATCACTTTTTTTGCGTTCTATGGTGATTCTCTCTTTTTTTCTGCTGAGTGGTAGCCTTCCTTGTAGTCATCATGTAGGAGCGGGCTGGACTGGGGCTCAATTTGGGCTCTTGCATTGCGAGCCTCTCCCCCCTCTACCTTACAGGCCTTCTGCGCTCATTGCATCCCCTCTACCTTACTGTCCTTATGATGAGCGCCTTTGGCGCTCATTGAATCACCTTACAGGCCTCGCAATGAGAGCCTTGCAATGGGTGCTCATTGCAGACCTCTGCAGCAAACCCGTTACTTTTGGGCCTCGCGATGAGCGCAGGTCACATAGCGTGACCCACAAACTCGCAATTACGACAACTATATATGTGATGAACTGTGCTAAGGGTGGGAATTATTGGGATGATATGGTGCCCAGGCAAAAGGGCCCAGTAAAGACGGGAATCCTTTTCCTAGATTTTAAAAACAAACTCATATTTATTAGAATGGAATCCTGGATATGTGTTTTTATTAATTGTATATTTATATTATATTTATATAAAATGTGTTAAGGGTGACAATTATTGGGATAATATGGTGCCAGGCAATTAACAATGCATGCTTAAAGGGCCATTAGTCAGGTAGGGTTTGATAAAATTAAAACCTTCATTAAACTTTAACTGTGCATTTAAACAATTAATTGTTTTTTTTTTTAATGTATGCCCGCTTGAAATCACAATAATATTGCCCATAAACAATTTGACTGTGGTGCTACTTGATACATACAGCGCCATATTTTCAAATAAATGTATTATCTTCGCCATATTACAGAACTCACAGAGGGATGCTGGGACACGAAGATTGCTGACTTAAAAAGATATTTGGCTGTAAAAGTAAAACGTAAACTGCGTGTAGATTAATTTTAGGTGTATAGAGCTTGATTATGCTGCCTGTGTCATATCTACGCACTAAAAATGATGTACGAGCCATAAAGCCTTAGTTGAAGTTGCTACAAAGCAAAATATTTCTCCTAGTAACTACCCACTGGAGAGGAGACGAGCAGAGGTCTGACAGGAGCGCTAATATACGGGCGAAACGCACGCATGTGCTGGAGGCAGAATACCGATATATATAAATACTGTATATATAATTTAAAATACTTTATCAATTGAATATTATTAAAAACTGTGATTTTCATACAGTGAACTATGATTAAAGTCTACAATATTTAGCTGTCAGTCAGCTTTTCTGATCCACCCACAAATTAATATTGTAATCTTCTGTTAATGAGCCTTAATTACTTTAATCATAGTATCTATTGCCTTCCCTGCAGTCATTGGAATCTGACTGGGTCTTTTTCTGTGGAGCCTTCTTTAAAGACATTACATCAATGGCTAGTAGTGAAGGCAATGATGTCTCATTAACAAAAGATCAGAAATGTTTTTTTTATGGGTGGTCAGAAACTGACAGCTAAATATTGCAAGCTTCAAAATTAGTTTTTTTGTAGAAAAATACATTTTTTAATAGTATTCAATTGACAAATTACTTACGTATCGTTTTAAATTTTACCATATTTGAAACCTCTGCTCTGTCACTTTAAGCCGACCAAGTTTGAGTCTAAAAGTTAAATATTGTCTTAGTTTTATACCGTACTGGTAATTAAAAATATGATGTCATGCAACTGAAGCCTGGCTATGAGGCAGACGTGGAAATAGGACTTTGTTACAGGGAAATAACGAATATTGTAAAGAGAATCATTTTTTTAAATTACAAATAAAGTTAATTTATTTCTGCCATGCAGTGGGACTGAGCTGTCACGAAAACAGCAGCCACGGAGTTAAATGAAAAATGCTGGGAGAAAAGTGCTTATGGAAGAGATTTTTATGAGATTACAGAGCCATGTTTGTGTGACAGATAGCCATGCGTGTGTATGTTGGGGGGGGGGGGGGGTATATCTGAGTATCACAGAACACGCTCTACGTAGACCGGGGGATCATAATAACCAGGTCATGTGACCTTTTATAGAGCTGGCTCAGAGCCCCAAAAGCTGTCTTTATTTTACAATAAGGACACGTTGGGACATTATAACAGCCAGGAAGACACCTAGGGACACAGCAAAGGTCCCAGTCAGTGGCGGAGGGCCTTGATGCAAAACAAAGTTTGGGGGCCCTATCAATGGGGGTTGTACACATTTTTTTCACTGCACCCTGGTACCAATTTACTCAGTGCCTCACCCCAAGAAGCCTTATTATTACAGTTCCCCTCCCGGAAATTCCTTACAATATTAGCAACCCTTTGCTTACTCCCTGCCTGCGTGAAGCTCCACTGCTTGAGGCACAACTCCAAGACACTCGCGGGTCAGGGTGAGAGGGGCCCTACACTACACTACAGATATATCTATATATATATATCACATTTGAATGTCTAAAACAAGTAAAAAAAACATGTTTCCTGCCAGGAATTCCGAGCAATACAGTTATTACATTGCATTCTGGGAACCTTGGCAGGAACATGCAAATGTGCCCACAACGGCTTCACTCTTGCAATCCATAACCATTTCAAACATGGCTTTCCTCAAGCAATGACCCGCTGTATCACACAGCTTTGAGCAAAGCTAGGGTTGTCCTACACGCGAGCCAGTAATCCCTCCACATACAGCTGTTTCAGGGTTGTGTATGACCCAACCTTAGCTTTGGTCAAAGCTGTTTGATACAGTGGGCATATGCTTAAGGAAAGCCATGTTTGAAATGGTTATGGACTGCATATTTGCATATCCCTGCCAAGGTTCCCAGAGTGCAGTGTAATAACTGTATTTCTCCAAATTCTGGGCATGATACAAGTTTTTTTTAAACTTATTTTAGACATTTAAATGTGAACACAGATGTACTATTTATTTACTGTATTACTGTACGGTGGAGGCTTCTATCGCTCTTTTGCCCACCATATATTAAATTATTGTTGTTATATAGATATATAGATATATTTAATCTATCTCTATATAAGACCCAGTATCTCTCTACATCCACCCCATCTTAGTATCCATCCCTATACTACAGGAAAAAAAATACAAAGAATTTAAAAATGACACAGCACTGGGCCCCCTCTCAGAGGAGGGCCCTGGCGCACCGCACCACTGGTAGCTCCACCCCTGGTCCCAGTGAAATGGAAAGTACACAAAGAAATACAAATAATTGTCTCACAGCAGAGGGTGATAAACATGCCCAGCCCGGAGATCTAGGCGTGAAGATCAGAATAAGGATAATACTTTAGTGTTCTTGTCTTGTCAGTGACCCGCATATTAATCATGCCTGGCCGCTGTCTGTGCATGTGACGGCACTGAAGACAATGGACCCAATACCTCAGGGCATATCAGTAACTAATAACATTGATCTCTCATTAAAAAAGAGAAAAAACTTCTTATGTGGGTGCATCAGAAAGAGAGCTCAAAATGGCACATTTTAATGTTTTCCCGATAACAACACCGCTATCTGGCACACACACACATACACACAGGACTGTTATCTAAGATAAATATCTTTTATCTTTTTTCTTTCTCTCATCATTTTTCATTTATCTCATTGGCTGCTGTTTTCATGCAAGCTGCTTGTGAACATGTCAATCCCACAGTGTGGCAGAATAACAATACACTTATATATATATATATATATATATATATATATATACAGTGCCTTGCAAAAGTATTCACCCCTCTTGGCATTTTTCATGTTTTGTTGCCTCACAACCTGGAATTAACATGGATTGTTTGAGGATTTGCATCATTTAATTTACAGAACATGCCCACAACTTTGAAGATATTTTTATTCTTATTGTGAAGCAAACAACAAATAGGACAAAATAACAGAAAAAGTCACTGTGCATAAGTATTCACCCCCCTAAAGTCAATACTTTGTAGAGCCACCTTTATGAGTATAGGAATTCATTTTGTGTCTGTTACATTACACCCTGACAGCTGGATGTATAAGCTTGTGTGTTTGTAGTTATCAGTGGAGTGATTGGTCAGAGAGGAGGGGCAGGCAGAAGATCAGAGTATTTCATAAGATGATAAGTTTAAATTGACACCACATCCTATCCCCCTCACTGGCCGAGAAGCAGGACGTTGTATCATTCAATGCAACCAGAGCTCTAAAGAAATGTAATCCAATCTCACAACACACTCTTTCATTTCCCACGATGCATTCCTGTCCCGACCATCACTATATTTGTACCCTACAATGCGAATGCTACTTTCGGCTGATTAAGTACCTAAGTATTAGAAAACGTTGTTAAACAAATTGCTGTAAAGCTCCGGTCCCTGCTGCCCTCTCTTGTCTTGGAGATGTCCTCATTTGTTATTCTATCTAATTAGGCAGTTTGTTCTGCTCTGTGAAGTGTTCCTTTTTATATATTTTCTTAGAACCTCTCTGCCTCCCATGGACTGCGCTATATTTATCCTATCTGCGCCATCACTGCTGCATGCGCGGATGGGTTTACTGCCGCTCACATGGTATCTGCACTGCGGTCTGTCTCTCTCTAACTCTCTCTATGTCTCTTTCTCTCATTCCCTTCTTTCCTTTCATTCTCCATTCTCTCTCCCTCTTCTCTCTCTTAACTCTCTGTTTCTCGCCTCTCTCTTTTCCCTCTATCTCCTCTCTCTCTCCTTGTTCTCCTTTCTCTCTCTACTCTCTTTCTCTCTCCTCTCTCCCTCTTCTCTCTCTTAACTCTCTCTTGCCCCTCTCTTCTCCCTCTATCTCCTCCCTCTCTCCATCTCTCTATCTCCCTCTCCCATCCCCCTCTCTCTTTCTCTACTCACTCTCTCATCTTGCTCTCCTTTCACTCTCCTCTCTCATTCTCCTCTTTCTGCTTTCTCTCTCTCCTTTCTATCTTCTTGTTCTCCTCTCTCTCTCTACTCTCTATCTTTCTCTCATTCTCCTTTCTCTCTCCTTGTTCTCCTCTCACTCTCTCTCTTTCCTCTCTGCTTGTTTTCCTCTCTCTCTCTCTCCTCTTATTTCCCTCTCTCTCCTTGTTCTCCTCTCTCTCTACTCTCTATCTATCACTCTCTACTCTCTTTCTCTCCTCTCATTTCCCTCTCCCCTTGTTCTCCTCTCTCTCTCCTTGTTCTACTCTCTCTCTCTACTCTCTTTCTCTCACACTCCTCTCTCTCCTCTCATTTCCCTCCCTCTCCTTGTTCTCCTCTCTCTCCTTGTTCTCTCTCTCCTCTCTCTCTCCTTTCTCTCTCCTTGTTCTCTTCTCTCTCTCTCCTTTCTCTCTCTCTCTTCTCCCTCTTAACTCTCTCTTTCTCGCCTCTCTCTTCTCCCTCTCTCCATCTCTCTCTCTCCCTCTCCCATCCCCTCTCTCTTTCTCTTCTTTCTCTTATCTTGCTCTCCCCTCACTCCCCTCTTACTCTCCTTTCTCTCTCTCTCTCTCTCTCTCTCTCTCTCTCTCTCTATCCTTTCTCTCCCCTCTTACTCTCCTTTCTCTCTCTCTCTCTCTCTACTCTCTCTCACCTTTTTCTCTCTCCTCTCTCTCACCTTGTGCTTCTCTCACACATCTCTCTCTCTCTCTCTCTTTCTCTCTCTCTCCCCTCACTCCCCTCTTACTCTTTTTTCTTTCTCTCTCTCTCTCTCTCTCTCTCTCTCTCCTTTCTCTCCCCTCTTACTCTCCTTTCTCTCTCTCTCTCTATTTCTCTCTCTCCTTTCTCTCCCCTCTTACTCTCCTTTCTCTCTCACTCTCTCCTCTCTCACATATTTCTCTCTCTCTTTCTCTCTATCCCCTCACTCCCCTCTTACTCTCCTTTCTCTCTCTCCCTCCTTTCTCTCCCCTCTTAATCTCCTTGCTCTCTCACTCTCTCCTCTCTCACATATTTCTCTCTCTCTCTCTCTCTCTTTCTTTCTCTCCCCTCACTCCCCTCTTACTCTCCTTTCTCTCTCTCTCTCTCCTTTCTCTCCCTCTTACTCTCCTCTCTCTCTCTCCTCTTACTCTCCTGTCTCTCCCTCTACTCCCTCTCTCTCCTTTTTCTCTCTCCTCTCTCTCTCATCTTGTGCTTGTCTCTCGCATCTCTCTCTCTTTCTCTCTCTCTCCCCTCACTCCCCTCTTACTCTCCTTTCTCTCTCTTTCTCTCTCTCTCCCCTCACTCCCCTCTTACTCTCCTTTCTCTCTCTTTCCCTCTCTCACTCTCTCTCTCTCTCTCTCTCTCTCTCCTTTCTCTCCCCTCTTACTCTCCTTTCTCTCTCTCTCTCTCTCTCTCTCTCTCCTTTCTCTCCCCTCTTACTCTCCTTTCTCTCTCTCTCTCTCTCTCTTTCTCCTTTCTCTCCCCTCTTACTCTCCTTTCTCTCTCTATATATCTACTCTCTCTCTCCTTTTTCTTTCTCCTCTCTCTCATCTTGGGCTTCTCTCTCACTTTCTCCTCTCTCACATCTTTTTCTCTCTCTCTCTTTCTCTCTCTGTCCCCTCACTCCCCTCTTACTCTCCTTGCTCTCTCACTCTCTCCTCTCACATCTCTCTCTCTCTTTCTTTCTCTCTCTCCCCTCACTCCCCTCTTACTCTCCTTTCTCTCTCTCTCTCACTCTCCTTTCTCTCCCCTCTTACTCTCCTTTCTCTCTCTATATATCTACTCTCTCTCTCCTTTTTCTTTCTCCTCTCTCTCATCATCTTGTGCTTCTCTCTCACTTTCTCCTCTGTCACATCTCTTTCTCTCTCTCTCTTTCTCAATCTATCCCCTCACTCCCCTCTTACTCTCCTTTCTCTCTCTTTCCCTCACTTACTCTCTCCTTTCTCTCCCCTCTTACTCTCCTTTCTCTCTCTCTCTCTCTCTCTCTCTCTCTCTCTCCTTTCTCTCTCTCTCTTTCTCAATCTATCCCCTCTCTCCCCTCTTACTCTCCTTTCTCTCTCTTTCCCTCACTCACTCTCTCCTTTCTCTCCCCTCTTACTCTCCTTTCTCTCTCTCTCTCTCTCTCTTCTCTCCCCTCTTACTCTCCTTTCTCTCTCTCTCTCTCTCTCTCTCTCTCTCTCTCCTTTCTCTCTCTCTATATCTACTCTCTCCTTTTTCTTTCTCCTCTCTCTCATTTTCTCCTCTCTCACATCTCTCTCTCTCTCTCTCTTTCTCTCTCTGTCCCCTCACTCCCCTCTTACTCTCCTTTCTCTCTCTATATATCTACTCTCTCCTTTTTCTTTCTCCTCTCTCTCATCTTGTGCCTCTCTCTCACATCTCTCTCTCACTCTCTCTGTCCCCTCACTCCCCTCTTACTCTCCTTTCTCTCTCTCTCTCTCTCTCTCTCCTCTTTCTCATCTTGTGCTTCTCTCTCCCCTCTTACTCTCCTTTCCCTCTCTCTCCTTGTTCTCTCTCTCCTTTCTCTCTCTCTCCTCTTTCTCATCTTGTGCTTCTCTCTCACTCTCTCACATATCTCTCTCTCTCCTCTTTCTCTCTCTGTCCCCTCACTCCCCTCTTACTCTCCTTTCTCTCTCTCTCTCCTCTTTCTTTCTCCTCTCTCTCATCTTGTGCCTCTCTCTCACTTTCTCCTCTCACATATCTCTCTCTCTCTCCTCTTTCTCTCTCTGTCCCCTCACTCCCCTCTTACTCTCCTTTCTCTCTCTCTCTCTACTCTTTCTCATCTTGTGCTTCTCTCTCACATATATCTCTCTCTCTCCTCTTTCTCGATATTAAATAAACAAATGAAACTAGATTGTATGAGCATTACGGGGTGTATGTCATTACTGAAAGTACTACATTAAAGGGCCACTGCTAGTTGTATTTTTAAAATACAGTTTTGAAGGTGTGCAGGCTTTATATTTTATTTAAACATTTGCTTTAAATAAATTCTCCCACTATTATAACCCAACCAATTTCTTTAAATAAAGAACATCTAGCTGTTTAAGACAAGGACAGGTAAACCGTTCCTATCATAGCAATGTTAATTGTCCAAAAAATGGTTTATTTTACTAAAAAGAACACCAGTAATCTTCATTTTGGCAAAGCACCTGAAATAGCAAATATATAAATGATGCTCAAACATGCACCATGTACAGAAATATTAACTCTTGTTTGTGTTTGCGTGCTTAGAAGTGCTTCTGTCCCTTTAAGTGTATAGTGTTGGAGTTTTGAGAATGCAGGTAGTCTGAGGTTAAGTAGTAGAATGGATATATGGAATATTGTAGGTATTGTTCCCAGCAGTGCCTATACATTAAAAGCATATAAAGAAGATAGAGGATCCTTTGATAAGAGCTGATTGTTCATAGGAAGATGATTCTTTACAAGCAATAATAGATAGTGTGTGGGAGGAAAGATACCATTTCCATTCATCAGCCTTTGATGCACAGTCTATAAAGTACATATTAGATAGAGGAACACTAAAATGACCATCAGAAATCTTGGGGTCCAGTACAAATGTAATAGCAAGAGCCATGGCCGAATTTCTCAGTAGGCAAGCTAGGGAGTCGCCTAGGGGCGTTTTGGTGTCAAGGGCGTCTCATTTCACATTTCACAATAGTCCTTGGCATAAAAAAGCCCATACTGCAGTTCACAGTCTTACCACTAGGGAGTTCCAAGACGGAGGACGCTGCTGTACCTAGGGGTGGCAGAGACGAACATTTGGCCCTGGCCAGGGTTCTCCAAATCCGACCCATTTCCCATACCCAATCAATATGTTAACTCCACATATATTGGTGAAATATCTTAATTTGTTTAACTTATTACAGGAATATATTTATGGGTGGACAAAATTAGCTAACACATAAGACCCAGACAGGTTGCTTCTAGGAGCTATGTTCCTTCTTGACATGGCAGCAAACAATATAAATGTCTGCAAGCATGGGGCCCCACTTCTAGGATCGCCTCACACAAATGTACCCCCTCTCCCAGATTGTCAACAGCCCTGTAAGCTGGAAGTATTGTCTTACTGTTTCTAGATGTTATATATATATATATATATATCAATAAAAGTGCTTTCCTTTTTAAAATTGGTATACGAGATTGTGAAGTTATTAGTTTTAGATTGTTTCTGAGCATCCTGCTCGGGTGGAAAACATAATGGGCAGCACCAGCCACTTGCTCTAAGTAGATTCAGGTCTCAGAACTATTATAATGCTAATATTAGCTATGCAGTATGTTACATATATTGTTCTCTTTACTAATAGAGAACATGTGGATTTGTAGCCTAGTGGAAAGTATAGCTAGGTATAAGGCTGGAGCCCTAGATTCAGTCATTCAAATCTATCCCTATCTATCTATCTATCTATCTATCTATCTATCTATCTATCTATCTATCTATCTCTCTATCTATCTATCTATCTATCTATCTATCTATCTACAGTATCTATCATTCTGTCTGTCTGTCTATTATACACTGAAAGGAGTGGTATAAGTTGTAATGCTTTTTAATGCTATTTAAACTGAATAAAAGATCTTAATGACACATGCTCTGTGTGTCACTCTGACATGTCGCTCCCTGTGTGTCGTGTGATCTATGTCACAAGTCAAATCATGATGAAAAAACATCACTCACTGCCCTCTGTACAGGATCAAGGTCCTAAAGGCTGGGAGAGAGAGCACGGTGTATTTTGTATGATAACAGACAGATAACATCTTTAGGAGTAAAATATGACTGAACAATTGCATATTAGGGACATATGATACAGTATATACTTATGTATTTATATATATATATATATATATATATATATATAGAAAATATTATATATATATATATATATATATATATAAAAAATATAATATTTATATATATATATATATATATATATATATAAATTAAATATTATATATATATATATATATATATATATATATATATATTAATTATGTATAATATATATATTAAATAAATATTATATATTTATGAATATATATATATATAAATTAAATATTATATATATATATATATTAATTATTTATAAAATATATATTAAATAAATATTATATATTTATGAATATATATATATATATATATATATATATATATAAATATATACATATACATATAAATAAATAAATATATATATATATATATATATATATAAATAAATATCTGTGTATCTGTGTACACATTTTTTTTATTTAAGATTGACACTCTATATTTATTTAGGCAGACAAGATGGAAACTTTCTATACAGAGTGTTAAAAAAATGAAGATTTTCTCACAAATAGTTGTCAATGGCTTCCATAGCTGCTAGTGTTAGTGTATTACATACATCACAAACGTCAGATTGCTCCTAAAATACAATACAATTTCCATCACTGCTTTATTTGATTTTTGAGATACAATTAGAATCCTCACTCCAAAGACTTTCATTAGAAGAGTAGTGGATACAATGATGAGCCACTGGATGTGTGTGTGTGTGGGGGGGGTGTAGAGCAAAATAATCCCCTCCCACTGTGGTCAGGCATTAAGTAATTTCCACATTTTCCCAGTAGGATAGGAAATACTCCGGGTAGGTGGTCCAGATGGTGGTCTGCGTATTATTTAATCTCACAGCAGCTGCGTGTTGTATTATGAGTGGATGTATATATTTATATTCAAACAACTTTCACAGTATGCAGTTCCTGATTAATAACTGTTTTTTTTAAAAAAGTTTTTAGAGTGCAAAGAACCCAAATGCAATGCGAGGACGTCTACAGAATGTGACAGCACCAGTGGATCTAGTCCAGTGGTAGGCAGCAGAGGGCCTGGGGTCTCATGTGGCCCTCCTCCTGTGGGAGAGCAAGCCCCTATTCAAGCAATATGTTACTACCACTATACCTTAGCTTTACTGTAAGAACAACATACTAACATTGGACAACGGACATTGTCATTCTACTCCAAGTGGGCTGAAGTCAGGGCATAGGAACTGGGGGGGATTGGAGGGACAAATCCCCCAGGTTAAATGAATAGGGAACACAAAAAATAGCAAAATTAAACTTAATCATGAAGTACCAGATTTGGCCATGGAGCAGTGTGTCTTTCTCATGAAAGCTTTAAAGCTTTGACACATATAATAATATATATATATACAGTGCCTTGCAAAAGTATTCACCCCCTTAAATTTTTACCTATTTTGTTACATTACAGTCTGAAGTTCAATGTTTTGTTAATCTGATTTTTATGTGATGGATCAGAACACAATAGTCTAAGTTTGTGAAGTAAAATGAGAAAAATATATAAATAAAACTATTTTAGAAATAGAAAACAGAATATTGGCATGTGCGTATGTATTCACCCCCTTTGTTATGAAGCCCATAAAAAGCTCTGGTGCAACCAATTACCTTCAGAAGTCACATAATTAGTGAAATGATGTCCACCTGTGTGCAATCTAAGTGTCACATGATCTGTCATGACATATACACACCCCAGAGGCTGCAACACCTAAGCAAGAGGTACCACTAACCAAACACTGCCATGAAGACCAAGGAACTCTCCAAACAAAGAAGGGACAATGTTGTTGAGAAGTACAAGTTTGGGTTAGGTTATAAAAAAATATCCAAATATTTGATGATCCCCAGGAGCACCATCAAATCTATAATAACCAAATGGAAAGAACATGGCAAAACCGCAAACCTGCCAAGAGACGGCCGCCCACCAAAACTCACAGACCGGGCAAGGAAGAGAGGCAGCACAGAGACCTAAGGTAACCCTGGAGGAGCTGCAGAGATCCACAGCAGAGACTGGAGTATCTGTACATAGGACGACAATAAGCCGTACGCTCCATAGAGTTGGGCGTTATGGCAAAGTGGCCAGAAGAAAGCCATTACTTTCAGCAAAAAACAAAATGGCAGGTTTTGAGTTTGCAAAAAGGCATGTGGGAGACTCCCAAAATGTATGGAGGAAGGTGCTCTGGTCTGATGAGACTAAAATTGAACTTTTCGGCCATCAAAGAAAACTCTATATCTGGCGCAAACCCAACACATCACATCACCCAAAGATCACCATCCCCACAGTGAAAGAGTGAGGGAAAGATGGATGGTTTTGGGCGGTAAGGTCGTATTTTTGCGAGGTCGTAATGTTTTTTTTTCTAAGTTCCGCGTCTCGTACTTGTTTGTTGCTGCCTTCGGCGCTTTTTGCCAGCAACTGCGGCCCTTGCTTCGTGAGCCTGCAGCGTTAGCAATAACCCGCATGCAAATGGGCTTATTAATGTATTATTCGTTTTCTATATATATATATATATATATATATATATATATATATATATATATATACTAGCGACTTGCCCATCAAAAATGACGGAGCAATAAAATTTGAAGCCTGGTAATTCTGTTTGCCACGCAATATGAAGGTTTTTGTACTGTGAGGACCTTCGGCGCTCATTGTAAGCCTCTCCACTGGTGCACTTTTGCTCCTCTGAGCAGCCTCTGCGCTCATCACAAAAACAGATACATATGTCTATATTTTTGTAAATAATAATAAATTAATTAGTTACTTAATGAATTAATATACTTTACCTATTTGTAATTAATATATCCATCAATCAATAGCCTGAAGAGCTAACAATCTGTTTTCATTTTCCTGCAGCATATAATGTCCAGTTATGAATGTCCCAACTGTGCATCAGAAATAGGCTGGGTGCGCGAGGGCAAACCGTTGCGTTATTTGTGTAAAGCGCTACTGTCGATGCGTAATGTTGTGATTTGCAAGTTCGGAGTGTAAAGTAGCGTCGTTTGTGTATGTGCTACGCGGTTCGCGAGTATTTGACGTCCTTTGTAGTAGTGTATTTTGTACCTTGAACGTTCATGTGTGAAAGTGTTACGCGTTGGCGGTGTTTCGCTCGGTCCAGGGTTGTGTAGCCTCGTTTTCATTTTTTTGGCCCGCCATTTTTTTTATCGCTTAGCCAATTTTTGAGTGCCGAAATTCACTTAATATTCACGTTCCACCTCACTCCCAGACGTCCTGGCTGTTCCCCCTTGCTGTGTGTGATGTTTTTGTTGTTTTTTTTTTTTTTGTGTGTATTGTTTGTGTTTTTTGTTTTTCGCGGTTCGTCCGTTAACTTGGTATTTTTGCTACTTCGTATTTTTTTTTTCCAAATCTCGCGTCTCGTAATGTTTTTTTTTCTAAGTCGCGCGTTCGTTAACTGCTTGACCCGAACAGCCTTATTAAATAGCGATTTGGCCAATTGAATAGGGCTCTATATAAGCAGAGAGCATATTTTTTTTACAGAAGTGTTTAGTTTGTGAACTTCTATCCGAAAGCAAAGTCTGCACCAACTAAAAACTTATTTTAAAAAAATATGCTCTGTGCTTATATAGAGCCCTATTCAATTGGGCGAATGGCAATTTAATAAGTCTGTAAGGCGATCCCGTGTTTCCTAAGTGTTTGTAGGCTAAGTCCCGCGCTCATCGCTCAAGTGCTGGGAGTAGTAGTGCCTTAACGGCTCGCCTCGCTATGCTGATATATCATGATATATCATCATACTGATGATAGCCAAAAGCTTGAAACAGGCCTGTATATGAGTGATTCCTGGTTTGTGTAAAATCCAATCCGGTGCTTTGCTTAAAAGCTGTTTAATATGGCCGGCATATGCTTTAAGGGAGCAATGTATAAAGTTGCTATTTTTGGATTAAAAGAGTGAGGTACATTGTATTCTCATTTGCATGTCCCCGCCTTTTAGACATGCAAATGGGCTTATTAATGTATTATTCGTTTTCTGTACTTTGTACAGTGGAGAGCTTTTCTCACTTTTGTGCTCACCATACACTAAATGATTATTGTGGAATACCCAATCCTACAAAATCTATTGCACAAACCAGAATCTGCCTTATACTGATGATAGCCAAAAGCTTGAAACAGGCCTGTATATGAGTGATTCTTGGTTTGTGTAAAATCCAACCCGATGCTTTGCTTAAAAGCTGTTTAATATGGCGAGCATATGCTTTAAGGGAGCAATGTATAAAGTTGCTATTTTTGGATTAAAAGAGTGAGGTACATTGTATTCTCATTTGCATGTCCCCGCCTTTTAGACATGCAAATGGGCTTATTAATGTATTATTCGTTTTCTGTGCTCTGTATGGTGGAGAGCTTTTCTCACTTTTGTGCTCACCATACACTAAATGATTGTTGTGGAATACCCAATCCTACAAAATCTATTGCACAAACCAGAATCTACCTCATACTGATGATAGCCAAAAGCTTGAAACAGGCCTGTATATGAGTAATTCTTGGTTTGTGTAAAATCCAACCCGGTGCTTTGCTTAAAAGCTGTTAAGGGATTATTCGTTTTCTGCACTTTGTACGGTGGAGAGCTTTTCTCACTCTTGTGCTCACCATACACTAAATGATTGTTGTGGAATATATATTATGACACTAGCACATTAACCAGGAAAAATCTACTGAAATCAACTAAAGAAAAATGTAACATTTTTCAGATGGGGGCACGAGAAACTGAATGCAATCACTTAGTCGCGAGTTACAGGTGAATATCAAGACTATATTTATAGGATAAGTCCATGATATAGATTCACCAGCATCGAAAATCAACATAATCTAATTGTCTTAATGGATGAATGACCTTCAGAGACACAAAGAAACATATTACATTAATTTATTTATTTATTTAATCACTTGTCAGTTGTTCTTTAAAATAATGCTCTGAAAATAAGTGCAATGACAAGGCCACATATGTCTTGAAGGGTTAAAGTATACCGGTGGGACCAAGCAGTGCTATTTTTGTAAGATTTTATCTTATCTATTTCTAGATAATGCTGTAGATCTTTCTCTGTAATAACAAGAGGATCCTTTAATCTGTAGTAAGTGTAATCAAGATAAAAACAGTCAGTGGTGAAGGCCAGGGGAAGGCTTTATGGATAATATGTCGGAGGATCCATCTAGAAGAAAAACATTCCTAAATTTCTATTTTCTGATTATTTTCCTATATTCCTGATTTATGTTAAAGGGACACTGTAGTGCTTTAGTGCTGGTTTGAAGAACTAGAATGACTAATGTAGGGTGACCAGATGTCAGGGGACCCCTGTGGTCTAATATATTTCCATGTGGTCTTTTGAACGACTAAACTGGATGTACTTTTGTAACTATTATATATATTTATACTTTGCTGGGGGGTTATTTTTTTCTTTTCTGAACTGATTCTATCTTCTACTTTCTCAGGAAGGTGTATCATAGTAAACATTTCTATTAATTCTGGCAGTTTTAGATGCCACAATCCCTTTATGTAGCCAGAGACATCTGTATTCCCACCTAAGGAAGCAGACACCAAGGTTGTAGACAGCAGTATAATTATACATACAAGATAATAAATTAAATTCTGTATTTTTTTTCTAAAAACATCTTCCCAGTTTGCATGTGTAGCGCAAAATAATATATTGTAAGTTTATCATGTTGTGTCCGACTCTCTGTGATATATATATATATATAAGGTTATCTTGGCAAATATACTGGACTGGGTTGCCAGTTCCTTCTCCAGTGGACTGTAATTTGGCTGACATCTATGCTATTACCTACCCATCTTGGGTGACCCTACATGGTATAGCTCACAGCTTCATTGAGGTACACAAACCCCTTCACCACAACAAGGTAGCGATCCAGAGGGGGATAAATAGCATATGCCTCTTTAAATGTGTTATTTGTTGGTTCAGGTTCATTTATATAATATTATATAAATCTATTTATCTATCTGTCTATCTATCTATTGTTCTCTCTCTCTCTCTCTCTCTATATATATATATATATATATCTATATATCTGCCCCTGTCTATCTATCTATCTATCTATCTATCTATCTATCTATCTATCTATCTATCTATCCATCTCTTTCTCTCTCTCTCTCTCTCTCTCTCTCTCTCTCTCTCTCTCTCTCTCTCTCTCTCTCTATCTATCTATCTATCTCTCTATCTTTCGCCACATAGGCTGCCAGTATGGAGGGGGCTTGGGGTGACACCCAGGCCAGCTCTTGGGCTCTGAGCCTGTAATGCTGCAGTTGCACTTTTGCCACTTGTGAACCTTGTAGCACATTAGCACCTTCGCTGCTGTGACATCCTGCAGACGGCGCACAGACAGCCGCGGGATCACATCAAGAGGCTCCTTGTAAGAGGGGCATGGGGACACACTGGGAAAGGAACTATTTAACCTTTTCAGTGACCAACAGTGACTTATTCTGCAGTCGCCTTCAGGTGAAAGAGTTAAAGAACAGAGATAAAAATACAGGGAACCATCAAGCTGAGGATCACCTATGGCTCTATATAGGGCAACATGGCACCATAACAGGGCAAAACCAGCATTTGGGGAGGGAAGAGGGGCATTTAATTATTTTTTATAGAAAGGTGATCTGACCACCAACATATTTGTTGAGCTTTTTTATTGACCCCTATTGTGTAGGGAAGTTGCAAGTGCCTAGGCGTGTTTGCGTCTGTCAGTCATTTCCAACTCTCCATGACCTCATGGACCACAACACACCATGCTGATCCACTTGGTATTCATGGCAGGGAAATACTGGAGTGAGTTGCCAGTTCCTTCTCCAGTGGGCCCCTCCAGCATGCAGCTCCAGGGATTTCTAGGTGGTCTCCCATCCAAGTACTGACCAGGGCCAACCCTGCTCAGCTTCAGGGTGGTGTGACCTGTTGGTTCCCTGACTGGAATCGAACCAGTAATGACAGCACCACATCCTAACCACTGGACCACCAGGGAACCCAGTGTTGCCTAGGACAGTGGTATAAATTATCAGGCACAAGGTTATATCAGAACAAATCTATTGATGTTTCTATGTTAGGTGCTTCCTTTGATGTGGGGGCAGGCTATGACGTATTGATTATTTGGCTTCTTATCTAATGACATTGATCTTAAAAACCTTTAGATCGGTCTCTCAGCCAAACACTTTCCCCCTTTGATGACTTTATTAGGGAGGAGGCAAAAAGATAAATTGAAGGTTGACACTTAAAGGACCATTTTAGTAATCTTATAAAGGACTATCCAAAGAAAAAAATATAAATTACTTTATAAGCTGTATAAACTCCTATCTCTCCACCCTCTGAATGATGGATTGTCTGTGGAGTGAGAGCTGCCCAGGGGGAAGTACCAAATTAAAAACCTTTTAAGCCCACTCTGTAAATCCCAGCAGGCAGTAATGTAACATGAGCTGCTAGCAACGTACACAAATACACTTTATAGTCACCTCCCACTATCATACTGCAAGTACGGGATGACTGTTTAGAGAGCATTACCAATGGGCGGCTCCCATTCCAGAGACAAGTTGGAGAGATCTGGGGCTCATAAAGTTGGGGGGATAATTAAAAATAGTAATTCATAAGCACACAGCATATTTTTGTGCAGAAGGTTTTAGTTAGTGAAGACCTTGCTTTTGGATAGAAGTTCACTAACTAAAAACTTCTGTAAAAAAATATGCTATGTGCTTATATAGAGCCCTATTCAATTGGCCGAATTGCAATTTAATAAGGCTGACAATGCGCAATCAGTTCTATATAGTGTATCACAAAAGTAATGTTTACCAATAAACACAAATACAATCCATAGCAACAGAGCACAAAGTGTATATATTGTATACACAGAGATACATTGTAACATATATAGAAACATTACAAGTAGGTGTAAGTTCTTAGTAAAGAAGAATAAATAGAAAGTGAGACCTTGACCAACCCCTAGAGCCAGGGAGCCGCAGCTCCTAAATGGTTACTTCTGGCTCCTAACTTTATTTTTGGGAAATTCTATATATATTTATTAATATTTGCCATATCTAGCTAGAAGGGAAGGTTTGGCTGGCTTCTCAAAATTGTCAACTCATGTTCTAAGCAGGGGCGGATCTACCAGTGGTGCAGGTGGTGCAGTGCACCAGGGCCCTCCATTCTCTAACCCCTCCACTGGATAGAAACCTTCAAATACATCAAAGTTCTAGAGGGAAGTATCCTTGGTAAAAAAAAAAACAGGAATGCTAGAACAAGAGGTCATGACTTAAAGGTGGAAGATTTAAGGGTAATGTAAGAAAGTGCAACTTTCTTAAACACAATTAAGGAATTTGGCTGGGATAAGGATGAGGCTAAATTAACCCAAACTATTTAACGATAAGAATGGGCCGACTAGATGCGCCTTTTTGGTTCTTATCTGTTGTCAAACCTGTTTTTGTGGGTATTGTCTATTCAAGCAGTAGCTTATGGTGACATCATATTTTCATAATCAGATCCTTTTTAAACTGTTCATTAACCAAAATCTAATTCTCATTGTAAATTAATGTGCAAATAATTATAATTTAAAGGTATATGCAAGTGGGCTGGGTTATGAATGTATCTGATAGAGGGAAATTAGTAGTGTATGATTACAGTTATTTGCATGCACTATATTTTTCTAACTGTTGCAGGTGATGTTTACACCCCCAGGATTGAGCTAGGCTTCTGAGAGAGTTAATTTTTATAAAAATGTACCCTGTCTTTGGGAGCATGCCCAGCCAATTAGCAATGCTGTATGGTGAGTCTGCTACACTGGGTCCTTAAAGGACCATAAATCTACATTCAAGTAAAAATGCGTGAGCGGTTACACGGTTGTTCTTTAGACATACACCCTCTCCTTGATAAATTCTGACAAATTATAATTGTACTGAAACCAAACTTTCAGCTTCTTCTTCCTATTCTAATTTATCTTTTAGGAGAATGGGCATTTTTGCTTGATTTATGGTCCTGCAATGACCTGCAATGTTTTCTGTCCATGTGTCTCTGTGTGAGTGCATGTGTCTCTGTGTGAGTGAGTGCATGCAATTCACTGGGGCTGGGAGAGATTACAGGGGCGAATCACTGGGGCTGGGGAAGGTAAAGAGGTAATTCACTGGGGCTGGGAGAGGTTATGGGGCAATTCACTGGGGAGGGGAAGTATCACCGTAGATGTAGATACAACAATCAGTGAATGGCGGGACACAGACCTTGTTCTGGGTATTACAGAAATCTAAAGGAAAGCTGCAGCTCTCTCCAGGCCAAAAAAATACAATGTAATATGTATGCTAATTCTCCCTGGGATTTTCAGGGGGTGTCAACATTGATAGAAAACAGTTTGCAAATGCAAGAAATTCAGCAAACTTTAGGGTAACGGTTTAAATGTTTATTTTGGTATTTTTCATGCAAACAATTTTACACTACTAATTCTCCTCTATCAGATGCATTAATAATCCAGCTCACTTGCATATACCTTTAAGTCACCCCAAAACAATTGTTACTGGTTATTCTTAAAGAACATGAAATATTTGCTATATTTTTACGTTATCCATTATTTTCTAAAGTGAATAAATCCTGAATCATTGCTGCATCTAAATGCAAATGAGCAAATCATGCATATTAATTAGCATAAAGTAGCCACACATTTGCATACTGCGCTGCACATTAGTATACGGAGCCACACATTAACATACTGAGTCACATTAGCATTCTGAGCCACACAATAGCACAGTGAGCCGCACATTAGCATACAGTAGCCACACATTAGCGTAGTGAGCCACGCATTAGCATAGTTAGCTGCACATTAGCATACTGAGCCGCACATTAGCATACTGAGACGCACATTAGCATACTGAGACGGACATTATCATATAGGAGCCACACATTAAAATACTGAGCCGCCCATTAGCATACTGAGCCGCAAATTATCATACAGGAGCCGCACATTAATATACAGGAGCAACACATTAAAATACTGAGCCGCACATTAGCATACTGAGCCGCACATTAATATACAGGAGCAACACATTAAAATACTGAGCCGCACATTAGCATACTGAGCCGCACATTAGCCTACTGAGCCACACATTATCATATAGGAGCCACACATTAAAATACTGAGCCACCCATTAGCATACTGAGCCGCACATTAGCATACTGAGCCGCACATTAGCATACAGGTGTGCAAAATCTTTTCTAAATATTTCAGAAATTATTTACTGCCGAGAAAAACTGCTAGTACAATGTGTAGACAGTTTTTAATGTTCTTTCAAATTACTTCCTGTTCACAATTTCCCTTTAAAGATATATTTGTGTTATATTTTAATAAATTGCAGTGATATAGTCAGCTGAGCGTTCGGGGCTTTTGTTTATCAAGAAATCCAATTTTTATGTAGTTTAACTAAATTATAGCGGCGTAATTTGTTTACAATTGTAAGGAGGGCAGAGCAATTATAGGTGGTATTTACTTTAATCTGACCCAGAAACTTATAAAGAGATTTCCTGATGTTTGTATGTGGGTGGGAAATAAAGCACAATAACACTGAGGGTGTTGGGATCACACCAAGAGGCTCTGCTGAGTATTTATAGAGACGTCAGAGCTGTCCCAGGAGGTGACATTAATCCCTTCAATTCAATGGTCATCTAAAAATAATCCATTAAATGGACGTGGAAGGTTCCTGGTGTTATCACTAATATAGATGTCGTGTGTGTAACGCTGGCAAAAAGCGCTATGAGCATCGTGCAGCGAAGGGAGAGGAAGAGAGGGAGGGAGAGAGAGAGGGAGAGAGAAGGAGAGGGAGGGAGAGAGAAGGAGAGGGAGGGAGAGAGAAGGAGAGGGAGGGAGAGATGGAGAGGGAGGGAGAGAAGGAGACAGAAGGAAGGAGGGGGAGAGTGAGTGAGGAGAAGAGGGAGGGAGAGAGAGAGAGAAGAAGAAGGAGGGAGAGACGAGAGGGAGGGAGAGAAGGAGAGAGAAGGAGAGGGAGGGAGAGAAGGAGCGGGAGGGGAGAGAAGAGGGAGGAAGAGATGGAGAGGGAGGGAGAGAAGGAGAGAGAAGGAGAGGGAGGGAGAGAGAAGGAGGGAAGGAGAGAGAAGGAGGGAAGGAGAGAGAAGGAGGGAAGGAGAGAGAAGGATGGAGGGGAAGAGCGAGTGAGGAGAAGAGGGAGGGAGAGAGAAGGAAGGAAGGAAGGAGAGAGAAGGAAGGAGGGGGAGAGAGAGTGAAAAGGAGAGGGAGGGAGAAGGAAGGAGAGGGAGGGGAGAGAAGGAGAGGGAGGGGAGAAAAGGAGAGGGAGGGAGAGATGGAGAGGGAGGGTTAGAAGGAGAGAGAAGGAGAGGAAGGGAGAGAGAAGGAGGGAAGGAGAGAGAAAGAAGGAGGGGGAGAGAGAGTGAGGAGGAGAGGGAGCGAGAGAGAAGGAGAGGGAGGGGAGAGAAGGAGAGGGAGGGGAGAGAAGAAGAGGGAGGGAGAGATGGAGAGGGGGGGATAAAAGGAGAGAGAAGCAGAGGAGAGAGAAGGAAGGAGGGGGAGAGAGAGTGAGGAGGAGAGGGAGGGAGAGAGAAGGAGGGAAAGAGAGAGAAGGAAGGAGGGGAGAGAGAGAGAGAGAGAAGGAGGGAGGGGAGAGGAAAGGAGATAGAGAAAGGAAGGTTGAGAGAAAAGGGGAGAGAGAAGGAAGGAGAGTGGAAGGGAAGGAGTGGAAGAGGGAGAGAGAGAGAGAAGGAGGGAGAGAGAGGGAGAAGGAGAGAGAGAGAAGGAGATGGAGGGAGAGAGAAGGAGAGAAGGGGAGAGAAAAAGAGAGAAGGAGAGAGAGGGAGAGAGAAGGGGATAGAAGGAAGGAGGGGAGAGAGAGTGAGAAGGAGAGGGAGAGAGAGAGAGAAGGAGAGGGATAGAGAGAGGGACGGAGGGAGAGAAGGAGGAAGAGAAGGAGAGAAGAAGGGAGAGAGAGAGAGGAAGGGAGAGAGAGAGAGCGAAAGGAAGAGAGAGATGGAGGGAGAGAGAGACGTTAGGAGGGAGAGAGAGAGAAAGAGGGAGAGAGAGAGAGAAGAAAGGAGGGATAGAGAGGGAAGGAAAACGAGAGGGGGCTCACAGAGAGAGAGAGAGAGAGCACAGAGAGTGGGAGAGGGCAGAGAGAGCACAGACAGAGGGAGAGGGCACACAGAGGAAGAGAGAGAGCATAGAGAGAGGGAGAGGGCAGAGAGAGAGAGAGCACAGATAGAGGGAGAGGGCACACAGAGGAAGAGAGAGAGCATAGAGAGAGGGAGAGGGCAGAGAGAGAGAGAGCACAGATAGAGGGAGAGGGCACACAGAGGGAGAGAGTGAGCACAGAGAGAGGGAGAGGGCACACAGAGGGAGAGAGTGAGCACAGAGAGAGGGAGAGGGCACACAGAGGGAGAGAGTGAGCACACAGAGAGGGAGAGGGCACACAGAGGGAGAGAGTGAGCACAGAGAGAGGGAGAGGGCACACAGAGGGAGAGAGTGAGCACAGACAGAGGGAGAGGGCACACAGAGGGAGAGAGTGAGCACAGAGAGAGGGAGAGGGCACACAGAGGGAGAGCGAGAGCACACAGAGAGGGAGAGGGCACACAGAGGGAGAGAGTGAGCACAGAGAGAGGGAGAGGGCACACAGAGGGAGAGAGTGAGCACAGAGAGAGGGAGAGGGCACACAGAGGGAGAGAGTGAGCACAGAGAGAGGGAGAGGGCACACAGAGGGAGAGAGTGAGCACAGAGAGAGGGAGAGGGCACACAGAGGGAGAGAGTGAGCACAGATAGAGGGAGAGGGCACACAGAGGGAGAGAGTGAGCACAGAGAGAGGGAGAGGGCACACAGAGGGAGAGAGTGAGCACAGAGAGAGGTAGAGGGCACACAGAGGGAGAGAGTGAGCACAGAGAGAGGGAGAGAGTGAGCACAGAGAGAGGTAGAGGGCACACAGAGGGAGAGAGTGAGCACAGAGAGAGGGAGAGGGCACACAGAGGGAGAGAGTGAGCACAGAGAGAGGGAGAGGGCACACAGAGAGAGAGAGTGAGCACACAGAGAGGGAGAGGGCACACAGAGGGAGAGAGTGAGCACAGAGAGAGGGAGAGGGCACACAGAGGGAGAGAGTGAGCACAGAGAGAGGGAGAGGGCACACAGAGGGAGAGAGTGAGCACAGAGAGAGGGAGAGGGCACACAGAGGGAGAGAGAGAGCGCAGAGAGAGGGAGAGGGCGCACAGAGGGAGAGAGTGAGCACAGAGAGAGGGAGAGGGCACACAGAGGGAGAGAGAGAGCACAGAGAGAGTGAGAGGGCACACAGAGGGAGAGAGTGAGCACAGAGAGAGGGAGAGGGCACACAGAGGGAGAGAGTGAGTACAGAGAGAGGGAGAGGGCACACAGAGGGAGAGAGTGAGCACAGAGAGAGGGAGATGGCACACAGAGGAAGAGAGAGAGCATAGAGAGAGGGAGAGGGCAGAGAGAGAGCACAGATAGAGGGAGAGGGCACACAGAGGGAGAGAGTGAGCACAGAGAGAGGGAGAGGGCACACAGAGGGAGAGAGAGAGCACAGAGAGAGTGAGAGGGCACACAGAGGGAGAGAGAGAGCACAAAGAGAGGGAGAGGGCACACAGAGGGAGAGAGTGAGCACAGAGAGAGGGAGAGGGCACACAGAGGGAGAGAGAGAGCGCAGAGAGAGGGAGAGGGCGCACAGAGGGAGAGAGTGAGCACAGAGAGAGGGAGAGGGCACACAGAGGGAGAGAGAGAGCACAGAGAGAGTGAGAGGGCACACAGAGGGAGAGAGTGAGCACAGAGAGAGGGAGAGGGCACACAGAGGGAGAGAGTGAGTACAGAGAGAGGGAGAGGGCACACAGAGGGAGAGAGTGAGCACAGAGAGAGGGAGATGGCACACAGAGGGAGAGAGTGAGCACAGAGAGAGGGAGAGGGCACACAGAGGGAGAGAGTGAGCACAGAGAGAGGGAGAGGGCACACAGAGGGAGAGAGTGAGCACAGAGAGAGGGAGAGGGCACACAGAGGGAGAGAGTGAGCACAGAGAGAGGGAGAGGGCACACAGAGGGAGAGAGTGAGCACAGATAGAGGGAGAGGGCACACAGAGGGAGAGAGTGAGCACAGAGAGAGGGAGAGGCACACAGAGGGAGAGAGTGAGCACAGAGAGAGGTAGAGGGCACACAGAGGGAGAGAGTGAGCACAGAGAGAGGGAGAGAGTGAGCACAGAGAGAGGTAGAGGGCACACAGAGGGAGAGAGTGAGCACAGAGAGAGGGAGAGGGCACACAGAGGGAGAGAGTGAGCACAGAGAGAGGGAGAGGGCACACAGAGGGAGAGAGTGAGCACACAGAGAGGGAGAGGGCACACAGAGGGAGAGAGTGAGCACAGAGAGAGGGAGAGGGCACACAGAGGGAGAGAGTGAGCACAGAGAGAGGGAGAGGGCACACAGAGGGAGAGAGAGAGCGCAGAGAGAGGGAGAGGGTGCACAGAGGGAGAGAGTGAGCACAGAGAGAGGGAGAGGGCACACAGAGGGAGAGAGTGAGCACAGAGAGAGTGAGAGGGCACACAGAGGGAGAGAGTGAGCACAGAGAGAGGGAGAGGGCACACAGAGGGAGAGAGTGAGTACAGAGAGAGGGAGAGGGCACACAGAGGGAGAGAGTGAGCACAGAGAGAGGGAGATGGCACACAGAGGAAGAGAGAGAGCATAGAGAGAGGGAGAGGGCAGAGAGAGAGCACAGATAGAGGGAGAGGGCACACAGAGGGAGAGAGTGAGCACAGAGAGAGGGAGAGGGCACACAGAGGGAGAGAGAAAACACAGAGAGAGGGAGAGGGCACACAGAGGGAGAGAGAGAGCACAGAGAGAGTGAGAGGGCACACAGAGGGAGAGAGAGAGAGCACAGAGAGAGGGAGAGGGCACACAGAGGGAGAGAGAGAGCACAGAGAGAGGGAGAGGGCAGAGAGAGAGAGAGAGCACAGACAGAGGGAGAGGGCACACAGAGGGAGAGAGTGAGCACAGAGAGAGGGAGAGGGCACACAGAGGGAGAGAGTGAGCACAGAGAGAGTGAGAGGGCACACAGAGGGAGAGAGTGAGCACAGAGAGAGGGAGAGGGCACACAGAGGGAGAGAGTGAGTACAGAGAGAGGGAGAGGGCACACAGAGGGAGAGAGTGAGCACAGAGAGAGGGAGATGGCACACAGAGGAAGAGAGAGAGCATAGAGAGAGGGAGAGGGCAGAGAGAGAGCACAGATAGAGGGAGAGGGCACACAGAGGGAGAGAGTGAGCACAGAGAGAGGGAGAGGGCACACAGAGGGAGAGAGAAAACACAGAGAGAGGGAGAGGGCACACAGAGGGAGAGAGAGAGCACAGAGAGAGTGAGAGGGCACACAGAGGGAGAGAGAGAGAGCACAGAGAGAGGGAGAGGGCAGAGAGAGAGAGAGAGCACAGATACAGGGAGAGGGCACACAGAGGGAGAGAGTGAGCACAGAGAGAGGGAGAGGGCAGAGAGAGAGAGAGAGCACAGAGAGAGGGAGAGGGCACACATAGACAGAACACACAATTTATAATACAATATAATATCGTTAGTTTTGATGGGTAAGTGACTCGTTATGTATGTAATATAACGGTGTATCTATTTACTTTTATGTACTTTATTTTATTAAGACACTCTGTTTTTACTGCCTAAAATCCAATCGTCCCTGTATGGGTCTGCCCACTGCAGCATATGCCGACACAGTCTCGGTAGGGCTGGGTGTGCAGTGTTGTGTCCTAGCCTATCAGAATGCTGCCTGTATAGCCTGTTATAACTGTCTGTGTTAATTTTATTGGAACCAGTAACTGAAAATGAGCAGCTACATTGTCTTCAGTGCAATCACTGAAGTATTTTTCTGTGCAGTCGACAATGGACCCAGTGCGGCATGTAAATAAAGCAATGATGTCTCATCAACAAAAGACTGGATTCTTGTTTTGTGGGTGGATCAGAAAGGATGAATATTTTGAAATAATACCATATATGGAAAGTCCGCTGTGTGCAATGAGGCAGGAACATGGGCGGTGATGTTAGCGAGGGACAGGGCAATAGTGAGTCCGACATAACTCACACTAGACGTGTATTTGAGGGCATTACAAGATAATCAGATGATTAAACACAACTGACAGATCTTACATTTTGAATGTTTGAGGCTCCAGGAACTGAGCGGCCATGATCTCAAGTTTCACCACCGCCCAGGGGGTAACACAGCACCAGATCACATCAATCCTTGCTGATAATTACAGTGCTGGGAGGATGCTTCTCTGTAATGTTAGTGGCTGCCCCTGATATGGGAATAAAGACACTGAGAAGAAGTAAGGAGCCATGGATAAGATGATCTGACCACACCAAGGAGAGGGACACTTGGCTGTGAAGTTAACAAATTATGAAAAAGATAATTATCAAAATGGGTGAAAAGACTAGATTAGTTGTTCCCAAACCTCTCCTCAAGACCCACCAGAAAGGCCAGGATTTAGGTCAAAGACTATGTGGACAACTAGTGAAGCAACTAGTATTCAACAGGCTGTGGAGCTTCCAATTGCTTCACCTGGTATTCACACAGACTTAAATCATGGCCTGTCCTAGTGGGTCTTGAGGAGAGGTTTGGGAGCCACTGGACTAGATACAAGATATGATGGTTCTAGCTTCATATGTGATATTATTATGTATTATTACAATTGTTTAAACAATAAAGTTTATTAGCTGGTCCACAAACACCCTCAGCTGGTCTTCCACAGCCTTGGACAACTTTTAGGTGATCAGTGGAGTGTACAGTGCCTTGCAAAAGTATTCACCCCCTTGACTTTTTACATTACAATGTTTTGTTAATCTGATTTTTTTGTGATGGATCAGAACACAATAGTCTAAGTTGGTGAAGTGAAATGAGAAAAATATATAAATAAAACTACTTTTTGGAAATAGAAAACAGAAAATTGTCATGTGCGTATGTATTCACCCCCTTTGTCATGAAGCCCATAAAAAGCTCTGGTGCAACCAATTACCTTCAGAAGTCACATAATTAGAGAAATGATGTCCACCTGTGTGCAATCTAAGTGTCACATGATCTGTTATTACATATACACACCTTTTTTTAAGGGCCCCAGAGGCTGCAACACCTAAGCAAGAGGCACCACTAACCAAACACTGCCAGGAAGACCAAGGAACTCTCCAAACAAGTAAGGGACAATGTTGTTGAGAAGTACAAGTCAGGGTTAGGTTATAAAAAATATCCAAATCTTTGATGATGCCCAGGAGCACCATCAAATCTATCATAACCAAATGGAAAGAACATGGCACAACAGCAAACCTGCCAAGAGACGACCGCCCACCAAAACTCACGGAGCGGGCAAGGAGGGCATTAATCAGAGAGGCAGCACAGAGACCTAAGCTAACCCTGGAGGAGCTGCAGAGTTCCACAGCAGAGACTGGAGTATCTGTACATAGGACGACAATAAGCCGTACGCTCCATAGAGTTGGGCTTTATGGCAGAGTGGCCAGAAGAAAGCCATTACTTTCAGCAAAAAACAAAATGGCACGTTTTGAGTTTGCAAAAAGGCATGTGGGAGACTCCCAAAATGTATGGAGGAAGGTGCTCTGGTCTGATGAGACTAAAATTTAACTTTTCACCCATCAAAGAAAATGCTATGTCTGGCACAAACCCAACACATCACATCACCCAAAGAACACCATCCCCACAGTGAAACATGGTGGTGGCAGCATCATGCTGTGGGGATGTTTTTCAGCAGCCGGGACTGGGAAACTGGTCAGAGTTGAGGGAGAGATGGATGGTGCTAAATACAGGGATATTCTTGAACAAAACCTGTACCACCCAGTGCGTGATTTGAGGCTAGGACGGAGGTTCACCTTCCAGCAGGACAATGACCCCAAACACACTGCTAAAGCAACACTTGAGAGGTTTAAGGGGAAACATGTAAATGTGTTGGAATGGCCTAGTCACAGCCCAGACCTCAATCCAATAGAAAATCTGTGGTCAGACTTAAAGATTGCTGTTCACAAGCGCAAACCATCCAACTTGAAGGAGCTGGAGCAGTTTTGCAAGGAGGAATGGGCAAAACTCCCAGTGGTAAGATGTGGCAAGCTCATAGAGACTTATCCAAAGCGACTTGGAGCAGTGATTGCCGCAAAAGGTGGCTCTACAAAGTATTGACTTTAGGGGGGTGAATAGTTATGCACATTGACTTTTTCTGTTATTTTGTCCTATTTGTTGTTTGTTTCTCAATAAAAAAAAACATCTTCAAAGTTGTGGGCATGTTCTGTAAATTAAATGATGCAAATCCTCAAACAATCCATGTTAATTCCAGGTTGTGAGGCAACAAAACACGAAAAATGCCAAGGGGGGTGAATACTTTTGCAAGGCACTGTAGGTGGATTGTTCTCATACTTTACAGAGGGAGGGGCCATATGTCTACCATCCGAAACGCTTCTAGACCACTCTGAGCTCTAAAACAGGCCAATTAATCAATAATGTATTTACTACTGTGTCACATTTAAAGGACCACTGTAGTTCAAGAAAAACTTCACTTGTTTGTGAAGTAACAACATTATGACATGTGTTCGCTATGGTTATAAAAATATTTGAGTGAAAATTGGAATTTTTGAAGCCTCTGTTTAGTTTCATATATATATATATATATATATATATATATATATATATATATATATATATATATATATATATAGGTATAGTGCTTAGTGGGGGTATTTTAACATAGGGTAACTAGGGATAGGGAAAACTTATGACCAGAAATGCATAAGTTTAACTTAAATTTTAAGTTACTGTATATTTATATCAGCTTGCAAAATACAGTATACATAAAACATACCGTAAGTATGTATGAATCTGCCCTCTGCAGCTCATGAAAACACAGACTCTGCTGTGCTTGCTGTACTTTGTCCCATACTAACCAACCATTGGCCATCTCTCAGCAACATTCCACAACATTCTTAAGAGACGTGGTCCCTGATAGGCTAGGACACTACACTGCACATCCAGCCCTACAGAGTCTGTGTCTGCATGGTCTATTTGTTTCATTTTAGGCAGTAAAATCAGAGCTTATAAGCACTTCTTTATAAAATAAAGTACATAACATTAGATACATGGGGATATTATATACCTAGTAACATCCAGAAACCTTCCATATCCCTTTAAATCATTGGACTCTTGGGATTTGAAGCCTAGCCTGTTTCCCAGCACATGCTCAGTAGCAGGCCTGGTCCTGCAGACATGGAATCATGGATGCCTCCAAGAACAGAAGAAGCTTTTTCTTCCTAATTATGCCATTATTCAAACTCACCTAAAAAAAAAAAAAAAAGTAAAAAAAAAAATAATAAAAAAAGAAATATATATATATATATAAATATATATATATATATATATATATATATATATATATATATATATATATATATATATATATAAAACTAAACACCACCCTATAACCCTTTTGTTGATATTATATCAATAATTGGCTGGCAGCCTGTGCGACATAATACCATGTAACACGTATTTACTGTTTGCACAGCTAGCAGCGGCATGGCAGTGCCCAGGCTGGTATATAACATTATGTAAGATGTGTTTATTTACAGCTCCCTGCACAGACTGGACTAATGGCTGGTGATATAGTACTTAGGAAGGATTATTTGCTAATCACAGGATTATCCGAACACCTGGTTAGCGTGCATTTCATGGGTGGTTTTTATTAGTAATAAAATTGCTTGTTATTTAAATCTACGTCTTTACTTTTAATAGATTCCTTCACTGTTATTGCACGGAGTCTGGTACATCTGCGGCACAGCTTATCCGAAGGAAGGTGCTCGGCGTACACGAGTAAAACGTTATAAGAGCATCATACCAAATGCGAGACTTAAGTGTTCCTTTAAAGGGATATGTGCGGTTCCTGGATGTTACTAGGTATATAATATCCCTGGGTATCTATATACTTTTATGTACTTTATTTTAATAAGAAGTGCGTATAAGCTCTGTTTTTTACTGCCTAAATCAAATAATAGTACCTGTATGGGTCTGCCCCCTGCAGTTCATTAAGTATATTTCCATATCCCTTTAATGAATACATAATTCAAATACATAGAATACATCTGTGAGTAAAGCTGTGTTAGTTTGCTTCATTGATTCAGTGGCCTGACCTCTCTCCTCCTACATACAAATGTTGACCATTCTATAGTACTATAAATAATATATATATATTTGAATTTGTAAGCTCTTTAGAATAGGGACCTCATTTCTGTGGCACCAGGCTGTCTGCTGACCCATACTGTACTTATAACTTGTTCCCACTGCACTTTATTCTACTTTGTAAATTTTCTTTTTTGTGTTGTGCAGTCATTTCCGACTCTTTGTGACCTTATGGACCGTAATCCACATGCATATTTTTTTATGTCTATGGTCATGCTGATCCACTTGGGGCCTTACTCAATTGTGATTTGGCCAATTGAATAGGGCTCTATATAAGCACAGAGCATATTTTTTTACAGAAGTTTTTAGTAAGTGAAGACCTTGCTTTTGGATAGAAGTTCACTAACTAAAAACTTCTGTAAAAAATATGTTATGTGCTTATATAGAGCCCTATTCAATTGGCCAAATCACAATTGAATGAGGCCCTTGGTCTTCATCGCAGAGATACCTTCTCCAGTGGGCCATACCATACAGCGCCTGGTATTTCTAGGTGGTCTCTCATCCAAGTACTGACCTGGACCAACCCTGCATGGTGTCAGGGTGGTGTGACCTCTTGGTTCCCTGATTGAAATCAAACCCAGGTTGCAGTAATGAAAGCCCTGAATCCTAACCCTGTTCTCCATTAATATTCTGAATATACAGGTTATCCCCGTCAGTATATATGTATAAATGTAAGACTAGACTGCAGTTAGCTCCTGGTATTCCTAGGTGGTCTCCCATCCATGTAGTGATCAGGTCCAACCCTTCATGGCGTCAGGGTGGTGTGACCCTTTGGTTCCGTGACTGGAATCGAAAGCACCAAATCTTAACCACTGGACCACCAGGGAACATTTTCTCTTTACATACACTCCTCTATTTACGCTCCTTCACTCTCTTTATACTCTAAAATTATTTTCGTCAATAGGGCATGCATTCCTAAATATACCTGGTCAAACTTGCTTTGTTGTTGTTTAGTTGTGTCTCTCCATGACCCTATGGATGGCAGCACGCCAGGCACATCTGTCAGTTACTGACCCCTGACCTCCCTCAAGCTCATGTTCATTGCTTCAATAACCTCATCTGTCCATGTCCTCCTCTGCCACCTCCTTCTTTATGTGTCTTCAATCATTCCCAGCATCAGTCTTTTCTAGTGGAATCCTGTCTTATCATGATATGGACAGAATATCTTTAACCTCATGATCAAACCTTCTAGTAAACAGTTTGGCTTCATTTCTTAAAGTATTGATTGATTTGATCTTCTTCTTCTTCTTATTAATATTAATTTCTTGAAGCATTGCTTAATTGGATTTTCTTGCAGTCCAAGGGAGTCTAAGTAGTTTTCTCCAACACCACAATTCAAAGGCGTCAATTCTACGGCGCTCAGCCTTCTTTAAGCCCAGCTCTCACATCCCTATGTTTCTAATGGGAATACCATAGCTCTAACTATGCAGAACTTTTTTTAGAATGTAATATCTTTGCTTTTTAATAGTGTGTCCAGACTTGCCACCGCTTTTCTCCCCAACATCTTTTAATTTCGTGGCTGCAGTCGCCATTAACCCACTTAAAAACTTGCAGAGGACATAAGCTTTCCATATTGTCTTCTACCTGCTAAACATCACTCATCATCATTTGAGGAAGATCTCAGACCACAAAATTCAACGGAAAACCATAAAAGGAACTCACTGACAACATGCAACAAGCAGCTTTCGATCATGAATGCCAATCCCATGAGCTGTAAGGGAGGTCATTCTTGTTTCATCAACAGCCTAAAGATAGCAAAGAAGCAAATTCAGATAAACTACTACAAGCCAGTGACTAAAACTTAACTTTTATTCTTGTTGATAAAAACAAAGAAAATGTTAATTGATAACCTTGTTGTCAAGGGATGTTATATAAATCCAGCCAGAATTGGACAACTAAATCATTGTTTTTAAATACAGAACCAATGGAATAGGTTTATCTTTGCAATAATACTGAAAAGCATTATGTTCTTGACTTTTCTTCTGATTGACACCTATTTCAACCTCTTGCTTGTAACCAGGGTCAGATTTACACATCTGGAGCCCAAGGCACAAACTTCTTAGCCACTCCATGGTGCATGAGCATGTGAGCAGGAGCCATTATAGTGCAGAACACTGTAAGCTTTCCACTACACACCCACCTTTTCCCCCTCCCCATGAGAGAACTTGCTCATGCCAGCTTGCTAGAGAAGGAAGGGGCTATGTGTGAAACATAAACAGACTGAAATTTAAATGTATTGCTATGCAAATACAAGGGAGGCACCCCTAGGCAGTTGCCTTGTTTGCACAGTTAAAAATCTGACCATGCTTGTGACCCAGAAAAACACGTTTGAGACCTTTCTCTGACTTCTGATCTACTTGCAAAAACTGGAAATATAAATATCTTACTAATGAAATGAGACCTCTCAAATTCTCTTTGTCTATAGGGTCCACTCACCAAACCGTGATGTCTCAGAGTGTGAAATTTAAAGCTTTTAGAATAACAGTGAAATAGTTCTAGTCTGTGGCATGGCTGGTTGCCTTCCAGTGCTCATGGAGACCACCTTTGAGATCCAGAACACTCATTTGTAATCTAGTTTTGCACTTTGTTCAATAGAGTACATTGAAACCTCAGATATGCTCATCAATAAATCTTTCTATGGCTAATGGTAATGTTATGTTTAAAGTGTTAGGGTCTCTTCATCCTCTGTCTATGAGAACCAGCAGAAAAGGTTTCAGGCACAGGTCCTAGTACCATCTGCTGAGAAACACTGATATAGGGTGTTTAATTTAATTACAATTGCCTATGATTAATGGCATTAGTAACCAAGCTAGTAAGAGTACTTGGCTGGTGGTTACATATCATACAGCTGTGGTAGCCACTTACCATTTTTGCAGTCTAAAAATCATGGCTTGGCAGCCAATCAGGGGCTGTGATTTATAACCTGTTCTTGTGGTTTGAGCAGGATCCTGTAATACGGCAGCATTTAAAAACAATTCGAAAATACTAATTTTTTTTACAGCTTCTTCACTTGATTCTCACTGCTCTACATGATCATGCAGATCAGTATCTATGAGTTCAGAGTTCCTTTAATTTAGTGTGTAGACTGTTTGTTATTGTTTAGTCATTCAGTTGTGTCCGACTCTCTATGACCCTATGGACCTTAGCACGCCAGGCACATCTTGTCTCAGGTTGTCTTGGCAGATACTGCAGTTGGTTGCCAGTCGCTTCTCCTGTGAGTTAGTCTGTTTAAGTAGATTTTTGTTTTGTGCTGAATTAAGCTGTTTTCATTTATATTTTGGATTGCTTAATAAAAAGTAATCAGGAGCCCAGAAGTCTCTGCCATTTCTCTATTGGAGTATGGATCGCCAAAGGCAATTAGGTCACGCTGGTGTCCAAAATATTATCTTATATTATTATATTGTATATTAATATACAGGCCAGTGCGGCCATCCTTGTCACAGGTGGATACAATCAACTCAACTGGAGGCTAATACTCTATTCAATGATAAATCACTGAAAAGGAAGTTATTAATGATCTAGACATAAATTAAAACTATCTATATACTCTTATTATGGTATTACAGTTGCCTTTAATGCTATGCATGGATTTTAATAATGTATTAATATCAAAATATATATATATTATAACAGGGGCGGGGGGGGGGGGGCATGTGGGGGACCAATCCCCCACAGATTAAATGAATAGGGGACACAAAAAATAGCAAAATTAACGTATTCATGCATTACCAGATTCGACAGGGCTATGGAGCAGTATATATTTTCCATGAAGGCTTTGACCAATAATTGATATTATATATATGTAAATGGCGTTGCTTATTCTTGTCTGACTCTCTGTGACCTCATGGACAACACACCATGCTGATCCACTTGGTTTTCATGGCAGAGATACTGCAGTGGGTTGCCAGTTCCTTCTCCAGTGGGTCACAGCATACAGCTCCTGGTATTCCCAGGTGGTCTCCCATCTGAGTACTGACCAGTGTGACCTCTTGGTTCCCTGGCTGGATTTGAACCCAGGATGCTCTTGTAAATGCACCTGCATCCTAACAACTGGACTACCAGGAAAAAAAAAAATATATATATATATCCGCCCCTGCAAGTAGAGTTGTATTATCCCCCCCAGATTTTGTTGGGCTCCATAATTATAATTATTAAAATGTTTCCAGTCCCAACTTGATTTCTGTCCATTACCTCCATTGCCCCATGCATTAATAAAATACACTATTATATTTCATTTTTCATTGAATAATATAATTTGGAATACAGAAAAAAATGCTAATCTGGTAATCCCTGGTGAAAATGTCTGTTTTGATTTGACACATCCGACGCGAGAGTGAAATCATTACTTATCTCTCATCTGAATATAGCATTACCGAGGGAACTCATTGACAGAAAGATCATTATATGTACTTTACATACCTTGGATGAAGTACACTAGAGGTGCTATCAAGGTACAAAGTGCCTTTTAAGTGCTCCAATTCCATTATTAGCTTAGCGCACTCCTCTTTTTTTTTCAAAGCATCATTGAAAGCTTTTAAGTGACAGCCCATGAAAACTCAGAAATGGTAAAAATTCCATTAAGAGAACAAATCTTGTAACAAGCCAATGATCTGAACCGATAGTTTAAAAGCCCATTAGAAATCACTATAGCCAGCAGCTTTCCTCTGAATGTTTTATAATTCTCAAGCCTTATTAATAATGCCACTCAGGATCATTCCTTAGTATTAGCTATGCGCGAGACATCAAACACTCAATCCGGGCCACTTAAAACGACTGGGAAAATTAAAGGGTCACTTTCATGTCCCCAAAACAGGCTCCAGTTATCATCTCCTTGTTATTTATTATTTGTAAGAGACCGTTTTTGATTTTTTAATTATTGCTTTATGTCTATTGCTTAAAGCTGCATGGAGCCAGGCACGATGCCCTTGAGATACCAGGCAACGCATTGTGTAATGCCCACACAAATGCACCATGATATATCAATAGTCTACAAAATATCCTTTTACATGATAACAATAGCTTAGACTTCTGTATTAGTTAATTAAAATAAAAAAAAGTTACTAAATACTATCTATTACAGATATTCAATTGGCTACAATTAGCTGCTGGCATTCCAATTGCGAGTTACCCGCCCAAAATCACGGGGGCTGGCAAAATCGATAATCAATTTCAAAAGTTCGAGTAACTTGCAAATGAAATATGACCCGCAAATCGAATATGTATCATAACATATTACAAGTACTAGATAGGACTTGCAATGGGGTTAGACACTAGTTCTGACAACTGCAATAGCAAATAAACACACTCTACTGTACTTTAAAAAGTAATTGCACAACAGTATCAAGCGCGCAAATCTGCAATAAAAAATAGTTATTTTTAATTTTATTTCCATGTTATATCGATCGTGGGAATCAAGGGGTTAATACATATAATGGAACCTGCATGGACTAGAACAGTTGCTTTTATTGATTTCTATACTGCTGGATTGTGAGATACTTCCAAACACTAATTAGTTCTAGTTTAAACTCCATGTTTTACTGATGTCATGATGACCGTCTCATTTACTATTGGCTTTATCTAAGAAGTAGATTACGGGCTTGCCAAAATATTGCCAGATTATCAGCCTTATTAAATTGTGATTCGGCCAATTGAATAGGGCTCTATTTAAGCACAGAGCATATTTTTTTTATTGAAGTTTTTAGTTACTGAACTTCTATCCGAAAGCAAGGTCTTCACTAACTAAAAACTTCTGTAAAAACATATGCTGTGTGCTTAAAAATAGCCCTATTCAATTGGCCGAATCGCAATTTAATAAGGCTGTATATGTCCATGCCCCCTGAAATCCTACTTACGAGTGCATGGTTTGCATGTGTGAGAGGGCAGTTTAGAACATTTTTAACCCGCAGCCAAAATTTGGCGTTACAGGCAATTACGGGCCTTGCAATTGAATGGGGCCCCATGATGGCAATGGCCCATTAATGATTGTTTGGCCTCTTATCTAACCAGGTTATTCTTACAACCCTTTAGAACTGTTTCTCCGTCAAAACCCCCTTCCTCCTTCATGATGTTATCAGGGGTTGATACAATCAACTCAATTGGAGGCTAATACTCTAATTCAGTAGGTTCCCAAACCTCTCCTCAAGACCCACCAGACAGACCATGATTTAGGTCAAACACTGTGTGAACAAGGGCGAGGTAACTCGTATGCAACAGGCTATGGAATCTATGGTTTATTAAAAAAAAGTCAACACAATTGCTATATATATATATATATATATATCACATAATATAATTGTCACGCTTTGCGTGATGCGTACGAGTTAGGTGCTCATTGCTTGCAAGCCTTTCCTAGCGAGGCGAGACGTTAATGCATAGCACTTAGTGAGCGAAGCGAGCTGTTAACGCGTAGCACAAAACGAGCGAAGCGTTTGATGCAAACTGGGAATGTGAAGGGCAAGGAGTATAATGTAACATTTTGATCCAATTATTTAACAAAACCTGCTTACTTCACCCTATTCCTCCCCCCTACCCTCCCTCCACTAATAGATAACTAAACACACCATCATCATCCAGCTTGGACGAAGTGATGTACAAACACAAAATTCTGATATTCATGTCCATTAATTACACCACGGCCAATGTTAGATACTTCACAAACAAGAGCATTTTTGTTGAACTACAGTGGTTCTTTTAGAAGTGGGACTTCTGCACATACAGGTAATTGCCCCCTTCCGGCAGTTTAATCCTAGACTACACCAAAAGCAAGACAATGCTGAAAATGTTCAGCTACAAATTAATGAGAACATAAGACCTAGATATGGGAAAAAAGATTAATTAGAATATATATATATACACCTAGTTTGGACAGTTAACTAAATATTCCCAAATTTCACATTACTTTGTAAAACCAAGGATCTGTATGGAGGACTTTATACCAGTGAGACACAGAACAATACGGCTCAGGCCAAGATGGTGTCATCTCCTTCATTACACAGGAATATAGAATCAGAAACACTCAATTACCCAACAAACCAGTGAAGGGTGCTTATCATTCAAGTGCTGAGAATCAAAGGGAACATCTGTCACTTCCAGTTGTAACTAAACAGTGAAAAGGATGACACTGGAGTACAGATTTATTTATCTCGTAAAAGGAACACTCTCGTTTTCTTATTCATATCAGTGACTTGCCCGTCAAAAATCACGGCATGATATAAGTTTATACAATGTGTCTCCCCCTTCTTTCTCTCCTGTGTCTCCCCCCCTCTCCATCCCCTGTGTCTCTTCCCCCCTACCCTGTGTCTCTTCTCCCCTCCGCTGTGTTCCCCCCTCCGGTCTCTTCTCCCTCCCTCCCATGTGTCTCTACCCCTCTTCCTTATAGTCTTCTTTCCCCTCCCCCTCTCCCTCCCCTGTGTCTCTTCCCCTCTCTCCCTTCCCCTGTGTCTCCCCCTCCTTCCCGTGTCTCTTCTCCCTCCCCTATGTCTCTTCCCCCTCTACGTCCCCTCTGTCTCTTCCCCTGTATCCATCTCCTGTGTCTCCCCCTTCCCTGTGTCTCTTTCCCCCTCTCTTCAATGTGTCTCTTCCCCCTGTCCCTGTTTCTCTCCCCATGTCTCTTCTCCCCGTCTCCCTCCCCTGTGTCTCTTCCCCGTCTCCCTTCCCCGTGTCTCTTCCCCCCTCTCCCTGTTTCTCTCCCCCTCCCTCCCCGTGTCTCTTCCCGCTTCTCCCTCCCCTGTGTCTCCTTCCCCTTTCTCCCTCCACTGTGTCTCCCTCCCTGTGCCAGCTTTCCCCCTCTCCCTCTCCTGTGCCTCCTTTCCCCCTTTCCCTCCCATGTGTCTCTTCTCCCTCTTTCTCTGCCCCTCCCTCCCCGTGTCTCTTCCCCCTCCCCTGTGTCTCCTTCCCCTTTCTTCCTCCACTGTCTCCTTCCCCCTCTCCCTCTCCTGTGCCAGCTTTCCCCCTCTCCCTCTCCTGTGCCTCCTTTCCCCCTTTCCCTCTCCTATTCCCCCTCTCCCTCCGCAGTGTCTCCTTTCCACCTCTCCCGTCGCGCATTGCACATGCGCGGCTTACACCGCGCATTGCTCACCTCGCAACGCAATGTGCATACACGGCTCACGCCGTGCATTACGCATACCCAATCGTATATAGTAGTCATAATTGTGAGTTTGCGCGTTACACGTTACGCACAACCTCCCAATTATGACAACTATATATATGATTCAATTATCTAAAAAAGCAATATTAAATATTAAACTCACTTTCGAATTTCAGACTGCGCTGCTGCTGTATTCACCCACTCACCCACTCAAGGCCAATGGAAGGGGTGACTTTGTCTACCAGTTACCAGTTAATTTTTCAGACACAATCACTACCACAAACACCATAATCTCTATTGGCTGGGAACTTTTTGTGTGTGAGGTTTCACTAATCATCTAGCTATAGCTATGATTATTTATTCTCTTATCATATCGGATTGTCCTTAAAACTCTTTCTGTTACCCAATATCCCACACTCCCCGTAATGACCTTATCATGGAGGAGACAAACACCAAGCTGGAGGCAGATACTTTATATTGAAATACAAGGTTACTTTTGCAGAAATAGTTAAAAACTTAGTTAAATTGAAAAAAAAAATGATACTAATCAGTGATTAGAATTATCATATGTGTCCAATTAAACGGGGAGACACGGGGGCCATTATTTTTCTTCTTTAAACATTCTCCCTCAGTAACCTTATAAACTCATTTTAGGTTTAATGTCACTTGTACGCAGATGACACATCATGTACCTCTGCTCTCCAACAATATCACCTTCTTTCCTAGCAAGAGTCGCCACCTGCTTACTAGAAACATCTTCCTGGATTTCCTTATGATCCTTAATGCTTAATATCTCAAATCCTTTGCCTCCTGCTAACCACACTCTCTACAGCCAACATCTCTCTTGTTGACTCTTGTCCGGGCATTGATTGCTACAACTCAATCCTTACTGGCCTTCCCATCATTCTGTCCCCAACCGTGAAGTCCTCTTCGACTCATCCACCTTACCACTCCTTCTCCACTGCATTCTCTGTTAATCTCTTCATTGGCTCCCCTTACCCTACAGAATAACATTCCAAGCCTTGACCCTTACATACAAAGCCCTTCTTCAACTCCACCTCCAGAACTTTTCCATCTTGGCGTATAGACTCTCTACTTCACATTGTGGTTCATTCTTAACCCTGCCATCCAGCCACCTCTTCCAACCTGCTATATATTACATAGTAATAGAGGTTAAAAAATACTTTTAGACCATCAAGTTCAACCTTTTTACATCTCCTCTGATCCTTGTAATATGTGGATTAATTGTAAATTGATCCAGACGAATGAAAAACAAAACAAAAAACATTGATCAGATAACAGAAGAAAAAAAATCCTTCCTGATTCCAGATACTGGCAATCGGATTCCTCCCTGGATCAATACTCTTTCTCTAGTTATCCCTGAATGCCCTTGTTATTCAAAGAATATGTCTTCCCTACTCCTCTGGTATTACTTGCCCAACCATCTCCTTCAGAATATCTCAGGAGCATGAACCTCTCCTCCTTTTGTACCAGCCTGTTTTGCTGCAATATTATGTGCCATATAATTACTGAATTCAATGTACATAGAGCTTATTATATTATTATATTTTATCTGGAGACCGCCAACATATCCTATAGTGCTAGGGGAACCATAAACACATGGGAAATATTTTCCATACATTGAAGATAGTAAAAATAAGACAAGAGGGCACATTTGTACATATACATTGGAACAGGGGGATATGAGGGTATATACAATAATAATAATAATAATAATAATAATAATAGCTTTCTAGTAGATGTACATTCAGGTTTAAGTGACAAGTTTTCAATTTGTATAGCTCTTTGAGTAGATGGATTCCCATTAAACTGCCAATAAAATATACATCACTATATCCTGTAATACTCAGCATCTAAGTGATTCTATTCCAGTTTTCATATTATTTATTTATACAACTTATTTTTCTACAGTATATGATGTCCTTAAAGGCCAGAATTCCACTGGATAGGAAAATATATTCTAATATGATATATGTCTCAATGGAAAATATGTTCTTTATAACGAAGTGCTCGGGGCCGAGTCCATTTACTGTAAGTGAGATATGGCTGTCACGAGCACTTTGTAGACTTGAGACTCAATGAGAGAGAAAACAAAATGTACTTACATCCTTTGTTCCAGATAAACAGTCTTCAATATATGGGACAAGATTCAATAATCTTAAATAGCTTATTTTATATGATAATAATCTACACCAATGCTAACTAAATGAAAATGAGATAATTACAGCCTAAATAAGTCTTTCAAAATATTTCCCACCGAGGACAATACTCAGTGCTGGGTAATGGGGCTAGTAATGGGTAATAACTGGGTAATGGGGCTAATAATGGGTAATACTGGGTAATGGGGCTAGTAATGGGTAATACTGGGTAATGGGGCTAGTCCCCTGGCCTGAATAGTAAATATCTAATGTAAAATCAATGTATTATTATTTCCTTTATTTGTAATGCGCCAACATATTCCGTAGCGCTGTACAGAGGTTAAGTACAAGGTTAATAATATTAACATATTGCAGACAAGTGGAGGATCCTGTCTTTGATCTTAAAATCTAGAGTGTATAATGCTTTCCCTAAACCACTTTGCAAGATTAAAGCTCTTCATCCTTGGTAGATATTAAGGATGAAGGTGATAGGCTTCCTTGAACAGATGCGTTTTAGTGAGGTTTTGTAGGACTTGAGACAGGGAGATAGTCTAGAGGAGGGAGGCAATGAGTTCCTAAGATTGGGGGCAGTGTCATGCCCAGGAGAGCCCCCGCCATTGAACTTTTAGGGGACTATGGACTGTGTAGGCCCTTTGGGGAAACCTGGTATCTGAATCATGGTTATTCGTAATCCCAGCCTGTGGACTTGCCAAGAAATATGACATGATGGTGCTATGTGTAATGTACGGTAGGCCTCAATAATTGATGTTGGGGTCACTAAATTATGTGTATTATACAGATCTGTGTGTGGGGCCTTATGGATGCAAAGGTGGTACACAGGCATGTTTGGTGTCCACATGCTGCATTTACCTCAAAGAGTTTAGTGAGGTGTATTGCCCGGGTCTCTGGGCAGAGGGGTCATCCGTTGTGAGGTGCTTGGTCATAAGGGAATCCAGTACAGTATGGAAAAAGGCCTCCATATTGTCATGTTCCTGCCATAAATGTATCTAGCCTTATGGCACCTCAGACGGTGTGCAATTTATTTACCTACTAGCATGGGTTAGTCCCTGAATGTATAGATCAGAAGAAGTAAGGTGCTGAACAAAGCAATGACTCTCTAATTGCCCCCTAGAGGGAATAGGAAGCACTTGGTGAAATCTTAGACGTCCAGGCTCCTAGCTCAGTGGGGGGTAAGCAGCTAATAACTCTGACCTCAAGGTAATTTGAAGATATGGGAAGATTACCATAATAAATCTTGTGTGATCGGTTACTATATGATTTAAAAATGTTGCATCGTTGCCAAAAGAAATGCTCAGTGCCTCTACACTAAACTAATGCTGGTCTGATTTGTCCAGTTTCTCCATGATTGATGGCTTGATCTGAAATGCTGGGTGCTGGGAAGGATATAAAAGTCACAGCCTGCAGATTGGGGGAGTATTAAGAAATAAGAGCAGAGATATAAGAGTGTGCATTATTTTTGAGGGCTTTATACGTTAGGGTCATGATTTTAAAATGTAATCTGGAAGCCAGTGGAGTGACTGACAGAGAGGTGGTGCAGATATCGAACGTTGGGTTTGGTGGATAAGTCTAGTGGATGCAATCAATATGTATTGAAGTGGGGATATCCTGATGGTCCTGGAATAGAAGCAGCCCACCAAGAAGTCAAAGGGAGGATTCCTGAAGTTAAGGCAGGAGAATTCTGGAGCTGAATCAGACCCCCTACCGTGGGTTGTGAAAGGCTAGTTTTTAAATAGTAAAAAATAATTATCATACCACTGTTGGTCACTGGAAACATTCATGATACTTTCGTGAAGGTTGTGTTTGTGTTAGGGGATGTATACATTGTACCAAGCTGCATGCTTCTGATCTGAGAATGTGCTGGGAAGGGGTTGGTGTCAAATTATAAAATGACCCACCTCCCTCTCAATTTCCCTCCTACCCATCCTTCCCTTCACTAAAAGATAATAAAAGCCCCAAGCTTCAAGTTCTCAGTAGGTTATGAAACTGTATATAATACTGTATAATATTCAAATTATCATATATATATATATATATATATATATATATATATATATATATATATTCTCACAAAAGTGAGTACACTCCTCACATTTTTGGAAATATTTTATTATATCTTTCCATGTGACAACACTAAAGAAATGACACTCTGAAGTAGTAAGTGTACAGCCTGTATAACAGTGTAAATGTGCTGTCCCCTCAAAATAACTCAACACGCAGCCATTATTGTCTAAACAGTTGGCAACAAAAGTGAGTACACCCCTAAGTGGAAAAGTCCAAATTGGGCCCAAAGTGTCAATATTTGGTTGGTCACCATTTTTTTCCAGCACTGCCTTAACCCTCATGGGCATGGAGGTCACTAGAGCTTCACAGGTTGCCACTGGAGTCCTCTTCTACTCCTCCATGATGACATCACGGAGCTGGTGGATGTTAGAGACCTTGCACTACCCAACTTCTGTTTGGGGATCCCTCACAGATGCTCAATAGGGTTTAGGTCTGGAGACATGCTTGGCCAGTCCATCACCTTTACCTTCAGCTTCTTTAGCCAGGCAGTGGTCGTCTTGGAGGTGTGCTTGGGTCATTATCATGTAGGAATACTGCCCTGCGGCTCAGTCTCCGAAGGGAGGGGATCATGCTCTGCTTCAGTATGTCACAGTACATGTTGGCATTCATGGTTCCCTCCACGAACTGTAGCTCCCCAGTGCCAGCAGCACTCATGCAAGCCCAGACCAAACATATATACACATATGTCTATATGTGTATATATGTTTTCTATAATATATTGTGTTGATTCCCCCTGTATGCATTTACCTGCTGATGTCAGATGCTGCCTCCACTCTCTCCGCTGTTTACGTTCAAACTGAGGGTTTCATCTCATATCAGTGTTTTTGTGTTCTTTGTGCCTTATACATTTATCTGTCATTTAGGGATTATTTCTACTACCTTTCCACAGTATAAATGTATACTTTTGGTGGTGGGAGTCTCATGGTCTGGGCCTGCTTGAGTGCTGCCGGCACTGGGGAGCTACAGTTCATTGAGGGAACCATGAATGCCAACATGTACTGTGACATACTGAAGCAGAGCATGATCCCCTCCCTTCAGAGACTGGGCCGCAGGGCAGTATTCTAACATGATAACGACCCCAAACACACCTCCAAGATGACCACTGCCTTGTTAAAGAAGGTGCTCATCACCTGCGAGCCTCGCATAACAAGGCGAGCTGTTTAGGCACTAAAACTTGCAGAACAAAGGCAATGAGCGGCGAAAGCGCTCATTGCCTGTTTGCCTCGTGAAGCGAGGTGAGCAGTGAAGGCAATGAAACACGCGGGACTTAGCCACCAAACACTTAGAAAACCCAGGATCGTCTTAGCCTGCAAGCACATGACAAATGCAGGACTTCGAAAAAAAATTACGAGACACGGGACTTTAAAAAAAAAAAAAAAATACAAGATAGTAAAAATACAAGGTTAACGTCCGAACCGCGAAAATCCAAAAAACACAAACAAAACAAAACAACAAAAACATCAGACAAAGCACAGGGGAAAATCCAGGACGACTGGGAATGAGGTGGAACGTGAATTTAAGGTGATTGGACGACTTTTCGCCACTCAAAAATCGCCTAAGCAAAAAAAAAAAATGGGCGCCCAAAAAATGAAAACGAGATTACACGACCCGGAACGCGAAAAAAAATGCCAAACGCAAAGCACTTTCACACAGGAACGTACAAACTACAAAATACACTATTACAAATGACCGAAAATACTCGCGAGCCGCGTTATACATTAATAACATTACGAAGCTACAATGGCGCTTTACACAACTAAACCAATGGTTTGCCCTCGCGCACGCAGCCTATTAATGCGCCGTTGGGTCATTCATTACACTTTATCATCAGGGCACCAACACTCAAACTGTACATTGTATGCTGGAGGAAAATATAAACAGATTGTTAGCTCTTCAGGCTATTGATTGCTGGATATATTAATTACAAATAGGTAAAGTATATTAATTTATTCAGTAACTAATTAATTCATTATTAGTTAACTAAATATAGATAAATATATATCACTTTCTGATGAGTGACGAAGGTGCTCTGAGGAGCAAAAGTACACAAGAGGAGAGACTCGCAATGAGCGCCGAAGGTCCTCAGAGTACAAAAACTTTGACATTGTGTGTCAAACAGCATTCCCATGGCTTCAAATTTTATTGCCCCATCATTATTGACGGGCAATTCGCTACTAATAAAATATTTACAAAAATGCGAGGAGTGTACTTATTTTTGTGAGATACTGTATATATATATATATATATATATATATATATATACTAGCAACTTGCCCTTCAAAAATGACGGGGCAATAAAATTTGAAGCCAAGGGAATGCTGTTTGACACACAATGCCTTCTGCGCTCATCGCATAAGTGCTACGCGTTAACGGCTCCCCACGCTTCGCGAGGCTCGCAAGCGATGATCGCTATACGGACCAAGCAAAGCGTGACGATGTCTCGTAGTTTGACAACTATTATATGTGATATATATATATATATATATATATGGATCCCAGTGATATAATACAGGTGATGTGTAAAGTAGCTATGTGAACGACCGGACCCTGTGTGCTTGGCACGGACACATGTAGATGACCCGAGCAATGCACAGGGAATACCACAGGGAGCATGTGATCTCCTGATGAGAGCCAGGCGCAAAAAGCAGCAAAACAGAGGCCTTGGGAATGCTCACTGAGAGCCATCCAAGCACCATCTGGAAATGTCAGCAGAAATGAGTAGGGTCCACCGTCACCCATGAGAGTCTGTATCTGCAGTGATGCACAGCCATGTGGGGGCACAGGAACATAATGATGTCTATGCAATAGTGGAATCTATCTATTTATCTATCTATCTGGGCTCTGTAATAGCAAAACCATTATATCTAATTTTTCAAGATTCACTCAGCACAGGGTCTCTACCGGATGACTGGAGAAAAGCTGATGTGATACCTATATTTAAGAAGGGAGCAAGAGCAAATCCGGGCAATATAGACCAGTGAGCCTCACCTCTGTAGTTGGGAAGATTTTAGAAGGGTTAATAAGGGACAGAATACAAGAATATTTCTATTTAAACAGGATTATAAGTAGGAGTCAACACGGATTTATGAGGATTAGGTCATGTCAAACAAATCTAATTAGTTTCTATGAGGAGGTTAGTAGGAACCTGGATCAAGGCAACTCAGTGGATGTAGTCTTTTTTGATTTTGCAAAGGATTTGGATACAGTGCCACATGGGAGACTATTGAGCAAACTAAGGGATACAGGAATTGCCATATTTGCTTATGGATTGAGAGCTGGCTAAAAGACAGGAAGCAAAGGGTTGTGGTAAATGGAACATACTCCGATTAGACTAATGTGGTAAGTGGGGTTCCTCAGGGTTCAGTATTAGGTCCCCTACTTTTTAACATATTTATTATTACTTGGAAGTAGGATTGGAAAGTATTGTCTCCATTTTTGCTGATGACACAAAGTTGTGCAAGGTAATTAAATCAGAAAATGATGTACCTTACCTCCAAATGGATTTGCATAAATTAGAGGAATGGGCATCTAAATGGCAGATGAGATTTAATACGAATAAATGTAAAGTTATGCATCTGGGAAGCCATGCAATTTATTATCTTAATGGAGCAAATCTAGGGGTATCTGATATTGAAAGAGGTTTGGGAGTGCTTGTGGACAACCACCTAGGTAACAGTGCTCAAAGCCAAGCAGCAGCTGCAAAGGCAAGTAAAATGATTAGCATGTATTAGGAAGGGTATAGAAGCCAGGGAAGCAAATATAATTCTGCCACTATACAAATCTCTAGTACGCCCTCATTTGGAATATGGAGTACAATTTTGGGTACAAAGTTATGAAGAAAGACTAACCAAATTAAACTTATTTACTCTAGAAAAAAGGCGTCTAAGAGGGGATATGATTACCTTATATAAATACATCCAGGGTCAATACAAGGCTTTGTCAAGGGAACTTTTTGTGCCAAGAGGTTTTTAACCGACAACGAGACATCCTTTGAGATTAGAAGTAAAAAGATTTCACCTTAAAGAAAGAAAAGGGTTCTTCACAGTAAGGGTGGTTAATCTGTTGAATTCTCTACCAAAGGAGGTGGTGACAGCGGATTTGATAGATAACTTTAAAAAGGGATTCTATATATTTTTAAATAAAAAGGGCATTAAGGGCTATCTTGGATAAATAAAGAGGGAGTATTGATCCAGGAAGGAATTTTATATTTTTTTCCCTGTTGAGACGATTGGCAACGTTTCACTGTTTTTTTTTCCGTTTGCCTTCCTTTGTGTCAATTAACAATAATTAACAATAATTCAAGCTAAATTACTATGTAACTATTTATCTATCTTGGCTTAATAATGATGCTATGAATTCACACTTGAATTCCTTAACGTTGTTTGTCCCTATCAACTAGAATACTGTTCTGATTATCTGTTTTTCTTCATGTAAAGCAGTTGTTGTTGTTTAGTCGTTTAGTCTTGTCCGGCTCTCCGTGACCATATGGACCACAGCACGCCAGGTACGTCTGTCAGTCACTGTCCCTTCGAGCTCCATTAAGTTTATGTTCATCGCTTTACTGACCTCATCTATCCATCTCCGCCTCTGTCGCCCCCTTCTTCTTCGTTTGTCTTCAATCTTTCCCAGCATCAGAGTCTTCTCTAGGGAATCCGGTCTTTTCATGGTTTGGCCAAAATATTTGAGCTTCAGTCTCATGATCAAACCTTCCAGTGAACAGTTTGTCTTGATTTCCTGAAGCACTGATTTATTGGATCGTCTTGCAGTCCAAGGATCTCTAAGCAGTTTTCGCCAACACCACAATTCAAAGGCGCCAATTCTACGGCGCTCAGACTTCTTTATGGTCCAGCACACGTATGTTACTTCTGGGAATACCATAGATCTAACTTTGAGGATCTCCATTCATCTTTCTTCATGTTGTTAATATTGTTTTGACTTTAACTTACCCCTGTATATTGCTACAAATAAAGGAATTAATAATAATATTGATATATCTTTACTTTTTACTGGCTTGTCCAAGCTTGCCATAGCTTTCCTCCACAAGGAAACGTCGTTTAATTTTATGGCTACAGTCACCATCTGTAGCCTAGGAAAATACAATAAATCTGTCACTGCCTTCACTTCTTCACCGCTAGGCTGCAAAGTCATTCTTGTTCTCCTTGGCTAGGCCGGGGAGTTCTGCTTATTCTCCTCTGCTACCCTGGAAAGTCATGCTTGTTCTCCTCTGCTACGCTGGGAAGTCATGCTTGCTCCCCTCTGCTAGGCTGGTGAGTCATGCTTGCTCTCCTCTGCTAGGCGGGTGAGTCATGCTTGCTCTCCTCTGCTAGGCGGGTGAGTCATGCTTGCTCTCCTCTGCTAGGCTGGTGAGTCAGGCTTGCTCTCCTCTGCTAGGCTGGTGAGTCAGGCTTGCTCTCCTCTGCTAGGCGGGTGAGTCATGCTTGCTCTCCTCTGCTAGGCTGGTGAGTCAGGCTTGTTCTCCTCTGCTACGCTGGGAAGTCATGCTTGCTCTCCTCTGCTATGCTGGTGAGTCATGCTTGCTCTCCTCTGCTAGGCAGGTGAGTCATGCTTGCTCTCCTCTGCTAGGCTGGTGAGTCATGCTTGCTCTCCTCTGCTAGGCTGGTAAGTCATGCTTAGCTAGGCTGGGGAGTCATGCTTGCTCTCCTCTGCTAGGCTGCATAGTAATGCTTGCTCTCCTCTGCTATGCTGGTGAGTCATGCTTGCTCTCCTCTGCTAGGCAGGTGAGTCATGCTTGCTCTCCTCTGCTAGGCTGGTAAGTCATGCTTAGCTAGGCTGGGGAGTCATGCTTGCTCTCCTCTGCTAGGCTGCATAGTAATGCTTGCTCTCCTCTGCTATGCTGGTGAGTCATGCTTGCTCTCCTCTGCTAGGCAGGTGAGTCATGCTTGCTCTCCTCTGCTATGCTGGTGAGTCATGCTTGCTCTCCTCTGCTAGGCAGGTGAGTCATGCTTGCTCTCCTCTGCTAGGCTGGTGAGTCATGCTTGCTCTCCTCTGCTAGGCTGGTGAGTCATGCTTGCTCTCCTCTGCTAGGCTGGTAAGTCATGCTTAGCTAGGCTGGGGAGTCATGCTTGTTCTTCTCTGCTATGCTGGTAAGTCATGCTTAGCTAGGCTGGGGAGTCATGCTTGTTCTTCTCTGCTATGCTGGTAAGTCATGCTTAGATATGCTGGGAAGTCATGCTTGCTCTACTCTGCTAGGCTGGTAAGTCATGCTTGTTCTTCTCTGCTAGGCTGTAAATCATGCTTAGATATGCTGGGAAGTCATGCTTGCTCTACTCTGCTAGGTTGGGAAGTCATGCTTGCTCTACTCTGCTAGGCTGGGAAGTCATGCTTGTTCTCCTCTGCTAGGCTGCAGAGTCATGCTTGTTCTCCTCTGCTAGGCTGCGTAGTTATGCTTGCTCTACTCTGCTAGGTTGGGAAGTCATGCTTGCTCTACTCTGCTAGGCTGGTGAGTCATGCTTGCTCTCCTCTGCTAGGCTGCATAGTCATGCTTGCTCTCCTCTGCTAGGCTGGTGAGTCATGCTTATTCTCCTCTGCTCTACGAAGGTATGTTTTCTAAGGGCCACACAAAGGTCCTAGGTATATAAGATACTATATGATATTAATAATAATATAAAACATGAATATCTGCAATTGTAGTTAATCAAAAAAAAGTAATGTAGGATCTGCCCAAGATACTGTCTTGATAGGAGTCTTTATCTGTCTCCTTCCATATAGTGGCACTGTCCGGAAACATACACAAACTTTATAAAAGCGCTAAAGTGGCCCTTTAATAGCAAGATGTCATACGTGTACCCAGTGGTATAAAGGTACAGGCATATACTCCTACTCATATACTACTGTACACTACTGTATGTAACTAACATGTCCGGTACTTCTTACCAATATACTACTGTACACTACTGTATGTAACTAACATGCCCGGTACTTCTTACCAATATACTACTGTACACTACTGTATGTAACTAACATGCCTGGTACTTCTTACTCATATACTACTGTACATTACTGTATGTAACTAACATGCCTGGTACTTCTTACTCATATACTAATGTACACTACTGTATGTAACTAACATGCCCGGTACTTCTTACTCATATACTACTGTACACTACTGTATGTAACTAACATGTCCGGTACTTCTTACTCATATACTACTGTACACTACTGTATGTAACTAACATGTCCGGTACTTCTTACCAATATACTACTGTACACTACTGTATGTAACTAACATGCCCGGTACTTCTTACTCATATACTACTGTACACTACTGTATGTAACTAACATGCCCGGTACTTCTTACTCATATACTACTGTACACTACTGTATGTAACTAACATGTCCGGTACTTCTTACCAATATACTACTGTACACTACTGTATGTAACTAACATGCCTGGTACTTCTTACTCATATACTACTGTACACTACTGTATGTAATTAACATGCCCGGTACTTCTTACCAATATACTACTGTACACTACTGTATGTAACTAACATGCCTGGTACTTCTTACCAATATACTACTGTACACTACTGTATGTAACTAACATGTCCGGTACTTCTTACCAATATACTACTGTACACTACTGTATGTAACTAACATGTCCGGTACTTCTTACCAATATACTACTGTACACTACTGTATGTAACTAACATGCCCGGTACTTCTTACTCATATACTACTGTACACTACTGTATGTAACTAACATGCCCGGTACTTCTTACCAATATACTACTGTACACTACTGTATGTAACTAACATGCCCGGTACTTCTTACTCATATACTACTGTACACTACTGTATGTAACTAACATGCCTGGTACTTCTTACCAATATACTACTGTACACTACTGTATGTAACTAACATGCCCGGTACTTCTTACTCATATACTACTGTACACTACTGTATGTAACTAACATGTCCGGTACTTCTTACTCATATACTACTGTACACTACTGTATGTAACTAACATGCCCGGTACTTCTTACTCATATACTACTGTACACTACTGTATGTAACTAACATGTCCGGTACTTCTTACCAATATACTACTGTACACTACTGTATGTAACTAACATGCCCGGTACTTCTTACCAATATACTACTGTACACTACTGTATGTAACTAACATGCCCGGTACTTCTTACTCATATACTACTGTACACTACTGTATGTAACTAACATGCCCGGTACTTCTTACCAATATACTACTGTACACTACTGTATGTAACTAACATGTCCGGTACTTCTTACCAATATACTACTGTACACTACTGTATGTAACTAACATGCCCGGTACTTCTTACTCATATACTACTGTACACTACTGTATGTAACTAACATGCCCGGTACTTCTTACCAATATACTACTGTACACTACTGTATGTAACTAACATGCCCGGTACTTCTTACTCATATACTAATGTACACTACTGTATGTAACTAACATGTCCGGTACTTCTTACTCATATACTACTGTACACTACTGTATGTAACTAACATGTCCGGTACTTCTTACCAATATACTACTGTACACTACTGTATGTAACTAACATGTCCGGTACTTCTTACTCATATACTACTGTACACTACTGTATGTAACTAACATGCCCGGTACTTCTTACCAATATACTACTGTACACTACTGTATGTAACTAACATGCCCGGTACTTCTTACTCATATACTACTGTACACTACTGTATGTAACTAACATGTCCGGTACTTCTTACCAATATACTACTGTACACTACTGTATGTAACTAACATGTCCGGTACTTCTTACCAATATACTACTGTACACTACTGTATGTAACTAACATGCCCGGTACTTCTTACTCATATACTACTGTACACTACTGTATGTAACTAACATGCCCGGTACTTCTTACCAATATACTACTGTACACTACTGTATGTAACTAACATGTCCGGTACTTCTTACCAATATACTACTGTACACTACTGTATGTAACTAACATGTCCGGTACTTCTTACTCACATACTACTGTACACTACTGTATGTAACTAACATGTCCGGTACTTCTTACTCATATACTACTGTACACTACTGTATGTAACTAACATGCCCGGTACTTCTTACTCATATACTACTGTACACTACTGTATGTAACTAACATGCCCGGTACTTCTTACTCATATACTACTGTACACTACTGTATGTAACTAACATGCCCGGTACTTCTTACCAATATACTACTGTACACTACTGTATGTAACTAACATGCCCGGTACTTCTTACCAATATACTACTGTACACTACTGTATGTAACTAACATGTCCGGTACTTCTTACTCATATACTACTGTACACTACTGTATGTAACTAACATGTCCGGTACTTCTTACCAATATACTACTGTACACTACTGTATGTAACTAACATGTCCGGTACTTCTTACTCATATACTACTGTACACTACTGTATGTAACTAACATGCCCGGTACTTCTTACTCATATACTACTGTACACTACTGTATGTAACTAACATGTCCGGTACTTCTTACCAATATACTACTGTACACTACTGTATGTAACTAACATGCCCGGTACTTCTTACTCATATACTACTGTACACTACTGTATGTAACTAACATGCCCGGTACTTCTTACTCATATACTACTGTACACTACTGTATGTAACTAACATGTCCGGTACTTCTTACTCATATACTACTGTACACTACTGTATGTAACTAACATGCCTGGTACTTCTTACCAATATACTACTGTACACTACTGTATGTAACTAACATGCCTGGTACTTCTTACTCATATACTACTGTACACTACTGTATGTAACTAACATGCCTGGTACTTCTTACCAATATACTACTGTACACTACTGTATGTAACTAACATGTCCGGTACTTCTTACCAATATACTACTGTACACTACTGTATGTAACTAACATGACTGGTACTTCTTACTCATATACTACTGTACACTACTGTATGTAACTAACATGTCCGGTACTTCTTACCAATATACTACTGTACACTACAGTATGTAACTAACATGTCCGGTACTTCTTACACATATACTACTGTACACTACTGTATGTAACTAACATGTCTGGTACTTCTTACTCATATACTACTGTACACTACTGTATGTAACTAACATGCCCGGTACTTCTTACCAATATACTACTGTACACTACTGTATGTAACTGACATGTCCGGTACTTCTTACCAATATACTACTGTACACTACTGTATGTAACTAACATGTCCGGTACTTCTTACCAATATACGACTGTACACTACAGTATGTAACTAACATGTCCGGTACTTCTTACACATATACTACTGTACACTACTGTATGTAACTAACATGTCTGGTACTTCTTACTCATATACTACTGTACACTACTGTATGTAACTAACATGCCCGGTACTTCTTACCAATATACTACTGTACACTACTGTATGTAACTGACATGTCCGGTACTTCTTACCAATATACTACTGTACACTACTGTATGTAACTGACATGTCCGGTACTTCTTACCAATATACTACTGTACACTACAGTATGTAACTAACATGTCCGGTACTTCTTACACATATACTACTGTACACTACTGTATGTAACTAACATGTCTGGTACTTCTTACTCATATACTACTGTACACTACTGTATGTAACTAACATGCCCGGTACTTCTTACCAATATACTACTGTACACTACTGTATGTAACTGACATGTCCGGTACTTCTTACCAATATACTACTGTACACTACTGTATGTAACTAACATGTCCGGTACTTCTTACCAATATACGACTGTACACTACTGTATGTAACTAACATGCCTGGTACTTCTTACCAATATACTACTGTACACTACTGTATGTAACTAACATGCCCGGTACTTCTTACTCATATACTACTGTACACTACTGTATGTAACTAACATGCCCGGTACTTCTTACCAATATACTACTGTACACTACTGTATGTAACTAACATGCCCGGTACTTCTTACCAATATACTACTGTACACTACTGTATGTAACTAACATGTCCGGTACTTCTTACTCATATACTACTGTACACTACTGTATGTAACTAACATGCCCGGTACTTCTTACCAATATACTACTGTACACTACTGTATGTAACTAACATGCCCGGTACTTCTTACTCATATACTACTGTACACTACTGTATGTAACTAACATGCCTGGTACTTCTTACTCATATACTACTGTACACTACTGTATGTAACTAACATGTCCGGTACTTCTTACTCATATACTACTGTACACTACTGTATGTAACTAACATGCCCGGTACTTCTTACTCATATACTACTGTACACTACTGTATGTAACTAACATGCCTGGTACTTCTTACTCATATACTACTGTACACTACTGTATGTAACTAACATGCCTGGTACTTCTTACTCATATACTACTGTACACTACTGTATGTAACTAACATGTCCGGTACTTCTTACTCATATACTACTGTACACTACTGTATGTAACTAACATGCCCGGTACTTCTTACCAATATACTACTGTACACTACTGTATGTAACTAACATGCCTGGTACTTCTTACTAATATACTACTGTACACTACTGTATGTAACTAACATGCCCGGTACTTCTTACTCATATACTACTGTACACTACTGTATATAACTAACATGTCCGGTACTTCTTACCAATATACTACTGTACACTACTGTATGTAACTAACATGCCCGGTACTTCTTACCAATATACTACTGTACACTACTGTATGTAACTAACATGTCCGGTACTTCTTACCAATATACTACTGTACACTACTGTATGTAACTAACATGCCCGGTACTTCTTACCAATATACTACTGTACACTACTGTATGTAACTAACATGCCCGGTACTTCTTACTCATATACTACTGTACACTACTGTATGTAACTAACATGTCCGGTACTTCTTACTCATATACTACTGTACACTACTGTATGTAACTAACATGCCCGGTACTTCTTACCAATATACTACTGTACACTACTGTATGTAACTAACATGCCTGGTACTTCTTACTCATATACTACTGTACACTACTGTATGTAACTAACATGCCCGGTACTTCTTACTCATATACTACTGTACACTACTGTATGTAACTAACATGTCCGGTACTTCTTACTCACATACTACTGTACACTACTGTATGTAACTAACATGTCTGGTACTTCTTACTCATATACTACTGTACACTACTGTATGTAACTAACATGCCTGGTACTTCTTACCAATATACTACTGTACACTACTGTATGTAACTAACATGTCCGGTACTTCTTACTCATATACTACTGTACACTACTGTATGTAACTAACATGCCCGGTACTTCTTACTCATATACTACTGTACACTACTGTATGTAACTAACATGCCTGGTACTTCTTACTCATATACTACTGTACACTACTGTATGTAACTAACATGTCCGGTACTTCTTACTCATATACTACTGTACACTACTGTATGTAACTAACATGTCCGGTACTTCTTACTCATATACTACTGTACACTACTGTATGTAACTAACATGCCCGGTACTTCTTACTCATATACTACTGTACACTACTGTATGTAACTAACATGCCCGGTACTTCTTACTCATATACTACTGTACACTACTGTATGTAACTAACATGCCTGGTACTTCTTACTCATATACTACTGTACACTACTGTATGTAACTAACATGCCTGGTACTTCTTACTCATATACTACTGTACACTACTGTATGTAACTAACATGTCCGGTACTTCTTACTCATATACTACTGTACACTACTGTATGTAACTAACATGCCCGGTACTTCTTACCAATATACTACTGTACACTACTGTATGTAACTAACATGCCTGGTACTTCTTACTAATATACTACTGTACACTACTGTATGTAACTAACATGCCCGGTACTTCTTACTCATATACTACTGTACACTACTGTATATAACTAACATGTCCGGTACTTCTTACCAATATACTACTGTACATTACTGTATGTAACTAACATGCCCGGTACTTCTTACCAATATACTACTGTACACTACTGTATGTAACTAACATGTCCGGTACTTCTTACCAATATACTACTGTACACTACTGTATGTAACTAACATGCCCGGTACTTCTTACTCATATACTACTGTACACTACTGTATATAACTAACATGCCCGGTACTTCTTACTCATATACTACTGTACACTACTGTATGTAACTAACATGCCCGGTACTTCTTACCAATATACTACTGTACACTACTGTATGTAACTAACATGCCCGGTACTTCTTACCAATATACTACTGTACACTACTGTATGTAACTAACATGCCCGGTACTTCTTACTCATATACTACTGTACACTACTGTATGTAACTAACATGCCCGGTACTTCTTACCAATATACTACTGTACACTACTGTATGTAACTAACATGCCCGGTACTTCTTACCAATATACTACTGTACACTACTGTATGTAACTAACATGCCCGGTACTTCTTACTCATATACTACTGTACACTACTGTATGTAACTAACATGTCCGGTACTTCTTACTCATATACTACTGTACACTACTGTATGTAACTAACATGCCCGGTACTTCTTACCAATATACTACTGTACACTACTGTATGTAACTAACATGTCCGGTACTTCTTACCAATATACTACTGTACACTACTGTATGTAACTAACATGTCCGGTACTTCTTACTCATATACTACTGTACACTACTGTATGTAACTAACATGCCCGGTACTTCTTACCAATATACTACTGTACACTACTGTATGTAACTAACATGTCCGGTACTTCTTACCAATATACTACTGTACACTACTGTATGTAACTAACATGCCTGGTACTTCTTACTCATATACTACTGTACACTACTGTATGTAACTAACATGCCCGGTACTTCTTACCAATATACTACTGTACACTACTGTATGTAACTAACATGCCCGGTACTTCTTACCAATATACTACTGTACACTACTGTATGTAACTAACATGCCCGGTACTTCTTACTCATATACTACTGTACACTACTGTATGTAACTAACATGTCCGGTACTTCTTACCAATATACTACTGTACACTACTGTATGTAACTAACATGTCCGGTACTTCTTACTAATATACTACTGTACACTACTGTATGTAACTAACATGCCTGGTACTTCTTACCAATATACTACTGTACACTACTGTATGTAACTAACATGTCCGGTACTTCTTACTCATATACTACTGTACACTACTGTATGTAACTAACATGTCCGGTACTTCTTACCAATATACTACTGTACACTACTGTATGTAACTAACATGCCGGGTACTTCTTACCAATATACTACTGTACACTACTGTATGTAACTAACATGCCCGGTACTTCTTACCAATATACTACTGTACACTACTGTATGTAACTAACATGCCCGGTACTTCTTACTCATATACTACTGTACACTACTGTATGTAACTAACATGCCCGGTACTTCTTACCAATATACTACTGTACACTACTGTATGTAACTAACATGCCCGGTACTTCTTACTCATATACTACTGTACACTACTGTATGTAACTAACATGCCCGGTACTTCTTACCAATATACTACTGTACACTACTGTATGTAACTAACATGCCCGGTACTTCTTACTAATATACTACTGTACACTACTGTATGTAACTAACATGCCTGGTACTTCTTACCAATATACTACTGTACACTACTGTATGTAACTAACATGCCCGGTACTTCTTACCAATATACTACTGTACACTACTGTATGTAACTAACATGTCCGGTACTTCTTACTCATATACTACTGTACACTACTGTATGTAACTAACATGTCCGGTACTTCTTACCAATATACTACTGTACACTACTGTATGTAACTAACATGTCCGGTACTTCTTACTCATATACTACTGTACACTACTGTATGTAACTAACATGTCTGGTACTTCTTACCAATATACTACTGTACACTACTGTATGTAACTAACATGCCCGGTACTTCTTACTCATATACTACTGTACACTACTGTATGTAACTAACATGCCTGGTACTTCTTACTCATATACTACTGTACACTACTGTATGTAACTAACATGTCCGGTACTTCTTACCAATATACTACTGTACACTACTGTATGTAACTAACATGCCCGGTACTTCTTACTAATATACTACTGTACACTACTGTATGTAACTAACATGTCCGGTACTTCTTACTCATATACTACTGTACACTACTGTATGTAACTAACATGTCCGGTACTTCTTACCAATATACTACTGTACACTACTGTATGTAACTAACATGCCCGGTACTTCTTACCAATATACTACTGTACACTACTGTATGTAACTAACATGCCCGGTACTTCTTACTCATATACTACTGTACACTACTGTATGTAACTAACATGTCCGGTACTTCTTACTCATATACTACTGTACACTACTGTATGTAACTAACATGCCCGGTACTTCTTACTCATATACTACTGTACACTACTGTATGTAACTAACATGCCCGGTACTTCTTACTCATATACTACTGTACACTACTGTATGTAACTAACATGTCCGGTACTTCTTACCAATATACTACTGTACACTACTGTATGTAACTAACATGTCCGGTACTTCTTACCAATATACTACTGTACACTACTGTATGTAACTAACATGTCCGGTACTTCTTACTCATATACTACTGTACACTACTGTATGTAACTAACATGTCCGGTACTTCTTACTCATATACTACTGTACACTACTGTATGTAACTAACATGCCCGGTACTTCTTACCAATATACTACTGTACACTACTGTATGTAACTAACATGCCCGGTACTTCTTACTCATATACTACTGTACACTACTGTATGTAACTAACATGTCCGGTACTTCTTACCAATATACTACTGTACACTACTGTATGTAACTAACATGCCCGGTACTTCTTACCAATATACTACTGTACACTACTGTATGTAACTAACATGCCCGGTACTTCTTACTCATATACTACTGTACACTACTGTATGTAACTAACATGTCCGGTACTTCTTACTCATATACTACTGTACACTACTGTATGTAACTAACATGCCTGGTACTTCTTACTCATATACTACTGTACACTACTGTATGTAACTAACATGTCCGGTACTTCTTACTCATATACTACTGTACACTACTGTATGTAACTAACATGCCCGGTACTTCTTACTCATATACTACTGTACACTACTGTATGTAACTAACATGCCCGGTACTTCTTACTCATATACTACTGTACACTACTGTATGTAACTAACATGTCTGGTACTTCTTACTCATATACTACTGTACACTACTGTATGTAACTAACATGCCCGGTACTTCTTACTCATATACTACTGTACACTACTGTATGTATCTAACATGTCCGGTACTTCTTACTCATATACTACTGTACACTACTGTATGTAACTAACATGCCGGGTACTTCTTACTCATATACTACTGTACACTACTGTATGTAACTAACATGCCCGGTACTTCTTACTCATATACTACTGTACACTACTGTATGTAACTAACATGTCCGGTACTTCTTACTCATATACTACTGTACACTACTGTATGTAACTAACATGTCCGGTACTTCTTACCAATATACTACTGTACACTACTGTATGTAACTAACATGTCCGGTACTTCTTACTAATATACTACTGTACACTACTGTATGTAACTAACATGCCTGGTACTTCTTACCAATATACTACTGTACACTACTGTATGTAACTAACATGCCGGGTACTTCTTACCAATATACTACTGTACACTACTGTATGTAACTAACATGCCCGGTACTTCTTACCAATATACTACTGTACACTACTGTATGTAACTAACATGCCTGGTACTTCTTACTCATATACTACTGTACACTACTGTATGTAACTAACATGTCCGGTACTTCTTACCAATATACTACTGTACACTACTGTATGTAACTAACATGCCCGGTACTTCTTACCAATATACTACTGTACACTACTGTATGTAACTAACATGCCCGGTACTTCTTACCAATATACTACTGTACACTACTGTATGTAACTAACATGCCCGGTACTTCTTACCAATATACTACTGTACACTACTGTATGTAACTAACATGCCCGGTACTTCTTACCAATATACTACTGTACACTACTGTATGTAACTAACATGTCCGGTACTTCTTACTCATATACTACTGTACACTACTGTATGTAACTAACATGTCCGGTACTTCTTACCAATATACTACTGTACACTACTGTATGTAACTAACATGCCCGGTACTTCTTACCAATATACTACTGTACACTACTGTATGTAACTAACATGCCCGGTACTTCTTACCAATATACTACTGTACACTACTGTATGTAACTAACATGCCTGGTACTTCTTACTCATATACTACTGTACACTACTGTATGTAACTAACATGCCCGGTACTTCTTACCAATATACTACTGTACACTACTGTATGTAACTAACATGTCTGGTACTTCTTACCAATATACTACTGTACACTACTGTATGTAACTAACATGCCCGGTACTTCTTACCAATATACTACTGTACACTACTGTATGTAACTAACATGCCCGGTACTTCTTACCAATATACTACTGTACACTACTGTATGTAACTAACATGTCCGGTACTTCTTACCAATATACTACTGTACACTACTGTATGTAACTAACATGCCCGGTACTTCTTACTCATATACTACTGTACACTACTGTATGTAACTAACATGTCCGGTACTTCTTACTCATATACTACTGTACACTACTGTATGTAACTAACATGCCCGGTACTTCTTACCAATATACTACTGTACACTACTGTATGTAACTAACATACCCGGTACTTCTTACTCATATACTACTGTACACTACTGTATGTAACTAACATGCCCGGTACTTCTTACTCATATACTACTGTACACTACTGTATGTAACTAACATGCCTGGTACTTCTTACTCATATACTACTGTACACTACTGTATGTAACTAACATGTCCGGTACTTCTTACTCATATACTACTGTACACTACTGTATGTAACTAACATGCCTGGTACTTCTTACTCATATACTACTGTACACTACTGTATGTAACTAACATGTCCGGTACTTCTTACCAATATACTACTGTACACTACTGTATGTATCTAACATGCCCGGTACTTCTTACTCATATACTACTGTACACTACTGTATGTAACTAACATGTCCGGTACTTCTTACTCATATACTACTGTACACTACTGTATGTATCTAACATGCCCGGTACTTCTTACTCATATACTACTGTACACTACTGTATGTAACTAACATGCCCGGTACTTCTTACTCATATACTACTGTACACTACTGTATGTAACTAACATGTCTGGTACTTCTTACTCATATACTACTGTACACTACTGTATGTAACTAACATGCCCGGTACTTCTTACCAATATACTACTGTACACTACTGTATGTAACTAACATGCCCTGTACTTCTTACTCATATACTACTGTACACTACTGTATGTAAATAACATGCCCGGTACTTCTTACTCATATACTACTGTACACTACTGTATGTAACTAACATGCCTGGTACTTCTTACCCATATACTACTGTACACTACTGTATGTAACTAACATGTCCGGTACTTCTTACCAATATACTACTGTACACTACTGTATGTAACTAACATGCCCGGTACTTCTTACTCATATACTACTGTACACTACTGTATGTAACTAACATGTCCGGTACTTCTTACCAATATACTACTGTACACTACTGTATGTAACTAACATGCCCGGTACTTCTTACTCATATACTACTGTACACTACTGTATGTAACTAACATGCCTGGTACTTCTTACTCATATACTACTGTACACTACTGTATGTAAATAACATGCCCGGTACTTCTTACTCATATACTACTGTACACTACTGTATGTAACTAACATGCCCGGTACTTCTTACCAATATACTACTGTACACTACTGTATGTAACTAACATGCCCGGTACTTCTTACCAATATACTACTGTACACTACTGTATGTAACTAACATGCCCGGTACTTCTTACCAATATACTACTGTACACTACTGTATGTAACTAACATGCCCGGTACTTCTTACTCATATACTACTGTACACTACTGTATGTAACTAACATGTCCGGTACTTCTTACTAATATACTACTGTACACTACTGTATGTAACTAACATGCCCGGTACTTCTTACCAATATACTACTGTACACTACTGTATGTAACTAACATGCCCGGTACTTCTTACTCATATACTACTGTACACTACTGTATGTAACTAACATACCCGGTACTTCTTACTCATATACTACTGTACACTACTGTATGTAACTAACATGTCTGGTACTTCTTACTCATATACTACTGTACACTACTGTATGTAACTAACATGTCCGGTACTTCTTACTAATATACTACTGTACACTACTGTATGTAACTAACATGTCCGGTACTTCTTACCAATATACTACTGTACACTACTGTATGTAACTAACATACCCGGTACTTCTTACTCATATACTACTGTACACTACTGTATGTAACTAACATGCCCGGTACTTCTTACTCATATACTACTGTACACTACTGTATGTAACTAACATGTCCGGTACTTCTTACCAATATACTACTGTACACTACTGTATGTAACTAACATGTCCGGTACTTCTTACCAATATACTACTGTACACTACTGTATGTAACTAACATATCCGGTACTTCTTACTCATATACTACTGTACACTACTGTATGTAACTAACATACCCGGTACTTCTTACTCATATACTACTGTACACTACTGTATGTAACTAACATGTCCGGTACTTCTTACTCATATACTACTGTACACTACTGTATGTAACTAACATGCCCGGTACTTCTTACCAATATACTACTGTACACTACTGTATGTAACTAACATGCCCGGTACTTCTTACCAATATACTACTGTACACTACTGTATGTAACTAACATGCCCGGTACTTCTTACTCATATACTACTGTACACTACTGTATGTAACTAACATGCCCGGTACTTCTTACTCATATACTACTGTACACTACTGTATGTAACTAACATGTCCGGTACTTCTTACTAATATACTACTGTACACTACTGTATGTAACTAACATGCCCGGTACTTCTTACTCATATACTACTGTACACTACTGTATGTAACTAACATGCCCGGTACTTCTTACTCATATACTACTGTACACTACTGTATGTAACTAACATGCCCGGTACTTCTTACCAATATACTACTGTACACTACTGTATGTAACTAACATGCCCGGTACTTCTTACTCATATACTACTGTACACTACTGTATGTAACTAACATGTCCGGTACTTCTTACCAATATACTACTGTACACTACTGTATGTAACTAACATGTCCGGTACTTCTTACTAATATACTACTGTACACTACTGTATGTAACTAACATGTCCGGTACTTCTTACCAATATACTACTGTACACTACTGTATGTAACTAACATGTCCGGTACTTCTTACTCATATACTACTGTACACTACTGTATGTAACTAACATGCCCGGTACTTCTTACTCATATACTACTGTACACTACTGTATGTAACTAACATGCCCGGTACTTCTTACCAATATACTACTGTACACTACTGTATGTAACTAACATGTCCGGTACTTCTTACTCATATACTACTGTACACTACTGTATGTAACTAACATGTCCGGTACTTCTTACCAATATACTACTGTACACTACTGTATGTAACTAACATGTCCGGTACTTCTTACTCATATACTACTGTACACTACTGTATGTAACTAACATGCCCGGTACTTCTTACTCATATACTACTGTACACTACTGTATGTAACTAACATGTCCGGTACTTCTTACTCATATACTACTGTACACTACTGTATGTAACTAACATGTCCGGTACTACTTACTCATATACTACTATACACTACTGTATGTAACTAACATGCCCGGTACTTCTTACTCATATACTACTGTACACTACTGTATGTATCTAACATGCCCGGTACTTCTTACTCACATACTACTGTACACTACTGTATGTAACTAACATGTCCGGTACTTCTTACTCATATACTACTGTACACTACTGTATGTAACTAACATGCCCGGTACTTCTTACTCATATACTACTGTACACTACTGTATGTAACTAACATGTCCGGTACTTCTTACCAATATACTACTGTACACTACTGTATGTAACTAACATGTCCGGTACTTCTTACTCATATACTACTGTACACTACTGTATGTAACTAACATGTCCGGTACTTCTTACCAATATACTACTGTACACTACTGTATGTAACTAACATGCTCGGTACTTCTTACCAATATACTACTGTACACTACTGTATGTAACTAACATGTCCGGTACTTCTTACCAATATACTACTGTACACTACTGTATGTAACTAACATGCCCGGGACTTCTTACTCATATACTACTGTACACTACTGTATGTAACTAACATGCCCGGTACTTCTTACCAATATACTACTGTACACTACTGTATGTAACTAACATGCCCGGTACTTCTTACCAATATACTACTGTACACTACTGTATGTAACTAACATGCTCGGTACTTCTTACCAATATACTACTGTACACTACTGTATGTAACTAACATGTCCGGTACTTCTTACCAATATACTACTGTACACTACTGTATGTAACTAACATGTCCGGTACTTCTTACTCATATACTACTGTACACTACTGTATGTAACTAACATGCCCGGCACTTCTTACCAATATACTACTGTACACTACTGTATGTAACTAACATGCCCGGTACTTCTTACCCATATACTACTGTACACTACTGTATGTAACTAACATGCCCGGTACTTCTTACTCATATACTACTGTACACTACTGTATGTAACTAACATGCCCGGTACTTCTTACCAATATACTACTGTACACTACTGTATGTAACTAACATGCCCGGTACTTCTTACTAATATACTACTGTACACTACTGTATGTAACTAACATGTCCGGTACTTCTTACCAATATACTACTGTACACTACTGTATGTAACTAACATGCCTGGTACTTCTTACTCATATACTACTGTACACTACTGTATGTAACTAACATGCCCGGTACTTCTTACTCATATACTACTGTACACTACTGTATGTAACTAACATGCCCGGTACTTCTTACCAATATACTACTGTACACTACTGTATGTAACTAACATGCCTGGTACTTCTTACTCATATACTACTGTACACTACTGTATGTAACTAACATGTCCGGTACTTCTTACTCATATACTACTGTACACTACTGGATGTAACTAACATGCCCGGTACTTCTTACTCATATACTACTGTACACTACTGTATGTAACTAACATGTCCGGTACTTCTTACCAATATACTACTGTACACTACTGTATGTAACTAACATGCCCGGTACTTCTTACCAATATACTACTGTACACTACTGTATGTAACTAACATGTCCGGTACTTCTTACCAATATACTACTGTACACTACTGTATGTAACTAACATGCCCGGTACTTCTTACTCATATACTACTGTACACTACTGTATGTAACTAACATGCCCGGTACTTCTTACCAATATACTACTGTACACTACTGTATGTAACTAACATGCCCGGTACTTCTTACTCATATACTACTGTACACTACTGTATGTAACTAACATGCCCGGTACTTCTTACCAATATACTACTGTACACTACTGTATGTAACTAACATGCCCGGTACTTCTTACTCATATACTACTGTACACTACTGTATGTAACTAACATGCCCGGTACTTCTTACCAATATACTACTGTACACTACTGTATGTAACTAACATGTCCGGTACTTCTTACCAATATACTACTGTACACTACTGTATGTAACTAACATGCCCGGTACTTCTTACTCATATACTACTGTACACTACTGTATGTAACTAACATGCCCGGTACTTCTTACTCATATACTACTGTACACTACTGTATGTAACTAACATGTCCGGTACTTCTTACTCATATACTACTGTACACTACTGTATGTAACTAACATGCCCGGTACTTCTTACTCATATACTACTGTACACTACTGTATGTAACTAACATGCCCGGTACTTCTTACTCATATACTACTGTACACTACTGTATGTAACTAACATGTCCGGTACTTCTTACCAATATACTACTGTACACTACTGTATGTAACTAACATGTCCGGTACTTCTTACCAATATACTACTGTACACTACTGTATGTAACTAACATGCCCGGTACTTCTTACCAATATACTACTGTACACTACTGTATGTAACTAACATGCCCGGTACTTCTTACTCATATACTACTGTACACTACTGTATGTAACTAACATGCCCGGTACTTCTTACCAATATACTACTGTACACTACTGTATGTAACTAACATGCCCGGTACTTCTTACCAATATACTACTGTACACTACTGTATGTAACTAACATGTCCGGTACTTCTTACCAATATACTACTGTACACTACTGTATGTAACTAACATGCCCGGTACTTCTTACTCATATACTACTGTACACTACTGTATGTAACTAACATGCCCGGTACTTCTTACCAATATACTACTGTACACTACTGTATGTAACTAACATGCCTGGTACTTCTTACCAATATACTACTGTACACTACTGTATGTAACTAACATGTCCGGTACTTCTTACTCATATACTACTGTACACTACTGTATGTAACTAACATGCCCGGTACTTCTTACCAATATACTACTGTACACTACTGTATGTAACTAACATGCCTGGTACTTCTTACCAATATACTACTGTACACTACTGTATGTAACTAACATGTCCGGTACTTCTTACTCATATACTACTGTACACTACTGTATGTAACTAACATGTCCGGTACTTCTTACCAATATACTACTGTACACTACTGTATGTAACTAACATGTCCGGTACTTCTTACTCATATACTACTGTACACTACTGTATGTAACTAACATGTCCGGTACTTCTTACTCATATACTACTGTACACTACTGTATGTAACTAACATGCCCGGTACTTCTTACTCATATACTACTGTACACTACTGTATGTAACTAACATGCCTTGTACTTCTTACTCATATACTACTGTACACTACTGTATGTAACTAACATGCCCGGTACTTCTTACTAATATACTACTGTACACTACTGTATGTAACTAACATGTCCGGTACTTCTTACCAATATACTACTGTACACTACTGTATGTAACTAACATGCCTTGTACTTCTTACTCATATACTACTGTACACTACTGTATGTAACTAACATGCCCGGTACTTCTTACTCATATACTACTGTACACTACTGTATGTAACTAACATGTCCGGTACTTCTTACTCATATACTACTGTACACTACTGTATGTAACTAACATGCCCGGTACTTCTTACCAATATACTACTGTACACTACTGTATGTAACTAACATGTCCGGTACTTCTTACCAATATACTACTGTACACTACTGTATGTAACTAACATGCCCGGTACTTCTTACCAATATACTACTGTACACTACTGTATGTAACTAACATGTCCGGTACTTCTTACCAATATACTACTGTACACTACTGTATGTAACTAACATGCCCGGTACTTCTTACTCATATACTACTGTACACTACTGTATGTAACTAACATGCCCGGTACTTCTTACTCATATACTACTGTACACTACTGTATGTAACTAACATGTCCGGTACTTCTTACCAATATACTACTGTACACTACTGTATGTAACTAACATGTCCGGTACTTCTTACCAATATACTACTGTACACTACTGTATGTAACTAACATGTCCGGTACTTCTTACTCATATACTACTGTACACTACTGTATGTAACTAACATGCCCGGTACTTCTTACCAATATACTACTGTACACTACTGTATGTAACTAACATGCCCGGTACTTCTTACCAATATACTACTGTACACTACTGTATGTAACTAACATGCCCGGTACTTCTTACTCATATACTACTGTACACTACTGTATGTAACTAACATGCCTGGTACTTCTTACTCATATACTACTGTACACTACTGTATGTAACTAACATGCCTGGTACTTCTTACCAATATACTACTGTACACTACTGTATGTAACTAACATGCCCGGTACTTCTTACTCATATACTACTGTACACTACTGTATGTAACTAACATGTCTGGTACTTCTTACCAATATACTACTGTACACTACTGTATGTAACTAACATGCCCGGTACTTCTTACTCATATACTACTGTACACTACTGTATGTAACTAACATGTCCGGTACTTCTTACCAATATACTACTGTACACTACTGTATGTAACTAACATGCCCGGTACTTCTTACTCATATACTACTGTACACTACTGTATGTAACTAACATGTCCGGTACTTCTTACCAATATACTACTGTACACTACTGTATGTAACTAACATGCCTGGTACTTCTTACCAATATACTACTGTACACTACTGTATGTAACTAACATGTCCGGTACTTCTTACTCATATACTACTGTACACTACTGTATGTAACTAACATGCCTGGTACTTCTTACCAATATACTACTGTACACTACTGTATGTAACTAACATGTCCGGTACTTCTTACTCATATACTACTGTACACTACTGTATGTAACTAACATGCCTGGTACTTCTTACCAATATACTACTGTACACTACTGTATGTAACTAACATGCCCGGTACTTCTTACCAATATACTACTGTACACTACTGTATGTAACTAACATGCCCGGTACTTCTTACCAATATACTACTGTACACTACTGTATGTAACTAACATGCCTGGTACTTCTTACTCATATACTACTGTACACTACTGTATGTAACTAACATGTCCGGTACTTCTTACCAATATACTACTGTACACTACTGTATGTAACTAACATGCCCGGTACTTCTTACTCATATACTACTGTACACTACTGTATGTAACTAACATGTCCGGTACTTCTTACCAATATACTACTGTACACTACTGTATGTAACTAACATGTCCGGTACTTCTTACCAATATACTACTGTACACTACTGTATGTAACTAACATGTCCGGTACTTCTTACCAATATACTACTGTACACTACTGTATGTAACTAACATGTCCGGTACTTCTTACTCATATACTACTGTACACTACTGTATGTAACTAACATGTCCGGTACTTCTTACTCATATACTACTGTACACTACTGTATGTAACTAACATGCCCGGTACTTCTTACTCATATACTACTGTACACTACTGTATGTAACTAACATGTCCGGTACTTCTTACTCATATACTACTGTACACTACTGTATATAACTAACATGTCTGGTACTTCTTACCAATATACTACTGTACACTACTGTATGTAACTAACATGTCCGGTACTTCTTACTCACATACTACTGTACACTACTGTATGTAACTAACATGTCCGGTACTTCTTACTCATATACTACTGTACACTACTGTATGTAACTAACATGCCCGGTACTTCTTACTCATATACTACTGTACACTACTGTATGTAACTAACATGTCCGGTACTTCTTACCAATATACTACTGTACACTACTGTATGTAACTAACATGTCCGGTACTTCTTACCAATATACTACTGTACACTACTGTATGTAACTAACATGCCCGGTACTTCTTACCAATATACTACTGTACACTACTGTATGTAACTAACATGCCCGGTACTTCTTACCAATATACTACTGTACACTACTGTATGTAACTAACATGTCCGGTACTTCTTACTCATATACTACTGTACACTACTGTATGTAACTAACATGCCCGGTACTTCTTACCAATATACTACTGTACACTACTGTATGTAACTAACATGTCCGGTACTTCTTACTCATATACTACTGTACACTACTGTATGTAACTAACATGCCTGGTACTTCTTACACATATACTACTGTACACTACTGTATGTAACTAACATGTCCGGTACTTCTTACTCATATACTACTGTACACTACTGTATATAACTAACATGTCTGGTACTTCTTACCAATATACTACTGTACACTACTGTATGTAACTAACATGCCCGGTACTTCTTACTCATATACTACTGTACACTACTGTATGTAACTAACATGTCCGGTACTTCTTACCAATATACTACTGTACACTACTGTATGTAACTAACATGTCCGGTACTTCTTACCAATATACTACTGTACACTACTGTATGTAACTAACATGCCTGGTACTTCTTACCAATATACTACTGTACACTACTGTATGTAACTAACATGTCCGGTACTTCTTACTCATATACTACTGTACACTACTGTATGTAACTAACATGCCCGGTACTTCTTACCAATATACTACTGTACACTACTGTATGTAACTAACATGTCCGGTACTTCTTACTCATATACTACTGTACACTACTGTATGTAACTAACATGCCCGGTACTTCTTACCAATATACTACTGTACACTACTGTATGTAACTAACATGCCCGGTACTTCTTACCAATATACTACTGTACACTACTGTATGTAACTAACATGTCCGGTACTTCTTACCAATATACTATAATATATTATCTGCAATTTGTTCTTCGGTTTTAGGGTTAAAGTTAAGGGTTAGGTTTAAGGTTAGGGTTAGGACTTTGGGTTAGGGTTTAGGATTAGAGTTAGGATTAGGGGTTATGGTTTAAATTTAAGATTTAGAGTTAGGGTTTAGGATTAGGGGTTATGGTTTAGGGTTAAGGGTTAGGTTTAAGGTTAGGGTTAGGACTTTGGGTTAGGGTTTTGGGTTAGGGGTTAGGCTTTAGGGTCAGGGTTTAGGTTAAGGTTTAGTGTTAGGATTAGAGTTAGGACATATTCACTTTATATGTTTTCCGACACTGTAACAGACGCCTCCATCATATTAAATTATTATAAGTAGATATAACATACATACAGTACATGTCAGAAACAACACGGAACTCATCACTTATTTAAAATAACAGTTTTTTTTGTATTACAAACTGCCTAATAATATATTACTGCAAGGGTTAAATAATAATTACATTAGTAACATAGAACTGATAAGAACCCAAATAGCCCATTTAGACTAACCATTATATTTACCTAAAATGCTTGGCCTAAGTAAACTTCAGGGTAGCCATATTGACTATCCCAGGCATGCTTGAATTAATTAATTGTGTAATTCCTTAAAGCAACACAGCCCCAGAAACAATAAGTATACCTATAAATAAAGGACACATTCAACGTTGGGGATTTAAAGGAAAAATGACAGGAAAAAGTCCCCAAAAATCCAAAAATTCAGTCATAATTGCAATTATATATGTTTATATGTTTACTTTTCATTTGTGCAACATTGTGTCACATCTTACTCTTTATGTGCATGCTAGCCACATTTGCAAGTATCATGTCCCTTTAAAGGGCCACTGTGGTCAGATTCTTGTGAATTATGCTAATTGCCAGTATGCCAAAGAATGAGAAACATATCATTAAAAAGAAATGTAATCTTACTTATATTCAATGTAACTCCATTTCCAGCTCTGATCATGCACTACAGTCCTCCTTTGCTGAGTCACTCTCACATGTGGGTACATGTGCATGGCTGCACACTCACAGAGTCACACCCCTGTAATTTACTTGTGTTTGTGTTGTTCAGTCATGTTCGACTCTCCATGACCTCATGTACCATATCACACCATGCTGATACTGGAATAGGTTGCCAGTTCCTTCTCCAGTGGGGCATAACATACAGCTCCTGGTATTCCTAGGTGGTCTCCAATCCAAGTACTGACCAGGCCCAACCCCATGGCTTCAGGGTGGTATGACTTCTTGGTTCCCTGACTGGAATTGAACCAAGGTTGCAGTGGTGAAAGTACAGAATCCTAACCACTGGACCACCAGGGAACCCCATCATTTACATAGAATCCTCCTAAAGTGACTCAGCAGCAAAGGAGATATGCACTGCTTGATCAGAGATGCAAGTGGAGTTACATTGACTGAAAATAAATATTTTTAATATAATTAATTTTACATTTTTATAATAATAATTTGTTCAATTCTCATTTTTTGGCATAGTGCCTCCACCTTTAAAATAAAAAAACAAACAAACAATTAAATGTTAAGAGCCAGAATTATTTAACTGTTTAACTTATCCATCAAGGAGAGATGTACAGATAACATGGCTATACTCTGACATATACTGTATAGTAACCATAGTGTACACTGGTACCATTATGGACAGATTTCTTACTATGCAAATAAGGCAACTGCCTAGGGTGGGATAGGCAAGTTTGTTCCTAGAGAGCCACACACAGGCCTGGATTTGAGGGTTTCCTTTCTATGCGCAGGCGAGTCAGTCAGGAAGATGTACAAAGCAGATATATCCTCAAATCATGGCCTGTGTGGGGCACTCCAGGACCAAACTTGCCTACACTTGACCTAGGGGCACCTCACTGAGAATGGCACCTCATTTGCATAACAATGTATGTAAATGTCAGTTTAATTATGTCTAACACATAGTCCCTGCTTTCTCTATAGGCAAAGGCTGAGATGATGATCTTAGTTTGGGAATGGTGGGGGAGGAATAGGGTGTGAAGTGGCAAGCTTGCAGTGTGCTGCACTATAGTAAAACAAACAGGACATGGGAGCTCATGGGCAAGTTCATTTGTGTCTGTACCACAATGCTCCTCTGCGCACACTGACCTGCTAGAGGTATAATTTCATTGCCCTAATTCTGCCTCTCATTGCCTGCCTACCACCAAGCTCTCCTTCTCCCTCAGGTCCTGAAAGCACCATAATCAGCTTCCTCGACAGCATGCTGCTGCTCCTCTTATTTATGGGTCCCCACAAAAGACAACTAGGATGACACCTACTTAGTAAGTAAATCCTATCAAGTTTTGCCCTAATAAGAGTAATTATGCTTTAATATTGTATGTTCATTTTTTCATGTTATGATGTTTTATCTCTGCCTGAATCTACTTGAATTTCCACATTCTCCTATTTCTAGCCCAGCGTTTCCTTTTTTCCACATTAAGGGCCCTATTAAATTCTCCCTCGTAGTTCTCTCGGTGCTCGCAAAAGGCAGTTTTCCTGCTGTTTGCGAGAACCGAATCTCTCGCAGCCTGCTTTACGATATGACTGCGAGAAAATGGCCGAGAATAGGCTCCGAGAGAGCTACGTAGCCTTAAATCTATGCACGAGTCTCGCATATCGTAAGAATCCCTACGTGGACAAAAAGTCCACGCAAGGGATCCGAAAGCCTCTACGTGCTGCCTCGGAACAGCCCGAGACAGCAGCGTGAGGCTCCCCCCTGCACCCTATACACATCCCCATGCTGCAGGGGTCTCTATCAGGACCCCTGCAGCACCCCCACATTAACCCCTTGCAGCGGGGGTCCCCGATCTGCATAGATCAGGCCCCCCGCTGCATTTAAAACTTTTAAATTCCCCGCCGCGGCTCCTTAAAGGGACCGCGGCACACTATTAGCCAATCCCGGCCGCGGCACTTAAAATTAACCCCCCTCTATGCTGGGGGTCCCCATCGGGACCCCCGAAGTGTCCCCACATAAACCCATTGCAGGGGGGGTCCCCGATCTGCATAGATCAGGCCCCCCGCTGCATTTAAAACTTTTAAATTCCCCGCCGCGGCTCCTTAAAGGGACCGCAGCACACTATTAGCCAATCCCGGCCGCGGCACTTAAAATTAACCCCCCTCTATGCTGGGGGTCCCCATCAGGACCCCCGAAGTGTCCCCACATAAACCCCCTGCAGCGGGGGGCCCCGATCGGCACCGATCGTGACCCTGCTGCAATTCAATTTTAAATTTCCCGCCTCGCGGGTCCTCAAAGGACCGTAAAGGTCCTGAAAGGACTCGCACTAAAAATAATAACCCCAGGCAACTATAATTACCCCATTAAATCATGATGGTCAATCCAGACCACCATAAGGCCTAAATTAACCCATTAACTCATGGTGGTCAATCCAGACCACCATAAGACCTAAATTAACCCATTAACTCATGATGGTCAATCCAGACCACCATAAGGCCTAAATTAACCCATTAACTCATGGTGGTCAATCCAGACCACCATAAGACCTAAATTAACCCATTAACTCATGATGGTCAATACAGACCACCATAAGGCCTAAATTAACCCATTAACTCATGGTGGTCAATCCAGACCACCATAAGACCTAAATTAACCCATTAACTCATGATGGTCAATACAGACCACCATAAGGCCTAAATTAACCCATTAACTCATGGTGGTCAATCCAGACCACCATAAGACCTAAATTAACCCATTAACTCATGATGGTCAATCCAGACCACCATAAGGCCTAAATTAACCCATTAACTCATGGTGGTCAATCCAGACCACCATAAGACCTAAATTAACCCATTAACTCATGATGGTCAATCCAGACCACCATAAGGCCTAAATTAACCCATTAACTCATGGTGGTCAATCCAGACCACCATAAGACCTAAATTAACCCATTAACTCATGATGGTCAATACAGACCAGCATAAGGCCTAAATTAACCCATTAACTCATGATGGTCAATACAGACCAGCATAAGGCCTAAATTAACCCATTAACTCATGATGGTCAATACAGACCAGCATAAGGCTCTATTTAACCCCATCAGTCCCATAAGGGTATATTATTACCATTATGGGCCTGTTACAACCCAACATTAACCACATAAGTGCCATGATGGTCCTCAAGGACCATCATGACACTAACTACAAACACTACACTATAACCCCCAATAAACCATTTAATCTAAACTAACCCCCCTCTACACTAATCTATTAACACTTACACTACCTACCTACACTACCTACCCCCTAATAAACCTCCCCAACACTCTAATTACAAAAAACAAAAAACCTACAGTACAAAAAACAAAAAACCTACAGTACAAAAAACAAAAAAACCTACAGTACAGAAAACAAAAAAAAATTACAACCCCACCCCCCACTACAGAAAACAAAAAAATACATTACAACCCCACCCCCCACTACAGAAAATAAAAAAATTACACACCTGAAAAGGAAAGACAGATAAACACAATACAATAATACATATAATACATTACATACATTACATACAATACATGACATTACATATAATATATTAAATATAATATATTAAATATAATATATTACATATAATACATTACATACATTACATACAATACATGACATTACATATAATATATTAAATATAATATATTAAATATAATATATTACATATAATACATTACATACATTACATACAATACATGACATTACATATAATATATTAAATATAATATATTAAATATAATATATTACATATAATATATTACATATAGTCCTAATCAAATACCCCCTATCTATCTAACATACAATCTATTTAATTTAAAATAAATCCTAACTATATCAAATACATCCCCCTATCTATCTAATATACAAAAAATCCTAACTACATACACAGACCCTTATTCTAAAATAAAATAAAATAATTACAGTCCTAACTACATACACAGACCCTAATTCTAAGCTAAAATCAATAAATTAAGACCACTTACCTTTAAGATGTTGCTTCAGATCACTAACCTATGGGTCAAACAAAAAAAAAAATTAGTACAAAACATTAACATCAAATAAATAAACATTATATACATTCTACATATTCAACTCACCTTTACAGCATGTCCAGTCACTGTTAAGCTCTTCCGGCGCGGCCCTGTTAAAAAAAAAAAACACAATACATGAATACATGAATACAATATATAAACAATAAATAAAATACACAAATAAACATCTAAATATACATTTAACTTACCTCCCCGCGATGTCCCCGGCCTTCTCTCCTTCAGCCCCGGCTGGGCCGCGGAACCATCCGCGCTCTAAAAAAAAAAAAGAAAAAAAACTAACGGAGGTCTGCACTGGCAGACCTCCCCGACGCTACTGAACCTCCCGGAGTCGTTTCCGGGAGGAAATTGGCATTGGCGGCTTGTGATTGGCTGAAAAAGCTGTCTATCAATTTCAGCCAATCAAAAGTCGTCAATGTGTGAGCCAATCAGGATGGGATACACCCCAATATCCCACCCTGATTGGCTAAAACACTTGTCTATCTTTATGGGAACCAATCACAACGCTCAGATGCCTTCAGCCAATCACTATGGGATACACCCCCACGGAGTGATTGGTAGAAGACATCTGCGCATCCTGATTGGCTCCTACATTGACGACTTTTGATTGGCTGACAGCTTTTTCAGCCAATCACAAGCCGCCAATGCCAATTTCCTCCCGGAAACGACTCCGGGAGGTTCAGTAGCGTCGGGGAGGTCTGCCAGTGCAGACCTCCGTTAGTTTTTTTTTTATTTTTTTTTTAGAGCGCGGATGGTTCCGCGGCCCAGCCGGGGCTGAAGGAGAGAAGGCCGGGGACATCGCGGGGAGGTAAGTTAAATGTATATTTAGATGTTTATTTGTGTATTTTATTTATTGTTTATATATTGTATTCATGTATTCATGTATTGTGTTTTTTTTTTTTAACAGGGCCGCGCCGGAAGAGCTTAACAGTGACTGGACATGCTGTAAAGGTGAGTTGAATATGTAGAATGTATATAATGTTTATTTATTTGATGTTAATGTTTTGTACTAATTTTTTTTTTTGTTTGACCCATAGGTTAGTGATCTGAAGCAACATCTTAAAGGTAAGTGGTCTTAATTTATTGATTTTAGCTTAGAATTAGGGTCTGTGTATGTAGTTAGGACTGTAATTATTTTATTTTATTTTAGAATAAGGGTCTGTGTATGTAGTTAGGATTTTTTGTATATTAGATAGATAGGGGGATGTATTTGATATAGTTAGGATTTATTTTAAATTAAATAGATTGTATGTTAGATAGATAGGGGGTATTTGATTAGGACTATATGTAATATATTATATGTAATATATTATATTTAATATATTATATTTAATATATTATATGTAATGTCATGTATTGTATGTAATGTATGTAATGTATTATATGTAATATATTATATTTAATATATTATATTTAATATATTATATGTAATGTCATGTATTGTATGTAATGTATGTAATGTATTATATGTAATATATTATATTTAATATATTATATTTAATATATTATATGTAATGTCATGTATTGTATGTAATGTATGTAATGTATTATATGTATTATTGTATTGTGTTTATCTGTCTTTCCTTTTCAGGTGTGTAATTTTTTTTTGTTTTCTGTACTGTAGGTTTTTTTGTTTTTTGTACTGTAGGTTTTTTGTTTTTTGTAATTAGAGTGTTGGGGAGGTTTATTAGGGGGTAGGTAGTGTAGGTAGGTAGTGTAAGTGTTAATAGATTAGTGTAGAGGGGGGTTAGTTTAGATTAAATGGTTTATTGGGGGTTATAGTGTAGTGTTTGTAGTTAGTGTCATGATGGTCCTTGAGGACCATCATGGCACTTATGTGGTTAATGTTGGGTTGTAACAGGCCCATAATGGTAATAATATACCCTTATGGGACTGATGGGGTTAAATAGAGCCTTATGCTGGTCTGTATTGACCATCATGAGTTAATGGGTTAATTTAGGCCTTATGCTGGTCTGTATTGACCATCATGAGTTAATGGGTTAATTTAGGCCTTATGGTGGTCTGGATTGACCATCATGAGTTAATGGGTTAATTTAGGCCTTATGCTGGTCTGTATTGACCATCATGAGTTAATGGGTTAATTTAGGTCTTATGGTGGTCTGGATTGACCACCATGAGTTAATGGGTTAATTTAGGCCTTATGCTGGTCTGTATTGACCATCATGAGTTAATGGGTTAATTTAGGTCTTATGGTGGTCTGGATTGACCACCATGAGTTAATGGGTTAATTTAGGCCTTATGGTGGTCTGGATTGACCATCATGAGTTAATGGGTTAATTTAGGCCTTATGCTGGTCTGTATTGACCATCATGAGTTAATGGGTTAATTTAGGCCTTATGGTGGTCTGGATTGACCATCATGAGTTAATGGGTTAATTTAGGTCTTATGGTGGTCTGGATTGACCATCATGAGTTAATGGGGTAATTATAGTTGCCTGGGGTTATTATTTTTAGTGCGAGTCCTTTCAGGACCTTTACGGTCCTTTGAGGACCCGCGAGGCGGGAAATTTAAAATTGAATTGCAGCAGGGTCACGATCGGTGCCGATCGGGGCCCCCCGCTGCAGGGGGTTTATATGGGGACACTTCGGGGGTCCTGATGGGGACCCCCAGCATAGAGGGGGGTTAATTTTAAGTGCCGCGGCCGGGATTGGCTAATAGTGTGCCGCGGTCCCTTTAAGGAGCCGCGGCGGGGAATTTAAAAGTTTTAAATGCAGCGGGGGGCCTGATCTATGCAGATCGGGGACCCCCCCTGCAATGGGTTTATGTGGGGACACTTCGGGGGTCCCGATGGGGACCCCCAGCATAGAGGGGGGTTAATTTTAAGTGCCGCGGCCGGGATTGGCTAATAGTGTGCCGCGGCCCCTTTAAGGAGCCGCGGCGGGGAATTTAAAAGTTTTAAATGCAGCGGGGGCCTGATCAGTGCCGATCGGGGACCCCCGCTGCAAGGGGTTAATGTGTGGGGGCTGCGGGGGTTCCTATGGACCCCTGCAGCAAGGTGTTCATGTGAGGACACTTCGGGGGTCCCGACAGGGACCCCCGCATTGAGGGGGGGTTCATTTTAGGTGCCTGGGGGGGGTTTGGAGTACCCCCCACGGCAATGCTTATGTGGGGGACTGCCGCGGAGGTCCCTTTTAGGACCCCCGCAGCACTTGATGAGGAGTGGGAGCCTGCGATATCATCTCGCAGGCTGTCACTCCTCATGTACATTTACGCAGTGTAGATACGTACGGCCCTGCTGCGTAGCTCACACGTTGCTCGCAGCAGGGCTAATTTAATAGCATTGTAAGTTAGAGAAACTTTGCAGTACGTAGGGCTTAAGTAGAAGCCTCTTATTTACGAGGCTGGAATTTAATAGGGCCCTAAATTTATTCTTTCCATTCATACCAGTAATATCGAATTATCTAATAACAATTTTAAAGAAAAAAAAAAAGACCTATTAAAAAATTAATCAAAGAACTAAGAAAATATGCTTGTACCAACAGCATGATACCTGTTATAGCCACCGCCATTAGGTGATATCATTAAAATGTTATTAAATAAATAAATTATAAATGAAATGATATTGTCAACAGTTTCTTGTGTGTGGAGAATGTAATTAAACAATGTAAGTGTGATATGTTGTAATGAATGAAATTGTTATACACAAAAATGTAAAACTTAGTAGCCAGGTTTTTTTAGGAGCCAGACAGGTTATTTTTCTAGGAGCCTGGAATACATTTCTTCATAGAGATGCATTATACTTAGGAACCATATTTAGGAGCCAACAGTACACATTTGTGTATATATTATCAAGTATATACACAGGTATGAACATGAGCTTGAGGGAGAACATCAGGGCATTGGCTGACAGATGTGCCTGGCACGCTCCGATCCATAGGGTCATGGAGAGTCGGCACAACTGAATAACTAAATAACAACAAATACTGCAACAAAATTCCATAACTAAATGCTTGTGCGACACATGTAAACACACAACTAACAGGCCTATCTAACCTGCTCATTCTATCTACCTAAAGAGCTGGACTTTATTATTTGATTCATTAATTGATTAATACCTCCGGATGGCCTCTTCCAGAGTGTTTCAATTCCTTTACGATGTTCCTTGCTGCTTCACTGAAAGGTTGGTCCACTTATCTACTAACCTTTCTGCAAACATTAATTCATGACTAGTGATGTCGCGAACATCAAATTTTCGGTTCGCGAACATTGGACTTCAATCAAATGTTCGCGAACGGGCGAACCCGGCGAACCGCCATAGACTTCAATGGGCAGGCGAATTTCAAAACCCACAGCGACTCTTTCTGGCCACAATAGTGATGGGAAAGTTGTTTCAACGGGACTAACACCTGGACTGTGGCATGCCGGAGGGGGATCTATGGCAAAACTCCCACGGAAAATTACATAGTTGATGCAGAGTCTGGTTTTAAGCCATAAAGGGCGTAAATTCCCTAACATTCCTAAATTGTTTGGAATAACATGCTTTAAAACATCAGGTATGATATTGTATCGATCAGGTAGTGTAAGGGTTAGGCCCGCTTCACAGTAACAGACCAATCTCCCCGTTTAATGCACCGCAAACAGTCCCTTTGCACAACCGCAAACTCCCCATTTGCACAAGGTTGGATACCAAGCTAGCCATGTCCCGTTCCTTGTCCTCACTGATGTCATTGAAGGTCTCTTCCTCCACCCAGCCACCAAGGGTCCCCGAAAGGTGACAACAAGCCCCCTAGGACGCCTGCTGTGTTTGGTCTTCCACCTCCTCAAAGCCACCTTCCTCCTCTGACTTCTCTTCTTCAGACTCCTCTCTCTGCGTTGCCTCTGTCTGCGTTATTATAAGGTGTGTACTGTTACGTAGTACTATTCCTATCGGTTTAATCCCTGTTACGTCCACTATTAGGGGACGTGTATATGGCATTGATTTTTGGAACAGGGAGATGGAAAAAGATGCTTGGTCGGACCTCCTAGTTCAAATTTGGGGCACTGCCCATGCAATCTAAGGTGCCACCAGATATGAGTGTCACTGTGCACTGGCAAAAGTTGGCAGAGTAGGCGCTGTAGGCCTCACACACACGCCTGTAGGCAGGCAACTGATATTCAATCGATTACAGTCAAAAAAGTGTTGTTTTATGTCACTGTACACTACGGTTGCACCAGATATGATGTATCACTGTGCACTGGCAAAAGTTGGCAGAGTAGATGCAATAGGCTTCACACACACGCCTGTAGGCAGGCAATTGCTATTCAATCTATTACAGTCAAAAAAGTGTTGTTTTATGTCACTGAGCACAATATAAGCTGTGAGCCTGACACAGGCAGGCAACTGAAATTAGATTACAGGAAAATAATGTTTGTTTTCAATGTATGTTACACCACCAGGTATGAGTAGTGAAAATAAGCACAATATGAGCTGTTAGGTGTTAGCCTGTCACACACACACGCTGGCAGGCAGGCATAGATTACACAAAAAAAATAATAAAATAAAATAAATGATGTTCAAAGTTTCCTCAATGATAAAGTATAGGAGGCGAACCGAAAAGTGCATGTGTTCGCCGTTCGTGGCGGACGCGTACATGCGAAAATCGACGCGAATAGTTCTCCGGCGAACTGTTCGGGACATCACTATTCATGACCTCTTGTCCTTGTATTTCCAACCTAAACTTTATTAAACCTCAACATGAACAACAATATCCAATATGTCAGCTTTAAGAACATAAATCCGTATTTGCATGCAGTTTTTACAAGAACTAACTCTCTCTCTATCTCTCTCTCTCTCTCTCTCTCTCTCTCTCTCTCTATATATATATATATATATATATATATATATATATATATATATAAATAAATGTAGTGGTTGCTGCATTGCGATATAAAGCTACTTATCCAGATCACAAGAGAATTACTGTAGGGTAAATACACCATTCTCCCACTACAAAGCCAGTGATACTCTCTCTCATGCCCTGTTGCCCTAGTGCATTGCACACCATAAAGTGCCCAAGATCATGAGGGCAGATAGCTTTGAACCAACTATCTAGTCTGGATCCACCTACAATCTTGGTTTAAAAAAATGCAGAATAGCCTTATATGTATCCCAGGCATGCTTTAGCCCCTTTACTATCTAGCCATACCGTTTCTGCTTATCTACTTCTATTTCTGTAAATTAGAACTTTCACACATTATCCATAAACTGACTCCATCACTGTCCATCATGCATCATTTATTCTCCTGTCCTCTAGATTGTAAGCTCTTATGAGTAGGCACCAAACTAGCTGTACTCTGTTATCTTTGTACTATGGTATACCTTATATTGTGTTATCTGTCACTTGTGTCTACCGTACAATTGTACATAGCGCTATGAGAGATGATAGCTCTTTATTAATAATAATAATATTTGAAAAAAATTATATTAATCAAGTTAAAATGAATGATAACACCATGCAGATGCCATTTGGCGGTCAGGTAGCACATGCTCTGGTTTAGAGGATCTACCCCAGAGGTGGCTGCTTGGCCACTGTATATAGTGATATATAGTGATGTACAATGATGTTGCATGAGGGATGCTGCACAGTTTGGGTACCAGTTTTCAAGTTACCATTGGACAAGTCACTCAGTGATCTCAGGAGTCTCACGGCCCCCGTCAGGTGTCTCACACCCCCTCATATGTCTCACACCACAATCAGGTGTCTCACATTCTTCTCAGGTGTCTCACATTCTTCTCAGGTGTCTCACGACCCCCTGAAGTTTCTCATGTCCTTCTCAGTTATCAGAATACCCCCTTATGTGTATCAGCCCCACTCAGGTGTCTTACATCCCACTCAGGTGCCTGACATCATTCTCAGGTCTCTCATTCTCGCCTTCAGGTGTCTCACTCCCCCTTCAGGTGTCTCAGTCCTCCGTCAAGTGTCTCACCCTCCACCCAAGTGTCTCACACTCCACTTGGGTCTTTCACATCCCACTCAGCTGTCTCACGCCCCTCTCAGGTGTCTAACATCCCACTCAGTTGTCTCACATTCCACTCAGGTGTCTGACATCATTCTCAGGTCTCTCATTCCCGCCTTCAGGTGTCTCAGCCCCCCGTCAAGTGTGTGACACTCCACTCAGGTGTTTTACATCCCACTCAGGTGTCTCACGACCCTCTCAGGTATCTCACATCCCACTCACGTGTCTCACACTCCACTCGGGTGTCTCACACTCCACTCAGGTGTCTCACATCCCACTCATGTGTCTCACGCCCCTCTCAGGTATCTCACATCCCACTCATGTGTCTCACACTCCACTTGGGTCTTTCACATCCCACTCAGCTGTCTCACACCCCTCTCAGGTGTCTAACATCCCACTCAGTTGTCTCACATTCCACTCAGGTGTCTGACATCATTCTCAGGTCTCTCATTCCCGCCTTCAGGTGTCTCAGCCCCCCGTCAAGTGTCCACTCAGGTGTTTCACATCCCTCTCAGGTGTCTCACGCCCCTCTCAGGTATCTCACATCCCACTCAGGTGTCTCACATCCCACTCACGTGTCTCACACTCCACTCAGGTGTCTCACATCCCACTCAGGTTTCTCACACTCCACTCAGGTGTATCACATCCCACTCAGGTGTCTCACGCCCCTCTCAGGTATCTCACATCCCACTCAGGTGTCTCACATCCCACTCACGTGTCTCACACTCCACTCAGGTGTATCACATCCCACTCACGTGTCTCACACTCCACTCAGGTGTATCACATCCCACTCACGTGTCTCACACTCCACTCAGGTGTATCACATCCCACTCACGTGTCTCACACTCCACTCAGGTGTTTCACATCCCACTCAGGTGTCTCACGCCCCTCTCAGGTATCTCACATCCTTCTCAGATGTCTTACGCCCCCCTCAGGTGTCTCACGCCCCTCTCAGGTGTTTTACTCCCCCCCTCAGGTGTCTCACCCCCCGTCAAGTATCCCAAACTCCACTCACACCCTTCTTAGGTGTCTCACGTCCCCCTCAGGTATCCTCCCATAACTCACCTGAAGTGCCAGTGAGGCAGCGCGTCCTGCCAGGTATCCAGTGTCCTGATAACCTGTGATATTATCAGCGGCAGAGCCTCTTGTGACAGGATGGGGTCCCTGTTTCTTTCTGTCTGTGTTTGCTCTCCCAGACAGTCTGCTTTCTGTATTCCCAATTCCGACCTGGGCCGTCTGTGCAATCCTCACATCCCAAGTGGCATTCCCAGCTTGCAATCCACCATGGCACTGGTCAGACTGTGCATCCCCTTTGGATTCCTGACCCTGTGCCCACTCTCATGCCAGTGTATTGTGTAATCCTCTCACCAACCTGCCCTCTCTGGCTGCTCCTTCTTTTCCCACCCGTGCAATTGTTTCAGTAAAGCTGTGTTTTGGTTCCCCACGCGTCTCCTTGTGTCCGAATGCCTGTGTTTATGTTTAATCCTGTGTCTCCCCTCATAGGTTTGTGTGTCTCTGGTCCTCACAGGTTTGTGTGCGTCTCCCCTTGTCTGTCTGTGTGTCTGATACTCTGTCTCCCCCTATAGGCCTCTGTGTCTGCCACAGTCCCATATGGGATATTGTGTCTAGTCTGTATGTCCTTATGTATCTATTTATTTCTATATTTGTCTATTGCTACTTCAGACATATTTTTTCAGGTATTGGATGGGGTGACTTTATTTAATTTCTTTGTTTGGCACCCACGGCCTGTCTGTATACGCCCTACACTATTCTAGCACATTCTGCTTAGCTTAGATACACGTAGCCTTATTCAATTAGCTACTTGCAAATGCCTTCAATTCATAACTTTGGCTTTGGGTGTTTTTTTAAATAAATGTTTAAATGCATTCTATTGACTTAAGAATTCATTAGTGCCAATCACATATATAGTTGTCAACAGTGCGGGTTGTCAAAAGTTGTTGCTGTTGCTGGCAAGGAGCGCCGAAGGCGCTCATTGACAGCAACTGCAGACTTTAGGCCTGCAAATGCGGCCCCTCACGAAGCGAGGGGCCGCATTTGCGGAGGTGAAGGCTCCCACCGCGACCACAACATTTACGGACTTAGCATCCGCAAATACGAGCCGCGCCACAGAAATAAATATATTACAACCTCGCAAAAATACAACTTTAGCGGTCGAAACCTGCGCACATAAAAACACTAAAACCACAAAAAATACACACAACAAACACATACAAAGCTTACCCACAGCAAGGCAGGCACCAAGCACCTCTAAAAGTGAAGTTACAAGTCAATTTAAGTAGAAAGAGTTTAGACACACGAAAATCCCCTAAGTGAGAAAAAATGGCCGCCGGAAAAAACGAAAACGAGGCTACAGGACCCTAAACACGCAAAACACCACCAAACACATATGGATTTTCCTCAAAAGCCGTACGAGGTCCAAGAACAAGGACGCAAAATCAGCCACAGCCGCGTACCACATAGATTAGGCGCCATTTTACAACACTAACTGACACAATGCGGAAGTGCAGAGGTACCCTAATGGATTTTACTCGCGCACGCACACTATTACACTACACACATTGCTGACACTTACACAGCAGCTCCACAGCACTGATGCTGCAGGAACATCAAAACAGATTGTCAGCTCTTCAACACAATGCTTCCTGCATATATTACTTCCAAATAGGTAAAGTATATTCATTTATTAATGTATTATTTATTTCATTACCATACACCAAACAGCATTAGCTCACTTACAATTGAATTGCCGTCACTTTTTGACGGGCAATATTCTAGTAAGTAATATTTGCCGTATATGTAGCAATATTAAGAGTGGTTTTAAGTGTGTATACATTTACGAATTGGGCCCATAATGTCTTTTGATGGAACCCATACATTTTCTTGTCATTCATTCAGTCGACTTCCGTGACCCTATGGACTGCAGCACACCAGGCACATCTGTCAGCAACTGCCTCTCCCTCAAGCTCATGTGCATTGCTTCAATTACCTCAACTATCCATCTTCACATCTGCCATGCCCTTCTTCATGAGGCTTTATTTTTTCCTAGCATGAGCTTCTTTCTTAGGGAATCCTATCTTCTCGTGATATGGCCAATGGATTGTAACTATAAATTATTAGTTTGGCTGCACAGAAACATCTCGTACTGTCAGTTTAGGAGGTATACTGGTACGTGGGTTATGTTGGACTGGATAACCCAAAAGGCCAGGGCTGTGCCTATATCCACATACGTGCATGTTTTCCCTAATTCTCTTCTTCTCTCTCTACCACACATGAGTCCTAGGAATCTCACCATATAATGAGTCTAAAAGGGGTCTAGAGAGGCAGATTACCAAAGAAACCCAAACAGACTGGAATTAAATGGCTATGGAAGGTTCCCTGTTTGCATATCGACACATAATTTTATTAACAAGTGCTTAAAAGCAAACCATCCAAACAGTAACTGCAAAGGTGTGAACCCTTCTATCAGTGTTTCTATTGGTACTAGATGTACTAGTCAACAGCATGGAAGAAGCAGGTTTTCCAAGCAAGGTTAGCAAAACTCAATCCTTGAGGGTTGTGCCATGCTAGATAATTCCATGTGAGTTACATGTAAGTAAACTGATTGAAGAATTGATAAGCAACTGAGATACCCTGAAAATATGACATATTACTAATCCTCAAGGATTGGAGAGGGAAGAAGAAGAGAATGGGAAGATATAATTCTAGTACTATAAGGCTGGGCGATTATACTCAGAATGGGAGTTATATGCAGGAAGCATTATCATGTGTCCAGTGTTCCTGTTTAGGCCCCAACAAGGTATATATATAACAAAGAGAAGAGGGGTGGGGAGAGAGCGCACCAATTCCAAGTGCAAAATAACCGATATATTGTAATCCCAAACCCTTGTTCACAGAGATCAGTAGGTAAAGCTCTCACCTTTTCTAACCCAAGTCTATGAGGTTTATTTTACTTCCCAACACTTGTTGGCTTGTAGGTTGGTTCTTCTTCCCTCCGTGAACGTCGTATCTCTTCCAATAGAGTGTGGGTATTAGGGTAATGTATATGTGTACTTTTCAGAATATTACAACTCTATCAGTACATAATGGTGCCCGAATATAAATATTTTGGCCGGGTTTAATATATCCCCTTTGGAGTAATAATCAAAATACTATATAAAACATGGTTTCGATATAAATATTCAATGTATTCAATGTTTGTAAAAAAATGTAAATATAATAAAATATGTTCAATAGCAAAAAATAAGAATAAAAATGGCAAATTATACAGTGATTCCAATATTATAAAAAATAAAAAAAAATAGATAGGAAAAATACTGACAGACGCGTTTCTCCACTTTTATACTGCGGCTTTTTTAATTATCAAAAATACCTCAATGATATGAAATTTAAATGAAGAGTGTAAAGTTCAGTGCTTCTCTCTATGAGGCAAAAAAGGTATATATATATATATATATATATATATATATATATATATATATATATATATATACATACAGAGAGCACATGCTAACAAGTAGCCATGTATAAAGCGGTCTTTGGATTTAAGTTGCATTGTAGTTATATTAGCACTAGCGAATTGCCCGTCAAAAAATGACGGCAATCAAATCGTAAGGTAGCTGATGCTGTTTGGTGTGTAATACTAAAATATATAATAGATGAATAAATGAATATACTCTACCTATTTTGAAGCATTGTGTTGAAGAGCTGACAATCTGTTTTCATGTTTCTGCAGCATTAGTGGTGTGGAGCTGCTGTGTAAGCGTGATGAATGTGTGCAGTGTAAGAGTGTTCGTGCGCGAGACGAAACCGTTAGCGTAGTGGTGTACTTCCGCATTGGCGTAAAATGGCGGGTTATCTGTGTTATGCGTCTTTGCGGATTATCCGTCGGTGCTTCGTGGTGTTTTTCGAGTTTTGTGTGTTGTTTTGCGAGTGGGTTGTGGTGTTTTACGTGTTGAGAGTGCTGTAGCCTCATTTTCGTTTTTTTCGGCGGCCATTTTTTCTCTCGCTTAGCGATTTCACTGCACAAACCAGGTACCAACCTTGGCTAAGATTGAGTGTAGTGCCTCTGAAATGGCAGGTGAAGACCAGCACCTGACAAGTAAGAGGGGGGAAACAGACTTATGTAGCATTTTGAGTGACCCATGACCTTTTGGTCTGTGGAGGGTCCCATATTTTAGATTTTGCCCCAGCCTACGGGTTGGGGGAGCACGGTCATATATACAATAGCACTTGCATCACTGGTGGCAGATGTCCCCCTAGCGAAGATCCTGTCCTCATCGGAGGGCTCTGGCCTGAAGATAGAGGAAAGACTCCTCCATTCCTAGGGTGAGTGAGTAGGCAGATCTCAAGGTTTTCTGGATTTTTTGGCCAGAACAAAGGAGTCCTCAAGCCCCAATGCGGGAGGACCTGAAGGCTTCACTGGAGCAAGGCCACTATGGAGCACATAACTGCACAAGATGCACTCACTAAGAACACAGCCCGGGCATTCAATAGAAAAACAAAAAACATCAAAACAGTGACTGTGGGTAGGTTTCCTGGCTTGTGCATAATCAAATCCCATGCCTTGCTTAAAGCTGTGTAATACAGCGAGCATATGCTTAAAAGGAGCCATGTATAAAGCTATATTTGCATTCAAGAGTGAGATGCAGATGGCACAACATCCCTCCCATCCTGAGTATAGTCTCCCAGCCTTATAGTACTAAAATGATATATATAAAATGATATATATATATATATAATATTTAACCAATGAAACTCCTTTGCACAGTGTACTTAGAATGATTTGTTTCTTTTCTACACTAGGAATATATATATATATATATATATATATATATATATATATATATATATATATATATATATATTAGTCAATATTAGCACACTGATTGTTACCTACTGTCAAATTCTGCATGTCTATAACTTTACACTATGCTATATAATAGAGGATTTTGCTCAGTTTTTTGCACATTACCCTAAATTAAGCCCCTTCTCTGCCCCTCTCACAGATCTCTTTACAGGCTGTGGAATCAGATTACTGTTTTCTGCAGCTGCAGTTTAACCTGTCACTAACCATTAAATTAAATATATGCTCTGAAAAGTGATTTATACATAGCATATGGGCACTGATTTATTATCACGCTATACAGATAGACTCTCAGTTATTACAGTGGTTAGAGTTAAAGAGATACTGACATAATAAACCATTAGGGTTCATTCTGAATCCAGCATATTGGAACCAGTGTGTGACTGTTTGACCTTTGTCTGTTTTTGGTACTTGTTTTATGCCTGTTTGATCTCTGTTTTTGGTGCCTGTTTTATGCCTGTTTGACCTATGTCTGTTTTTGGTGCCTGTTTTATGCCTGTTTGATCTCTGTTTTTGGTGTCTGTTTTATGCCTGTTTGACCTCTCTGTCTGTTTTTGGTGCCTGTTTTATCTCTGTTTTTGGTGTCTGTTTTATGCCTGTTTGACCTCTCTGTCTGTTTTTGGTGTCTGTTTTATGCCTGTTTGACCTCTCTGTCTGTTTTTGGTGCCTGTTTTATCTCTGTTTTTGGTGCCTGTTTTATGCCTGTTTGACCTCTCTGTCTGTTTTTGGTGCCTGTTGTATCTCTGTTTTTGGTGCCTGTTTTATGCCTGTTTGACCTCTGTCTGTTTTTGGTGCCTGTTTTATGCCTGTTTTTGGTGGCTGTTTGACCTCACTCTATTTGTGGCATCCTATGTACTTCTGCTTCACCTTGCTTTACCTTTTGGTGTCCGTGTATGCCTGTTTGATATCTGTGTGTTTTTGTGCCTGTTTTATGCCTGTTTGACCTATGTCTGTTTTTGGTGCCTGTTTTATGCCTGTTTGATCTCTGTTTTTGGTGTCTGTTTTATGCCTGTTTGACCTATGTCTGTTTTTGGTGCCTGTTTTATGCCTGTTTGATCTCTGTTTTTGGTGTCTGTTTTATGCCTGTTTGACCTCTCTGTCTGTTTTTGGTGTCTGTTTTATGCCTGTTTGACCTCTCTGTCTGTTTTTGGTGCCTGTTTTATCTCTGTTTTTGGTGCCTGTTTTATGCCTGTTTGACCTCTCTGTCTGTTTTTGGTGCCTGTTTTATCTCTGTTTTTGGTGCCTGTTTTATGCCTGTTTGACCTCTGTCTGTTTTTGGTGCCTGTTTTATGCCTGTTTGACCTCTGTCTGTTTTTGGTGCCTGTTTTATGCCTGTTTTTGGTGGCTGTTTGACCTCACTCTATTTGTGGCATCCTATGGACTTCTGCTTCACCTTGCTTTACCTTTTGGTGTCCGTGTATGCCTGTTTGATATCTGTGTGTTTTTGTGCCTGTTTACTCCTGCTTTGCCTTGTTCTTGTGAATATCTCTTAGATCGTGTTCTTTATTGAGGCCTATGTATGTCTGTTCGACCTTGCTATATTTTTCGTTGCCTGTTTATGATTGTTCGACTTCTGTCTGTTTTTGGAGCCTCTTTGGTGCCTGTCGTATGCCTGTTTGACCTCACTCTGTTTTTGGTGCCTGCGTCTATATCTACTTGGCCATTGGCACCTGTTTATACCCGTTTGGTCTCTATTTTTATGTTTATTTCCACCTTTTTGTTATCTGACAGATGTGTGTGAGTCAGTTCAGCCACCTCCCTTCTTGGCTTCTATGTGTGCTAGTTTGGCCTCTGTTTTTGGCACTGTTTGTGCACGTTTGCTCTCTGACAGATTTTTGTGCTTATTTGCAACCGTATGTTCTTGGCCCCTTTCTGCAAATTTTGCTGCTGTTTTTGGTGCCTATTTGAACACCAATTTATGCCTGTTTGACTTTGCTCTATTTTAATACCTGCGTATGCCTGTTTTTGATGCCTCTTTGATTCCTTTTGTATTGTTAGACCTCACTCTACTACCTGTTTGGAGTTGCTCCATTTTGGAATAAGTTTGTGCCTGCTTGATGTTTTGATGCCTCTGTGGTTCCTGTTTTGCTTTAGTTTTGGTGCCTGTGTTTTCCTTCTTGGCCTTGCTCTCCTTTTTGATCCCTGTGTATACCTAATTGACTTCCATCTGTTTTTGGTGACTGTGCATGCCTCTTTGGTCTTGCTCTATCTTTGGTGCCTATGTATGTCTGTTTTGCTACCATCTGTTTTTGGTCTCTCCTTGGTGCTTGTGTTCTCCTCCTTGGATTTACATCTTAGGTGCCTGTGCGCATCTTTTTAGTCTAGTGTTTGCTGACTATATTTCTGAATTGGTCACTGAATTTAAGTAGCCATTTATATTGTATTATATTTCCTAGTACTAGAGACCCTCTGTCTATAACACTTCATATAGAGAGCTGTATGTACATAGCTCCCAACATTTAAAATGGCCAAAGAGGTACACTTAGGTTTTGTGACGCCATCGCTCCATATAGAAATATATTCTGTAAAACAACGATTTCTACTACATTTTCAGAGAAAACAACAGGAGGAACCAGAGAACGAGGGACATAATCAGGGCTTGCCCATATATGTGGGAGTTTCCATCAAAAGAAGTATACTTGGGCGATATAATGTTATGCTACCAGTGGCGTAGCTAGAGCTTTTGCTGCCCGGGGCTGTCTCGGGCTTTGTGCTCCCCCTCCCCGTGTCCTCCTTGGGTGCCAATATTACGTTTAACGGTATATATATATATATAGTAAATAAAAAGTACATCTGTGATCAAATTTGAATGTCTAAAGCAAGTTAAAAAACCTGTTTCCAGCTCAGAGTTCCGAGAAAAACAGTTATTACAAAAGTGAGTACACCCCTCACATTTTTGTAATCATTTTATTATATCCTTTTATGTGACAACACTGAAGAAATGACACTTTGCCGTTCCTTCAAAATAACTTAAAACCCAGCCATTAATGTCTAAACCGTTGGCAACAACAGTGAGTACACCCCTAAGTGGAAATGTCCATTGGGCCCAAAGTGTCAATATTTTGTGTGGCCACCATTATTTTCCTGCACTGCCTTAACCCTCATGGGCATGGAGTTCACCAGAGTTCACAGGTTGCCATTGGAGTCCTCTTCCACTCCTTCATGATGACAGAGCTCCACATCACAGAGCTGGTGGATGTTAGAGACCTTGCACTCCCCCACCTTCCGTTTTGAGGATGCCCCACAGATGCTCAATAGGGTTTAGGTCTGGAGACATACTTGGCCAGTCCATCACCTTTATCCTCAGCTTTTTAAGCAAGGCAGTGGTCATCTTGGAGATGTGTTTGGGGTCGTTATCATGTTGGAATACTGCCCTGCGGCCCAGTCTCCGAAGGGAGGGGATCATGCTTTGCTTCAGTATGTCACAGTACATGTTGGCATTCATGGTTCCCTCAATGCACTGTAGCTCCCCAGTGGCAGCAGCACTCATGCAGGTCCAGACCATGACAATCCCACTACCATACTTGACTGTAGGCAAGACACACTTGTCTTTGTACTCCTCAGCTTGTTGCCGCCACACACGCTTGACACCATCTGGACCAAATAAGTTTATCTTGGTCTCATCAGACCACAGGACATGGTTCTAGTAAACCATGTTCTTAGTCTGCTTGTCATCTTTAGAAGAGGCTTCCTTCTGGGCCATGCAGACCAATTTAATGCAGTGTGCGGCGTATAGTCTGATCACTGACAGGCTGATCCCCCCCACCCCTTCAACCTATGCCTCAATGCTGGCAGCACTCATACGTCTATTTCCCAAACACAACCTCTGGATATGACGCTGAGCATGTGCACTCGACTTTGTTGGTCGACCATGGCGAGACCTGTTCCGAGTGGAACCTGTCCTGTGAAACCGCTGTATGGTCTTGCCAGCGTGCTGCGGCTCAGTTTCAGGGTCTTGACAATCTTCTTATAGCCTAGGCCATCTTTATGTAGAGCAACAATTCTTTTTTTAAGATCCTCAGAGAGTTCTTTGCCATGAGGTGCCATGTTGTAATTCCAGTGACCAGTATGAGAGAGTATGAGAGCGATAACACCAAATTTAACACACCTGCTCCCCATTCATACCTGATACCTTGTAACACTAACGAGTCACATGACACGGGGTAGGGAAAATGGCTAATTTGGCCCAATTTGGTCATTTCCACTTAGGGGTGTACTCACTAATTTACACTGTTATACAGGCTGTACACTTACTACTTTACACAGTGTCATTTCTTCAGTGTTGTCACATGAAAAGAAATAATAAAATATTTACAAAAATGTGAGGGGTGAACTAACTTTTGTGAGATACTGTATATATAATGCATGATGTTGGCACTAGAGGGGGACTCCTTTTATATATATATATATATATATATATATATATGTATAGCTCCCTCCCTTTGTTCTGTCCCTTCTCCCTCTCTCTCCTTCTCCCTCTCCTTCTCCCTCCCTCTCCTACTCCGTCTCTTTCCTTATGCCCTCCCTTCCTTCTCTTCCTCTCCCCTTCTCCCTCTCTTCTCTCACCTTGTCCCTCTCTTCTCTCTCTCCTTCTCCCTTCCTCTCCCTCTCTCTCTTTCTCCCTCTCTCTACTTCTCCCTCTCACTTCTCCCTCTCTCTACTTCTCCATCCCCCTTTCTCTATTCCCTCCCCTGCTCCCTCTCTTTCAATTCTTCTCCATCTCCCTTCTTCCTCTCTCTATTTCTCACTCTCCTTCTCCACCTTTCCTTCTAACGTCTGTCTTTCGCTTATCCTTCCTTCCTCTCTCTCCCTTCCCCCTCTCTTTCTCCCTTCTGTCTCTCTCCCTTCTCTCCCTTTCCTTCTCCCTCTCTCTCCCCTTCTTTCTCTCCCGTCTCTCTCCTTCTCTCTCTCTCTCCCTTCTCTATCCTCTCTCTTTCTCCATCTCTCTCCTCTCTCTCTCTCTCCTTTCTCTATCTCCTCTCTCTCTCCCTCCTCTCTCCCTTCATTATATCTCCATCTCCCTCCCCTTCCTCTCTCGCTCTCCCTCTCCTTTCTCTCTCTCCCTCTCTCCCTCCCTGTCTCTCCATCTCTCTCCCTCCCTCTAATTTGTCCTCATCTATCTCTCCTTCTTCTATATCTCTCTCCCTCCCTGTCTCTCCATCTCTCTCCCTCCCTCAAATTTGTCTTCATCTATCTCTCCTTCTTCTCTATCTCTCTCCCTCCCTGTCTCTCCATCACTCTCCCTCCCTCTATTTTTTCTTCATCTCTCTCTCCTTCTTCTCTCTCGATCTCTCCCTCCCTATCTCTCCTGTTTCTCTTTCTCTCCTTCCCCTCTCTCCCTCCCTGTCTCTATCCCTATTTCTCCCTCTCCTTTCTCTCTCTCTTCCCACACCTCATCATTTCTCTCCCTCCCTCTCTCTCCCTCCCTGACTCTCCATCTCTCTCTCCCTCCCTAACTCTCATTTCTCTCTGTTCATCTCCCTCCCTCCTTCCTCTCTCTCTTTTCTATCTCTCCCTCCCGTCTCTCTCTTTCCATCCTTATATCTCCTTTCTCTCACTGCGTCCCTCTCCCTCCCTCTTTCCTCTCTCTCCTTTCTATCTCTTCCTCCCTCTCTTTCTCTGTGTCTCTCTCTCTCTCTCCCTCCTTTCTCTCTCTCCATCTCTCTCCCCTATCTCTCCTTTCTCTCTCTCTCTGTTCATATCCTGCCCTCCTTCCTCTCTCTCCTTTCTATCTCTTCCTCCCTCTCTCCCCCATCTCTCTCTCTTACTCCCCTTGTCTCTCTCCCTCAATGCCTCTTCTCTGTCTCTCTCTCTTTCCCTCACTCCCCCTTGCCTTACCATGCCTTCATGCTGTCAGTGTGTGGCTCCTCCCCTGGCGGCTCCTCCCTGGGCCAGCCCCTGCTCTGTCTAGTCAGATGAAGGCGCAGGCGGGGCATTTTGCTGATGCAGCACTTAAACAATATGGAGTTTTTTTTATGTTTTCCCCATCCACTCTGGCACAATAATGGGGATAATTGCTTATAGTGATTGTTACGCTTACTATTAAAAACAGTATGCAGTTTAAAAAATATAAAAGTTATATATAAAATAATTTTTCTTGCGTTTTAATATGTCTTTTTTGTTCTCAGGCAGAGTTGTTTTTCTTCACACGCCTGTCACACATCTTGTCAGAGGGCATGGCCAGCTCTACCTAGGGGCTTGGCCATCGTTAAATTTGCAAGCAGGCTGGGTTATGATGTCACAGGCTCTAACACCACTGTATACAAAGGGGTCAACTATATTGTAACATGCTTTCAATTGCCCCATAGGCCCCGCCCGGTGCATAAGCCATCATAGCCCCTTCCCTTTACAGAGCATGCTCAGTCTGGACCATAGTCTGACTGGTCATACTTTTATTTTAGTTCAGCATCCAGGCCGAGCTGACCACGCCCTACAATAGGCACAGGGAGGTGGAGTTAATTAGCTCTGCTTGATGGGAAAACTGACATGTTCAAAGGTAAGAAAGGTGTGAACTTTTAATTATTTTTAACTGTATACTGTTCTTATGCCTAGGACGACACCCTTGAGAATCCTGTGATTCCAGAGAAGTGCTGTGGTGTTGCAGGTTGCCATGGCAACAGTGACAGTTGTAAAGGGAACTTTAGTTTTGTACATGACAGTGCTACAAGTGCAATTTTGAGCTCAGAGGAATGGGAATCCCTAGCACCAATACACATAAACTTGCAGATGAGAGGAGCTAGCCATTTATTGGCCAGTTCAGCTGGTCTCTCCTCTTGACAAACTGATGGTAGCAGTGAGGTCGGCGCTGTCAAGGGGGAAAGCCAAGCAACAGAACAGGTCCAGTATGATGAGCTCAGCATAACCAAACTAAGAGAGCTCATCTGCAGCAGTCTGTGAATGCCATTATGGCATAGCTGCACAACCTGGATGGCATAGATACACGACTTGGATGCGGAGCAATCCCCCAGGGAAGAACCCGTTTATGAGGCTGCCTTGTGCCTTGCTAAGGACATAGAGGTGACCAGGAGGTACAGCTATCGGATTGCCCTGAAGGCTATGATTATAGTTTTTGTGGACCAGGAGAAAGATTGCTTTCCTAGGTCATTTCAACAGGTGTATGTCACTTAATGCTGTGACCAGGGGCAGATCTACCGCCGGTGCATTACACCAGGGCCGTTACTCTGTGAGGGTCCCCATCAGCAGCATCATTTACCCCTCAAAACCCCCAGGTCCCCATGTCACACTATTTACCCCCTCTCCTTCTTTTACTTGTGCCTTGTTGTCTCTGTCCCGGATCCCATTGCTCAGAGGTTGGTTATCCTTCCCCTGCCGGAGCTTCATACTATAGGGGAGGGGAGTTCCTAGTGATGTCACGTGACCCTGCAGTATGAAGCTCCTTCAGGGGAAGGATACCCAACCTCTGAGCAATGGGATTGAGGATAGGTGGACTGGATTTTTTTATAGGTTTTTTGGGGGTTGAATAGTGCTCCTGAGGGGGACCTGGGGGGTTGGGGAGTTAATATTGCTGCTGAGGGGGCCCTGTGGGGTGAAACTCTGAGGGAGTTAGAGGTGAATGGTGCTGCTGAGGAGGGCCTCGGGTTGTTGGGGGTAAATATAGCTGCTAACAGGGCCCTGGGGGGTGAATATGGCTGCTGAGGGGGTTGGAAGTTTTTTTCGGAGGGATTAAATGATGCTGCTGAGGGGGCCCTGGTTTTTTTTTTGGGGGGGGGATAGTGCTCCAGAGGGGGATCAGGGGGGTTGGGGAGTGAATATTGCTGCTGAGGGGGCCCTGGGGGTTCGGGGGTGAATATGGCATCTGAGGGGGTTGGGGGGTGAATGGTGCTGCTGAGGCTGGCCTGGGGGGGGGGGGGGGTTGGGTGTGAATATAGCTGCTAACGGGGCCCGGGGGGGTGAATATGGCTGCTGAGGGGGTTGGGGTGAATGGTGCTGCTGAGTGGGCCTGGGGGGATTGGGGGTGAATGATGCTGCTGAGGGGGGCATGGAGGTGTTGGGGGTGAATGGTGCTGCTGAGGGGGCCTGGGAGGTGAATGGTGCTGCTAAGGGTAGCCTGGGAGGTTGGGGTGAATGGTGCTGTTGAGGGTGAATGGTGCTGCTGAGGGGGACCATTCACTACATAAAAGAACATTTCACAAATTTAGTTATATATATATATAAACTAAATATATATATATATATATACAGTGGATATAGAAAGTCTTCACACCCCTGTTAAAATGTCAGGTTTCAGTGCTGTAAAAAAATTAAACAAAGATAAATCATTTCAGAACTTTTTCCACTTTAATGTGACCTATAAACAGGTGTATGCTGGCAGGTGTATGCTGACTCCTATTTAACACAATTTTGAATGTGCTTAATTCTGAACACAGCTACATCCCCAGTTCTACAGAAACCTGACATTTTAACAGGGGTGTGACTTTTTATATCCACTATATATATATATATATATATATATATATATATATATATATATATTTATTTCTTTATATATACAGTATATGTATGTGTGTATCTATATCTATATATATCTATCTATATATATATATATATATATATATATATATATATATATATATAAAAGGCACTGGAGGGTGGCCCAGGGTGTCAAAAACAATGTTTGCCCCTCCTCCCTGGCCCTCCATTCACTAGCTCCTCCACTGGCTGTGACGTCACATGCTGGGGTTTCTGTACCGTAGGAGCGTGGTATTATTGGTGTACAAGTGGGAACGCTTTAATCTCTGACTGGCAGTTGAGTAACGAGGTGGTTTTGGGGCATAGGGAACCCATTTTATACAATTCTAACTTTCCATTTCTTCCCAATTTCAAATTAAATTTGATCATTCAGATAGTTTTTTATATAAACCTTTTCTGTCAATTATCACATACTACTAATGATGGGAACCTATTATTAGTTTATTTCTTAAATTCTATTATGTGATTGCAAATGGTCAAATCTCCTAATCATTAGTAACATCGTTTTGGGATTATTTATGCTCATTATAATAATTGGAAACATTCATATAAAAAGAAACTATTCTTATACTTATGCTTGTATATTTATAGATAAGCATCTTTTGTACATAGCATAGGACTGCAGCACCAAGTAGTTCCCAGTGATTTTCTCCCTCCAATACGGGTACTACCACAATATTTTATGTTTTATTCATTATTCATATTCGCCAAATCATTTTATTTGTTTTCATTGAATCACTTATTTTAATTAGCTAAATATAGGTTATATTTCATTTACATTTCCTGTAGTGAACTGTCCTTAGTTTGCAGAAATATATATATATTATTCTAAAGAAGCTGTTAGTGGGAAAGCACTGGTTAAAATTCCCTCTTTCTATATATTTAACAAAAATGCTTCTCTATTTCCTGTTTCCCTACAGAGGGGTCCCTGAAGAGTCCACAAGGTTCTCCCCCTTTGAACTATTCTACGACGGGGTGCGAGGGGGCCTGGACCTGTTAAAGGAGTTTTAGGAAGTATCCACCGGGGAGGACCCTCCTGTAGTGCCATATGTGCTGCGGCTAAGAGTTAGTCTGGAGACACTGACTGGGCTAACCAAGGAGCTGTTATGATCAGGAAGCCTGGGCTAGGGAATTCTAGGTAGCCCAGCAAGTATTAATGTTAGTACACAATCCCCTGAACAACCCCCTTCCAAATTGTCTGGAAACTAGGTGGCACCACCTATTTGGTAGCCCTGGATGAGTTACAGTAGATTCAGAAGGCAATCCTCGTAAATATGCTAAAGCCATGATAATGCCAAAGAGGATGCCCTGGCTGGTCCTTTGGACCCCCTGTCATGGACCCCTTTTCTCCAGCCTGGGTGTTGGCCCATTAAGCCCATCAAAGCACAGCCTTTTTAGCTCCACCACTGTATTATCTGCATGGACACCTCTAACTTCAAGCTGTTCCCCAGAGATTGGCTATGCGGCTCTTGGGAAGAGGAACCTAAAAGTCATCTGGGCCCTAAAGAAACAGCCCTACCATAACTTTACTATCTGATCCAGGCAGTTTTTTTTTTTTCATCATTCAGTCGTTTCTGACTCTCAGTGACTTCATGAACCATAACACACCAGGCACATCTTTATGTCCATGGTCATGCTGATCCACTCGGTTTTTATAGTAGAGATAATGAAGTGGGTTGGCAGTTCCTTCTCTAGTGGGCCAGAGAATATTCCTAGGTAATCTCTTATCAAAGTACTGACCAGGCCCAACCCTGCATGACTTCAGAGTGGTGTGACCTCTTGGTTCTCTGAATGGAATCAAACCCAGGTTGCAGTGGTGAAAGCACCAAATCCTAACCTCTGGACCACCAGGGAACTATAGAGGCAGGGTAGAGCTCATCAAAATGCTGATGGCCCTTTAAATGGTTGCTTTAGGCAATTTTTTGTTTTGTATACTACCAGAATGCATTCCAACGCTCAGAGTTTATTCAGCAAGAAAAGGCTATTGTACAGTGACTGCAAATCCTAAGAATATGGTTGAACTCCTGAGTCTCAGGATCAGATCAGGAACACTCAGTCTAGGCCCCTCTTCCTCTGTCAGGCACGCTCCACCCGTGGCATACTGTCAGGAACACTATCATTTTTATTCAGAGTTTTTCCAGGAAAATATATAACCAAAACTTAAGATGTGGTTTCTACTGAAATATCTCCCCTACACAAAATACATCTACAATACAAACTTCAAAAATAAATTAAATTACAATAAGAAGCTAAGATTACGCTCAATAATTGCCACTTATACCGGGATACTTAGAACAGGTGAGATGCTAAACAAGTGGTTAAAGCAAACTAAGATAATCACATATATAGTTGTGAGCAAGCGGGTTGTCGCTAATGCTGAGGGCTCACGTAGCGGGCCTGCGGCCCTCGCGAAGCCAGCAACTACGGACCTGGCAAAATTTATGGACTTACGAGGAAAACAAATATGAGACGTGGAACTTAGAAAAAAAAACATTACGATCTCGCAAAAATACGACCCGAAACCTGCGCACATGAAAACATTAAAAACACAATAAATACACACAACAAATACATAAAAAGCTTACCTACAGCAAGGGGGGGCACACAGGACCTCGAAAACTGAAGTTACACCTCAATTTTCCTCGAAATACAAGAGTTTAGACACCCGAAAATCCCCTAAGCGAGAGAAAAAATGGCCGCCGAAAAAACGAAAACGAGGCTACAGGACTCTAAAGCCGCAAAACACCACCAAAAAAAGACGGATGCGACACAAGAACAAGTACGCCAAATCAGCCACAGACGCGTACCACACATTAGGTGCCATTTTACAACACTAACTTACACAATGCGGAAGTACACAGCTACCCTAACGGATTTGGCTCGCGCACACACACTATTTACACTACACACTGCACTCATTACTGACACTTACACAGCAGCTCCACAGCACTCAAAACACACATTGTATGCTGCAGCAACATCAAAACAGATTGTCAGCTCTTCTGCACAATGCTTCCTGCATATATTACTTCAAAATAGGTAAAGTATATTGATGTATTATTTTATTTCCTATTTCATTAGCATTAACAAAATAAAACAATGCTCATAGCACACAAACAACCAACAACCTTGCAATGAGCGCTAAAGGCGCTCATTGCGAGCCACATGATGAGCGCCAAAGGTGCTCAGCGCGAGGCTCGCAATGAGCGCCGAAGCATCTTGGAACACCAACAAAATTTACCGCCCTTGCAATCTTATTGCCGCCATTTTTTGACGGGCAAGTCGCTAGTACAATATATTGTGATGCACGTACAGCAATGCGTGCTCTACTTGTTTTTTTAAAGCAATGTTTCATATGTTTAAATTCTTTACTTTGAGTAGAGGGTGTTTTTGATGCATTACAAAAAGTGTAAAGTGATTTTTTTTACAATTTAGCAAACTGTGACACAGCTGGACACCTCACTTCAAATGTCCTTCAGTGGGAAGAAACTGTCGGATTTATGATACACCAGCTGTGGCTTTAAAGGGGTTCTGGATTTTACTACAGTATATAATATACTAGTGTATCTATTTACTTTAATGTACTTTATTTTATTAAAAAGTGCTTAAATGCTCAGTTTTACTGACTAAAATTAAACAAATAGGTCTTGTATGGGTCTGCCCTCTGCAGCACATGAAGACATACTAACCAAATAGTGACCATCTCACAGAAAATTCTGCAAAGTGCTGATGAGACATCATCCCTGATAGGCTAGGACACTACACTGCACATCCAGCTCTACAGAGTCTGTATCTGCATACACAGTAAGGAGACCCGTACATTGCCTATTTCTTTGATTTTAGGCAGAGCTTATAAGCGCTACTTAATTAAATAAACTACATGAAAGTAAATACACAGGGATATTATATATCCAGAACAATCCAGAAACAAATGGAATTGATCAATATTGCCCATCAAACAGAGCACCAAAAAAAAAACCGAAAAAAAACCCCATTTTGAATCTGTAAAACTAATAGATATTTCACTAGTTTATAATAGTTTTTATTTAACCCACTTAATCATCAAACAGTACTAACTAATGTCTGTGTGGAGCTTCTCAATGAAATCAAAACCACTCTGCAAATGGCGCAACAAAAATACCTATTACTTTTTATTCTTTAGACATACTAGGGAGCAAAAGTAAAAATATGAAATGTATTGTTACAGTGGGGGGAATATAAAAGCATTTAGAAGGAGCTTGTCATTTATTGTCCATTCAGAGTCAGCTTGTCCCCATAAACCTAATAAATTCCATGGTGAAAAGAGCACCACATTTTTTAGGAGTTCCTTTTTAGCCAGGAACCAATGCAGCCTGTATTTCATTCTGGAGAAATGGCGTCCCTCTTGGGAATAGTGATACATAATCTGCCTTTCCTTACAGAGAACCAGGAGCGGGCGGCTGCTATAGGCACTAATGGTAATTGAGTTTGGCCTTTTCAACCAGAGTAGCAGTAATCAAACCTCAAAGTTAAAAAGACTTTTTACAAGGATCATTACAGAGGTTGACATAATAAGCTGCACGGATAATATTGCTCAGTGGTGCATAGCAACGATATACAGTATAATAATATAGCACATACCAGAGCTGGATTAGGAATGACACAAGTCTGCAGACTGATGAAGTAGGAGGTGAGGATGGGTAATGGTGCTGGACTGTATTTGTATGTGATGTATTGGGGCAGAACAAGCAGTCAAGCTTTACAATGACACTCTACTGTATGCCATAGAGAAAAATACACATATCCTTACATTATTTAGTATATATATATACATATATATATATATATATATATATATATATATATATATATATATATATATATATATATATATACAGTATATATATCATTCATCACTTTTGTGACACTTGTGAATTTTTGCCCTGAAACAGTAATTTTCCATTGTAAGGCATTAGTTATGAAATAGTTAAGTCTACATGACCCATGACTTAGCAACTTCAATTACAGAAAGAAACAGCTCTCAGTCATAATTAAATATATATTTTCACTCACCCCAAGGTCTAATAAGCGTTATCTACTGCGCACAAGTGTATAATATAAAGTAGATATAAGCAAATATTTTCCAAAGTATGTGTTATATTCTTATTGGATATCATATATAAATAAGCTGTCATTGGTTGCTAGTGGGTTATGCCATGTAGCTAGATGGGGGGGGGGGGGGTTGTTTATTTCATTGTCTTATGTAAACAAGTATAAAAAGCTTTGTCTGAATATATTTCTGTCACTAGCAGTTCAGTGATTCAGTCAGCAACAGACATTTTGGATGTTCTCTTGTTGCTGATCACGTTTTTTGTAATATATTTTAAAAACAATTAAAGGACTCTGTTTTTTGGTGTCATGCCTAGGATTCGGATGAAGAAGTGGTATTTGAGTATGATTTTTTTCCGACAACACCCACTGGGGGTATGGTGGGAGAGATAAAAAGAGCTGTTACTTAGTCCGCCTTCCTTCTCCACAGAAATGTCCTTCTGCAGACAACAGAAATCACACCTATATCTCAAGTTTTGTGTTAAAATCGACACAGACTCCGCACATTATACTATTCACCAAATGCTCCCACCTCTGTAATTTCTCCATTATCCCCAGTCAACCTGTAAAGTCAGCAAAGGGGTTTTGATCGATCACCACAGTGAATTTTCATCCAAAGAGTTGTAGCTTTTCAAAACGCATATGATAGCCAGGAATAGAATACCTCCCAGGGAGTTTTTTGATTAGGTAAGTCACTGTATACTTTTTCCCTTGTTCATCTACATGACTCAATACCCCTCAGTCGTAGTCCGTAGGTGGACCAGGGTCCGTTGTAGTCTGGGTAACCAGAACAGGGTGGCAGGTTAGGGCTGCTTTGAGGGCACAGAAGGTATCATCACAGGCAGGGGTTCACTAGCTCATACAAGGCAACTTCTTTCCAGTCAGGTTGGTGATGGACTTGGTGATAGTAAATAGCAGTACCCAGGAAAGGCATTACGTGGCTTTTATCCTCAGAACAGACCATTTAGCTATCCCTTCTAAGCGGGTTCTGGACTTATCATGGCACTACCCTATTTTCACAAAATGACAATTATCTGAGTTAATGGTGAGACTGGCTTGCTGACTTTTAATGAAGACTTGCCCTAGGTGAAGCAGATGTTCCTCCCAAGAGGGATATAAATGGCTATATCATATAAGTATACATGGGAGAAGGGATGTTCATCCCAAAGAGTGTAACAGTGAACTGGTATAACCCAAAAGGGTTATAACCAATAGCCCTTGGATAAGTCCAGAGTCATTTATTTTGTAGCTGAGTAGTACAGAGGAGGGGCTAACCTGCTATCTGCATGGTGAACTTGGGTTCGATCTCCAAGCCTGCTCACTCTCTCTCTCTACTGGCTGATCTTATACATCAGCCCCCCTGCTAATTCAGTGGCAGCTATTCTCACCCAATACCAGTGTAGTAACTTACCTCCTTGTCCAGTCAGTCACTTACAGCCAATGACAGAGAAAGTCCTCCCGGATGATCAAGTTGCTGACCATCTTCAATTACTCTCTGCAACTCCTGTAGAATGACTGCCTGAGTTTTTGATCCCATCATCTTGATCCCTCGGGCCTTGATCTTTTCATGTCATGTTGAGACAATCCCAATGCTGCCACCAGTTTGTCTCAACATAGGACCAGCTGGATATCCTTACAAATTAGCACCGCTTATGTCCTCAGATCAAAGCAGTTCTGTTGACCCCAACACATGGGATCCAGGAACAGGATCACCAAACTCCACCACTTTAATATTCCACCCAAAAAACACAAATGTGTTATATGTGTCCTCAAGGGCAATCACCTCACAGTTGGTACACCCCAGGGAACTTCCTAATAAACACTTCATACCAATGTGATTAAATGATAAGTAAAATCAATAGGAACATATCTCTTTAAATGAATAATTTGAACATGAATATACAGATCAGGGTAGGCCCATGAAAATTCGGGATTCCATAGGTACGTGACAGGATGAGAAGAGATTCTTTGGAATTTGGGAAGGAAAGAGAAGATCAAATGGGAGTAACACTCTGGGAGAGATGTAAGAAAAGCTACAAAAATGGAAAGAAGCTAGGCGGTAGATCTGAGAGATAAATAAGGGGTAAGAGAGTGTAAGGCAAATAGAGAACATAGAGAGAAAGGACAATATATGGGCCATCATTCCAGAACAACAGAACCAACAGTTCATGTGCAGTAATACTACTCCGAAACAAGAGAGAAAATGTTTTATTCCCTCTTGCTATTTTGTACCACAGACCTATTGTACTGGAATATGTTTTCTTTTTCACACATGAGGACACTGCAAATATTGAAATCTCTTTTTTCTATGATTCGTTCTTTACAGTAGAACTGTTGGATTCGTGTATGACCTCCTGCTCTGACACTTCTCTATATCTGATATATGCTTCCCTCCTGAGTTTTTTCAATCACTGAATGTGAACATTTTATCATATTTCCCAGCTCCTCTCCAGACTGTACATACTAATTACCCTGAACTAATGACACTCATAAAATGGTTATTAAAATGTCATATTGTAGCGTTGAGAAATGTATGCGCTCCAAGCAGAAATATGTTTATTTAAGCAAAATTTATAACTGCGGAAATACCATTTAACATACATAGAATTTCTAAACGGAGACAAATGAAATAAAATAAAATTATTACTGTCTAGTTTGTTTTAATAAAAATCCTTACCATGTTATCTAATACAAGTCTGTTTTCTATCATTTTACAATTTTTTTTGGTTATGGTACCAAGCTTGGGTTACAGAGGCACAAAAGTAGATGTCAATCTATCTATTGATCTCCAAGCAGTGACAGCTATCAAGGCATATAGAGCAAGACCTGCACAGTCCTCAAGAATGATTTGTTCCTAATACATTGAGTCATTGTCTTGAGTACTGTCTACACAAAACTAGGTATGCTCAGACCCAAGTGACTGCACTCAAGACAATCGACATAATGTCTCAGGGCATAATCAACTAATTAAGGCAATGATCATTCATGGAAAAAGATTAGAATCTTGGTTTGTGGGTGGATCAGAAATCTGACAACTAAATGTTGGTTTATCATATGAAAATTTAATTTGTTAAATGTACAGAATATATGAAATATTTCGGGCTTACTTGTTTGATTTTTAATCACATATATAGTTGTGAGCGTACAAGTTATTGCTAATGCTTGCGGGCGCCGCGGGCCTCAGTTGCTGGCATGGAGCGCCAAAGGCGCTCCTTGCCAGCAACTGCGACCCTCGCAAACTTTACGTCGCAACGCAAACAACACGACACACCAACTACGACCCTCGCAAACTTTACCTTGCAACGCAAAAAACATACGAGACACGTTACCACACATTATGACCTCGCAAAAATGGGACGCAACTAGCGAACATGACAAAATTCAAAACACAATAAATACACACACCACATACATAAAAAGCTTACCTACAGCAAGAGGAAGCATCCAGGACCTCAAAAAAACATCTTACACCTTCAATTAACTAAAAATAAAAGAGTTTAGACACTAAAAAATTCGCTAAGCGAGAGAAAAAATGGGCGCCGAACAAAACGAAAACGAGGCTACAGCTCTCTAAACACGCAAAACACCACAAGAAACTCGCAAGACACCACAAATGACCTACGGATAATCCGCTAAGACGCATACCACACATTACCCGCCATTTCACGCCAATGCGGAAGTACACAACTACGCTAACGGTTTCGTCTCGCGCACGCACACTATTACACTGCACACATTCAGCATGCTTACACAGCAGCTCCACACCACTAATGCTGCAGCAACATCAAAACAGATTGCCAGCTCTTCAACACAATGCTTCAAAATAGGTAAAGTATATTCATTTATTAATTCTATTATATATTTCAGTAGTACACACAAAACATCATTAGCTACCTTAAAATTTCATTGCCGTTATTTTTTGACAGGCAATTCGCTAGTATACTTATATTGCTCAGTCAATTTAGCCCCCACATTCTGCCTCAATGATATCCTCATCCATCTTGTGTAGCTGAGCAGTGTATACACAGATTAAATCACGATTGGGGGTGGAGCCATGCACACAGCTGGGCAGGATCCACTTACAACACGACAGGGGGAGCCACTATAGCTGCTTATTCATCTCCCTAGCAGAAGCCCTTTACTACACAAAGTATTGATTTACTATATCAAATCAAAAATATTTTAACACCATTTTTAACACCATGGATCACTGTACAATGAAAAACATATATATGTTGGAAAATTTTGAGTATGGCTAAGACCATAATTAATCAGAAAAATAAATCTAGACAGCTTTTAATTAGAAAAAAATAAATTTGGATGCTTCTGTTGAACCCTGGAAGGATCCATGATACAATGGTGGAAGCTCTATGTGTGTGAGAGGGGCATTTACATTTCTGGAGCGCTGTGGTTGCATTGAATGATGCAAAGTGTCTGCTTCTGGGCCAATGAGGATAAGGAGATGTGGTGTCAATTTCAATATTATCCAGTTATCTGTTCCCTCCTTCCCCACCCGTCCTCCACTGATAACGAAAACTGGAAATCCAGATCATGAGGTTGTGTTTTGTATCAGTCAGTGGAGGGACACAGTGAACATGGTATCATTTAAAACTATAGGTATTAACAAGTACTTTAACAACTGAACGTTATTTAAAAAAAAACTTACTTTATACATGTTAATCACACTTTTTTGAACTTCTCAGTGTTCAAAAACTGAAATCTATTTCTAATGCAATGGTTATTAATATTAATAATAATAATATAAATAATAATAATAATAATAGTTAATTTACCCCTGGAACTCTGAGTGTATTGTTTCCAATGTAAAGCCATAGGCAAATGAAAAGACTGAGCATGCCCAGACCCAGCAAGTATTAACATAACCAATGCATTTTTTTAATAATGTTCAAGTTTTAAGTTATAGCACCTCTACTTTGTCTCTGTATTATTTCTTGGTCTTACCTTTAAGTAAAGCATGGCATTGATTTAATGTAACAGTATATGTTCACAAGGAGCAGCCCAGCCACTATGCCATTGGTGGGCAAGAGGAGACCGCGGTGGGGTATGTGGCCCTCAGTACTTCTGATGCAGCCCCCTGCCTATTCTCTAGAGTGGGAGAGCATGCCCCTCTTTAATAATACACCTCCCATTATATCTCTAATACTAGCAGATAATACTCAATTGTACCCCTAAATATGTATATTCTATCTATACCTATCTTACTAATTAATCCCTTTCTTACAGTTATTTAAACCATTTTGCTATGGGTAAAATAAAAATAAAATGTTTCAAGTACCTTGAGCCCATTTGACGGACTCTGGGCCACATATGAGGTCCTTCAAGTGAAATAGGTTGCCCCCTCTCTGTTCTATACTATAAATCTAACATCCGCCTGACACTGAACACAACAACTGGACAGGATCTTGGCTAACACAACGCTCAGCCCCTTATCTCTCAAGACTACCTCAAACCCTCAGACTCCAAACTATTTATTATGTGAAATCCCATTTGGATACACCAGTGAGCACCTCCTCAAGACATAAAATCTTACAGCCCATCTATCAAACAGACTGCTGGCTTTGACAATGTAAGATGGATTGAGATAACGTCAGGGTCTTGACTGGAGAACACTGATATAAACCAGGAAAATGGAGCTCACTTAGGAACATGTCAACAATAAAAGACCACTGCATGATGAAAGAAAAATAAATATATTTTAAGAATTTGAGTCTGAATAAAGATCAAGATTAGACATGAAAAATGATATGATGCTAGTTTTCACTTCTGCCAGTCCTTGTATGCATCCATGATACTTCAGTGAAGTTTCATGTATGAGAGGGGCATTTACATATCTGCATGGGTGAGGTTTGCATTTACTGCTGCAAGCTGCCTGCTTCTGAGCAGGAAACATTTCAGAAATCTGTTTTTTAATTAGACAAAATACATGTTGATGTCTCTACTAGGGCTTAGAGGTACTCATAATACTTTGGTATTGGCTTAATTTGTATGAGTGGCATCTACATTTGTGTTAGAGCAGGGCTTGCAGTTATACTTCTAAGTTTCCTTCGTCTGAGCATGTGAAAGGAAAATGGGATAGGTATACAATATCAAGCACTTGAATGATTGAAGAATTCCCCATTTCTTTTCAACCCCCTCCACCACCGGTCAGTAAATAGGTGCATGCCCTCAAACTTCAAATTATCCGGATGTGCTCAAGTTAAACAAGATGGAAACTTTCTATACACAAATAATTTATTTAAAAATGGTTTATGACTTAACCAACTGCTAGTGCTGCTGTTTTTTTTTTTACATACATTACAAACATATAAGGTTTCTCCTAAAATACAGTGGTGTTATATGGGGAATATAGGTAAATAATAAGGGGAAGTGTTCTGTTGATACATTTATGTTATTTTTTTCATTGTGGATTGGAATTATTTTGTTGAGCTGCTCGTTTCTCAACATGCATTAATCAATGTTACTACCATTAGCCATATTGAATGCACTGGCACTACAGATTGCCACATTTAAGTGATAGAAACTGAATGCTCCTCTGCGGTAAAATATTCTATCTTCTGTACAAGCAGGTAAGCAGCAACACAATGGCGGAACCAATGGCAACATCATTGGAGATAATGGAATGATACAGAGATATAACAGGCAGTTTATATAAATGAATCCATTTCTTTCAGGTCTTGTAACTGGGGCCTCATTCCATTTCTTCCCAGCCTTGACCCCTGTTAGTAGCTTTGTGTTTGATCTGTCATTACATACCTAGGCTCTTGAAAAGAGCTGACTGAGTACATGTGGTTATGATTCTGAGTGATTCCACATTACTTAATCTACTTCTTGGTGGAAAATAATTGTCAGACATTATCTGATTGGAATACCGCTCTGAAATAAAGGTTATTATTTTATACTTAGAATGAACACAGAGATTTACAGTATAAACATATAAAATACAATACAGCAATGGCCTGATACAAACTTGATTGAAATAGCTCAGTGAAAAGGTATTTAGATAAAGAAATAATAAGAATAAGAGGCTTTATGTCTAGTACATGGGCTATAAAACATACTTACTGGCAAGGGAACACAAACATGGTATCCAAATATGGTATAATTTAAACCAAAAAATTGTATATATGTTGAATGTTATTAAAAAATGGAGAAATGTTGTCATGTTAGTCCTTGCTTTCATCTTTGTGCTAGTGTCTAATCATTGGTATTTACTTCTATTTGGAATTAATTAATCGAATGTTGGACATTTTTCTCAGCCAGAATGCATTTTCTAGAATAATTGCTACAACTAGAGTGGCACAGAATCTGCCCTGCATACTCCTGGCCAGCCTGGAAAGTTGGTTGTTGTTGTTTAGTCATTCAGTCATGTCCGACTCTCTGTGACGATATGGGCCACAGAACACCAGGCACATTACAATATGGATTTCACTATTCATAAACAGAGTCTTCAAAAATTAAGACGTTCTATAAAATATATTTATATTCATGGCTAGCAGCCTACTAGAGTTGTTAGCTACATACATCACAAACAAGTGTGCTTTTTCTTGAACTGCAGTGGTCATTTAATAAGCTTTTACAACACTGTAATTGGTTTCCAAAAAGATTGCTGATTCACATGATGTGACTGCATTATATATATATATATATATATATATATATATATATTTACAAAAATACCTAACTAGATTCCTTATGCCTGGTGTCTAGCAGGAGGAAAGAAATCACAACGAACATCAGCGTGCTGCAATCTCTTCCTCTCACTTCTCAGTACCTCCACCTCACCTCCTGCCTATTTGCCACTGAATTAATAAATGTGGATCAAACAGATTGATTTTTATGTCAGTGTTAATTTTCTTCAGTAAATAACATTAGGAAAAACCTTTTGTTACATATAAAACATGCTCTTTTCAATGTATGACAGTGGGACTACAGTGCAAGAATGCAAAGTACCAGCTTCCAGATTAACTCTGAAATTTATAAAACTACTAGCGACTTGCCCATCAAAAAATGACAGCAATAAAATTGTAAGGCAGATAATGCTGTTTGCCACACAAAGGCCCTCATTCAATTGCGATTTGGCCAATTGAATAGGGGTCTAAATAAGCTCATAGCATATTTTTTTAAAATAAGTTTTTAGTCAGTAATTATCTATCCAAAAGCAAGTTTCTCACTAACTAAAAACTTCTTTAAAAAAATGATGGTATGTGCTTATTTAGAGCCCTATTCAATTGGTAAAAAGTCAATTGAATGAGGCCCAAAGTAAGGATTTTAGTCCTCTGAGCACCTTTGGTGCTCATTGCGAGCCTCGCGCTGAGGGCCTTCGGCGCTCATTGCAAGCCTCTCCGCTTGTGTACTTTTGCTCCTCTGAGCACACTCGGCGCTCATTGGGAGCTACGCGTTTAGTGCCTTTGGCAAAGCTAGTCCCTCCTCTGCTCTGTTTTTTTATATATATATTTTTTTATAATAATTAATTAATTAATTAATTAAATAAATAATAAATTAATATACTTTACCTATTTGTAATGAATATATCCAGGAATATGAAGAGCTAACAATCGCTGTTGTTTTTGTTTTCCTGCAGCATACAATGTACATTTGGACTGTTGCTGGCCTGAGGTGTAAGTGTCAGCAATGTGGCAAGTGTGCAGTGTAAATAGGCTGCGTGCGCGAGGCCAAACCATTTGTTTAGTTGTGTAAAGCGGCATTTTAGAATTGTAATGTTATTAGTTGCAAGTTAGTGTTGTAAAATGGCGTCGAGTGTGTATGTGTTAGACGCGTCTCAAGCATTTTCCGTCCTTTCTAATAGTGTTTTTTTGTACCTCGTACGTTCCTGGCTAAATGTTGTATGTGCCTGGCGGTGTTTTGCATGTTTAGGGTTGGTGTGGCCTCATTTTCGTTTTTTCGGCGGCCATTTTTTCTCTTGCTTAGGCTATTTTCGAGTGGCTTAAATTTGTGTGCAACCTCACTCCCAGATGTCCTGCCGTTTTTTGGATGTGCGCGCGTTGGCCGCTAAGTTTTTATTTTTTGCAGGTCGTATTTTTTTTTCTCTAAGTGGCAGTTTCCTTTTCAAAGTGTTACGGGCCGTAAATTTTAACGCAGTTTTTTTCAAAGTGCTACGGGTCTCGCACTGTGATTTGTGTATTTGAGTTTTCTGTTGTTCTGTAGTCCCGCGGGTCGTTGGTATGATGCTTAATGTGTGCTAGCTCATCTCCACCAGCGCAGTGAGCACCTTCGCCGCTCCCTGCCAAAGTTGTGCGGGTCGTTGGGATGAGCGCCTATGGCGCTCATCTCCACCAACGCAGTGAGTGCCTTCAGCGCCTGGGGTCATAGGGATGAGCGCCTACAGCGCTCAACTCCACCAGCGAAGGAGCTACGCGAGCCTGCAAGCGTTAGCAACAACACGTATTGCTGAGAACCATATATGTGATAGAATATATTGACAGTCTATAAATAAATTATATTATTATTATCTCTTTATTAATTAGATAAGCACCAGAATGGCCCCAGAGTCCACTAAGCCTCTAATAGTGTATAGTGCTTTAGTGGAAATCCAGTACAAAAAGTAATCCAGATGAGCACACATGTTGGGGTGCCAGAGATGTTAGTAACATGGCAGACGGATAAAATGTACTTCACTCTGACAGTGCAAATGTTTCCTTACATCTGGCGCTGAGCATGAGAGTGTAACATCATCTCAGAACTCATACATTAAAGGGCTACTACATGAAAAAATAATATGTATATTAGAGAGTAAACAGTCAGAGGAATAAACACCTCTCTGCCCCTATATGTCTGTTTATATGGTAGCCAATATTATAACTACAACTAGAGGGGTATAGAAACTACCCTGGAAAGCTGTTTGTTTAATTGTTCAGTTGTGTCCGACTCTCCGTGACGCTATAGACTGCAGAATGCCAGGCACATCTATCAGCCACTGAACATCTAAGCTCCCCCAAGCTCAAGTTCATTGCTTCAATTACCTCATCTATCCATCTCTGCCTTTGTCGTCCCCTTCTTCATGTGCTTTTAATCTTTCTCACCATCATCTAGGGAATCCTGTCTTCTCATGATATGGCCAAAATATTTGAGTTTCAGCCTTGTGATTATTATTTATTATTATTAACGTTTATTTGTTTCGCGCCAACATATTCCGTAGCGCTTTACATGGTAAGAGAACAAGGAAAAATACAATTTTAACAACTGCAGAAAATGGAGGGCCCTGTTTTGAGCTTCAAATCTTTGTATGATCAAACCTTCCAGTAAACAGTTAGTCTTGATTTCTTGTTGTATCGAATGATTGGATCTTCTTGCAATCCAAGGCAGTTAAATAACCAGCAGCTTCCATTTTCGTGTTACAGTATGGCTATTCTAATTAAGTCACATTTTTTTAAAATAGAATGGGCAGACTAGCAGCCTTATTAAATTGCGATTTGGCCAATTGAATAGGGCTCTATATAAGCACAGAGCATATTTTTTACAGATGTTTTTAGTTAGTGAAGACCTTGCTTTTGGATAGAAGTTCACTAATTACAAACTTCTGTAAAAAAATATGCTCTGTGCTTATATAGAGCCCTATTCAATTGGCCAAATCGCAATTTAATAAGGCTGTAAATGTCCTCTAATTCTTATCCACAGTGAAATCAGTGTGTTCTACATTCAACATGTGAATATGTTGAACATAAGCTGTCTTCCAAGGCTCCCTGCTAGTCTGCATTAAGTGTTAAGTAAAGCTCACGACATGTATCCGTGACCTTCTTTAATGTTTTCTGCTCTATAGACTTTGTTATCCTTTATTTGTAATGTGCCAACATATTCCATAGGGCTATACAGGGTTTTCCCAGACCAGCTTAGACCGTTCATTTAATGGGACTGCAGTATCCCTACTATATATGACACTATATCTGACACATGGTGCCTATTGATTGTCTTCTCAAATTGTTTGTCCAATAAAAGCATTGCTGTAATACTCACTTTCACTCTCTGCAAACACTGATTAGTACTCCAGTAGTCAACATAATTTAATTTTAGTTTAATTTATTTGGTTTTCAAAACAAGCAATATGACAACAAATATAGCAGCAAATTATTTTTTTGCATGAAAAAAAATACCAAAATAAATATTTAAACACTTACCTTCAAATTAGCAAAATGTCTTGTAAGTTCTGACAGTTGAAAATTAAAGTTAACACCCCCTCCAAACCCTGGCTAAATTTGCATAAAATGTGAGGAGAAAGCAGAGGTAAAGCTGAAACATTTGTATCAATCTCTGGGGCTCCTGTTTGTGCTGCAAAGCAGTCTGGGATATGTAGTCATATCAATGTTATCCATGTAAGAAGGTATAAGAGTTTTTTCGTATATTTTCATATAAGAGTCTCTCTGTGCAGCACATTCACACTTGATTACCAACATGTCTATTCCCTGCATCAACTACTGCTGCTGGCGTTTTTCTTTCTCTCTCGGTTTGGCAGAGTGAAGCAGCAGCTGCACTTATTCGTGTCATTACCACACCTGCAGACTGTCCTCTATCTGCACCAACTACTGATGCTGGTGTTTTTCTCTTTCTCTCTCTGTTAGAGTGAGGCAGCAGCTGTACCTATTTGTATCATTATAACATATGCTGATTATCTATTCCCTGCACCAACTACTGCTGCATGTTTTTTTTTCTCACTATCTCTGATGACAGCAGCAACTCTGTCTAGGTTGATCTCTGGTTTGGTTGTGACAGCGGGACAGTGCAGCAGGAAGTAGGTGGGAGCGTCACATCCTATCAGTGACTTGGGGACTGATATCAGTGCTCTCCTATTGGCTGAGGAAGACACAGCATGTGAGTAATGGGTTGAAATGGGTCCCCTAATGCTGCATGCTGATTGCTTTGGGAACAGGGGCTTGTGTTGACACCGCCTAGAGGCATCAACATAATCTTTTTGAAAAAATGCAAAAATGCAAAAATATAAGAATCCAGGAAACATGGGTATGCCTTTAACATATGTAAACCTAAAAGGTAAAATTAATTAAAAAGAGGAGTATAATAAAAAAACAAACAGACAAATATTTATATAAATAAATAAATATCAGTATTACAATTACAACAATTCATACATTTATATAATTTAATTTCAATTTAATAAATATTAAACAGAAAAAACTATCTATCTATCTATCTATCTATCTATCTATCTATATTATACTATATGAATATATTGTATACATATAACCAGCATCAAGGAGTTTTGCTAATTACAGTATTTCAGGGGCACACAAGACCCCTCAGAGTAATAATAAAGCCTACTATTCTGCTAAATCAGTGGGCTCCCCTTGGCAGCTTGATACTGCTGTAATCCCATCTAGAAATTAGACAGCCTCCGCTGCGCTCTTGGCTCTCTCTCATGTAGGATCATTCTTAATTCTACATAAGTCAATAAAATGGAACTTACAGGCTCAGCCTGACGCTCGTGTGCAGACTTAAGATAAAAGAAGTCAATGGAAATACTCAGTGTAACTGACACTGATTGAGAGCACTTTAAGAGGCAAGCTGCTAAATCAGAGCATTTGGACACATACCCGAAACTTTAAGCTTAGCCAAGATTTCCTTCTAGGATCTATGAGTGGCAGCTTCTGGTATAATCCTTCATACTGGTACACACAGTGATACACATATGTACGCTTACATACATAAACACGCACAGCTAGACACAGGCTATTATTACTGCATAAGACTGGCAGGTTTGAGATTCATGACCAACCTTAGGCCTGAGATCTGGGTCAGAGTGGTCCAATAAACTACCTAAGGTTAGGACAGTCTGAGAGTCAGTAGAAAAGCAGATTAGGACAGCTGCAGAGCCAGTAATCTAATTCCAGGTCAGGGCAGGTAGCAAACATACAGCCTTATTAAATTGCAATTCTGTTAATTTAAAAGGGCTCTATATAAGCACAGAGCATATTTTTTTTTACAGAAGTTTTTAGCTAGTGAACTTTTATCCAAAAGCAAGGTCTTCACTAACTAAAAACTTCTGTAAAAAAATATGTTGTGTGCTTATATAGAGCCCTTTTAAATTTACTGAATCTCAATTTAATAAGGCTGATAATAGGTATAATACTGCTTAAAGAGATGGGATGTTGTCTAAATAATAGAACCAAAACAGGTACAAAACTTTTTAAAGAGATAGGGTAATAGACCATCTCCTAGCAAAAAAACAGACCAGGGTACCAGGCCATTTTATAGTAAGAAAATAGACAGAATATTTCGTAAGCATATAGGGTACTAGACAATATCATAGGAATAAAAAAAGGAGAATACTTCTTAAAGAGATAGGGTACAAGACAACCTCATAGTAACAAAGCAGACAGAATAGTTCTTAAAGAGATAGGGTACCAGACTACCTCATAGTAACAAAATAGAGCACACACTTATATTGACAGAGGCAGAATCACAATGATGACATTAAAGGTTAGTGTGGGAAAACTTCACATGTTTGTGAAAAATGTACCTAACCATGGTCTCCATGCTAATCCCCTATATCGCAGTTTACACCATGTTTAAGGCCAAAGTATATTCCGCTAGCTATGTTAATCACTTATCCTGGAAAAATTGTGAGGGAACTTCTATGGAGCCTCCTGAGGATAGTGGGAGTAGATGCTGACCTGGATCCCCCTCAAAGCATTTCTACAGTCTTTCATCAGGACCAGCATCTCTCCCAGGATGGTCTCCAATGGTGAGCCTTGGGATGAAAGTCCAAGTTGGCTGGGCATGGCTGCAAGAGTAGGTGGTGGCCAAGTGTAGAGGTACTGAGGAGTGGATGCGGGTGATAGTGGTGGTGGGCCTGGTGGCATGGACCTGCCATCTGTTCAATAGGTGGGCCTGGTTGGCGAATCAATCTGTGGGATGCGGGTGCCAGTGGTGTCAAATGGCACTGGTGTGTTGGGAAGTCTGGCAAGTCCCCCTACTGAACACATTTATTGGGAGTCCTCCTCCTTATCCCCAGGGCCTCTGATCCTCTCCTGGGCTCCTCTTCCTGACACAGATCCTGGTGGCACTGCTAGCAGCTTCTGGCTCCGACTTAGCAGATGCCTCTGCCTCTGAATTGGAGCCAGACCTCCTTCCAGTTGCAATGAGAGAAAAATGGTATATGGTGATCAACATTTGATAAACATTTGATTGATGTGTTCCTGTCTATCTGACATGTACAGTGCCTTGCAAAAGTATTCACCCCCTTGGCATTTTTCATGTTTTGTTGCCTCACAACCTGGAATTAAAATGGATTTTTGAGGATTTGTATCATTTAATTTACAGAACATGCCCACAACTTTGAGGATGTTTTTTTTTTTTTATTGGGAAGCAAACAACAAATAGGACAAAATAAGAGAAAAAGTCAATGTGCATAACTATTCACCCCCTAAAGTCAATACTTTGTAGAGCCACCTTTTGCGGCAATCACAGCTCCAAGTCACTTTGCATAAGTCTCTATGAGCTTGCCACATCTTACCACTTTTTTGCCCATTCCTTCTAGCATAACTGCTCCAGCTCATTCAAGTTGGATGGTTTGCGCTTGTAAACAGCAATCTTTAACTCTGACCACAGATTTTCTATTAGATTGAGGTCTGGGCTGTGACTCGGCCATTCCAACACATTTACATGTTTCCCCTTAATCCACTCAAGTGTTGCTTTAGCAGTGTGTTTGGGGTCATTGTCCTGCTGGAAGGTGAACCTCCGTCCTAGCCTCAAATCACGCACAGGGTGGTACAGGTTTTGCTAAAGAATATCCCTGTATTTAGCACCATCCATCTTTCCCTCAACTCTGACCAGTTTCCCAGTCCCAGCTGCTGAAAAACATCCCCACAGCATGATGCTGCCACCACCATGTTTCACTGTGGGGATGGTGTTCTTTGGGTGAGGTGATGTGTTGGGTTTGCGCCAGACATAGCTTTTTCTTTGATGGTCAAAAAGTTAAATTTTAGTTTCATCAGACAAGAGCACCTTCCTCCATACATTTTGGAGTCTCCCACGTGCCTTTTCCCAAACTCAAAACGTGCCATTTAGTTTTTTGCTGAAAGTAATAGCTTTCTTCTGGCCACTCTGCCATAAAGTCAAACTCTATGAAGTGTACGGCTTATTGTAGTCCTATGTACAGATACTCCAGTCTCTGCTGTGGATCTCTGCAGCTCCGCCAGGGTTACCTTAGGTCTCTGTGCTGCCTCTCTGATTAATGCCCTCCTTGCCCCGTCCGTGAATTTTGGTGGGCGGCCGTCTCTTGGCAAGTTTGCTGTTGTGCCATGTTCGTGGGAATCATCAAAGATTTGGATATTTTTTTATGACCTAACCCTGACTTGTACTTCTCAATAACATTGTCCTTTACTTGTTTGGAGAGTTCCTTGATCTTCATGGCAGTGTTGAGAGGTGTTCCCTGATGGGCTAGAATACTACACTCTGTAGTAGAGTCTGTATCTGCATATACTGCAGTGGCCACACCCATAACTGTGGTCTCAATTGGATGTTTACTAAATTTAGATCTATCTGGTATTTGCTGCGACATCTCACTCTTATTGGTGTGCAGCATTCCCATGTGATTAGAGCTATCTATGTGTGATTGGTGTACATTTGTTGTACATGTGTGTGTATCTTGGTACATGTAATATTTAACTGGCAAGAAGGCTAGATTTGGTGTAGCCACCAGGCTGGGAGTTCCAGGGAGGGTCCCTGCTTCCATCATATCCTTTAGCAACCTCTCCCACTACTTGCAGTGTACAAACACCTAGGAGCAAAACCCAGCTCAGTGACTACGGCGGCTATCTCCTTCCAAGCCTTGCCCCTGTAATGATATGGGTGCAGGCATGGATGGCATTGAGGAGTACCACCATCTCCTGTGGCCTTTAGATAGGGGCCCTGTGTTTGCCTCCAGCCTCTTGTCATCCCGAATATGGACTGGGATCTATATATCCCTGTTTTCACCCTGAGGTCCCACTACCCCCTGAGATTAGTCCACTCCCCCTCTACGTGTGCATAGATCTATGGGGTCATCCCTTCCTCCCTCTACCTCACCTACTTCCCCACCCCAGAACTACCACTACTAGCCACCCCCCCCCCAATTCCTCCCTCCCTACATCTCCTACCCTCCCCTAAACGTCCTCCCTCCCTCTCTCTCCCTTCCATCTACTCCCTAGGGCCCCCTCTTTCCTTCCTCTCCTCCACACCTATCCCTTCCTTGCTCCTGCCTCCATTAGTCACCAACCCAAAATACAAGGATCTGATGTCTGGGAGGGGGGGGGGGGTTGTATTGGACTATGGGGAGCCCTGGATTAACAAGGACTGTTGCTATTCTTTCTTCCTTCTCTCCCCTGACCCTGTCCTCCCAGCCTGGAGGACACTTGAACTGTGACAGCTACTTTCTTATTGTGTGCCCTGTGGGATGGGGGAACCAGGATGTTCATGGAGAGGGCCACAATATGGGGTGATCAGAATTATTTTATTGTTGTGTGAATTTATTGATATAACGGTGGCATCCAGGCATGTTTGGTATTGAAATGCCGTATTTTTACCAGGGTGTTTAATAGAGTTTATTACAAGGGGCCATAGGGGGTCTAATAAAAAATGTTGCGTGTGGCTCCTAGCTAAAGGAGCCAAACAGGGGTGCAACAAGTTGGAGAGTTAGTAATTAGCCTACAGGAACATCTGCTCCCCCCCAGAGGGCAGGAAGGAAATCCCTAATATGGGCCTGAGGGTTTACCCCCCTCTAGGGTGAAGTGTTGGTGATTGAACATGATTGGATTTGATTGTGCATAAATACACTGTGCCACATCAATAAAGGTCTTGTCTGGACTGCATAATTGATGTGTAGGTTTCATTCTGATGGAATAATAATCCTTATTACTGGGATTTTTGCTACTGAACTTGCATGGGACTCTGTTACGGTCTGTTACATTGGCTGAGTATCTGTACTGATTCCTGTGGTTTGCTGGGCACTTTGGTGGCTGTAAACTGGGTTGGTTCTGTTTCTGCTATAAGGGATATACAAAGAACCAGATGGTAGGTTTGAACTAGGTTCATATCAAGCCCAACAGAAGCAGTAGGTCATCTCAAAGGATACATAAAACAAAGTGTATGTGTATATGTTTTTGAAGAGAAAAATAATGTATGTTCTATGTGGTTTTGTTTTGCCATTGGGTATAGGGTGGGGGTATGTGGATGGTGTGGCCTAGCTATTAGTGTATCTTTATGTATTATTATCCTATGTTATGTATATTATGTGATATCAGTATTTATGTGTATTGCAAAATTAAGTATACAGTAGTAATTAATTAGCTTTGATAATAACAGATTAGACATCTGCACTCCAATGTATCACTTCTCCAGCACTCTCTCTTTCTCTCCATCTCAGAGACCTCCAACTCTGGGCCTGGGTGCTAATTTGTGAAAATCTACAACAGTCAGCACTGAGGCGTGAGGCTCGCAGATATTGGCCATTTTCCATTGGCTCCTCCTATGGCTGTGGCGCCGTAATCTAGCCAATTCACTGCTACTCTATGAAAGCATGGTTTACGGATGGGGACCATAATTTAGCAAGTGAAATTGCCGTGTAACATAGGGAAAAAACTCCTGCAGCCGATTTATGGCAAAACCATAAATTACACTGTGCAATTAGCAGCCGTATAATACATATGCATAAAAGCATTTTAAAGAATACTAATTTTAGCAGACTCTGCTTGTGGCTAGGGGAGAGGTTGCCAATCTGTTATCCATAGACCCTACTGTGAGCTTCAGTCACACACTATATGCTAAAGGGAGAGAAAAAATCACTACGTGCAAGACCCTTGGATATATTCAAATGGTCCACTAAGGATTCATCAAAAAAGCTTGGGACCTACTGGTCTAGTAATGCCTGTATTGCCTGAAATGCCCCCTGTTCCTTGGAGGTAGATGAGGAGCACAGATATAAGGATTTGCAATTTGTAGTGCAGTTTGGACTAAGGCTGGAAATATGAGTGGAAAGTGTCAAATGCTAAACGTAAGCAGAAATTAGGCTACAAATACCCCTCCCAAAGACTGTAGAATAGATAAAAAGAACACACCTGATCAGGCTCTAAACCAGCAAGCGGTAATATAGTAATATAGTAACATAGAGATCCAATATGGAAACTTCAGACACAAGAAGCGTCTGCAAAAATTAAGATTTTCTAAAAAAATTATTTTATGTGCATGAATACAAAGCTACTGATGTCAGTTTGGTACATAATTCACAGCCATATGAAGTTTTCTTCAAACTACGGTGGTCTTTAAGAAGGCCAAGGCCACTATGATTAAGAGCATAAATCAGCTGGAAAAAGGCAAACCCCTATGTGATGCCTCTGCAGGAGCCTGTAGGAATCCATGATACAATGGTGAAAGCTGTGTGTAGAGAGCTATGGTTGCATCCTTTGATGCAACTTCTGGATTCTGGACCAATGAGGGGGAAGGCATGTGAATGTTCTGCACACCCAATGTTCCCTTCTTCCCCACCCCTTCTACCACTGATGACTACAAACAGCTCTAAGGGCGTGATATAACAACACAAAATGGATTCCTATACTCATAAACTGGTTCTTCGAAAATTCAGACCCCCCCCCCCCAAATGTTTTATGTCCAGGGCGTATACCGCTGCTAATACTGGTAAATACTTGACAAACCAGTGTCTTTTTTTCTTGTAGTGCACTGGTCCTTTAAGCATTCTCTATTGAAGCCTAACAGGAATGTATGAAGTCATGTAATCCTGATCACAGCCCCTTCCTCACAATGTTATTAGAAGTTTAACATCTCCTCTGATTCTCTGACAGGAGCTTTCACGCCTGGATGTGTCTGGCTGCAATGTGTTGAAGACAAGTGAGGAAAGCCGATGACACATTATTTAGAGCTTCCTGAGTAGCAGCCTCTAATGTATCCCAGAGAGACTCACGAGGCTCCTGCTGTCTATAGGCCAGACCGCTGCCCTGAGATATGGAGAACAGCGACATCACTATCACTAGAACAAAACAGGAAGCCATGGCCAGAATGAGTACCAGGTGATGGAAAGTCTTCTAGCTACTGAGTACAAATTACAAGCAGGTACTTACTACTACTGGAATCAGCTGGTGGTATAACTACCCGACTATTAAAGTCCTGACGTATCAGTAGACAGCTTAATGTGATTTACGCATATAGACACCATCTTGACTGGTCATGATACATCTCTGAATTACACTACCCCTTGTGGGTTTGAGATCCATGGTTTCCTTGCTGCCTTACTCTTGATGTACACTTCTGTGGTTTAGGGGTGTGAGTACCTGAGATGATTATTATTCCGCATGGAGTCTCTATTTGTCTCACACACAGTCTATCTATAAATCCTGACCTATATGGTTTGAAGCCATTATCTTACCATTAGATGACCTCCTGATTGGACAGGCTCAGTCATTGCTGGTGTTTTTTCTAATAAATGTTAATCTCAGACTTTGGGTTTTTACTCACAGTTTCACACTAACTCACTGACTGCACATTATCAGGACAGGCTCATTAAGTCAGGAATTTAATTAAGTATAGCTTGACCTATCAGGACAACATATGAACTCCTCAAATCCCTTTAAACTCTTGCAATTTGTGGAAATTGTTGTACCTGGTAGGTTTTTTGCTCTTCAATAACATCTTAGCTACCACAGATCTGTTATAGATGCTCACATACAACATTAAGACTTAAACTTGAATTGTCTATGTTAGTGTTATCCAACTCGGGCACCTTGGGACAAATGCTGCCTGCTAGATTGTTTCTATGGTCCACTGACTTCCAGGGAGACTCTCCTCATAAACCTAATATAATTAAAACAAAACACTTGGGACGTCATATAGAAATTCCTAAATGTTTAGTTATTTCATATCAAATATATAAATACTAGCGACTTTCCCGTCAAGAATGACGGGGCAATACAATTTTAAGCCATGGCAATGCTGTTTGACACACAATGTAAAGCTTTTTATACTCTGAGGACCTTTGGCGTTCATTGCGAGCCTTCGGCGCTCATAGTGATCCGCTCCTCTCGTTTACTTTTGTTCCTATGAGCGCCTTGTGCTCTCATGACAAAGGCAGATATATATGTCAATTTTTTTAGTATAATTATTAATTAATTATTGACTTAATAAAATAATATACTTTACCTATATGCAACGAATAGGCTGAAGAGCTAAGTATCTGTTTGTATTGTCCTGCAGCATACAATGTACAGTTGTAGTGTTGCTGCCCGTAGGAGAAATTGTCATCAATGTCCCAGCTGTGCATTAGAAATATGCTGGGTGCGCGAGGGCAAACCGTTGCTTTAGTTGTGTAAATCGACATTTTAGATGCGTAGTGTTAGTGTTGTAAAATGGCGTAGTTTGTGTATGTGCTACGCGGGTCGCGAGCATTTTCCGTGCTGCCTAAGTGTGTTTTTTTGTCCTTCGTACGTCCCTGGCAAAATTCGTATGTGTCTGATGGTGTTTTGCACATTTCGGGGTCGTGTAGCCTCGTTTTCATTTTTTTCGTCCGCCATTTTTTTCCTTGCTTAGGCGATTTTAAATTGTCTAAACTCGTTAAATTGGACTTTAATTAGCGTGCAACCTTACTGGCAGATGTCACGGCTGTCCCCCCATGCTCTGTGTGTGTGTTTATTTTTTTGTATTTTGTAATGTTTTGTGTTGTTTTTGAATGTACGCATTTCGGCCGTTAACCTCGTATTTTTGCGACCTCGTATTATTTTTTTCTAAGTTCCGCGGGTTGTAATTAAAAGTCGTACATCCTTGTCAGTGTTTTATGCTCTTTGGGGTTGTTGAGCCTCGTTTTAATTTTTTGCCGCTGGCATTTTTTTCCTTGAGTAGCCGATTTTCAAGTGGCGAAACTGAGTAAAATCGACTTTTAATTTGCATGCAACCTCACCCCCAGAGGTCCTGGCTGCCCCCCGTGCTGTGTGTGAGGTTTTTGTAATTATTTTTTTAAATTTTCATTCTTTTTGGCTGTACGCGTTTTGGCCGTTAAGTTCGTATTTTTGTGTGCTGGTCTTATTATTTTTTTTTCTGGGGTTTATTTGTCCCGGGAGTGAGGCGGGGTAGAGCCTCCACCTCGGCAAATGCAGCCTCACGCTTTGCGAGGGTCCTCAATTGCGGCCTGCAATGAGCCTTTGGCTCATTGCAACTGACGTTGGAGAGGGTCTGCATTTACGGGCAGAACTGAGTTCCTCAATTTGCGAGGGACGCAGTTCTGCGAGCTCGCTTTGCGAGCTCTCAAACATGGCGGCGATTTGCAGTTTGACAACTATTATATGTGATATTAATTTATTAATTATTAAAACTGGCTTAAATATCCTCACAGCCGACCCCAAGTCTGAAACTCAGTAGTCTCCGTATCAAAGCTACAGAATGGTACCCACTAATGTGAACACCCTAACATACTCCAATATGTCTATCTATGTATCTATCTAGCTAAAACCTTTCCCATGACAGGGAAGAGGTTAAATATTAAAAAGGGGTAAATAACCTCTTTGGCTATAACCTGCTACCCCTATGGGTATTCACTGGGACCTCCTCAAAACTAGAGGGGGTGGGGTTTGCCAGGGGAATTATTGGGATCATAGGGAGTAACTGGGCATAAACATTGGGGTTATGAAATGCCTGCATTCATTTTTTTAAACCCTTTCCTGCCACAATCGCAAACACTAGTAAGGGTTTACTCATAAGGGTTTACCGTGGGTGCAATGTAATTGCTATGTTGCTCCCTACGTGGAAAGTTTATCTGCAGAGATTTCTTATAGGAGCCAGGTAATCAAGACTCTGATGCTAGGAAAGATTTATGGCACACGAAAAAGGCGATGGTAGAGGTATCAGAGAAGAAATGGATGGCATATGTGCCCTGCGTGCTGTGGTCCATAGGATCATGGAAAGTCAGACCTCCATTTGTCCTCTTGTAACCTTCCCATCTCTTTATGTGAATTTCTCAGAGTAATGGATTGGTTAGAATATTAAAATATCTGTTCTTGGGCTGCAGTGCATCTAAAGCTGCAAGCACAAGCAACACAGATTTCTGTTCTTGTTCTTCAATCAAGCCATAGACATGTAGCCATGGGCAGAGTTTACACCAGTGGTGTGTTTCCGACTAGGCACATGAGGCACAGTCCTTGAACAGCACCATTTTTAGCGGGAAGTAGGCTGCCTGAAGATGCCGCTGTAGTTCAATGGAATAATGTACTGAAATGTCTATATGTTACTAATACTTTTTTACATGTTGTATGTCATGCTCGGGGCCTGACTGGACTGTTTTGGACCATGGCCTGGGCCCGAGCTGTCAAGAAGTTACCCTGTTTTATTGTTATAGTTATGTATTTTGTATTACTTTTGGTTACCATGACATATAAATTGTATGTATTGTGATTATGTTACAGTATTGTTATCTGTTGATGACTCACTCAGCCCCAACTAAATAAACAAACACACGGGGTCTTGAGCAGATAAAAAGTCTGAGTGTTTACAGCAAATTGTTATAGTTAATATATAACCAGGATAAGTTTAAGGGCCTAAGCTCATCCGATGTACAGGGTTTCCCAGTAAGCAGGGGCAGGCTATGGCTAATTGGTCCATCTTCTATGTATCTAATGATGGGGCTTACTGTGTTTGGCCAGCCTGTGTGCCAGAAAATTGTATAAAATGTGACAATTAATAAAGGTATAGCAGTTGTGTCTGGACTTAAGGTGTCATTCTGTGCATTAATCCTAATTCTAAGGGATTATAAGGTGTTCCTGATATCCTTGAAGCAATCTCCTGTTGTGGTGCTGGTGTTTAGTCCATCTTCTGCTATCAGAAGTGTAAAAGGACCACACAATTCTGCTGGATATGTTGATATTGAAGTAGCAAATTGTGATATTGTATATATACATATACACGCATAACCCTATAAATAAGGATTTAGGAAAAGGAAATGACCAGTAGCCACCAATTTAAATAGGCCTAGGGCAGAATAAAACTTAAATGCGTCCATGGTGCAGAGGGCAAAAGACGGAGAGCCGCTAGAGACAAGCAGTATAAACTTTAATATTAATTAATCCATATATATTATGTGGTGTAAGTACAGCACTATAACTATATCCATTCTGTGACAATGTAAGATATTGCCATATGTACTTCGGTGTGAAACTAGGAGAACTGTTGGTGAACCCCTCCAGAAAGTTACCCTGTGGGGCTATTCTACTAAGAAGTGACATCTCCAGTACCTCTCACCTTAGTACATCTGAAGGAATGTTTTCTTGTAATATGACTGGGGATTTTTCAAATGAAGCCTAACATTTTTCTGAGAAACCATTTCTAGTAAATGGATTAGTGACAGCAATGCAGGAGCCATATGGATTGGATTATAAATGCCTGTCCTAAACTGTCGGACATATTTAAAGAACCACTGTAGTTCAGGAAAACCTCACATGTTTGTGAAGCTTGTAATAAATTAGCAGATGTGTAAACCATGTGTATACATTTTTTTTTCTGTTGCCTAACTAGTTTATGACATTTTTCCTCATAAAAATAATATTAATATATATATATATATATATATATATATATATATATATACACAATATATTAGTACCCTGTTATGAGAACAAGTTAAGATATATGAATAATATTACTATTGCAGTATATGGTGATACCTTTTTTATTGGACAGTATAGTTAGAGTAACAAGCTTTCACTATCTACCTCTCACAATCAAATCAGAAGCATCACATATATAGATGTGGATCTTTGCAATGTTCGTAATGTTTGGGATGTTGATAATGCACTTGCGGCCCTCGCAAAGCGAGGCGAGCCGTTGAAGCACGCAGGACTTAGGCTGCAATAAGGCACGCAGGATCTCGCAGAAGATCCTAGCACTTTGCCGCTGACCGCGAGGAGCGCAGTTTGATAATTTAACGGCTAAACGTTCAAGCGCGTAACTTCAAAAACCCTATAAACAAGCAAAATAATAAAAAAAAGAAAACACTCCCACACAGCACATGAAGCCTGGGAGTGAGGTTGCAAGCAAATTTTATCTATATTTTCAGCTAAGCAAACAAAAAAATGGCGGACGAAAAACATAAAAAATTGGAAATAGGATGAAAACGAGGCTGAGCAAAACTTGGCACGCGGGACTAAGAAAATACACAACGGCAAAGACACTAACACTTACACCAACGACGTCAACGGCAGTCAGCGCGCGCCATGCAAAGATTCCACAGACACACAGAAGAGAAAGACACAAGGAAGGGACAGGGGGAGATGGTGGAAAGAGACACATGGCATTCTCAAGGTTAACAAACTCTGCAATGAGCAGCCCTACAGTAGCCAGGAGGAAAGGCTCGCAATGAAGGAGCTCATTGCAAGCCCCACGATGAGCGCCGAAGGTGATCATTGCAAAGCAGCAAAGTTGAAGTACACGGGGGGAGAAACTCGCAATGAGCGCCAAGGGCTCTCATTGTGAGCCAAGCAATGAGTGCTGAGGGCCAAAGGTGCTCAGAGGAACAAAAGCCTCACATTGTGTGGCAAACAGCATTGCCAGGCATACAATTTTGATCCCCTGCTGATTTTTAATGTTTCTCCACTGACAAAAAAATGTTCAGTCTATCATTTTAATGGTAGGTGTATTTTAACAGTGAGAGACAGAATAACAAAAAAAAAAACCAAGAAAAACGCATGTCAAAAAAGTTATAAATTGATTTGCAAGTCAATGAGGGAAATAAGTATTGGACCCCTTCGTCTTAGCACTTGGTGGCAAAACCCCTGTCGGTAGAGATGTCGCGAATAGTTCACCGGCGGACTGTTCCCGACGTACATAGCATGTTCGCGTTCGCGGCGAACTGCGAACATATGCGATATTCGACCCGCCCCCTATACTTTATAATTGAGCAAACTTTGAACCTGCAACTCACAGTCAGCAGACACATTCCAGTCAATCAGCATCATACCCTGCCTTCCACACCCTTCTACCTCATGGACAGCAGCCATTTTGGAATCATAACTAACTTGCAGTCTTACTGAGAGGAGGCTGAGTGTAGGTGATACTGCATCAATAGGGAAAACCATAGCTAGGCTACTGTACACAGTGTGCAATACAGTCCTGAAAGACTCTTTTCATCTCTGCTGCAAGGACACCCCTGTGTCTCTTCCCCCACTTATCATCATCCTCCCCTCACCTTAGCACCCAACCCTAACACCCCTCACACTTATCCCTAACACCTAACCCTAACATCCATCACCCTAACACCTAACCCTAACACCCCTTACACTTATCCCTAACACCCCTCACCCTAACACCTAACCCTAACACCCCTCACACTTATCCCTTACACCCCTCACCCTAACACCTAAGCCTAACACCCCTTACACTTATCCCTAACACCCCTCACCCTAACACCTAACCCTAACATCCATCACCCTAACACCTAACCCTAACACCCCTTACACTTATCCCTAACACCCCTCACCCTAACACCTAACCCTAACACCCCTCACACTTATCCCTTACACCCCTCACCCTAACACCTAAGCCTAACACCCCTTACACTTATCCCTAACACCCCTCACCCTAACCCTAACACCCCTCACACTTATCCCTAACACCCCTAACCCTAACACCCCTCACACTTATCCCTAACACCCCTTACCCTAACCCTAACACCCCTCTCACTTATCCCTAACACCCCTTACCCTAACCCTAACACCCCTCTCACTTATCTCTAACACCTAACCCTAACATCCCTCACCCTAACACCTAACCCTAACACCCCTTACACTTATCCCTAACACCCCTCACCCTAACACCTAACCCTAACACCCCTCACACTTATCCCTAACACCCCTCACCCTAACCCTAACACCCCTCACACTTATCCCTAACACCTAACCCTAACATCCATCACCCTAACACCTAACCCTAACACCCCTCACACTTATCCCTAACACCCCTCACCCTAACCCTAACACCCCTCACACTTATCCCTAACACCCCTCACCCTAACCCTAACACCCCTCACACTTATCCCTAACACCCCTTACCCTAACCCTAACACCCCTCTCACTTATCCCTAACACCTAACCCTAACATCCCTCACCCTAACACCTAACCCTAACACCCCTTACACTTATCCCTAACACCCCTCACCCTAACACCTAACCCTAACACCCCTCACACTTATCCCTAACACCCCTCACCCTAACCCTAACACCCCTCACACTTATCCCTAACACCCCTTACCCTAACACCCCTCTCATCCCTAACACCTAACCCTAACATCCCTCACCCTAACACCTAACCCTAACACCCCTTACACTTATCCCTAACACCCCTCACCCTAACACCTAACCCTAACACCCCTCACACTTATCCCTAACACCCCTCACCCTAACCCTAACACCCGTCACACTTATCCCTAACACCCCTTACCCTAACCCTAACACCCCTCTCACTTATCCCTAACACCTAACCCTAACATCTCTCACCCTAACACCTAACCCTAATACCCCTTACACTTATCCCTAACACCCCTCACCCTAACACCTAACCCTAACACCCCTCACACTTATCCCTAACACCCCTTACCCTAACCCTAACACCCCTCACACTTATCCATAACACCCATCAACCTAACACCTAACCCTAACATTCTCACACTTATCCCTAAGACCTAACACCCCTCACACTTATTCCTAACATGCCTCACCCTAACACCTAACCCTAATACCCCCTTACACTTATCCCTAACAGCCCTTACCCTAACACCTAACCCTAACATCCCTTACCCTAACACCCATCACACTTATCCCTAACACCCCTTACCCTAACCCTAACACCCCTCACACTTATCCATAACACCCATAAACCTAACACCTAACCCTAACATTCTCACACTTATCCCTAAGACCTAACACCCCCCACACTTATCCCTAACACCCCTCACCCTAACACCTAACCCTAATACCCCCTTACACTTATCCCTAACAGCCCTTAACCTAACACCTAACCCTAACATTCTCACACTTATCCCTAAGACCTAACACCCCTCACACTTATTCTTAACATGCCTCACCCTAACACCCCTTACACTTATCCCTAACACCCCTCACCCTAACACCCCTCACACTTAGCCCTAACACCCCTCACCCTAACACCTAACCCCCTCACCCTTATCCCTAACACCCCTTACCCTAACACCCCTCACACTTATCCCTGTGTCTCTTCCCCCCCTTATCATCAAGGGAGGGAGGAGGATGATGAGGGAGGGGGAAGAGACACAGGGGAGGATGATGAGGGAGGGGGGAAACAGACACAGGGGAGGATGATGAGGGAGGGGGTAAAGAGATACAGGGGAGGGTGATGAGGAAGGGGTGAATGAGACACAGGGGAGGATGATGAGGGAGGGGGGGAAGAGACACAGGGGAAGATGATGAGGGAGGGGGAAAAGAGACACAGGGGAGGATGATGAGGGAGGGGGGAAAGAGACACAGGGGAGGATGATGATGGAGGGGGGAAGAGACACAGGGGAGGATGATGAGGGAGGGGGTGAAGAGATACAGGGGAGGATGATGAGGGAGGTGGGAGGATGATGAGGGAGGGGGGATAAGACACAGGGGAGGGTGATGAGGAAGGGGGGAAAGAGACGCAGGGGTGGATGATGAGGGAGGGGGTAAAGAGATACAGGGGAGGATGATAATGGAGGGGGATTGTTAGATTATTTATGCCCTTTATGGATTAAAACCAGACTCTGCATCAACTATGTAATTTTACGTGGGAGTTTTGACATGGATCCCAGTCCGGCATGCCACAGTCCAGGTGTTAGTCCCCTTAAAACAACTTTTCCATCACTATTGTGGCCAGAAAGAGTCCCTGCAGGTTTTAAAATCCGCTTGCCCATTGAAGTCTATGGCGGTTCGCCGGGTTCGCCGGTTCAAAAACATTTGTGGCGGTTCGCGTTCGCGGTTCGCGAACCGAAAATGTTATGTTCGCGACATCACTACCTGTCGGAAATCACAGAGGTCAGATGTTTCTTGTAGTTGGCCAACCAGGTTTGCACACATCTCAAGAGGGATTTTGTACCACTCCTCTTGGTAGATCCTCTCCAAGTCATTAAGGTATTGAGGCTGATGTTTGGCAACTCAAAACTTCAGCTCCCTCCACAGATTTTCTATAGGATTAAGGTCTGGAGACTGGCTAGGCCTCTTCAGGACCTTAATGTGCTTCTTCTAGGCCACTCCAGGACTTTAATGTGCTTCTTCTTGAGCCTCTCCTGTGTTGCCTTGGCTGTGTGTTTTGGGTCATTGTCATGCTGGGAGACCCATACACGACCCATTTTCAATGCCCTGGCATTGAGGTTCTCACCCAAGATTCGTCCCTTTGATGCAGTGCAGTTGTCCTGTCCCCATAGCAGAAAAACACCCCTAAAGCATAATGTTTCTACCTCCATGTTTGATGGTGGGGATGGTGTTCTTGGGGTTATATGCAGCATTCCTCCTCCTCCAAACACAGTGAGTTGAGTTGATGCCAAAGAGCTCAATTTTGGTCTCATCTGACCACAACACTTTCACCCAGTTCTCCTCTGAATAATTCAGATATTTATTGTCAGACTTCAGACGGGTCTGTACATGTGCTTTCTTAAGCCGGGGGACCTTGAGGGTGCTGCAGGATTTCGGTTGTTTACGGCGTAGTGTGTTACCAATTGTTTTCTTGGTGACTATGGTCCCAGCTGCCTTGAGATCATTAACAAGATCCTCCTGTGTAGTTCTGGGCTGATTCCTCACCGTTCTCGTGATCATTGAAACTCCACAAGGTGAGATTTTACATGGAGCATCAGACCGAGGGAGACTGGCAGTTATTTTGTGTTTCTTCCATTTGACAATAATCGCACCAACTGTTGTCACCTTCTCACCAAGCTGCTTGGCGATGGTCTGGTAGCCCCTTCCTGCCTTGTGTAGGTCTACAATCTTGTCCCTGACATCCTTGGACAGCTCTTTGGCCATGGTGGAGAGTTTGGAATCTGATTGATTGCTTCTGTGATCAGGTGTCTTTTATACAGGTAACAAGCTGAGATTAGGAAAACTCCATTTAAGAGAGTGCTCCTAATCTCAGCTCCTTACCTGTATAAAAGACACCTAAGAGCCAGAAATCTTGCTGATTGATAGGGGATCAAATACTTATTTCCCTCACTGACCTGCAAATCAATTTATAACTTTTTTGACATGGGTTTTTCTTGGTTTTTTTTGTTATTCTGTCTCTCACTGCTAGAATACACCATGAAAATTATTGATTATTTCTGATCATTTCTCTGTCAGTGAACAAACGTTCAAAATCAGCAGGGGATAAAATACTTTTTCCCCCCACTGTATATATATATATATATGTTTATATGTATATAGTTTTATATTGGTTTATATTTACATATTTTTCTATTATACAGTGTATGGCCCACTAGTATCTGAAGTGCAAAAACTCTGGATTATTTTAAAATGAGAATATCCAGTCTGGATTAAAAGGAAACTTGACAGGGATGGGCATTAAGGAGTCTTGGCAGAGTACAATCCATGTAACCATGTTATGAAACTTAATCCTAATCCCGGATCAACGTAGACCTAGAAACTTTAAAGTAACAGCATCTCTCTTTAAAGTGACATCACATATTAGTTATTATGCATTACAAATTTGTTTGTAAAAATGAGTGATCTTAAAGGACCCCTGCACAATAAAAAAAATGTGCTTGAAAACTTTGTCACAGGAAAAAGTGATACAGCTATATTTTAATTACAAAAAATAATTTTGATATTTCTAACACCCTGGGGGGATCCATGTTACCTTGGTGGAATTTGTGTGTGTGAGAGGAGCGTTTAGATTTCAGGAGAGCTTAGTTGCATCCTTTGATGCAACATCCTAGTTCTGGGCCAATGAGGGGGAAGGAGTGTGGTGTGAATTTCAATTGTATTGAGATATCAAAATGCTGCTTGTTCCCTTCTCTCCCATCATCCCTCCACTGATAACTACAAGCACACACACAGCATTCCCCTCACTCTGAATTTGATGTAAAAAATACAAAATGGATTCCTGTACACATAAACAGAGTGTTCAAAAATTAAACTTTTATGTCCAAGTCTCACACAGTTGCTAATGTTATTAGTTTGGTACATATCTGACAAACAGGAGTCTTTTTTCTTAAATTCCAGTGGTCTTTTAACTTTGGAGAGTTAAGCAAAGCAAGGGATTCCTGCATGATATCTGGAAGAACAGGCCTCAAAGTATGTTCCTCTGGGCAAATGTAATAATCTGATTATAGAATAAAAACAGAACATATTTATTTGCCCAGTATTACCTATTCAGACTTTTTTGGGCAGTTAATAGAATTTATAGTGTATATTAATTATACTTTGTGTATTAATAATGACTCATGAGAAGAAGGTAATATGGCCTCCATTCCATGGCTCCCATAAGATCTCCTGTATGACTGACTCACAGCTATGGGATTATTGAAAAGCTAATTTTATAACTTTTCTATGGCTCCTGCAAAGAAGAATCCCATAAAACTTACTCCCTTGAACCTAAGGGGTTTGGTGGGAGCTTTCTAGCTCTAACATATGCTTGCAGCCAGCTCGCAGGAGACTCTGATTCTAAATCTCACTAGTCTGATTCCCCTGATTCCCCTATATCATGGGGTCCTTAAGGACACCCATGACACCCTACAGACTCAAGGAGTATACTATGAACCCCCATGGCACCTAAATATAACCCCTGTGTCTAAGGGGTTTCTATGGATCATCATGGCACTCTAACTTCTACCATAGGGTTCCTTATGGACCCCCTGAACCCTATCTCCCCATGGAGCTTTACAAGGACCCCCATAGCTCCTAACACTACCACCTTAAAATTAATTACAGAAAATAAAAAAAAGACTATTTAAAAATAAAAAAAGAGTTGCAGAAAAGATTAAAAATAAAAAAGAGACAACAAAAAAAAACTACATTTATAGGGGGAAAATTACACTTACCCTCCACCTTGATTACCCTCCAGCTTCAAAGTCCTAGCCTTCACTATGCAGCCCTTGATAAGCATGCATTTCATGTTAAAGAACCTGTCATCTTCTAGCTTGAGTAAAGCTCTTGACCCTCATCTTCAGGCCATGAAATTGGGCCTGCGCCTTAAAATTCCACTGCTTTATACAAAAAAAAATCATCTAAAGGAGCTTCTCCTTGGCTAACATTTTCTTGACCTAAACATTCACAATTCAGAGCAAGCAAATATAGAAATAATATACTACCACTGGTGCAACCCCTGGCCTCTGTGGAGGCCCCACGAATACTCTGTGGCCCAGCAGGTCCCATGTGGCCTCAGGGCCCCATGTGGCCCCCACAGCCCATTTTGGCCCCGGCAGACCTCCTGTGGGCCCCCTGCAGCCCCTTATGGTCTTCTGTGGTCACCCACAGACCCCAAGGGCCCCTGCATGCCCTATGGCCCCATATGTTCCCCCTCAGCCTACTGTGGCTACTCACGGACCTCTGCAGCCTCCCTCAGTCCTCTGAGGCCTCCGCTGCCCTTTTGGCCTCCCTCTGCCCCTTGTGGGTCCCTCAGTCCTTGTGGCCCCCTGTGTTCCCACTCAGCTTCCTGTGGCCCCTAGCGGACCTCTGCAGACCTCTTTCGGCCCTGGTGGCTCCTCAATCTTTCAAACCCCTGTGTCGCCCGAAGACCTATGTGGCCTTTTGTGGCCCCCTTGGTCCTTACAGGCCTTTGTGACCCCCCGCGGACCACTGCGCCCCACTCGACCTCTGGCCAGGAAGTGGAGTGCATCATCGGGCAGGTAAGAAAGTATTTATATAGGTTTATATATATATATATATATATATATATATATATATATATATATATATATATATAATGTAAATGTATATGTGTATATGGTATATGGTATATACATATTTATATATATATATATATATTAAAATAAATAGTACATCTATGTTCCCATTTAAATGTCTATAACAAGTTAAAAAACCTGCTTTCAGCTCAGAATTACGAGAAAAACAGTTATTACACTGCATTCTGGGAAGCTGAGCTGGGACATGCAAATGTGCCCACAAATGCCTTGCTCTTCTATTCATAGCCATTATCAAACATGGCTTCCTTTAAGCGTATGCCTGCTGTATTACACAGCTTTAATGCAAAGCCAGCGTTGGATTAAACACAGGCTGAGAATCCTATCCATGTACAGCTGTTTCAAGTTTACTGGCTATCATCAGCATGGAGCAGGATCTCAGCTTGTGTTGTGGATATTATGAGTAGGTAGTTCACCACAACAATCATTTATAAAATGGTTCGCAAAAGAGCGATAGAAGCCTCCACCATACAGTAGTATAGTAAATATATAGTACATCTGTGTTCACATTTGAATGTCTAAAGCAAGTTAAAAAACCTGCTTCCAGCTCAGAATTCCAAGAAAAACAGTTATTACACTGCATTCTGGGAATATATTTATATTAATTTATTTTTATATTTTTTTATATATATATATATATATCACATATTATAATTGTCTAACTACGATTCGTCGTCACGCTTCAGACGAATCGCAGTTAGACAATTACAAACTGCTGCGCATTGCGCAGAGCACGGCGCGAGCCACGCATGCGCAGAGCACGGCACGAGGAGCGCATGCGCAGAGCGCGGCACAAGCCGCGCTTGCGCGCAGCGCGGCCCAAGAGCAGATGAAAGAGTGGGGAAGAGGGGGGGTAGAGGCACAGAGGGAGAGTGGGGAAGAGGGGAGAGAGAGTGGGGAAGAGGGGGGGGAGAGGCACAGAGGGAGAGTGGGGAAGAGGGGGGGAGAGGCACGGCACAGAGGGAGAGTGGGGAAGAGGCACAGAGGGAGAGTGGGGAAGAGACACAGAGGGAGGGGGGAAAGACACAGAGGGAGGGGGGAGAGACACAGAGGGATAGGTGGGAAAGAGACACAGGGGAGGTAGAGGAGGGGGAAAAGACACACGGGAGGGAGAACAGGGGGAAGATACACATGGGAGGGAAATGGGGGGGGAGAGGGGAACAGACACAGGGGGAAGGGGGAAAGAGACACAGGCCAGGGGGGAACATGCACAGAGGGAGAGGGGGGAAGAGGCACAGAGGGAGAGGGGGGAAGAGACACAGGGGGGAGAGATACAGCAGGTGAGGGAGGAAGAGACACAGAGGGAAGGGGGGGAAGAGGTACAGAGAGAGGGGGAAAGAGGCACAGAGGGGGGGAACAGAGGAAGGGGTGAAGAGACACAGTGGCGAGACACACAGAGAGAGGCGGGGGAAGAGGCACAGAGGGAGAGGGTGGAAGACACAGAGTAGGGAGAGACACAGAGGGTGAGGGGGAAGAGACAGGGAGGAAGAGGCACAGAAAGAGGAGGGGGAAGAGACACAGGGGAGTGAGAGGAGGGGGAAGAGACACAGGGGAGAGAGTGCAGGGGGGAAGATACACAAGGGAGGGAAATGGAGACACGAGGAAGGCCGTAACAGACACAGGGGGAGGGGGAAAGAGACACAGGCCAGGGGGGAACAGACACAGGGGAGGGTTGGGAGAGACACGGGGGGGGGAAGAGATGCATGGGAGGGAGAAGGGGGAAAGAGACACAGGGGAGGGGTTTAGAGACACTGGAGGGAGAGGGAGGTAAAAACACAGGGGGGCAGGAGATACAAAGGAGGTAGACGAGGTGGAAGGAGACACAAGGGAGGGAGAGGAGGGGGGAAATAAGACACGAGGGAGGAAGTAGACAGAGGGAGAGACTCGCAATGAGCTCCAAAGGGGCTCATTGCAAGGCCTGTGATGAGCACCGAAGGCGCTCATCACAAGGCCAGTAAAGTAGAGGGGGAGAGGCTTACATCGTGTGGCAAACAGCATTGCCAGGCTTCAGTTTTTATTGCCGTCATTTTTGAAGGGCAAGTCGCTAGTATATATATATACTGTGTGAGTTGATGTTGGAGGGTATTCGGGAACAGCAAAAACAAATGTGCCTGCCCCTTTCTGGGTAGGGGCCCAAATTTTCTTTTTGCACTGCGCCTCCCATTGTTGAAGAAAAGTCTTAGCGCTTCAATAAGATTTTGATTTATTATCAAGCTTGAGAGATGTACATAGAGTAGCAACAAGTGATACAGTAATCCAGCACAGATCTTATAAAGCAGTCTTATTACATCAATACCATTTTATCTTGTACAATACATTTTCTACAGTTTGCATATTTCTAAGGTTATTGGGTATTTTTTGGGCGTGCCCCATGACTTAGTACTTTTAGGCAAGCGTATTCCTAAGGTTATGAGCTACTTTTTGGGGAGTACCTTATAACCCAGCACTGTCTTTGCTTATCTATTCTTTAGTTCTGAGAAAGGGGCCTAACAGCTTGTCCAACAATAATGTATTAACCCCTGCAGTGCTGTCTGTATTAATAGCAACGCATTCAGTGCTCTTTGTATAATAACAATGTAATATATTGTATAATAGCATTATATCAACTACTTCATTCCCCCATTTGATACTGCTGAGGTACCACACTGCAAAATTGTGAGGTTCCCAAAGAGTCCCTTGCACAAATACAAGCTATGAAACCAACCTATTAGCCAGTCCCTTAAAACAGGAAATAAAGATACTCAACACAAAAAAATATGATTATTATAACAATTAGTAAGATTTATCATGTCTGTGTATGAGTCTGTAAGTTGTACAAAAACGTTATCAGTCCATGGATCTGTGTTATTTCATGGGCATATGTTGCTATTTGGATGATCCTCATAAGCAATGAGTCCAATGGTAATCATAATACATAGTCCGATGCACAGCCACCAAAGCTCCTGGCATGTCTGGATGGCACTGTTTTTCTCTGGGCGGCCACCTTGGGGTCTTTGCTTTGTCATGATATTACTGGGGTGCAGTGCGTATGATGTACCCAAAAGCGTTTTCCCTCTAGTTTCACAGTGGTTGGAGTGGTAAGGGTGATGATGAAAGGACCCTCTCATCTGGGCTCTTTCCACTTATACTTAAAGACCTTGATGTACACCCTGTCTCCCAGCTCATAAGGGTGAGTGGGTGTGTATGGAGGGTCAACTGAAATTAGATGTGTACCCTGCACCTGGAAATAGACAGATTTAGTCAGAGTTACCAGGTCTTTGACATAATTGCCCCATTCATCAGATAAAGTATCTAAGACCAGTGGATCATTAGATTTAATGAATGGAGTTTCCATGGGCCTACCCATAACCATCTCATGAGGGATTTAGTGTGTTACTCTATTTACTGAGTTTCTTGTGTGCATTAGTGCTAAAGGTAATGCTTGTGGCCTGGTGATGGAATGTGGCACAGATTTTAGCCAACTTCCCTTATGCTCATTGTCTTGTTCATAATAGACATTGAGATGATAGATGTAACCTATAGTTAATAATAAGATTATCGTAAATCATTGCAGGTACACATCTTAAAAAAGAATTTTGCACTGATATTACCATCAACCCAGAGTTTTTCTTTCTTCTTCTTTCCCTAGTCATTCTCCCTTATCAGATGCTAGAATGTTCGATATCCTAGCAAGTTGACAGAACAAGATGCATAAGTGTTAGAAGCCAAAGGACAGTACACAATGAAGACAGGACTAGAAAAGAGTGGAAAATGTGAAAAATTACAAAACAATGGAATTATAGACTCTCATGACAATCTTCATACAAACCCAGGCTTACATATCCCACTAGGCCATAAGCCTCTGTGGTCATAAGATTAAAAAATAAATAAAGTACAGGCAAATTGAATAACGAGATCCTCTAGTCAATTATCTCTCCGATCTTTGCATATTTTTCATGCCAGCAGATTCGTGCATGTGTTTATTTCCAAATCAATGAACAAGAGTTTGGCCCGTACCCTTTTTCGTGGGGGCAGAATCATAGCAAAACTTATGTCTGGACTTTGTCTTTCAGTCAGCAAACTCTGTATCCGATTCTTCATCTGTCATTATCTGTTGTCATCAGGATAGATAATTTTTAGAGACTTTCTCTCATCATATACCAGGGCTGCTTGTGGCATCTTTGTTACTCTCTTTGTCTTTTCTTCCTCTTTATAGGCATGCACTCGCTGCCATCTTCTTCTGGGTTAGGAAAGTGTGACAAAAACAAAAATCCAAACATTCAAGATCTGTCATTCGAGAAATTCCTTACATCTTTCAACCAGACATTCTCTTATCATATACACCTATCCTAAACTCCACCCTAACTGTAAATTACATTTTCACATATGCATAACTCTTTAATTAACAAGAGGTGGTATATAAAACAGAACCAGTTAAGTCAGCAAAGCATGCAAGGACTAGTAAAGTATATTGGCATGTAAAATGCATAAGCGACCATTAGTATTTTTCTGCCCTGCAGAAGCAGATAAACTTGTCATTAGGATAGTTTCAATACTACTACATTATCAGCCTTATTAAATTGCAATTCGGTAAATTCTAAAGGGCTCTATATAAGCACATAGTATATTTTTTTACAGAATTTTTTAGTTAGCGAACTTCTATCCAAAAGCAAGGTCTCCATGAACTAAAAACTTCTGTAAAAAAAATATGCTGTGTGCTTATATAGCCCTTTAGAATTTACCGAATTGCAATTTAATAAGGCTGTATATCTCTATAAGTGATAAAACTTAACTTTATTATTTAATTTATCCTGTAACAGATTGTACACTAAAGAATAAACTACTAGTTCTATTACTCAATATATTTATACTAATAAAGCTCATAATTTAATTAATCTCTTATCATCTTCCTTTTTTAGAGGCCTAGAAATATCTTGACAAGGTTTTCCCAATTCTCTATCAGTTAGCACCATCATCTGAGCTGGGGATGGGCCTTGATGAATAGATGTCACATTTTCATAGTATTTACCCAACAAGGGAAAACAAAAACATAGTACATAAAACACGAGACCTATTATTATCACACACAAAAACATAATTGCTATAAAAAGGTTCTTTAACCAGGTAGTATATTATGCACAATCATTGTCAGTAACATGGGCACCCTCCAATGTCCACCTGGGGATAAAACACAAGCCAGAGGTTGTGCACATATCACATTCATTCTGACAGACAGAGATTAAAACTGCTTATTACTCCTCAAGTTTAGTAGACTTGTACCAAAAAATATTAATTCTACCATGAAATGTTTTTATAAGAATTATACCTTTTATGTGTCATAATGCATTGTATATCAATGGAGTGTTCAAAAAGTGAAATAACATAACATTTTCATAAATAAATTCTTTGCCTGGTCACTTTAAATGAAATAAAAACTAATTTGTTTCAATATAAAAGCTTTAGCCCATATCCAGCATAATGTTTAACCCTTAAGTCAAAATTATTATAGCATATGCTTTACATTATATTATATTTTTTTCATTATTTTAACTGTATATTAAATCTGCATTTTTTTCTATTTTTTTTTTAATCCAATTCTTTAGCAATCTCTATTTTTATTTGTAATCAAATTTTCTGAAATGTTAATCTCAATGATATTTAACATAAATAGGAATCAAATCTAGATAAAGCATTTATTAATAAATATCCAGTGACTGATAGCATGCAAAAATAATGTATAATATTCATCCAAAAGTGATCAGATTCCGGATCATATTATAATCTATGAACAAATGTTATCAAACTGTCTGTCAGTCAGAGTGGATAATCCTTGCATAGAAACATATGATACAATCTGGACACTGGTTTCCCAAGGTGAACACCAATATTAAATTTACTATTCAGGGTAAATAGGAAATCCCCATATAGAGCACCAGAAACCACTCCACAACCAAAACATACACGGATATCCTTGCACATAGACATCTCCCCTTGGACATGGACATCCCTGCACATAGACAGCTCCCCTCGGACAGTCATATAGCAAGACCAAACAAACTATACAACATGAACAAACATGATGAGAAGCAATAGCACAAAAACCCTCCTGTCCACAAGAAAAAAGTAACACTTTAGAGCACGAAAGAGAGAAAACACAAACTGAATCCTTTGCAATAAAAAAACACACAAAAATTCACAGCTCATAGAATTGTAACCACACGCTCACACAGCTCTCAGACACACATCCCCACTCATACCCAGAAACACCACTAATGTAAACACACCCTAAATAATGATCAGAAGAGAGGGAGAGACCCCCTTCCCTCAAGTCCACACACGGGCCCTTCTCCGATTGTTATCCCTTCTGACACTCTCGCTAAACAGCCTTGCAAATGCTTAGCAACAACACATGCTTACAACCCTTCTATAGCTCTCCTCTGACAATCCACAGGTGCTATATCTGTTATACTTAGGATCCTCTCATAAACATATTTCTAAACCTTCCTTCAATTATTCTGGTCCCTTCAACACTTTCAAGGTAATCTCTATCACTGATTCTACCCCAATACCACATATCCCAGCTCTAGAGCCACTTGTCTCTCCTTTTAGATCTACAGCACCGCCCCCAGAATTAATGATAGCTACCTAACCCCACTCCGCTTCTCCGCCAATTCCCTCTATGCAAAAAATCCCAATCACAGAAATACTACAATTTACATAAAAGATAAAATAAGTCTTACCAGAGTGCAGCTGAATGTGCAGCAGTAGGTGCTCAGGTTTGGATTTGAGGGGCCACAGCTTCCGTGTAGTTGTGCTCAGCAGGTATCCGGCTCTGTCGCAGAGGGACCGCTTCTGCAGGGTTTTCTCCAAGGTGGCGCATGTGAACCTCTATCCCTGTCAGGCCTTGCATCCCACATCTTGGCAACTAGTTTCCTCCACGGAACGAGTGGCCCCACATTTGGTCGCCAATTGTTGAAGAAAAGATTGTCACAGAGTTTCTCACCACACAGTTCAGGCACTCAAGGAAGACAACGAAATCTCAGCGCTTCAATCAGATTTCAATTTATTATCAGGCCTGAGAGATGCACATAGAGTAGCACCAATGTGGATCTGACACAGTAATCCATGAACGACCTTATATAGCAATCTTATTACGTCACTTTCTTTAGTTTGCATATTTCTAAGCTTATCGGGTACTTTCCAGGCATGCCCCATGACTTAGTACTTTTAGGCAAGCGTATTCCTAAGGTTATCAGTTACTTTTTTAGGGCGTACCTCATAACCTAGCAACTTTTTTTTTTAGTCACTACATTTTCTGAGTAGGGGCCTCACGGCTTTTGTCTAACAGTAATGTATTAACCCCATGCAGTTAATAGCAATGCATTCAGTGCTATTTGTATAATATCAATGTAATATATTGTATAATAGCATTATATCAACTACTTCACCATGCACTAGCTCCGCTACTGATTATCAGTATACTAGAGAATTGCCCGTCAAAAAATGACGGCAATGAAATAAGGTAGCTAATGCTGTTTGGTGTGTAATAATGAAATATATAATACATTAATAAATGAATATACTTTACCTATTTTGAAGCATTGTGTTGAAGAGCTGGCAATCTGTTTTGAGGTTGCTGCAGCATTAGTGGTGTGTAGCTGCTGTGTAAGCGTGCTAAATGTGTGCAGTGTAATACTGTGCGTGCGCGAGCCAAAACCGTTAGCGTAGTGTTGTACTTCCGCAGTGGCGTAAAATGGCGGGTTATCTGTGGTATGCGCCTTTGCGGATTATCCGTCAGTGCTTCGTGGTGGTTTTCGAGTTTAGAGTGTGTTGTGGTGTTTTACGTGTTGAGAGTGCTGTAGCCTCGTTTTGTTTTTTTTCGGCGGCCATTTTTTCTCTCGCTTAGCGATTTTATTAGTGTGTAAAGTGTTTTATTTTTATTTAAATGAAGGTGTAACTTGTTTTTTTGAGGTGCTGGATGGTTCCTCTTGCTGTAGGTAAGCTTTTTATGTGTGTGTTGTGTGTATTTATTGTGTTTTAAATGCTTGTATGTCGGCGTGTTGCGTCCGATGTTTGCGAGGTCGTAATGTGTGGTAACGTGTCTCGTATGGTGTTTGCGTGTGTAGCCTCATTTTCGTTTTGTTCGTCGGCCATTTTTTGTGTCTCTTAGCAAATTGTTTAGTGTCTAAACTCTTTTATTTTGAGTAAAATGAAGGTGTAAGTTGCATTTTTGAGGTCCTGGATGCTTCCTGTTGCTGTAGGTAAGCTTTTTATGTATGTGCTGTGTGTATGTATTGTGTTTTTAATTTTGTAATGTTCGCGAGTTGCGTCCGAGGCCGTAATGTGTGTGAACGTGTGTCGTATGTTGTTTGCGAGTGTCGTAATGTGTGTGTCGTGCTGTTTGGGTTGCGACGTGAACTTTGTGAGGGTCGCAGTTGCTGGCATGGAGCGCCGCAGGCGCTCCATGCCAGCAACTGAGACCCTCGCCCAGTGCCCTCGCTTCGCGAGGGCCGCGGGCTCGCTATGCGAGCCCGCAGCGTTAGCAACAACTCGTACGCTCACAACTATATATGTGATCTTTATGTATATTGACAGCATCTTCTGATTTGATCTTCTGAGTCAGTCCTGTTATATGTCCATGGGTGATCCAAAGCAGGGGTGGAGCAAGGTAGGTATATCTCCAAACAGCTGCATTTTGTCTAAACTTTGTATACATTTTTCTAGATTATTATTACATTTTGAACACAGTGCCAAATGGAAAACTAACACAGTAACAATACCTTAATACAGATTTAAGTCTGGGCCCTTGAGATTCTTTGCTGGGCAAAGTCTGTGGGTGGAGGGAGAAATAGCTGCAACACTTTAAAGGAACAAAACTTCAAAGTATTTTGTAGAAGTCAAATATTTTTTTATTTTGAAAAGTGATTCATTAAACACTCGAAATCTTTATAGTGTAAAATATGAATTAAATGGTCACACTGGTTGGATTAGGACACCTCTAAAATATACAAAACATTTTATCTTTTTTAGTTGATGTGAGTAACACTTTTTGGATAGACTCAAAATTGCAGAAGACATTTGTTTTTATCGCTAAATTGACACATGAAAACTTAAAAGTATATTGCCCCACTGAGCTCTCTTTTTACCGTGATTGTTTCAATGTGCACATCTGCTTAAATAAAGATACTTGAAACATTGATACAGTCGGTGCACAGATGTCTATGGTATGTATCATTGGCATAGTGGATATATTATATATAAGTTTATTTTGGATAAAGGAAACACCGTAAAGGGCCAACTCTACAAAATATATGTTTGAAAGCTTTAAAGCAACACAAAAGTCCGGTATATGTGCTCACCATTAGATAGAGGGGGGAAAAGTATAATGAAAAAGTGTTTTCATTTTGAAAATGAATGCTGAATTGGTGGACTTATGATGAGTTGAAGTCTGTGATTTAACTGTGCCAGAATCAGTAATGAGCTCTGTACCGCGCAGAACGATGAATAGTTAAGTAGTTTCGGGTGCAGAAGCTTTCAGTGTTTGAATCAGGTTGTGACTGACTCATTGTAACTACTTGGTCATATTCTAGCAAATAAAGCAATATCTGGTGCAATAGCTCAGTCAGTAGTACAGCTGCCTGTGGAGCTAAAGGCCCTGAGTTTTATTCCATCTAAAGACTAATATTTCTTTAATGTTTTAAAAAAATATATATTTTTTATGTTATATGATAAAACCTATGTCAGCATGATGTGCTGTTGTCTTGTGTTTTTTGTTTATGTGAATAATAATAATGATGTGAATTTTTAAATAAGTAGCTAATAGTTCACTTAATTATTCAATATAAATTTATATAGTTAAAAAAAGGAGTTTAGCTTTTACATAAAGCAGAATGTGTTGGTCTAGTGCAGTCGTACTCAACCTGTGGATCGCAACCCCTTTGGGGGTCGAATGACCATTTGCCAGGGGTCACCTAAAACCATCAGAAATATGTTTATTCTAATCTGTAATTTTACTGTTAGGGGTTACCACAACTTGGGAAATATTATCAAAGGGTCGCGGCACTAGAAAGTTTGAGAACCGCTGGTCTAGTGGAAGGTGTGTATCATAAATTGTTTTAATTTCTCAAAATGTTTTTCAATATAAGTATCATATACTGTATATATATATATATATATATATATATATATATATATATATATATGAAATAATTTTATTTTATTTAATATTATCAGCCTTATTAAATTGCGATTCTGTAAATTTAAAAGGGCTCTATTTAAGCACAGAGCATATTTTTTTTACAGAAGCTTTTAGTTAGTGAATTTCTATCCAAAAGCAAGGTCTTCACTAACTAAAAACTTCTGTAAAAAAAATATGCTCTGTGCTTAAATAGAGCCCTTTTAAATTTACTGAATCGCAATTTAATAAGGCTGTAAATTTTGATATAAAAAAATATGTGACAATTGTCTTTATAGCTTCAATAGATAAATCTGTGTTTATTTTGTGTTTAAATATTATACATTTATAATAGACAATGCATTAGAGCATTGGTTCCTATGCAACATGGTTGTGTGATGTGTATTAACCCCTTGAATACTGGGTTGTGTGCTACCCTGGGTGTTCTATAATAAAACAGGCATAATAACAACATATATTTTTTATTACACATATGTTGATATTGAACTATTAAATGTCAAATAATGTTGAAATGTTATCATTGCAAGTTTTTTTTTTTGTGCTATTCTGTCACTTTAACTACTGCAGCGGGACTCAGCAAAGGTTTTAAAATCACTTGTGAGTGGTCTTTTGTACACGTCAAATTTCCTTCATTTTTTTGTAGTTAGGGCAGTGCCATGATTTGCGAGTGATCTGTAAAGTCTTATTAGTTTTGGCGGAAAAGTCTAACTGAGTAACTTGTAATTTTCATTGGTAGCAGTGATCCGTAAGTGTTCTCTCGCAATGTTTTAGGGATGGATGATTAACATAGCTAATTTGAATTTTCTCTGCTACTATGGCATTTGTAATTGATTTTGCCAGGATTAGCTTAGGGGCCTATGTTGGCACGTTACAAAAACAGTAATAATAATATTATGTTAAAGGGATATGTAAGGTTCATGGATTTTACTGGGTATAAAATATACATGTGTATCTATTTAATTTTATGTACTTTATTTTATTAGGAAGTGCTTAAAGCTCTAAAATCAAACAAATAGTGCCTGTATGGGTATGCTCTCTGCAGCTCATGAATACACAGACTCTGTAGGGCTGGCATGGTCCCCGATAAGCTAGGACACTACAGTGCACATCCAGCCCTAAAGAGTTGGTGTCTGCATACATTGCACTGGGCAGACCCAGATTTTAGTTAAAACATATCTTCTAAGCACTTCTTAATAAAATGAAATACATAAAAGTAAATATATACCCAGGGATATGTTGGTTAGAATTTATTTCCCTTCTTATAAAGAAGCTATATTAAAAGCAGCTAGGAAAAATAAATTACCGGAAGCACCATTTGATAAAATTTCTGTGTACACAGATTTATCTGGCACCACATTATACAAAAGAAAAGAATTTAAAATCATTACCATTGCTTTGAGGAAGGAAAACATCCTATATAGATGGGGTTTTCCGGTGAAATTGTTCATTTTTTAAGGTTAATGTAAGAACTATAATTAATACCAAGGAAGAAGGTGAATTAATGCAAAATAAAAATTGACCCTAAAGATGATAGCAGTATACCCACAAAGGTAGATAAAACTTAAACAGGAAATTATAATAAACTCCATTGATTGTAGGGGGAGGGAGGGATAAAAGGAAGGAGGAAACCTTGGAATATATGAGATTTAAAGACATATAGATGAGATTCACATAATAATAGAATAGGGTGATAAGAGAACACATATAATTATGAGATGAGGAAGGAGGAAACCTTGGAATTTATGAGATTAAAAGACATATAGATGAGATCACACAAAAATGGAATAGAATGATAAGAGAACACAAATTATTAAGGTACACAACATACTAAAAACAGACCCATATTTAGGAAAAAATTATAATTATATATATGTATATATGTATATACAGTGTCTTGCAAAAGTTTTCACCCCCTTTGACTTTTTACCTATTTTGTTCCATTACAGCCTTAAATTCAATGTTTTGTTAATCTGAATTTTATGTGATGAATCAGAACACAATAGTCTGGTTGGTGAAGTGAAATGAGAAATATATATATACATAAAACTATTTTTTAGAAATAGAAAACAGAAAATTGTGCGTATGTAGTCACCCCCTTTGTTATGAAGCCCATAAAAAGCTCTGGTGAAACCAATTACCTTCAGAAGTCACATAATTAGTGAAATGATGTCCACCTGTGTGCAATCTAAGTGTCACATGATCTGTCATTACATATACACACCTTTTTTAAAAGGCCCCAGAGGCTGCAACACCTAAGCAATAGACACCACTAACCAAACACTGCCATGAAGACCAAGGAACTCTCCAAACAAGTAAGGGACAATGTTGTTGAGAAGTACAAGTCAGGGTTAGGTTAGAAAAAAATAGCACCATCAAATCTATCATAACCAAATGGAAAGAACATGGCACAACAGCAAACTTGCCAAGAGACTGCCGCCCACCAAAACCCACGGACCGGGCAAGGAGGGCATTATTCAGAGAGGCAGCACAGAGACCTAAGGTAACCCTGGAGAAGCTGCAGAGTTCCACAGCAGAGACTGGAGTATCTGTACATAGGACAACAATAACCTGTACGCTCCATTGAGTTGGGCTTTATGGCAGAGTGGCCAGAAGAAAGCCATAACTTTCAGCAAAAAACAAAATGGCATATGGGAGACTCCCAAAATGTATGGAGGAAGGTGCTCTGGTCTGGTGAGACAACATTTTTACTTTTCGGCCATCAAAGAAAACGCTATGTCTGGTGCAAACCCAACCAATCACATCACCCAAAGAACACCATCCCCACAGTGAAACATGGTGGTGGCATCATCCTGCTGTGGGGAGGTTTTTTAGCAGCCGAGACTGGGAAACTGGTCAGAGTTGAGGGAAAGATGGATGGTGCTAAATACAGGGATATTCTTGAGCAAAACCTGTACCACTCTGTGCGTGATTTGAGGCTAGGACGGAGGTCCACCTTCCAGCAGGACAATGACTCCAAACACACTTGAGTGGTTTAAGGGAAAAACATGTAAATGTGTTGGAATGGCCTAGTCACAGCCCAGACCTTAATCCAATAGAAAATCTGTGGCCAGACTTAAAGATTGCTGTTCACAAGCGCAAACCATCCGACTTGAAAAAGCTGGAGCAGTTTTGCAAGGAGGAATGGGCAAAAATCCCAGTGGTAAGATGTGGCAAGCTCATAGAGACTTACCCAAAGTGACTTGGAGCTGTGATTACTGCAAAAGGTGGCTCTACAAAGTATTGACTTTAGGGGAGTGAATAGTTATGCACATTGACTTTTTCTGTTATTTTGTGCTATTTGTTGTTTGCTTCACAATAAAAAAAAAACATCTTCAAAGTTGTGGGCATGTTCTGTAAATTAAATGATGTAAATCCTCAAACAATCCATGTTAATTCCAGGTTGTTCCTTATTAGTAAGGCAACAAAACACGAAAAATGCCAATGAGGCTGAATACTTTTGCAAGGCACTGTATCTATCTATCTATCTATCTATATATATATATATATATATATATATATATATATAGCCTTATTAAATTGCAATTCGGTAAATTTAAAAGGGCTCTATTTAAGCACAGAGCATATTTTATTTACAGAAGTTTTTAGTTAGTGAAGACCTTGCTTTTGGATAGAAGTTCACTAACCAAAAAATTCTGTAAATAAAATATGCTGTTTGCTTATATAGAGCCCTATTCAATTTACAGAATCACAATTTAATAAGGCTGGTAATCTCACGCTCTACTTGCCGATAATAAATAGTTAGATATTTTAATATAAATTAATAACATTTGTATTAAACTGGGAAATTATAATAGCCGGTAATAAATCACATATTACTGTATATCACGCATTGTAAAAATATTAAGAATTCACATGTAGTTACCGTAAATTAATGTTGGATCACTTAATTTCTAAAGTTTACTCCTTAATATAGAGAAGAACTTACATAATTGAAATAAAATTAAAATAGTAAAAAAAATTATTGGGGAGAATACTGTATACATCTTGAGGTGCAAAGTAAAATTCTCCTTGCCCTGAAACGGCCATAACCGATCAGCTTCTGTTCTCTCACGCTGACCAGTAAGCATACTTGGAAAACAGTATTTATGACAATACTACTGTTTAGAGAGAATCTTGAGCTTTATCAGCTCAAATCTGGTTGTGTATTGTATGTAGATTTGAAAGATAGTTTTTTGTACCCTTTTATTTGTACGTTGCAATGGTGAGTCAATGGATTGAGCTAGACAATGGAGGGGGTCCCTTACCCTTTTCCTCCTAAAAATGTCTCTTAAGATATTATAACAAAATGTTAGAGGTCTGAATACCCCCTTTTAAAAGACTCTCAGTAATGTAATTTTGTCAAAAAGAGAAGGCAGAGGCATAGGTACCAATTAATTTGAACTTCCTGTGTTGGCAGAGATATAAAGAGAGTAAAACAATAAAAAAAGCTGCCTTTTTTAGTTAAAACTTGTCTATGATTTTGGACTCCATTCCATTTCCATCTTCTATTATACCAATTGATTGTATTTTCGCTGATTTGGTTACAGAGATAAAAGGTAGCAGTGATATTTTGAAAATTTAATTTTTGGGCAATCTTTTTAAAAATTGATTATTTAGATCTCTGGAGGATTATATAAATAATAACATGATTAAGAAAGAGAATTGGCTGCTTAATATAATCTAAAGCAGGCACTTCTTAAAACTCCTCTAGAGTACTTACCAGTTTTGAATCATTATTGAAATCTGAATTACCTTTATCAATTTCAAACTGTTTCAAATTATTTAGAAAGTTGTCTGAAAAAGAAAAAACATTATCAGTGATTAAATGGGAAAGTGATTTTAATACCATCTGTGATATTGATAAATGGTTTGACGCTTTGAAGTTGACAGAATCCTATGTAAAGTGTACCCCTTTTAGGGAAATACAATTTAAGTTAACACAAAGATGGTATATGGTTCCCTCTCTCCTTGTTAAAATAGACTCTAATAAACACTCCGGTAACTGTTGGAGAGGTTGAGTAGAACAAGGCACACACCTACATATATGGTGGTCTGGTAGCATGATCCATCAATTTTGTTTGGATGAAATTTCAAGGATAACTAAGATTGAACTGGATCTAACACCTGAACTTATTCTTTTTCATTTCTGTCCAATTACAGTTACACAAATGGGTTTTATTATCCACATTTTATTAATAATCAAATGGTTAATAGCTAAAAATTGGAAAAACAAAACACTACCAAGATGGAAAGAAATGTGGGAGATAACTTTAAGAAATAAACAGCTTGAAATTGACTTTATTTAACAAAATGGGAAACTTAATAAAAAAATACAATTAAAATGGGCTTTATTAGCAACAACAACTTGACATATTAATATTAAACAATTAGCAAGGGAACAGATTCAGACCTAAAATGAAAAGAGAAAGGAGGGAGAGGACGAGAGGAGATCCTTCCAAAGTTTGCCTGGCCCAACCATGAGACTCACAAAATATAATGTGATTTGTTGTAATGTTTGTTTACACTACTTTTATATATACCTTCTGTTTTTTTTTTTTATCAAAATTGATAAATGATTTGATAAGTAGTGTAGAAGTGAATGAGGAAATACAATTAATATAACTGAATGATAGTGATCTATATATTATCATGATATATCTGTATGTATCAGTAATGTATGTATTAATGTTTTTGATTTTGTAAGAAATGAATAAAACAGAAATAAAAATAAGAAAATAAAAAAAGGAAATCGATCCACAGGTATATTTTATAACTAGTAAAATCCAGGAAACTTCCTTATCCCTTAAATGAACCAATGAAACATTCTCCATTGTGACGTTTCTTATACAATTCCTCGTTAGTATCTTTGTGGAAGGAGTAGCTATTAAGCTTTGTGTTGGTTATTCCTTTATTCTGGATCATACAGTTAAGGAGCTGATGGATGGATGAAGCCAAAGCCAAGGATTACTACACATAAATTATTATTATCTTTATTTGCAACGCGCCAACATATTCCGTAGCGCTTAACACCGGCCAATTATGAGGCAAAACATAAATTGACACATTGATGTTTAAACGCTAAAATAGCAGAGATCACAATTAAGCTATACAATGAGACAACTCACAATCACTTACCACAGATGAGATTTTGGCTCATTTTTCACATATGTACAGATTTTATTAGTAAAATAAATGCTTTTTTGGGATTGTTTTGCAACTTAGCTAGCTGATATAAGCAAAACACCATACATATAAAGCCCTACGGGAAGATATAGATCCTACACTTAAATCCTGGCATCATTAGCGTGCCATGTGACTAATATGATTTATGAACATGTTTAGGGCATCAGCTTCTCCATAGATAACCTAAGAGGGTTAAAATAAAGAGGATCAGTCCTTGGAAACAAATAGCACTGTAGAAATTAATTTATATGGATAGAAATATATTTTTGTGGTCAATGGATAAATATTTAGTGGTGACTATAAATTACAAAAATACAAAAAATATGCGCTAAATGTTTTATATAAATAAACGCTGGGAAAGCTTAGGCTCTATGTAGGCAAATGGCAGATCCGATATAAAGTGCCCATGCTGATTGGATCGTCGCCCAGTTTGTCTGGCAAGAAGAGTGAGTTTAAACTGAGGTTCGAGTAAAGACTGTTTCTTATGGTCTTCTTACCTCTAAGGATTGTTTCATGAGCTTGAATACAAAGATGATGATGCATAAGGTAAATGTAAAGCATGTATAAACTGTGAAAGTTGACTTTTAAAATAATTATTTAAACTAAATAGAAGCTATTAAAGTATAATTAAAGTATAATTCAGCAAGAACCAGGATTCAAACTCACAATCTCCAGTTCAAAGGCAGTTGCTGTTAAAGGGATATGGAAGGTTCCTGAATTTTACTTGGTGTATAATATCCCTGTATATCTATTTATTTGTATGTAGTTTATTTTATTAATAAGAGCTTATAAGCTCTGTTTTTATTGCCCTGCTTGGGTCTGCCAGTTGCAGCTCATAAAGATCCAGACTCTGCTGTACTTGCTGTGCATTGTCTCCTACTAATCAATCAGTGACCATCTGTCAGCACCATTCTGCAACGTGTTACTGGGACGTGGTCCCTGATAGGCTAGGACACTACACTGCACATCCAACCCAACGGAGTATGTGTCTGCAGACCCATACAGGTACTATTTGTTTGATTTAAGGCGGTAAAAACAGAGCATTTCTTGATAAAATAAAGTACATAAAAGTAAATCCAAACACATGCATATTATATACTGTATCTAGTGAAATTCAGGAGACTTTGATATCCCTTTAACAACAACGCCATGTCTCTGTAGGAATATACAAATTGACAAAGCTAAAATATAATCAGTGTGACAATCATAGCTTTAACATTTGTTATCTATGGATGTTTGGAGGTGTTATCGAAGCGATAACCAAGATCTAAACAACTAAATATAAATCAATCCTTGAACAATTATAAACAATAAATAACTTTTCCATGGTTTTCAAGCATTTTTGGTAATCTACTGGTGGAGACTCATTTCAACATTAAAAAGAGCAAACATGACGTCCTAATACATGTCTGTTGAGATACATTAGAGCCGAAATAGCACTAACCAGCTGACCAACCCTGTGTCAGGAAGGAGAACATGAAATAATATAGTACATGGTGTGGAACCTGGCATCTATGGAGGGTATGGTCCTGATGTTTCCATAACCAAGGGATGAATTTAAACATCCATTTGAAAGAAGCCACTAACTTTGTACTGAGACCCAGGCTGGAGTTGGAAAGGTGAGTACACCATTGAAAAGTGGAATACTGCAAATAAGAGGTCTCTGAGGAAGTCTGGACATCTCATTACTTGGTCCCTGGTCCGAGGATGTATTACTAGGCTACAGACTTCTCAACTTGGCCTACTGATCACCCCAAGTTTTGAAAAAAACTTGTATCCATTTGCAAACACCAATGGCCTTATCCACCAGATCTGGTAACTTCAGTCAGTAATACAGATATGTAGATCCTCCAGTCTCTCCAGATTCATTCTGATTGTTCCATCTGTGCTCATTCAGAGAGAGATTGCAATCCCGGACTGTTGGTGGCCCACATAGGCCCAAGTTGCCTACCACTGCCATAGATGGTCATGTACACATGTATAAAATAGCGTTAAACACTTACTTTATGTTTTTGAAATAATAAGATCATTCTTAACACCAGAATGTTTTTTTTTACTTAATTTTATTAATTCTGCAATATAATAATAACAAGGATCAGAAAATAAAGAAAAGTATGATTACATATTATTAAATATAATGAAAATGATTACATAAAGATAAAATAGTATAAAATTATTTATATTAGTGACTTTAGTAATTGAATGACATTATTAAACAAAGGCTCTGAACTGGTCCCAGAAGCAAGACGTTGAATCTAAGGATGCACCCAGAGCTCTCCACAAATGTAAACTCCTCATCACACACACAACTTCCACCAATGTATCATGGATGCCTCCACCTGCAGATGCATCAACATTAATTTTTTTTCTAATTAAAAACTATCAATTTTCCAGCACTATTTGTGTATCTATTTTAATCTATGTGTTCTTATGAGGAGTAGTGTCATGACCAAATAGCATTTTTTTCCCCAATTATCCTCATCCTCCATGTTTCCTGCTACAAACACTCTCACACTCCAGTACACCCTGGTGAGTGTTCAGCCTCTTCTCTGCAGGCTGTGATTGAAGAACAATCGGCCTCTTCAACTAACAGGCTGTCATCTGATCATCATGCTACGTCTTGCCTGCTTATGGAAATAAATTAATGTTGATATAATTTACTGCATTCCAGGACCTTGCAGTAGGTGTCTCACTGACGGACAAACTGAAAAACCTGACATAAAGAACTGCGGACCAGTATAGAGCATTCTGCATAAGGGCATAGGAATCAAAACTCTTCGGGGGGAGAGAGTTTTACAAAGACAAAGATTCAAACTGTGACCAATGAACAAGAGTAATAAATATATATAGAACTATATATATATTTATTTAAATATGGAGCAAGAGATCTATAGATCAGTGGTAGAGCTAGAGAATGGAGGACCCTGGTGCAAAATAATATTTTGGCCCCCCTGAGGGGTGGTTTTAAAGCATTTTTTGCACTGGGCCCCCTCCCATACCAATTCACTCAGCGCTCCTCCCCAAGACCCCTTCAATAGAAGCTCCTCTACCTAAGACCCCTTCAAATAACAGTATCCCTCCCCAAAACCCTTTTCCATTAAAGCTCCCCCAACACCCATTTCCTTAGCTTTCCATAGACACATACATATACTATCTCTACAATGCACCCAGATCCTCTCAACATCCATCCCCACACAGCACCCACCTCATATAGCACCCATCCCTATCTCCTTTTCTATCCACTTATATAACCCATGCCCCCTGTACTTTGCTGTCACTTTGAGACCCTTGCTCTCTTACAGTCTTCCCTGATACACATCCCAAGCATGCTGAACTGCTCCAAACTGCCACCTCTAAGTAGAAATCTTTTTTTTTATACATGGCCTGCACCTAATTCTAGCCGGGGAGTGTGCCGCCTAGGAGACACCGGTGGTGGTGGTGGAGGGCCCTGCGGATCAGTGGTGGGTTTGTCCAAGGCAGGGGGACTACACTACAGGAAAAAATAAATGCAAAAAAAAATAATAATAATCATTTCACAGTGGAGGGCCCCTGTGCACTTCAACACCTGCACCACTGGTAGCTCTGCCCCTGCTATATATATATATATATATATCTGTATATAAACACTATTTAAAAACAGTGAAAAAAATACCTTGTATTTTCAATGCACTGATGCACGTTGTGATTTATTTCCTCCAACTATACAAGGGATAAGGTTATGGAACATCTTATTATCACTCAACTAAATGGACAATATTTTGTTGATTAAATGCTATTAAAAATACATTTTATTACAGCTAAGCTAGTGAAGTTGATATTTTTTAACTGTCAACCTTCAGATCCACCCACCAAGCATGAGTTGCTATGTCTATTGAAAATTACTTCTTGGTTGTCTGCTTGCATTGTTTTCAGTCTAAAGGTAACTGACAATAAAAATTAGTTATTATGCTACTTAGGTAAATTAATCCCTATGGCCTTCACATGCTCATTCTTCTCATTATAAGATGGCTTTACACTGAAAACAATGCAGGCAGACTTCTAGGAAGTAACTAGCAATTATTGACAATCATCACCTTGCTGGAAGGTTAGCAATGCATTTTAAGCCCATCTGCACAGTTCAAACAAATAGTCCCTGTATCGGTCTACTCTCTGCAGATCACGAAGACACAGACTCGAAGACACTTACTAACCAATCAGTGACCATCTCTCAGCAAAGCGCTGCTGAGATGTGGTTCATGATAGGCTAGAACACTGCACATGCAGCCCTACAGAGTCTGCGTCTGCTTATGCTACAGTGGGCAGACCCATACAGGGACTATTTGTATGATTTTAAGCAGTAAAATGCACTTCCTAATAAAATAATGTACATAAAAGTTAATAGATACACAGGGATATTATATCCCCAGTAAAAGCCAGGAACCTTCATTATCCCTTTAAGACACTCCAGTTATTCTCAAATTACTATAGAGCTCAAAAACTTATAATCAATAACTCATGTTGTGCAGCGTCACCTGAAATATCAAAACATCAGGAATGTCTCAAGCTCTTTCTTAAGATGTTCTTGCAATTTGCACATTGATTTAAAGTATGTTTTTAACCTTTCCAGCACTTGTCTTCAAGTAGAAAGGGACAACATCTTAAAATATCTAAATGCATGAAAGAAAGTCTTGGCAACCCTTTTTGGTAACACCCTGCCCATGGCCCTGTTTCTGTGTTTTATATCTAAACTAGAATGTATACTTTAATGTCCAGATACAATAAATAAAATAATCAGTATGATGGTGAATTGGATGCTTCTGCGTACAAAAGCACAAATGCAACAAGTTTAGTTTGCAACTTACAGAATAAGTAACTTTTGGAAATTAATACTTTTGTATTTTTAGCAAAACAATAATTATGTATAATAAGGACATTGCAGGATGTAAGGAGGATTTATCATGGGTTAAAGGATAACTGTAGTTTGGGAAAAAAATCATAATCCAACAACATTAGCAGCTAAATAAGCCATGATCATAAAAACTTGTTTAGAGAAAATATTAAAGTTAGCTTTGTCTGCTAATCTGCCCGTAGCTTTAGAAAACAGTTATATTACTGATGCGTACTATTGTTTTGGATCTTTCCTGTTCGCTGGCCACAAGCAGTGGTGGCCATCGGCCACTTGGGGGCTCAGCCTAGATGGCAGCACGCAGCCTATTTAGAATAGGCTGCGTAACGGCCGAACCACGCGCACCTAAAACAGTCAAAACACACCAAATACTCACAAAAAATACATAAAAAGCTTATCCATAGCAAGGGGGGGCATCCAGGACCTCTGAAAGTGAAGTTACACCTCCATTTAAGTCCAAATTTCCGAGTTCAGACACACGAAAATCCCCTAAGCGAGAGAAAAAATGGCAGCCGAAAATAACGAAAACAGGGCTCAAAGCCCAGGACTGCACACACACACGCGACCTCGGAACCAACCTTAACGGAACAAACACCCAAACGCAAGAAAAATACAATCATAACGCGCACCTAAAAACAGTCAAAACACACCAAATACTCACAAAAAATACATGAAAAGCTTACCCATAGCAAGGGGGGGCACCCAAGACCTCTGATCGGGGACCCCCGATGCAATGAAAAAATAAAAAGTCCCCCGTTACGGGTCCTTAACGGACCATAAAAGGTCCTTAAAGGACCCGTTATAAAAGAAAACAAATATACACTATCACCCTGTCACTCATGGGGGTCAATACAGACCCCCATAAGCACTTAATTAACCCCCTCACTCATGGGGGTCAATACAGACCCCCATAAACCCCTAATTAACCCTGTCACTCATGGTGGTCAATATAGACCGCCATAAACCCTTCATTAACCCTGTCACTCATGGGGGTCAATACAGACCCCCATAAGTACTTCATTAACCCCCTCACTCATGGGGGTCAATATAGACCCCCATAAGCCCTTCATTAACCCCCTCACTCATAGGTGTCAATATAGACCTCCATAAGCCCTTCATTAACCCTGTCACTCATGGGGGTCAATACAGACCACCATAAGCACTTAATTAACACCCTCACTCATGGGGGTCAATACAGACCCCCATAAGCACTTCATTAACCCCCTCACTCATGGGGGTCAATACAGACCTCCATAAGCACTTCATTAACCCCCTCACTCATGGGTGTCAATATAGACCTCCATAAGCCCTTCATTAACCCTGTCACTCATGGGGGTCAATACAGACCACCATAAGCACTTAATTATCACCCTCACTCATGGGGGTCAATACAGACCCCCATAAACCCCTTATTAACCCTGTCATTCATGGGGGTCAATATAGACCTCCATAAGCCCTTCATTAACCCTGTCACTCATGGGGGTCAATACAGACCCCCATAAGCCCTTCATTAACCATGTCACTCGTGGGGGTCAATAGAGACCCCCATAAGCACTTAATAAACCCCCTCACACATCGGGGTCAATACAGACCCCCATAAGCCCTTAATTAACCCCCTCACTCATGGGGGTCAATACAGCCCCCCATAAGCCCTTCATTAACCCCCTCACTCATGGGGGGTCAATACAGACCCCCATAATCCGCTAATTAACCCTGTCACTCATGGGGGTCCATACAGACCCTCATAAGCCTCTATTTAACCCCATCAGTCCCATAAGGGTATATTAAGACCATTATGGGCCTGTTACAACCCAACATTAACCACATAAGTGCCATGACGGTCCTCAAGGACCATCATGACACTAAGTATAAACACTATACTGCACTATACCCCCCCAATAAAACATTAAATATCAACTAAACAGCCTCTACACTAACCTATTAACACCAACACTACCGACACTACCTACCCCCTAATAAACCCCACCACTCTAATTACAGAAAATAAAAAAGCCTAAAGTCAAACAAAAAAACAAATCTACATTACATAAAATAAAAAACCTATATACATCCCCCAAGCTGTCTAAATAAATACCATAATCTAATATACATCCTATCTATATAATATTCTCCCAATCTATCTAAATAAATACCACAATCTAATATACAATACATGCTATGCTATGCTATATAAAACACATACCCCTAGCTAACATACAATAAATGCTATCTATATATAAAATAATCTAATTCTAAGCTAAATTAAAATAAATAAGACCACTTACCTTTGCAAATGTCCATTCAGATCAGCCACCTAGGGAAAAAAAAATAAAGTGCAACACGTTTACAGTAAATACTAAACATTCTAAACATTCTAAATATTATACTCACCTTTCCGGCATGTCCCGTCCTTATTCTCCGTTGCGGCACCTGTTAAAAAAAACATAACATTAATACATAAATATAAAAACAAAATAAAATAAACATAATCTACATTGTACTTACCTCCCCGCGATGTCTGCGGCCTCCTGCTCCTCTTCTGCCACGCCCTGTAAAAAATAAAATAAAATACTCACATCCGCACTCACGGATATCCCTGACGCTAATGAGGCTCTCTGAGACTTTTCCGGAAGAAAATAGGCAATGGCGCCTTCTGATTGGTTGAAATCGCTGTCTATCAAATTCACCCAATATGGAGGCGCCAATGTGTGAGCCAATCAGAAAGGGATACACCCTAAAATCCCACTCTGATTGGATAATGCACCTGTCAATCTTTATTTAAACCAATCATAAGGTGCAGATGCCTTCAGCCAATCACAATGGAATACACCCCCACCGGGTGATTGGCTGGAGGCATCTACGCATTCTGATTGGTTGCACTGACAATAGCCAATCACAATGGAATACACCCCCACGTACTGATTGGTGAAGGATTTGCGCCTTCTCATTGGCTATTGTTAATGTCAATCAGTATTACAGCCAATGGGAAGGTGCAGATGTCTTCACTAATCAGTACGTGTGGGTGTATCCCATTGTGATTCGCTGATGGCAATAAAGCCTTCGGATTGGTTCAAATAAAGATTGACAGGTGCGTTATCCAATCAGCGTGGGATTTTGGGGTGTATCCCTTTCTCATTGGTTCACAATTGGAGTCTTCTCACTGGCTGAATTTGATAGACACTGTTTTTAGGCAATCAGAAGCCGCCATTGCCAATTTTATTCTGGAACACTCCGTAGGAAGCTCATTAGCGTCGGAGACATCCGCCAGGGCGGATGTGTGCTGTTTTTGTTTTTTTTAAAGAGCGCAGATGCTTCCGGGGCACAACTTGAGGAGGCCGGAGACATCACAGGGAGGTAAGTATAATGTAGATTGTGTTTATTTTACTTGGTTTCATGTTTATGTATGTGTGGTAATGTAATGTTTTTTTTTAACAGGGGCCGCACCGCAGAAAGAACATGCTGGAAAGGTGAGTATAATATTTAGAATATTTAGAATGTTTAGTTATTTTATGTAAACGTGTTATATTCATTTTTTTTATCTTTTTTACCCTAGGTTGGTGATCTGAAGAAACATCTCAAAGGTAAGTGGTCTTAATTATTTTATTGTAGCTTAGAATTAGGGTTGCTATATAGAGATAGCATGTACTGTATATTAGATAGATAGGGGGATGTATAGTACATAGATAGTATTTATTGTATATTAGATAGATAGGGGGATGTATATTAGATAGATAGTATTGTATATTAGATAGGGGGATGTATATTAGATAGGGGGATGTATATTAGATAGGGAATGTATATTAGATAGGGGTGTATTGTATTGTATATAAATGTATTGTATTGTATTTAATTGTATTGTATGTAATTGTATTGTATGTAATTGTATTGTATGTATTGTATTGTACGTATTATATGTATTTCCTTTTCAGGTGTGTAATTTTTTTTTCTGTAGCGTGGGGGGGGGGGGGCGTTGTTGTAATGTATTTTGTATTTTTTTATTTTCTGTAATGTTCCTTTTTTTATTTTTTGTGACTTAGGGTTTTTTTCTTCTGTAATGTACATTTTTTATTTTGGGTGATATTAGGTTTTTTTATTTTATGTAATGTAGATTTTTGATTTTTGATGACTTTCGTTTTTTTGATTTCTGTAATTACAGTGGTGGGGAGGGGGTTATTAGGGGGTACGTAGGTAGGTAGTGTAGGTGTTAATAGGTTAGTGTAGAGGGTGTTTAGTTGATATTTAATGTTTTATTGGGGGGTATAGTGCAGTGTATTGTTTATACTTAGTGTCATGATGGTCCTTGAAGACTGTCATGGCACATATGTGGTTAATGTTGGGTTGTAACAGGCCCATAATGGTCATAATATACCCTTATGGGACTGATGGGGTTAAATAGAGGCTTATGAGGGTCTGGATAGACCCCCATAAGTGACTGGGTTAAAATGGTGTAGTGCTTACACTTTGGGTCATGAGGGTCCTGGATGACCCTCGTGGCACTTATAGTGTTATTACATGCGTTCATTAGTGTGTTAGAGGGGTCTATATAGTTGAGGCACACAGTACACTCACATTGTGTGACAAACAGCATTTCAACACTTTCTTTTATTGACCGTCATTTTTTGACGGGCAAGTCGCTAGTAATAATAATAATAATCAAGTCTGTATTTTTTATTATAAAATTTGTAAATATATTTTACATGTTATCAAGACAAGTTCTTCATAAGAAAGTATTATACATATGACATGTCTGTGGCCCTTTAAATGCATTTATCATTATATTAGAACATATCATGTCACGTTGGGGTTGTATAGTTTCAGTACATTCATCTGAATTCAAATGTTTATTAAGGGGAAGACATGTGTTTGTGGAGGTACTTGAGGCCTTTCTATATACCCTTGGTCACTGGATCCAACCCTCCTCACCCTTATTCTACTTAACTTATTATGGGTCAGTAGGGTTTGATTTATTTATTTAATAGCTAATTAGCAATAAAACACTATATACAATTAATGTAGCTTCTAAAACTTACATTTATCAGAGCTATTCTTTAAATACTAATATTATTGCTAACCATTTATTAAATAATCCAATTATATATTGATGATATTTATTGAAATTCATATACACACACCCAATAAATAAATAAATATATATATATAAATAAATATATATATATATTTATATATATATATATATATATATATATATATATATATATATATATATATATATATACAGAACCTCTAAATTCGTCAGCCCCTATATACCTCAAATCCAATGTTCGTCACATTCTGTCTGCATATATTAATGACGAAGTTAGAGGTTCAACTATATATATATATATATATATATATTGGAGCAGAAAACTAATAAATAAATAAATATGCAAATGCGTATTTTATAACTTCTTATTGTGCTACACATATATTTAAGTGCAGTTTCTGTCATAATTTTCACTGATTTCTATTCCAGCTCAATATCCCTGTGACCACATCACTTATTACTTAGTCGAGATGTGCATTGCATTTTTCCGGTTTAGCACAATAAGTGATGTGGTCACCGGGATATTGAGCTGGAATGGAAATCAGTAAACATCATGACAGAAAGTGCACTTAAATATATGTGTAGCACAATAAGAAGGTAAAGAATACACATGTATATGGACACAAGCACCACACACATGCCACACAAAGGCTGCTCAGCTCACTCGAGATGTGCAATTGTATTTTTTTGGTTTTGACACAGGGATCATAGGGATATTGAGATGGAATGGAAATCAGAAAAAAACCTTGAAAGAAAGTGCACTTAAATATATGTGTAACACAATAAGAAGTTATAAAATACACATTTCTATGGACACAAGCACTGTATTGATAACCAATGCATTTCCAATACGTGTGATCTTTTCTCCTGCCTTAAAACTGTGCCATCTAGTGGCCAGACGCAGCATTACATTACCAGACCATGATATGTAACTATAACATTCCATGTAAAAGACAATCCCCCTATTTTAAACTTAAAAAATTTGGTAACAAATATTGTAATATAGATGAAAAATGACGGTATATATATATATATATACAGTATATATATATATATATATATATATATATATATATATATATATTTATTTATTTATATTTATATAAATATATATATTATACATTTGTATTCACATTTGAACGTCTAAAAAAAGTTTAAAAATATAGTTTCCTGCTCAGAACAAAGGCTTCGCTCTTGCAGTCCATAACCATTTTAAACATGGTTTCCTTTAAGTATATACCTGCTGTATTGCACATCTTTGTGCAAGTTTCAGGATGGATCATACACAAGCTAGGACTCAGCTGTTCCGAGGTTACTGCCTCCCATCAGCATGGGGCCAGTTCCTAGCCTGTTTAATAGATTTTGTGGGGTGGGAGCTTACCACAACAATCGTTTAATTTATGGCGGGCAAAAACGGTGTAATACAACAGGCATATGCAGGAAGCCATGTTTAAAAAGGTTATGGATTACAAGAGAGAAGCCTTTGTGGGCACATTTGCATGTCCCTGCCCAGGTTCCCAGAGTGCAGTGCAATAAATGTATTTCTCTGAATTTTGACCAGGAAACACTTTTTCTTATTTGCTTTAGACATTCAAATGTGAACACAAATGTACTATTTATTTACTGCACAGTGGAGGGCTTCTATCGCTCGTTTGACCACCATAAATTATTGATATATATATATATATATATATATATATATATATATATACTGTATATATATATATATATATATATATATATATATATATTATTACAGATTAATAATAATCTGGGTATGTGTGTGTGGCATATAGCCTTATATCATCATACAATCTGTGAGAAAAAACAGGATTTTGATCATATTTCAGTTATATTATGATAGATTATCACTCCTATTTTCTTTGTGATTAGATTGCCGCGTCCTTGATTTGCTTGTACAAGTCTCTCCCAATCCTTTGCTATGTACAATATAAACACTTCAAGTCATATATATATCTGGCAAAAACATAAGACAGGATTGTGTTGTATATTTCCATTTAATTGTCAGAAGAGATGACAGTGGGATCACAAAGAGAGGACCCCTCACCATCTGACCCCATAAGATTAACAACACTTGTGCATTATTTTGACATATTACACTGAGCCACATTGTATGTTGTGTCATTTATTCCATGGCACGTAATAGGCAGATGTTGAAATGCTTCTGTATACATTGCAGTTGTTTGTACAATCTCTGCTGTTACTTTTTTCCCTATGCTTTCTGACATGTATCTGATTAACAGCCATGAGGAGATAAATTGTCTTGGTGGCAAAAGGATTTAGAACATTCTTTGCCTTTTATGTAAATATTTTCCATCTTTTATTAGAAAAGCTTTTAATGTTTGTAATTATATGGGGTTATAATATTAAAAATGTGTGTGTTCCTTTAAGGCTAAGAAACGCTACTCAAAAGGTGGGAGGCGCCTCTGCGAGGCAGCATAGCCGAGGACTGCAGTGAGTAACGACATATGCGTTATACAAGTCTTCAACTTGAATATATTTCTTGTATGAAAAATGAGTGTAAAAAAATATTATGTCAATCTCTCTCAACAAAATCAGGACCTCCTCTGGGCTAACTCTAATTAGGGAGTGTCAGGGCACTGCAACAGCTGAGTTATGGAGCTCTATTGTGAAAATAGTTGCTGCTTCTACAGGCCAAATCTAATATAAATAAAATAAATAATGATCCTTTATGAGCCTTGATGATTTAATCAATAGGTTAGGAACATATGCTAATCCCTGAAAAATCAATATCGAGTGCCATAGCAGCACAGTAAACCCTACCTAGCTATATTAATCACCCATCCCTAAAACATAATAATACCTCCTAAGGATTACTGCTGAACTTCACGACACAGATGAAAAGCAAAGCATAAATCTCTATTGATTTCTGCACTGACAATAAATTATGAGTTACTCCCTAAATCCCTCTGACACCAAAACCCTACACTAATAAGACTTTACAGATCACTTGCAAATCAGGGCACTGCCGTAACTGCAAAAAGCAGAAGAAAGATAAATGTGTATCAAACACCACTCGCAAGTGGTTTTCAAACCCTTGCAGAGTCCCCCCAGAAGCATTTAAATTGACACTATAGCACAAACAGCACTACAAAATGAGTGTCAACATTATTTGAAACTTAACAATCCGACATCAACATATGTGTAATTAACAAATGTGATATTTTAGTATTAAGGCCGTTTAATGATACAAAATCTAGGGTAACAAACAAACAAGTACTCACAGGGTTAATACACGTCAACAAACCACGTTGCCTAGGAACAAACATTTTAATGCATTATCTATAAATATATCATATTTTAACACAAAATAAACACATCTTTATTTATTGAAGCTATAAATACAATTGTCATATCTTTACTATTAAAATATATAAATAAATAAAGAACCATTACTTTCTTATATATCTAATGTTTAATTGGAGCTGCAGTTACGGCAGTTGTTATTGCACTTCCCACTCATTATAATATTCATGACGTTCTCATTTCCTATTGGCTCCTAGAGCAATGTCTCATCTGTAAAGCTTGGATTGGCTCCTCCCTGCACAGATATCTGTTACGGCTACAGAGCAGGATTTACAGCTGTGCACTGAGTGCTCTAATCTGCAAAGTGAAAGATTTACATTTGTGTAGAAGTTAGGGGAAAAAGCTCCTGCAGGCGATTTCTGGCCATACCCTAACTTAGAGCACTTGATTTACATAATGTGTGATGATCAGGGGGTAGGGAATATCACTGCCCAGGGTCTCCATCTATAGACTACAGGTTAACTACCAACAAGGAGTTGGGTTCTTGGAAATCTCTGCACCAGCACCCTGATATATGGCTTCTGTATCGGTCAGGATCCTTGCATCAGAAATCAGCACTTCCAGGCTACCAAGAGACTCCGGATCTGCTTCTTCTTAGGGGGCTTTATAAGACTTGTTACAGTCAAACCTACCCCAGCAAGAGTCTACAGAGTCTCCCAGTACCTCACTGCATCCATCCAAGAGAACAGGAGCAAAATAAAAGACATACGATTTCTATATGCCTCAAAAATAAACAGTTTTATTTAAAACAGTCAGCAATATGAATAGCAGTTAGATACAGAGGGGGTGTACACAATGTAACAATAACAGAGTGTGGCAATTACAGGAGATGACCACACATGGGGGTCTAGCAGTAGCTTCCTGAGAGCAATAGGCTTAACCTCCAATATACATCTTGCCATCTCTAACATATATCAGATGTGATTAACTTTATCTTGCAAACAATGGGACAAAACAGATTACAAATACAATGGAGGTGTATACATACATAATCCAGTGGCTGGAGCCAAACTGTCTGTCCTTTAATTCGAAAAGACCCAGGAACTGAACAAGGGATCTGTCACATAGGGCTTTTAGTTTGCTCATACATCAACAACTCCAACTCGGTCCTATCGTGATTAAATGTACTTAGGAGTGGACCAAAAAAAATACCTTTTACAGCACTCACGTTCCTTTCTCAAGCTCATAACAAATGGTATTCCTAGGTTGCCACCCATCCAAGTACTGACCAGGCCCAAACCTGCATGGCTTCAGGGTGGTGTGAGCTCTTGGTTCCCTGACTAGAATCAAACCCAGGTTGCAGCATTGAAAGCACCGAATCCTAACCACTGGACAACCAGGGAATCCACTATCCACAGTAATCTGTAATAATACCATACAATACATTTCCCCAACCAATTATTAATTAATGGCATTATATGAAATTCCTTATTCAATTCTCTAGGGTAAATGTAACTAGGGCCTTAATCCCAAAAGACTTCCTTTTCAATAGCTTATTTTTAATATCACCACCCCTCCTAGGTTTCTTAATCTGTTTAATCACCTGAAATGATAACTGATACACTTATGACCATGTTCCCATAAATATACTGGAATAGGTAAATCTATCTTTTTATTCCAAATAGTACTCTTGCCGTATTGAGATATCCTTTCCCTAATGATCTGTGTAGTTTCTACAACATATTATAGGCCACAAGGGTGCTTAACCAGATACATTAGATAAAGACCACTATGTGAATCACAGGGGAAATAATTTCAAATATAACTTCTTGCCAGAGTACGGAGGCACAAACATCTCACCCTTCAATATATTACCACACTGTACAAAACGGCAACAAGGGAAGGCACCTCAGGTAGGAGTACCTTAATACTAAGGAGTACTTAGGAGAGGGTTAGGAAAAGAGTAAACAAGTTGTATGTAACATTAGATGTGGCTACACACCAACTTATGTCTTATTGGGTTGAAGTGTTAAACCAGCATACGTTGGGATTCTTTAAGACCATACTCGCCAAGCACCTCAGTATTATAAGACTGTGGAAATAAATGAGTTACAAGAGCCTGCATTTTAGTAAATAACTATAGTCACTAGTGGTAATTAGATTAGCAGTCCAAGGTAGAACCCAGATGACACAAGAAGAGACGTTGTTGTTATAATCCGTACATAGCTGCTAGTGTTGTTTCTCTTTGTGACATACTTTACAAGCATGTGATGTTTTTACCAGACTATGGTGACCCTTTAGCTGCCCTCTTTGGGAATATACTATTTAATGCTTAACATGCTATTATTTAAAGGGGCATGGGAGGTTCCCTGTTTTTAATATTAAAATAAACTACCTAGGTGTTTATTTGCATATTTAACATATTTTTTGTAACAAATGCTTAAAAGCTCTGTTTTAACTCACTGTTATCTTCGAAACAGTCCCTGCAAAGGTCCTCCCTCTGAAACTCATGCATGGAGAGCATCAAAATGCCACAGTTTACACAATATGAGTAGTATATTGCATGTAAATATATAAAGTTATGCTCTGTGTCTGGTTCTTTTTCAGAAACAAACCAGATGGGCTTAATTCACAGGGCAAACATCAGAAGAGACAGCAAACACTCCTGCCTTGTCCTGTCCATCTCTAGAACTGCACTGAGTGGAAGGCCCATGTTAGAGAAAATTATAATTCCAAGAGTGTTTGATGTGCAGAATATTCTTTCTCCCGGAAAGCTCTTTGTCTGTCACTTTTAAGATACATAATTATTTTATAGTATCTAAGAGCCTCATAAAATTAGAGACAAGTGAATTACTTTCATATGCAATTTTGGTTGCAGGAACTTTTTTTCAGTAATGTTACACATATTCAAAGCAGTTTACTCACAATATTATGCATGTCACCAGACATCCGTAAATCCAGCTCTTGTCAGTAACGTACTAGATATAGAATTACATGTTTATTTGTAATATTACACCAAACCAGACATTTTACTTATATTACTGGTGAGATGCAGCTCTAGGAACCAATAGAAAGTGAGAATGTCATAATATTGTATATATAAATTCAATAAATAAGAATATGCACCACTAAATGCGATAAAGCCCTTTGAGAGAAGAAAAATAAATTTGCCAGTAGGGCTAGCCCTTCAATAGGCAATAGGCAATGCATTCGAGCATCTGTTTTTAGTTCATGTGGGTTTCCTGATATGTATTAACCTCTTGGGTACTGGCTTGTGTGTTACCCAGGATGTTGTATAACGACACAGACATAATAGTAAAAATATCATATTTTTAAATTCCACATATGTGCCTATGGGAATGTTAAGCATCACATTCTGATGAACTACCATGTTTTTTCTTTGTTTTTTAGTGGTTTACTGTCTTTTTAACTGCCGATATTACAAGTCATACTTAATTCCTGAGTGATCGGTAAAATCTCAGTTGTAAACCAATTTTGTGTACAACAAAGAAAGAGTTACTCTTATTATTATGGATCTCAAAAAATCAATGGGAAAGCCTGACGAGATATATTCTACTAAGAACTGCAGGCTAGAGCGCAGAGTGTCATCAGGGCGCAGCTCTCGGCGCCCTGATGATGGCGCGCTGGTCTCCAGCGCGCGAAAGACTTGTCACCTATATATATATATATATATATATATATGTTAGTAAGTTTAACTCAAAATATTCTCCAGGAGTAAGATAGGTTCCTTAAAGTGACTCTTCAAATGTACAGATGAAAAGGACACAAATAAATACCTAAATATTTGGTTGTTATTAAAAAAGTGGAAGTGTTAAACAACTAAGCTTGAACGTTGTGTATTTTAATACAAAATTGTCTATATAGAACCTCCCTCTCTGTAGCTCTCTATTATCTAGTGCTATTAACTATCTCACAAAGTGGAGTGAGATAAGACGAACATGCCCGAGTTGGGCAAATTATAGTCACAGCAACTATATTCTGATCTATACAAATTTGATCATGTTTTTCTTCTTTACTACCCCCTTTATTAAACGCTCACTGTGCATGTCCTCTAAAATCATGCCCCCAGTATAAGCTCCTATCTCTCCACCCTCTGAATGATGTATTGCCCATGTAGTGAGAAACTCGTGGGAGGAAATAGGAAACTGAAAACTTTTTGAGCCCACTCTGTAAAACACACATTAGTAGCAGGCAGTAATGTGACATGAGCTGCTAGCAACGTACACAAATACACTTTATAGTCACCTCTCATTATCATATCGCAAATACGGTATAAATGTTTGGAGAGCATTGCCAATGGGTGGCTCCCACTCCAGAGTAAATACATCATTCACAGAGTGGAGAGAATATGAACTCATGCTGCCTGGGGGCATGATTAAAGAATAGTATTTCATTGATTAAATGCACAGTAAAAGTTTAATAAAGGTTTTTTTCTTATAGCCCTACCTAACTATTCTTTAAAGAGCTCTTTATAAGAAAACTGAAGTGATCGCTATTTAATGGCCATAAATAAGGAGCATTAGAGCTCTCTCTAAAAATATCCAATTAGGCTGGATATCTTTAAACATTATATTGAAGGAAAATGTTTACAAAACTATCTTGAGATGGTACCTTACCCCATCTAGACTCCACTGTTCAAATAGTTTGTTGGATGGCAATTGCTCCAGAGGTTGCTACACCATAGGTTCCTTAAAACATTTGGTATGGAATTGCCCCATAGTTCAGCATATTTGGCAGGCAACTTATAACACTCTGGAGAAACTATAAGATACAAACATCCCTCAAAAACCAGAAGAGGCATTATTAGGCTTGCCACTCACAGGCTTATCTAAAAATGCTCAATTTCTATCGAATCAGATATTCCTGGCTACTAGAAGCATCATTGCAAAACATTGGAAAAAACTGTCCCAGCCTTTGAGGAGGTTCTACGGAAGATTGAGTTTATTCGCTCCATGATTGTCCTTTCTGCTGAGATAGATGCGAGATATAGGAGGTGGGCCTCATGGTGGGATATGCTGACCCTGAGAACTGGCCGATGAGGCTGGTGAATGTGGACATCGAAAGAGAGTAATATCTTTCTTTCCTTTTTTTTCTTTATTTTTCTTTCTGTATCTTATTTGTATTCTTATTATTAGAATACTGCTCAGTTTTACATTAGAAATGATATGAGAAGTTAAGAGCACTTTTCTAACAAAAACAAAAACAAGTGAGATAGAGTTGCAGTAATTGTGTTTATTATAAGAGGTTAAATGTCATTAAGAAAAAATATCCCCTTGGGTTTTCCCATATTCCTGTATTATTCAAAAGGAACAATTAATCTCAATGTCAAAGCCATGTACTTTAGTTGTTCAGTTTAATGTAAGCAAACATCTGTATTATTATGTATTACAATAGTTCAAACAATGACAGAAATAAAAAAAAAATCATCACATATCTCCTGTCCTTGAATTTTCCCACATTTACTAGCACAAACAATGACGAACATTTAGAATATTAGCTAGCAAATATAATGAGAATCATACATCATATAGTGAATAGACAATGTATTCATGTACTATAATTAATTAAATAATAGCATTCCTTGCGGCAAAGAACATGCACATAATACAGCATTAATTAAAAATGTAAATACAGATGAAAATAAGAACAGATTATAATACATCTAAAATTATAGTGTGCGCATATATATATTTCTATATGTATGTTTATGTATATATATATATATATATATATATATATATATATATACATATATATATATATATATATATATATATATATATATATATATATATATAGTATATATATATATATACATTTGTGGGCACATTTGCATGTCCCAACTCAGCTTCCCAGAATGCAGTGTAATAACTGTTTTTCTCTGAATTATTTTAGACATTCAAATGTGAGCACAGATGTACTATTTATTTACTATATATATATATATATATATGAGTGGTTCAATAAACCAAGTTTCCATGTAACTCCATTTCCAGCTCTGATCAAGCACTCCATGTCCTCTTTTGCTGCTAAGTCACTTTAGGAGCCTTCTATGCAAATTATGGGGTCTTGGTTCATATTGTTCCTCCAAGATCTGTGAGTAAGCCCAGAAGCAACCATTCACTCCTAGGATGACTTAGCAACAATGACGGTCATGTATTGCTTGATCAGAGTTGCCAGCAGAGTCACAGGGAATAAATAGAAGATGTTTTTAAAAAAAGTAAGTTTTTAAAAAATAATATACTAAATTATCATTGTTTGGCATATTACAAACATGGGCCATATACCATTTCTTTTTAAAGAAAACCTTTATACAGTAGTCCTTTAGGTTTTAATAAACATCTCATCTCAATTTCTATCATTTTTGAGTATGATTTTTTATGTCTTGATTATTCTTAATTATTAAAAGATCACATAGTTTTACAAAAATGCAGATCTGTGTTAGGAAATAATTGTAACTTGAAGTGTTAATACAAACATACAAATTCTCAGTATGTCATGTACCAAACACAACATGGATCCCCGTACTTCTAAAATAGTCTTCAAAAGCTCAGATTTTTTTTCAATTGTTTATGTCCATGGCTTACATAGCTGCTAATATTGTTAGTTTGATACATACCTGACAAACAAGTGTCTTTTTTCTTAAACTGCCAAATTAAAGAAGTTGATTCCAATGTCTTACTCTCAAGCTGCTCTATTGTATTACTTAAATAAAATATAACTTTTATTTGGATGCCAGCTAAAATTAGTCTTGAAATAAAAAAGCATGCAGCTACTAGTTAGACAGATTGGTGCTTATTATATATTGTATCACAATAAATCCGCTATTTCTATTACATACTCAGTATGCTATCTGTGCATTCAAATTAAAATCTGGCTGTTTATTAGCCCCAGGTTTTATCAGTAATTTCCTCTGCTATCACTGTAATATAACATAAAATAACTACTTGGCAGTATGTGTGACCTCTTAATTTGACTGCAAAGGAAATATAGGGCTCTGATCACAAAAATCAATACAAATATTTATAAGCACGCTACACGTTACTGGTAATGATTATTGGCTGGCCGTTACCAGGTGAAGTCAACATTAAGTTCACCAGGAGCTAGCAGTCACAGTAAAGGAAATAAAGAATGTCAAGAAAAATCTAGTTTATGGAGGGTTCCTTGGTACAGAGATGCTGAAACAAACAGCTTGTACAGGCCTGGACAATAGGGCCCTTGGCTACCCCCTGAAAGTGTATGAACACTGATCCCTGGGTTTTGATGGGAACCAGAGTTGGAAGGACTTGGCCTAAAACTCTATTCATTTTCCCATTGGCTGTCAGCACCGTTACCATTGGTTGGTTTAAAATTCCTGGGCCTGGGCTCATTGGTGGAATGGCTGGATCAGCACCGGCGGGCTACAGCTGAAAATTTAAAAATAGAGAAGAGGGCCAAAGAATTACACATCCAAAACAAAAGTGGCTCTTTAAAGAAGTGTTGTACTCTTGGAATCTGATGGAATAGGATGCTTCCTTAACCCCTTAATTCGATCTGTGGTTGCTAAAACCCCAAGGACTTATCAAGGAAAAGCCTCCCTGATGGCAGAAAATCAACCCTCCAGAGACACTTTCCAAGCAGTGGCAGCCCAGTTAAACAGAGCCAGAGATTGTGTGGACAGGCCGGCTGGTGAGAACCCATCGGAGTTGTTCTCCAACCATACTTGGGCCACCCAAGAAATGATGCAGGCAGGGAGAAGGTTGAGGCCTGTTTCGGTGCTGTTTAGTTTTCTGTATTTGGGCTAACTGGTGGTGATTGTTGGGGTTTGTTAGACAGTGGACATGAGCTTTTCTTACAGTGAGCTGTTCCCATTGGTTGATTCAAAATTCCGTGGTTATTGGCCCATGGCTTATTGATGTAACAGCTTCAACAGCAACTAATCTGAAAGCCACTGCCGTGGCCTTATGTGGCAATCCACATAGGGCCACGGCAGTGGCTGTCAGATTATTTGTTGGGCAACAGCGGGAAAATAAAAATCGAGAAGATGGCCATAGAATTACAAATTGCAGATTTGTTCTTCTGCCAAGAAATCATTGAGCCGCCAACGTAGGCCCTCTTGTGATTTGTCATCCAGGTTTAAGTGGGGATTTCAAAGATGCTTTTTGAAAGTTGACTTAATAAGTTTCTATTGTTTTACCCCTGACTAACTCTACTAAAGGGGTATATCTGTTTTGAGAACATGTACAGGCTCTAGTATGTTCGTAGAATGTCATTCACAGAAAGTTCTTCTGTCAGTGGGTCCTTGTGAGCTGTCCAGCGCTGGGGAGACTTTCTTCGGCAACCGGAGGAGCAGCCCAGAGCATCTGGAGCAGGGACCTTTGCCGTCACACAGCTCCTCTCCCATGCTTCCTGTAGGATAGGCTGTCTATGGTATATTGCTGTTTCAATAAACAATAGATGCATCTAGTGTGTCCATTTTATTTACGTAAAAGACTAACCTTTTACACATTCAGAATAACAGCACACTCCCTTTGAACAAGGGTACACAGGCCAATAGGAGAAGTTGTAATGTTATACAAGAATTGCACTTAGATCTCTAGACTATTTAAACATTAATTTCACCAACATGCCAATTATGTTATACAAATCACATATATAGTTGTGAGCAGGTGGGTTGTTGCTAAGGCTGCGGGCTTGCGTAGCGAGTCTGCGGCCCTCCATGACAGCAAGTGCGGACCTCGCAAAATTTACGGACTTACGAGAAACAAATCCAAGACGCGGGACTTACAAAAAAAAACATTACAACCTCACAAAAATACGATTTTACCACTCGAAACCCGCGCACATGAAAACATTAAAAACACAATAAATACACACAACAAATACATAAAAAGCTTACCTACAGCAAGGGGGGGCGGGCACCCAGGACCTTGAAAACTGAACTTAAACCTCAATTTCACTTGAAATACAAGAGTTTAGACACCCGAAAATCCCCTAAGCGACAGAAAAAATGGCAGCTGGATTTGGCTTGCGCACGCACACTATTACACTACACACTGCACACATTACTGACACTTACACAGCAGCTCCACAGCCCTCAAAACACACATTGTATGCTGCAGCAAAACAGATTGCCAGCTCTTCTGCACAATGCTTCCTGCAGATATTACTTCAAAATAGGTAAAGTATATTGATGTATTATTTTATTAATTATTTCATTAGCATTAGCAAAAAAAAAACAATGCTCATAGAACACAAACAACCAACAACCTCGCAATGAGCGCTAAAGGCGCTCAGCGCAAGGCTCACAATGAGCGCCAAAGGCGCTCAGCGCGAGGCTCACAATGAGCGCTGAAGCATCTTGGAACATCAACAAAATTTACCGCCCTTACAATCCTATTGCCGTTATTTTTTGACGGGCAAGTCGCTAGTCTGTTATAAAAATCTGCACTCCATCCAAATCTTTAAAAAAACGGTGAAACGTATTAGTGGCGTCATTAATTACTTCAGTGAATAGAATGAATAGGAACCACATGCCAATGTATTTATTTATAGGTAGTGGGGCCCTAAAAGAGCCTTTTCCCCTCCACCAAGAAACTCATAATTATATAAGGGTCAAATTATTAAATTAATATGATGATGAGGTATGTGTCATTTTTGGGTCCCTCATCTCCTCCACCCAAAACACAAATGTGTGCGACCCCTATCCTGAAAATCATAGTGCTCTCTTTGAAACAATAGGTTTTATTTATATATCTTAGGTAGGTGATCACTTGCTCGATATTCATTAATTTCTCCTTACCACCATCAAAAATCCTAATTATGATACCTCTTCATTCATAGAGGGGTCCTAGGTTTCATAGTTGGGTCAAGTGGTTGGGTCAAATCTCATACATGGGTCAAGTGATTGCCGAAATATGGTTATTTGTGTAATTTAAGGGGGAGTGGAGCTCTAAAGATGGCAACATTGTCCCTTAGTGAACTATACAACCTTCTATGCAGAGCGAACTATCTAGAACGAGACGGCACGATGATTAAAGGAATATTTTAGTCCCATATTTACAATATGTTCTTTTGAAGTATTAGAATTCATAACAGCAAAATGCCCCTATCTAAGTACAGTTCTTCAGATGATTATATTATAAATATGGATTGGCAGTGGTACTTAAACCCAGGACAGTTATATTCAATAATTTCTATTAGAGCAACTTCAAATTAATCATCTAAATATTATAAACACCAAATTAACAAGCAGTGCATATGAATTATCATTTCTTAATTTTAAATATATAGAATTTTTAATCTCATAGTCAACAAATTACACAGTAACTAAATAAACACATGCATTGCAGATAAAACATAATAACAGAGCTGATTATCCATGAATATTTCTAGTGTAATTATTAGGAATGAAGATAAGGAGCTAATTAGTAATCATTTGCATTAGTATTCTTATTCATACAGCACAACTCTTTTAATTGACTACATAAAAGCAAGATAAGATGAATGTATTTGCATAGATTTATATGAAATGTGCTTAACATTGTGTCTATAAAGGAGCAAGAGGCAACAGTGTTTTAATAGGGAAATTAAGGACGTTGGGTGAATTTCTGAAGACTGCAATATCTGTTTCATTTTAGGAAAATTGCATTACAGCTTTAGAGAGGCACGTCAAAACCAAAAAAGTGCTTAGTGAATCTACCCCATTGTGAAATGTTATACTTATGAAATATGGCACTGTGCAAAAATAGTTAATGACCTGAAGTCATATTTTACCCATGAAGTTTTGCAGCATGCATTTAAAAGAAGACAAGGGTAATCAATAGTTTAGAAAATAAATATGACAGACGTTAACTCCTCCTCTTACCCTAAACTGTTAATGTTGAGAAGGATCAGGGGACCTGTCCTACCCGTAGATCTGGTAGGACAATCTCCTCACATAGGATGGCTGATGGAGAACAGGATCCAAGACGACTATCCATTTTCCCCCTCAATAAAACACACCATCTCTATGTGTTCCAAAGAGTGCATGATCTTTATTCCCAATAACTCCTCCTTATACCCCAACACATGCAACAGAACAGTATTTTTAAAGGTGCCAACATTTCATCACCCCACATTGTTTCCCATTACTACACCAGTGGAGTGTCCTTTCAAAATGTCTACCTTCTAATCAATGTGCACTTCTGCTATGGGTATAGAACATTTTTGGCCACCAGTTGCTACAATGTTCATTTTGTTTGCTAGAACAGTTGTATGGCTAACAAAATCTGGATGGATTACACAGTCAACTGTGTCTTTCTATTGACATAATGGCTGTAGATTGTTGACCCCACTTATATCCATGGGTCAGTTGGACAGCATGAATGTAAAGGAAAATGGTTAGGCTATCAGAGCCGTTGAATTGTCCAGGAGTGATTAGAGGAGCACTATGAAAACTTCCAAGTACTCCCCTGGCCTTTACCTCGGACAGGAAGCCCATTGAGCACCTGTGGGACAACCTTGATTGCCATGCCCACCATATGGATCATCCACCACCCACATATATATAACGTAGATTAGAAGAGAGTTCAAGAAAAAAGTGTCTTCACTTAAAAGGGGAAGGAATGCCAGAACAAAGCCAGAAGTTTTCCAGGGCAAGTTAGAATTATTAGCAGTTAATGAGAAATGGCATTTAATAGGAATTACTGAAACATGGTGGAAAGAGTCTCATGATTGGAGTGTTCATCTGGATGTTATAACCTATTTAGAAAAAAATAGGGGCAATAGTAAAAGAGGAGGAGGGATTTGTCTGTATGTTAAGCCTGAGTTTAAGCCTGTAGTCAGAGAAGATATGTATGCTGGAACTAGCAGTAATGTTGGATGTTTGTGGGTAGAGTTAAATAGCGGAGCAGCGAATTCCAAAATAATATTAGTAGGAGTATGCTATAAATCCCCAAATATAATTGAAATTGAGGAAATACAATTATTGTTACAGATTGGAAATGCAGCTAAGCACGGGCAAGTTCTAATAATGGGAGATTTTAATTACCCTGAAATAAACTGGATAAATGAGACCAGCAGTACGGGCAAAGGGAGCAGGTTCTTGAGTACACTCAGGGATCATTATCTGGCCCAGGTTATACAAGAACCTACTAGAAATTAAGCTATCTTGGATTTAGTTATATATATATATAAATATATATATATATATATATATATATATACTATTAATATGGTATCAAATGTTGAAATAGGGCAAACTTTGGCAAACAGTGATCACAACACAGTCGCATTTGAGGCTAAATTTAAAAAAAAGCTGTAAGTGGCCAACAAAAACACTTAATTGTAAAAGGGCATATTTTTAATATACATACTTATCACCATATACCATGTGGAAATAACAGTAAAAGGAGTAAATCAAATCTGATGTGGTTTAGCAATGATTTAAAGATCAATATTAAAAACAGGCATTTCGATTATACAAACAAGAGGGGACAGAGACTGCTTTACAGGAATACAAGGAAATCAACAAGGCAGCAAAAGGGCTATTAGACTGGCTAAACAGAAAATGAAAGCTTTATTGCAAAAGAGAGTAAGACTAACCCTAAAATATTTTGTAAATATATGAATGGGAAGAAGGTCAGGATGGAAGCTATAGGAACATTACAATGTGACACAGGCCGTCTGATAAATATAAACCAGGAAAAGGCAGATGAGCTAAATAGGTTATTTTCTTCGGTATACACAAGGGAGGTACCAATGGCAACATAATGGGGCTACACTACCATCACTAAATGGTTAACGGAGGAAGAAATCCAAAAGAGGTTGGAAAAAATAAAGGTTAATAAAGTCCCGGGTCCTGATAGAATACATCCAAGGATACTGAGGGAACTGGGTTCTGTAATAGCCAAACCATTATATCTAATTTTTAAAGATTCACTCACCACAGGGTGAGAATAAGAATATTGGCAAGAGCCAATCCGGGGAATTATAGACCAGTGAGCCTCACTTCTGTAGTGGGGAAGCTTTTAGAAGGATCAATAAGGGATAATATACAAGAGTATGTCTGTTTGAACAGAATTATAAATAGGAGTCAACATAGATTTATGAGGGATAGGTCATGTCAAATAAACCTAAGGATTGTTGTAAATGGAACATATTCAGATTAGACCAATGTGGTAAGTGGGGTTCCTCTTCTTCCTTTTTTTTTTTATGTACATTAGTATTGATTTTTACAATCCATCAAATAACAACAATACAATACAAACAGAGTAAAAATGTATTTTAACATTGTTTAACCAGAGGGGGTTCCTCCTTTTTAGCATATGTATTAATAACTTAGAAGTAGGACTGGAAAGTATTGCCTCTTTTTTTGCTGATGACACTAAGTTGTGCAAGGTAATAAATCAGATATTGATGTACTTTCCCTCCAAAGGGATTTGCATAAATTAGAGAAATGGGCAACTAAATGTCAGATGAGATATAATACGAATAAATGTAAAGTTATGCATCTGGGAAGGAAATATAGCCATGCAATTTATAATCTTAATGGAGCAAATCTAGGGGTATCAGATATTGAAAGGGATTTGGGAGTACTTGTGGACAACCACCTAGATAACAGTGCTCAATGCCAAGCAGCAGCTGCAAAGGCAAATAAAATATTAGCATTATTGAGAAGGGTATAAAAGCAAGGGAAGCTAATATAGTTCTACCACTATACAAATCCCTAGTATGCCCTAGTACAACAATTTTGGGCACCACTACATAAAAAGGATATTTTAGGGCTCAAAGAAGTACAGGCTAAGTTATGAAGAAAGACTAACTAAATTACATGTATTTTCTCCAGAAAAAAAAGCATCTAAGAGGAGATATGATTACCCTATATAAATATATCCAGGGTAAATATAAGGATTTGTCAAGTGAACTTTTTTTGCCAAGAGGTTTTCAACTGACAAGAGGACATCCCTTGAGGTTAGAAGTAAAAGGATTCCACCTTAAAGAAATAAAAATGTTTCTTCACAGTAAGGGTGGTTAAACTGTTGACTTTTCTACTAAAGGAGGTGGTGACAGAGATTGAATTTAAAAAGGGCATTCAGGGTTATCCTGGCTAATTAGAGAGGGAGTTTTGATCCAGGGAGGAATCTGATTGCCAGTATCTGGGGTCAGGAAGGAAGATGCAAATTCTAGCTTAGAACTCTATTGGTTTTAGCACAGCTCGAATATTACGAGCTGTCAATAATTAAAGTTATACAAAATTGATATTATATTGGACCCATAGCTGTAGCTCACAAATAAACCGGCAACTGAAAAAAGTATCACTTTTCTGTCAAAAATAGGACTCCCAATGGCTTTTTCAAACACCTATTAGAACTGTAGCAGCAATCAAACACACACTATTGTACTTTAAAGCATGGGAAGGCATGGGAATACATTAGAATTAATTGCACAACATTATCAAACACACAAATATGCAATTCAAAAATATTATTTTAAAATGTTATTTCTGAGTAATATCGATCCCGGGACTCAAGGGGTTAATCCACATCATGAAACCCACATGGACTAGAACAGATGATCTAATGCATTTTATAGATTGCTAGATTGCTTTATTGCGAGCCCGATCAGCAAAATATTACTTATTGGCACTAATTAATTTGTAGCCTCCAATTGCAGATTGTATCTAACTTCCATGTTTTATTGACGCCATGCTGACGGTCTCATTTACGATTGTCTGTGTCTAAGAAGTAAATTATGGGCTTGCTTAAATATTGCCAGATCATATGACCACACCCCTGAAATCCTACTTAAAAAGGCAAGGTTTACAAGTTTAGGCTTAAGGAGGTAAATTGTGGGCTTGAGTCAATAGAATACATCTAAACATTTAAAGAAAAAAACACCAGCAGCAAAAATTACAAATTAGAGAGATTTAGAGCTTCTATATGGAATAAGGCTTTATGTAAGTATGTAACAAGAGGTCATGATTTGAAACTGACAGGTGGAAGATTTAGGGGTAATGTGGGAAAGTACTACTTTACAGCAAGAGTAGAAACATCCCTGGGATAAGCACTAAGGCTGAATTAACCCAATCTTTTAGACAGATAGTATGAGCAGACTAAATGTGCCTTTTTGTTATCATCCGCCAAATGTATATTTATGGCCACAGTAGAGGTCCCACTTGCAGTAGGATAGTCAAATAGCAATACTAATATGAATATACAGGAATACCCTGTTTAGGGAGGTATATGTAAGCATGCAGGAGCTCTATATGAATACCACGCTAAACAGGGCATTTTTGAGCGATGTCGCAAGATTGTGCGTTTTCTGGGGACTGGCACCGCAAATCAAGTTATTAAAAAGTGTTATTTTATAATAGAAGAAGAGCTCATGAAATCTGCCCACCAGACTAACTTTGCTATCAGTACTTAATTTGCTTATACTTGATGAATGGCACCCTAGGTTGATGGCTTCCTTTTGCACATTGCTATAAAAGTGTCAATCCTTAAACAGCCAGACTCTATTGATACCTCAGAAGCCCCAGGCAAGAGGAAGCCATTATTCCAGCAATGATATAATTTTGAGTTGATTGACATGACAAATGTAGTAAATCCAGAGCTATTTTTCAGTTATTAAATTCGTTTTTTATAACTTCCATTGGCAAATATTCATACTATATTTACAACCCAGCCTTGATTGAAGACCCCCTTGTAGCCCTTTAATTATAATCTATGTGCTTGCCATATAAAGTGGCAGAACACTTCAAGGTGTCCTTCCCAATGTCAAAAGGCTGCCTCACCGGCAATATAAAAGTGTATCTGGATTTTGCTGATTTTATATTTTACAAACCTCCTGAAGTAACACACACAGCTGTGCGAGGAATCCCACCGAACAGGTCACATCAGTCTCTCTAACATGCTGCAAGCTAAACATATACATCTGGACTTATAGAATCACTTACTGTGCTCTGGGCACAAGTTCAATGTACCACGCGGTGTTGAGGAATACTTGCCGTGAATGTACTGAAAGCTTTCATCTCGTGTAAACCTTAAATGAAAATTAAAGATAACATCTCTTCAACCCCTGGGCAGATCATCTTGGCAGGAACGTGTTGATATGTCTGACATGAGCAGGATTAGTGATCACTTTATGTTCCATAGCCCCAGGGGACAGTTTGAGGTACAGGTAGGAATCTCTGCTTTTTAGTAATTTTCACCCTACCTTGTTTTCTTCTTTACTAAAAATAACATTTTTTTTTTTAAAGTTATTCTTAAGTAGTTATATGTTGTACTAGCCATTTGATTGTAAAATTAATAATTCCTAAAATAATCATAAATTATTTGTTTCTGCTATATTCTTATGTAAATGTGTGGCTTCAAAATACTAGTTAGCTGCTTTCTTGTGCTAATTAGCAGCCTTATTAAATTGCAATTCGGTAAATTTAAAAGGGCTCTATTTAAGCACACAGCATATTTTTTTTACAGAAGTTTTTAGTTGGTGAACTTCTATCTAAATACCAGGTCTTCACTAACTAAAAACTTCTGTAAAAAAAATATGCTGTGTGCTTAAATAGAGCCCTTTTAAATTTACCGAATTGTAATTGAATAAGGCTGTAGGATCATAATCGGCTCAATTGCCTGTGTGTTAGTCACAACAATGTCCCCCAATGTTATCATGCACTAAGATCCCCTTTTCCACCCTTATCAAATGAGCATACCGAGCAGCATATTAGCATTAAGAAGCTGATCAAGCAATGCTGAATATATCAGACATTATTTACTGAGATAAATGGCTAATAAATATATATTAAGTATTTATTGCTCTTGAGATGAAGCCAAGTTCATAACAATATGTCTATGAGGTATGCAAGCGGTGAATCTCCATATTGCATCTTCAAATGTACCCACAGCGTGGCCAGTGTCTTTTTTCCATTGTTCCATAGATTTGTGTGGTGCAACTTCTAGTGCAGGAGTAAATATACACATATGTTTAAATATATAACAGAAGTAGGATGCCATTACCAACTGCTTATTTTCAGAAAAATGTCAGGACAGATTGTACAAACATAATGATGATTCTATCATCTCACCTACTGAGTTCATTTTGATTTTAGGTGTATGTATCCAACCTGACAAATCAATCAACACAAATGTAATAATAATCATATATTCCCAGAGGAGGGGGGATTCCTTTGCAGCCTACGCAGCTGCTGGCCCACCTCATCCACTCTTCTTACCTGGATCCTGGTCCTTGGGTCTTTAAATCAGGGATTAATATGCCCCTGGCCTTGCTCTGCTCCAGTAGTCCTTCTGTGGAAGGCTCTTTGTAGTCTGCCTTCCTTATTCGTGATATGGGATCCCACCGCTGACACCAGTTTGTCAAGATGTATTTCTTTGTTTGGCTTGAAATGGTCAGTGGACCATTCCTACCCGTAGATCTGAGCGGTCAGAGATTCCTCTGGTAGTTACTTGGATTGATTTCCTGGGCCAGCACCCAACCAATTAGTGAAGGCTGGCTTGAGCGATGATTGGTGCATAGTCCAAGTATAGGACTAGGAAAAAGCTACAAGGTTCCCTAAGGAATAGGGGGTCAAACTGAATCTATCTAGAACATTGCCTGGCAAACGAGACTGGCTTATCAATGGTAAATTAGTTATACACACAATGACCAGCTGGCTAGACAAGGGGATATTGCTACTAAAGGGTGATGCGTGATGACTAACTCAATGTTGTGTTGCATGGTAATAGATAGGGATGGGTTAATGGGGTTTTGGAGATGCTATGAGTAGGAGAGGGTCCAGCCATACCTGGTCAGTTGACCTTTAATCGTAGGGTGTAATTTATTCTTTCATTACCCCTTGGTCCCCCGAAGGTTACATTTACATGCCACATTAAAAACAGTTAAACCGTATGATCAATAAAAGAAACTATGATAATAAGGCTGACGTTCCCCACCGAATTTCAGCTCAGCAGGATGCCAAGAGATAGAGAACCCTGGGGCAATTTTGGCCAGTGTTGAAGACACCATATTATAGCAAAGCATAAAAAAGAAGTTACAGTGATGATTATTGCACAGTTGTTGTTCAATAAACAAGTTTCAGGTACCATTAAAGGGTGTGACAGTTGACAAAGCACTCTCTTTGATACAAACTTACACAGATACATTGTAAACGTATAAAGGTGCGGGACTTCTGAATAAAAGGACTGGAGATCATGGTTGGATATAGTCAGTGGCTTGGCTAATGAATAGAAGGCCCTATATGCTATATATGTACCACTTCTGGATCCCTGCCTTGTCCTGGTGAAAGGGGCTTCTGTACTTCAATGAAGCTGTGAGCTATACCAAGTATGGTCACCCAAGATGGGCAGGTCATAGAGAGGTCAGACAAATCAATGTTCACTGGAGAAGGAACTGACAACCCACGCCATTATCTTTGCCAAGATAATCTCATGAATAAACGAGAGACCATGACCAGGATGGTTTATTGGCCTTTTTCATTTACCTCCCTAGGCCAGGGCACTGTTTTGCAAAGCCTCAAGACATCATGCAGGTGAATATTGTATGTGGTTTATATTCATATCCATCTGAATTCCTTAACTTTTCTTTTAGTTAAAAGCACAATACTCCAAATCACTCTTTGTGGAGTTGAGCACATCCTAAGATCAACGCTCTTCAGTCAAATCCTATCCATTTTTCAGCATCTCATTCCAGCCTGTCTCCAATCAATCATTAAGCTAGTGACTTTACTTCTGACTCACAATGTACATTAAAAAGTCATTAGAAAGACATTCTCAGTTATTATCTTTCTCAATCTATCGCCTTGGGGCATTACGTTTCTAGAACTATTTCCTTCAGTTGACTGAAGAAAACTTCATCCTGAATTTCAATATTAGACACATATTTCTCTGGGGTTGAAAATTTAAGTTTGATAGAGAATGTTTCAATAACCAAGGATTATCCTAAGATGTAAGATAGTGCTATAGTCTTACATTTAAATATGCTCTTTTAAAGAACTAATGACTTAAATTCAGTTATTACATGCAATTATTCTGTTGTGGGAGCTGCCATTTTTGTTTCTGTTGGGAGGGTTGGGCCTGATCAGTACTTGGATGGGAGACCACCTAGGAATATCAGGAGCTGTATGCTGTTGCCCACTGGAGAAGGAACTGGCAACCCACTCCAGTATCTCTGCCATGCAAACCAAGTGGATTAGCATGACCATGGACATAAAAAGGTGCGTTACGGTCCATGAGGTCATGGAGAGTTGGAAACGACTGCATAACGCAAACATTTTTTTTTTTAAATGTGCCAATTCTATATGTTGCTGATTTAATAGGACTAATTAGCACTTAATGCCCCACCCTGCTATTACCTATAGTTTCACCATATTTGTAAAGTATATTATGCTTTGTGCTTTTAATTTAAAGACCACTGAATTATGAAACATATATAAATGTTTCAAATAAATTGAGTCTCGGTGTATAATTAGGCAGGAAATTGCATAAAGCTATGTTTTAGTTAATAATAGCTCTGCTGGTCCTTGGAGGGATTTGTGATATTTTGGTGAAGTTTGCAGGCGTGAGAAGGTGTGCTTATATTTATATAGGGGTAGGCTTGCATAAATAATTGCAAGCTACTTTCTACTGAGCATGAGCAGGGGAAATGGTAGGCAGCAAATATCTTTAACACTCTGGTCCCCTTACTGGAGTTGGACTGTTAGGACAGAGATAGTGCTTTAAATGGCGTGTGAACTGGGGTCTAGATCAGTTAGTAGTAGAGATGTTGTGGTCTTGTCCAAGGTCTGTGGCCGTGGCACGCATCAATGTCTGGGGCAAGCTGAAGACAAAAGGAGCATCTGGGTCATAGGCTATGAGGTGATACACTTCACCCCTACACCATGGCATGCCCTTTTGAAATGACACACTGAGAGACGAATGCTCAGGGATGCTCAAGGATGCTCAGGGATGACACAGGTAATTGCAAGTCTTACACTACCCCACCTTCCAGAAAGGAAATGCCCACTTACACTGAATGTAGATTTGAGAACAGTATCCAAGAATGCTTTTCTGTACCATAGCCCTTCCAGTGAACCAGGTACTGTAAGTGACTTTAACATCTTCAGGCATCCATAATCATCTCGACATCATGCTCAAGGGTTGGGGGAGGAGGTACAGACAGGAAGCGGTTCTTCATCTAAGGCTTGACTAATGATACATGAAACACATTGGCTACATACAATGAAGGTGGAAGTTGGAGATGGTATACAACAGGGTTAATGAAATGGCGCACACAGAAGGACCCAGTGTGTCTAGGGCCAAGTTTTGAAGTTAGCTGTAAAAGCTGTAAATGTTTGGTTAATAGCCATACTCTACAACTGGCAAATAAAATGGGAGTTTGGATTCGCTGATGGTCAGTCTTTTTCTTCTTTCTTAACATGGTTCCGGATAGAACTAGAAGAAGAAATGATTCTCCAGGCATGAAAGTGATATTGGGTTCATTGCTACTAGAACTCAGATGGTGGATTATTCCACAGTATACTCATCAGAACCAAGCTAGGTTTCTCTGTCAAACACAATTGTTTAGGATAATCTGTTCAAATTGAAGATTTCACTGATAAAAAGATCAGATAACTTAGAGACGGGGATAATTTAAATAGCGTTAAAAGTAACATTGCTTGTAGAAATGGTCAATCTTAACCACAAATAGTTGTAATTCCTCTAAACTTGAGCAGATCGACCACAAAATCCATAACAACATGGACCCATTGGTATTTCAGTACAGGCACTAGATCATTAGGCTTATGTCATGGAGTTTTGGTATAAGTGTAGGTGGTACATTTGAATAGGTATTGTTGCTTCAGTAGGCCACCAGAAAGCTCTAGTGAAGAGTTATTGTATATCACATACACTAGATACCTCCAGCCTTATTAAATTGAGATTCGGTATATTTAAAAGGGCACTATTTAGGCACACAGCATATTTTATTTACAGAAGTTTTTAGTTAGTGAAGACCTTGCTTTTGGATAGAAGTTCACTAACTAAAAATTTCTGTAAATAAAATATGCTGTGTGCCTAAATAGAGCCCTTTTAAATTTACCGAATTGCAATTTAATAAGGCTGCTAATACCTACCATATTAAGCTGGCTTGAGAGATCAGTGGCTTAGCTGGGTCGGAGTTAAGATTTTGACAACCGTAAGGATTTTCAGCCTTGATTGCGGGTAGCTATAAGAGGCCAATTTAATAGCAGTAAGTTTTGCGGGCTATTACGGGTTCCAAAAACTACAATTTGGACAATTTAATAGGGGCCCTAGTATTACAGTGGCAGCTTGTATTGAAATGGCTTCTAAAATTCCAGATGGAGATACCCAACACCCAGGCGTAGAGGTAGTGCGTCTTGTTACTATGCATCAATGGATGAGATCAATAAGGATGAATCCTTGCAGTAAAGAGGTAAGTTCTGCTTCTTAGCAAAGTGCAATGCTATGAAGTAGCCATCCTCTCCTGAATCCACAAGTGCTTGGGTATAGAGACAATGACCCTCCATGTTGAGGGGGCTGAGACAGAATTGATGGTCAGTTCAACCGCAGGCACCTTAGATGGCACTACCTGATTGTCTACAGGCTCCAGCATTTTTCAAACTCTCATGGCAATGTATGTTAAGTGTTTTTTAATGCCTAAGTAGAGGCTGGGAGCCCCTTTAGTGTGCAGGTGTAAAATTGCAAAAGAGAGTAAGACTAACCTTAAAATATTTTTTAAGGGGTGGCGTGGCCTAATGGGGGAAGCAGCAAGACGTGCATGAATGCAGCTCCAACCCAAAAGGAGAGAATCCACTGCAATCTGCCCTCTACCCCAAGGCAAAATAAAAAATAGAACCCATCACAGACACAGGGACATTCGTTTGATATCAAAATCGGGGAGATAGGTGAAATTTGACGTGCCGCGTGGTTGAGGCCTACTCCATCAGGCCTCCCAGGCGAATAGCACACCGTGAGCCCGCCAACAAACTCCAACGCAGCACAACGGAGCCTATCAAGGGCGACCCGAAGCACCCTAGAGCCAGCACATAACCCCCAACAATTAAAACCTACCTCCGAAGCCGCTCAAGCGGTCGAGGCCCAAACCACCTGGCCTCCCGCCGCACCGGAGCAGGTGAGAGGCGAGGGGTCTAGGCATCAAGGAGAGGCTGCTCCTGGAGGTAAGCACCACTCTGCACAGAAGCACCCCTACTCATTCCCCACGCATAAGCCCCTGGTAGAAGAGATACCCAGCACCCCAGCACCAAAGCAAGCACAGCACCAGGCAAACTAAGACAAAAGAGGGCAGGAGTGAGTTACAGGGTGGTAGACCCTTATATACAGTCACAGGAACGGGGCCTTCATAGCAATAGTGGTTGACTGAGCAGGCTATAAAGGAGGGACTCCAGCCTAACTCACGAAACTACCAAGAGGACCTAAACACAGTGCAAGCCAGGATTGTTCCCCCAAGCCACACTGTGCTATACATAAGACCACTAGGGATTAAAAACACCCTAGAAACAGTTCATAAATCCAGCATCCACCCTAACTATACAGAGGGTAACAGACCACGAGGACATGCTACAGAACAGGTGGCTAGCTCACACAAGGAAAGATCCGCCGGGTATGTAACTCGGCAAACAATACAAAAAGCATGATGCAAAAACTCATTGAACTATGCAAGACACCTGCAGGAGCCTGCTTCCAGAAAAGCAATAGCCTACTTGAACTCTCACGCTCAACTCAGAAAATAACATAGACTGCTTCACCTACAGCTCAGAGTCAGCAGAGGGCAACCTCCATAGATCAAACCCTCAGGTCAAGATGGCAGCATGGCGGCTCGCAGCAGCACCAAACCCAAGAAAAATCAAGTGAGTAGAAACATTCAGGAATTTTACAAAGCAAACAGACCAGATAGCAGAAGCCCAGATGCATGACCAAGAAGTGATGGCGCAACACTCCTTACAGATAAAAGAGCTGACCGATAAGGTGGAAGACCTTGAAAACCGCTCACGAAGACACAATATAAGACTGAAAAATGTCCCAAACAGCATATCAGACATAATGCAATATTCAAGAGGGGTCATCATTGGGATTATTTCCACAAGCAGCGAAGCAGACTGGGTTATTGAAAGAGCGCATAGGGCCCTGGGCCCGACAAAGGCTAACAACCAATCTAAGGACATAATAATACGATTCGCTAACCAAAGTGCTAGAGACCTCATACTCACAGCAGCGAGGAAGTTCAAAGAAATCAAGGGCCCGGATAACTCATCCATACAAATATACATGGACTTGGCTCAGGCCACACTGCAAAAAAGAAAGGAGATGAAACCCGTCCTGGAAACATTGTCCAGCCACAAAATCCTCTACAAGTGGGGTTTCCCATTTTCACTAATATTCCAGCGAGACGGATCCACCTACAGAGTACACACAGTGGAAGAAGCTGAGGTACTTTTGAGAAAGCTGAATATGTTAGCAGCTGATGACGTCGCTGAAAGGAGAAGTCCAGGGCCCAGATTTGGACCTACCAGGATGTGGCAAATTTCGACCAAAAGAACAAGAACAGCAGCCTCTAATAGGGGGCCCCCTCTAAGGCAGCACACAGGAAGAGCCCTGGAGGCCGATCTGTCAGCCAACGACGAGGATCCAGATGCCGACCAATAAGGAAGAGTATTGAACACTTTTCTTCTTCTCAAGCAGGTTGAGCAGTGGAAGAATGCAGCAAATAGTTAGACTTCATAAGTTATGATAAAGATGATTAGACTGTTATATGCAGGTTTATAGAAATAGCAGTAGCGGAGCTCCTGAGGTGGCTTAAATGATTAGAGGGATGAAAATTAAGGAGGGCTTAGAGCCCCTAAATACTCCCCAGGTAGAACCCCCAGGCGGGAATCCTCTCCCTAAGAGGTCAAACCCAGTTTCGGGTATAACAACAACAGGCCTCAAAATAAGGGAAAAGTTAGGGAGACAGGGAAACTACCAAGTTGTTAGAAAATGTTTTTATAAGTTTATTAAATTGTTGGAACTAAGCTTCTGTTTCTTTTATGCATTTCTTCCTAGTCAGTCCGGTTTGCAGGCAGTCTCGGCGCCCGAGGCACCCATGGGGGGACCCTGGAGCAGGCCTTGGGCCTTCAGCGTCCTCCAATCAGGTAACCTAGACAATACACACTCCCCACAAAGAACCTATACAGCCGACTACACGAAAAACCAATAGCTAAAGTAGAGCACAACTTTCTAACACATAACGTAAGGGGTTTTAACTCCCAATTTAAAAGACGCAAAGCCTTCCTATTTTATAAAAGATTCCATCCATCACTTGTATTTATGCAAGAAACCCATTTCCCCCAGGGCAAAGTGCCCACTTACCTATACAAGGAATACCCAATATTTTACACATGCAACCAGAAAAGCAAAAAAGCAGGCTTAGCTACATTAATACACCGTGATTTCCCATTCGTAGTAGAAAAACAAACCAAAGACAAAGAGGGCAAATATCTAATAATAACAGGAATCATCCTAAATCTTAGAATATCACTGGTAAATATCTATGCCCCCACTACAGCGCCAATTAGAGCGTTCATTAAATTGCTTAACACCTTGAAGCAGAAAGACTGGGGCAAAATCATACTTGGAGGTGATATTAACTTCACTCTCGAGCCTTCTGTAGACAGGTCAAGAGCAAACCAAACCACGTGAAACAGCTCAAAACAATCCATACACAATTAAGGGAGCTAGGGTTGACTGACGCCTGGAGGGGACTTCACCCCTCGGAAAGGGAATACTCTTATTACTCTCCAACACACAATTCCTATTCCAGGATTGATGTCCTCCTGACACACACCTCACTTTTTGATCACACAGTAGATGCCCAGATTTACCCCTGCCCCTGGTCTGACCACGCGGTAGTGAACATAAAAATTCAACTGTGACTTAGCCTCACATCCCCCTGGAAGTGGAGCTTAAATGAGGCACTACTAACCAACCCAGGAATGCAAACACAAATATAACAAGACATTCAAGAATACTTTACGTTAAACTTGGTCCCCGGGGCAAATATGGGGTGGGTCTGGGTGGCGCACAAAGCTTACATTAGAGGCGCCTTGATCAAACTGGCAGCTGCCAGAAAGAAACAATATATTCAGAAAGAAAATGCCTTATTCAAAAAATTACAGTACTTGGAAAAGGCAACTCAGGCCGAAGAACCAGGGGTCTCTAGAACCCAGCTGGACAGCACCAGACTAGAACTAGATGCGGTCCTAGCCGAAAAAACAGAACAGGCCCTTAGGAAGACTAGGCACAAATTCTACGCCCAAGGTAATAAGCCCTCCCCTATGCTTGCACGCAGACTTAACCTAAGGAAAAACTTAACTCATATTACCAAAATTAAAACAGAAAGTGGAGCACTCACAATGAACTAATCGGAAATAAAAAAGACATTCCACAAGTGCTTTCAAGAAATCTACTCGTCAAAAACGAAAGCTAGTAACTTCATAGTGCAGGACTTTCTCAACAGCCTAGACAATCCCAAAATCTCCGGGGGGGACTTAGACTATCTAAATGCAGAGATAACCCTGTCTGAAGTTATCGACACTATCAAAACTCAAGGCAGGAAAAGCCCCCGGCCCGGATGGTTACTTGAATTTGTATTATAAGAGCCTTGCAAATCTCCTCGCCCCACATTTAAGCAAACTATTTAACGAGATTCTATCAGGAAAACCAATGCCACTTGAGCTAAACCAGGCAGATGTAATCTTTATCCCTAAACCAGGAAGGGATGCGTTAAACCCAAGGAATTTAGGCCAATATCCCTCCTAAATGGGGACATTAAAGTCCTAGCTAAACTAATGGCATCAAGAGTAGCTAAATTCCTTCCCAAACTAATACACAAGGACCAAGTGGGCTTTGTGCCATACAGACAGGCCGGGGATAACATACGACGCATACTAAATGTTACCCACATAGCCAAAAGAGCGAATGTACCACTCAGCACGGTAGCCTTAGATTTAGAAAAGGCAGTTGAATGGCCCTACCTGCATGCGGACCTAGATAAATTCGGCATCAGAGGCAAATTCACAAACTTAGTAAACACACTGTAAAACACTCCGTCGGCAAGCCTGAAGCTCCCAGGGGATAACAGAGATCTCATAAACATTCAAAGAGGTACGAGACAGGGATGCCCCCTGTCCCCATTACTATTCGCACTAGCCATTGAACCTCTTGCACAAGCCATTAGGGCATGCCCTAAAATACAGGGAATCGAAGTAGGATGCCAACAAATGAAATGCTGCCTGTTTGCAGATGACATCCTGTGTACGCTTACAAACCCGGTAACCTCAATAGCAGCCCTAATGGATTTACAGCCTTATTAAATTGCAATTCAGTAAATTGACTAGGGCTCTATATAAGCACACAGTATATGTTTTTTTACAGAAGTTTTTAGTTAGTGAAGACCTTTCTTTTGGATAGAAATTCACTAACTAAAAACTTCTGTAAAAAAAACATATACTGTGTGCTTATATAGAGCCCTTTTAAATTTACTGAATCACAATTTAATAAGGCTGTTAATTATCAGGACTTAAAGTTAATGCAGATAAATCTGAAATAATATGCACAAGAGTACCCTCAGACCAGGTGCGAGCCCTAAAGGATAGATACTCATTCTCATGGCCAAGGGGAAGCATCAAATACCTGGGAGTTAATCTCACCCCGGGGATAGCAGCACTTTACAAAGAAAACTATACCCCCCTTTACAAAAAACTACAAGTTGATCTACTTAGGTGGAATAGATACAACCTGTCATGGACAGGAAGAATAAACGCCTTTAAAATGAACATGTTACCCAAAATCTTATAATTCTTTAGAACACTCCCAATTCGGATACATAGAGGTGATCTAGACGGGTTCCAAAAGGCAGTATTCAGATTTATCTAGCAACATAAACGCCCGAGAATCAACAAGTCCTTAATGTATAGAGATAGAGAAGCAGGGGGTTTGGCTTGCCCAAATTTGATACACTACTTCAGGGCAGCCCAGCTTTCCTTCCTACCACAAGCCCACTCCAGGGAACACCAACCAGTATGGGTATTTCTAGAGAACTACCAAATGAACCCCTACAAATGGGACAATATCATTTGGTCCCCGACACTCCCCATGTTATCAAAATCAGGATTTAATAATCCAATGATTAAGTTATCCTTGCAGGAATGGAGAGGAGCGAACTCCAGGCGTCAGTTGGCACATACCCTTTCTTATCAAACGCCCGTCCTCTCAGGGTCCCAGTTTGCGAAGGAGCTAGGGGGAGACTCAAAAGCATGGTGGCTATCGCGGAAACTGGACCTACTGGGGTCCTGGTACCATGACGGCAATCACCTAACCTCTGAACAATTAATAATTAAGCATAATTTGCCAGACAGGGAGATATTTAATTACAACAAAATGTGCCACAGAGTCCGAGAACTGGTCAAAAAGTGGGGACCCCCGCAAGACACCTGGTTCTCGAAGTTATGTGTGCAGACTCCCCTAGCTAGAGGCATAATAGGCGCTATCTATTCGCTAGCTAACAAACTGCCTGCAGATCAAAAACCCAAACACGTCCTACAATGGGAACAGGAACTGGGAATAGCCTGGGACACGCAGAGATGGGGAAAAATACACAGGGAGCTGACCAAGGGATCTCTCTTCTTTAGCTACCTTGAGACAGCAACTAAGGTACTACACAGGGTATACATAACTCTTGACAGGCTAAAAAAGATAAATCCGCTTTCCCCCCCTGAGTGTTTTAGGAACTGCTCAGATAGAGGAACCTTTGGCCACATCTGGTGGGACTGCGCAAGAGTACAAGCCTTGTGGCGAAAGGTAACTACAAGGATCTCTGAGGTATTAGACTGGGAAATACACCCCTGTCGGGAGACATGCTTACTGGGAATGCCGGTATTAAGCGTTAGCAAGAACTATAACAAGTGGATACAAATGGCCATGCTGGCAACTAAAAGCCACATCGCATAGAATTGGAAATCACCTCACTTAGACTCCCAAGAGGTTATAAAAAAATTAAATCACATCATGATATACGAAAAAATGACGCACTCAATCAATAACTCCCTCTCCACGTTTAGTCAAATTTGGGACAGATGGATGGAATTGGACAAAGCTATTTCAATTTAACAAAAACTTGAACAGAAATAGAGATTGGTACACATAAGAGGGAATGCGTAACCAAGTAGGGGTGGGAGCTCCTCGCCAAGGGGATGGGTGCCTCGGGCGTTGACAACTGCTGGTGAGCCGCGTAGACTGAGGAGGATAGGCAGGAAGAAGGAGGGAAAAGTATGCAAGAAGGATACAGGTAACAAGTTCATAGTTCTTTTATTTATTGTTTATTTGATGTTATACTTCCCACATATCTTGTACATAAGGTGAATCTCGAGCTATATATAAAAAAAAAAAAAACACCCCTATATATCAATAGGCAACAAGTTAGCTAACATATAAGACCCTAACAGGCCTAATCTCAAAGGGAAGGAGTAGTAAGCAGACATTTCCTGCAAAGTTAAGAAAACGGAAAAAGGTTATGGTGGGCACATAAAGCAGATGTTCAAAATAGATAGGCCATGACAACCACTATAGACAATAAAGTTGTAAAAGTTTTCTAGTATGTTGTTTTAAAAACCTGTCTATGCAAAAGTGTGTTTGACCTGCAAGTCAAACAACATTGTGTTAATGAATACTGCATATGTGTCAATAAAAAAGAATTTGAAAAAAAAAAAATATATATATATTTTAAGTATATTCATGGGAAGAAGGCAAGGAAGGAAGCTATAGGAACATTACAATGTGACACAGGCGACTGATAATTAGTGACCAGGAAAAGGCAGATGAGCTAAATAGGTTATTTTCTTCGGTATACACAAGGGAGGTACCAGTGGTTGGGACACTGCAACATAATGGGGCTACACTATCTTGGCCAAATAATTGGTTAACACAGGAAGTAATCCAAAAGAGGTTGGAAAAAATAAATGTTAATAAAGCCCCGGGTCCTGAAGGAATACATCCAAGGGTACTGAGGGAGCTGGGTTCTGTAATAGCCAAACCATTATATTTAATTTTTCAAGATTCACTCAACACTCCAGATGACTGGAGAAAAGCTGATGTGATACCTATATTTAAAAAGGGAGCAAGAGCAAATCCGGGGAATTATAGACCAGTAAGCCTCACTTTTGTAGTGGGGAAGCTTTTAGAAGGGTTAATAAGGGATAATATACAAGAATATGTCTATTTCAACAGGATTATAAGTAGGAGTCAACATGGATTTATGAGGGATAGGTCATGTCAAACAAATCTAATTAGTTTCTATGAGGAGGTTAGTAGGAACCTGGATCAAGGCAACTCAGTGGATGTAGTCTTTTGGGATTTTGCAAAGGCTTTTGATACAGTGCCACATGGGAGACTATTGTGCAAACTAAAAGATACAGGAATTGCAGTAAATATCTGCTCATGGATTGAGAGCTGGCTAAAAGACAGAAAGCAAAGGGTTGTTGTAAATGGAACATACTCCGATTGGACTAATGTGGTAAGTGGGGTTCCTCAGGGTTCAGTATTAGGTCCTCTCCTTTTTAACATATTTATTAATGACTTTGAGGTAGGATTGGAGTGTGGTGTCTGCATTTTCGCTGATGACACAAAGTTGTGCAAGGTAATTAAATCAGATAATGATGTGCTTTTCCTCCAAAGGGATTTACATAAAATTGAGGAATGGGCAGATGGGATTTAATACGAATAAATGTAAAGTTATGCATCTGGGAAGGAAAAATACCCATGCAATTTATAATCTTAATGCAGCAAATCTAGGTGTATCAGATATTGAAAGGGATTTGGGAGTGCTTGTGGACAACCACGTAGGTAACAGTGCTCAAAGCCAAGCAGCAGCTGCAAAGGCAAATAAAATATTAGCATGTATTAAAAAGGATATAGAAGCCAGGGAAGAAAATATAATTCTGCCACTATACAAATCTCTAGTACGCCCTCATTTGGAATATGGAATACAATTTTGGGCACCACTTCTTAAAAAGAACATTTTAGATCTGGAAAAGGTACAGAGGAGGGCAAAAAACTAATAAGGGGGATGGAGGGGCTAAGTTATGAAGAAAGACTAAGCAAATTAAACTTATTTTCTCTAGAAAAAAGGTGTCTAAGAGGAGATATGATTACCGTATATAAATACATCCAGGGTCAGTATAAAGATTTGTCAAGGGAGCTTTTTGTGCCAAGAGGTTTTCAACTGACAAGAGGACATCCCTTGAGGTTAGAAGTAAAAAGATTTAACCTTAAAGAAAGAAATGTGTTCTTCACAGTAAGGGTGGTTAATCTGTGGAATTCTCTACCAGAGGAGGTGGTGATTCGATAGATAACTTTAAAAGGGGACTGGATTTATTTCTAATTAAAAAGGGAGATCAGGGTTATCATGGATAATTAGAAAGGCAGTATTGATCCAGGGAGAAGTCCAATCGTCGGTGTGTGGGATCAGGAGGGAATTTTTTTTCTACAACTAATTAATTAATAATTAATCTGCATATTGCAGATCAGAGGAGATCTTAAAAGGTTGAACTTGATGGACTGAAAGTCTTTTTTCAACCTTAAATACTATGGGCCTCATTCTATTACGGCCGCAGCCGCTGCGGGGCCGCAAGGACCGGCCGCAAGCTTTACGGCTATTCTATTTCCCTACGACCGGGGACTCCGGCAGGCTTGCGGCCGGCGCCTTGCTATCTCTTGCGGCCGCTCGCGCCGGAGGAAAGCCTTTGATCTAAAACGGCCGCAAGGAAATCGGCCGTAAGAAAAGCCTGGTTGCGATTCTATTGCACCGGGAACCCTGTCTGCAAGGCTCAAAACGAGCCGCAGCTTACTTGCAGCAAACAGGTCCCGCTAGCACCAATTAAGCACATAAAATAGCTCAAATAAAGCCATCCTGCACTTTGAGAAGACTATAAAGTGATATTCGGTGTTAGAAAAAATAGCACATAATTACCCTATACTCAAATCCGTAAAATATTTTATTTTTAATATCCGTAAAATATCCATGTAAAAAGTCCAGAGGGCTTGGAGCACCTCAAACACGCCCACGCCGCAGCCGGAAAATAAACAGTTAATTTGAACTCGTGTTTGGGCTGATGTGCAAGCTTGAGAGTGGGTTCCTTTTAATCCTCATGTCCCCCAATATGATCCCTAGCATTTACAGAGCTGTACAGTGCAGGCTTGAATTTATTTTTGAGTTTTTAGATTTCACAGCTTACGGCCGGTTCCAAGATATGCGGCCGGCCGTAAGGAGGGATCCTTGCGGGGCTGTATAATAGAATCGCGAGTAACAGAACCCCCGCAAGGAATCGCAGCCTTACGGCCGATTTACGGCCGATAATAGAATGAGGCCCTATGTAACTATGTAACTATGTAACTGCATGGATTATATTCAGACTATGGTGTCAATGTAGAGGTGGCAATTGAACTGGAGGTCTGTTACTGTGCCTAAAACTGTGGAGACAAGAAATTAGGTTTAAATTTCCTAGTAACCACTTTCTTCCATTGCTTCTCTGAGAGACTTTCTTGTGTTTGTCCAAGTGAGATCATAAATGGATCATGCAATCTAGCAGCCTTATTAAATTGCAATTCGGCAAATTCTAAAGGGCTCTATTTAAGCACACATCATATATTTTTTTACAGAGGTTTTTAGTTAGTGAACTTCTATCCAAAAGCAAGATCTTCACGAACTAAAAACTTCTGTAAAAAAAATATGCTCTGTGCTTATATAGAGCCCTTTAGAATTTGCCGAATTGCAATTTAATAAGGCTGTAGATCTATGGTCCTCAACCTTTGTGTTCTGAAAATCAGCTGGTTACCTTCTTTTCCTCAAGGGGACAAGCTTTTATCTAGTTTTGCACTAATTTTAATAGACTACATTTTTACTACCGATACGTTCCGCAATAACCTGTCTATAATTTTGTCTATTAGTAGTGGTATATTTAAACTATTAAACAATCCTCGTCTATAAGCACCGGCAGATAAGGCTTCAGGGACCTGCACCGACCTTGGGACTGTCTGTTGAGGAACTTTGCTCTTACGTCATAGGAAGTACTTCATTCTTAAATGTGTATGGAACTCCTTGTCTGAATGCTGTTATCAGGACATTGTCAAGGCACCTTTTCTCTAGCGTTAAAATGCCGTACTCAAAGGAATAATCAGCCAACCTAGTAGTGGCTGCAGTAGCAACATTTTTTGGGTCCTCAAAGACTTTTCGGAAGTCGTCTATGACGGATGGTGCATCAACCAACAAGAGAGATTTCTGTTCAATGTAGAAGCCCTGGTGAGGGCACCACAGTTAAAAAAGTTTATAATATAGGCCAGCCTGGAAAGATTCACAAGGTAGTTCAAGGGGTACAATTAAAAATATAACTTGAACTAACCTAGAATGATTCGGGTTGTTTGATGAAACAATGGAGTGGAGCTGTGAGGAACATCAAACCCAGGGACTCCATCCTAATGGAAGGTACTGGAGCTGAAGCTGATGGTGCAGGAACTGAGGAAGTAAGATGGGCAGTATTTTATGTATTGTAGAAGATTATCATGTACTTCAATCCATTGACCCTGATGGGATATGGCCATCTCTACCTCTGTCGATTCTATTACATCTGACTTGAGCATCTTGTAATACGTGTCTACCATATCCTCTTTAAGAGCAGAGCTACAGCATGTGCAGATAACAGGGTCCTAAACAGGGTAGGGGGCTAGTGCTACCAGAAGCTATAGTTTTATCTGTTGGCTTTTTAGCTAACACTCAGAATATAGTGACAGAGCTAAAGGGCTAAAGAGCGTATGTATATTTATTTGAAGTACTATATATACCGTATTTATAGGCGTATAACACGCACCTCATTTTAAGAAGGAAATTTCAGGGGGAAAAAATAAATTTCAAATAAAGAATTTTGAAGCAAAATCCTCAACCTCAACCTCCCTCCTCATCTTCAACCACCTCCTCAACCTCCCTCATCATCCTCCCTCCTCAACCCCACCATCCTCAACCCTTAAATGTTTGGCCTTGTTACAGACACACTAGGTGACACACAGCGGTTGAAATGACAATTAAAGGATAATTTCCCACACATGTGGCTTTTCTAAATTGCAATTAGTGTCTGTATAAATAGTCCATGAGTTTGTTAGCTTTTATGTGGATGCACTGAGCAGGCTAGATACTGAGCAGAAAAGAACTGTCAAAAGAACTGTGTAACAAGGTAATGGAACTTCATAAAGATGGAAAAGGATATAAAAACATATCAAACGCCTTGAAAATGCCAGTCAGTATTAAGAAGTGGAGCATTTGGGGATCTCTTGATACCAAGGAAGATTTCAGCCACAACTTCCAGAAGAATTGTTCAGTGTACAAAGAAAAACCCACAGGTAACCTCAGGAGAAATACAGGCTGCTCTGGACAAAGACTGAGTTTCAAGGAGCACAATACGACGATACTTGAATTAAAATTAGCTGAATGGTCGAGTTGCCAGAATGAAGCCTTTCCTGCGCCAATGCCACAAAAAAAACCCGGTTACAATATGCCTGACAACAACTTTACACAGAGTGACGAGACCAAAAAAGAGCTTTATGGTCACAACCATAAGCGCTATGTTTGGAGAGGGGTCAACAAGGCCTATAGTGAAAAGAATACCATCCCCACTGTGAAACATGGTGGTGGCTCACTGATGTTTTGGGGGGGGGGGGTGAGCTCTGAAGGCACAGGGAATCTTATGAAAATTGATGGCAAGATGAATGCAGCATGTTATTAGAAAATACTGGCAGACAATTTGCATTCTTCTGCACGAAGGCTGCGCATGGGACGTTCTTGGACTTTCCAGCATGACAATGACCCTAAGCACAAGGCCAGGTTGAGTAATTTCCTTTTTATCTTTGTTGCCATGTTTGGTTTTATGGTTGTGTCATTCTGTTATATCCTACAGCTGAATATGAATCCCATACGAAATAAAAGAAATGTATAAAAGAAAATGGTACATATATTACTCATTCGCCAAGGGTATGCAAACTTTTGAGAACAACTGTATATATATATATATATATATATATATATATATATATATATATATATATATATATACATATTTTTCACAGGGGCCCTCTATTCATCATAATGCATCAATGCACAGCAGGGAGATCCTGGCTTGTGTGCAATACTTACCCTGGAACAGAAGATGGGACGTTTCCTTGATAGAAGACTATTAGCTATTAAGCCTTAATATAACAAATTGGATCACTTAATTCCAAGAAAATCATATAGTGTTAATGTTGTTAATCTTGCTGAGATTCAATTAATTGTGATATAAAACATGAATCTGGTTTCTTCCAACATATCAATTATGAAAACTGGAAAAAAAATTCTGTGAAGCTTTTGGTTTTTGAAGAAAAACGCAAAATAAAATATATGCAAATGAGCAGGGGCGGCCCGTCCATTGGGGCGTCAGGGCAAACGCCCCCCCAAATATTTTCTTCACCCTGCAATAAAAAAAACACAACAATGTATTAGTATAACCCAAAAACAAATAAATATAAGGTGTACATCATCATTTCAAGTCTAAATAGTATTAAAAATGAAGTAAAGTTAGTAAAGGGACACTGTCACTTTAAAATAACCCTTGCGCTACATTAACTAATGCTGTGTATCTATATAGCCCCCTGCCTGCACCCTGTGTGATCAAATTACAATAGTTATACACTGTGTCACTAACCTGAGTCTTCTCTCTCTTCAATGAGTCCTGGCCTGGCCCCCTGACCGTTAATGCATTCCGCCCACCATCACAGTGACGATATGCATGGGCGGTCATAAATGTATCAATTAATAACTGACAGTCTTCCATCATTGACCAATCAATGATGGAAGGCTGTCCAGTTACTAAGTGATCAATCTAAACCCACCCAGACCGTTAGCCCTGAGCGCCCGCCAGCAAATAGGGCCTCGAGTTTGATTTTGATTGACTGATACAGTCAATAAAACCACCAGTTCCCTGTCCCTTTCCCCTTTCTGTTTCCTGACCCTGCTCACGCTGAGACTGAGAGACCTCCCTGGCTGAATCTACTCATCTGCTCTGCCTGCCTAACACAGTAAGTCTACACCTGCCTCTGCCTGGCACCTGCCCTGCCCCTAGCCAAACCAAAACCCCTAGTAGCCCCTAATAAAAGTTAGGGGTGACCAGTTACCCCCAGTCCCCCACTATGCCTGCCTGGCCTGCCAGTGCCACCTACCCAGCCACCCACCAACTACCACCGACGACCCCAGCCATCACCCCCATGTGGCCTGTGCCACCCCCGATCAGGCCTGCCCTATGCTAGCCTAGCTATGCCATCATGCCACCGCCGGATTACCCCGATCACGGGATCGGGGTAGTCGGGTGGTGATCGGGGTGGCACAGGCCCACATGGGGGTGATCGGATCACCCCCTTGATGAGGCCTGTGCCACCCCTGATGACCTCCATGTTGCCGCCCTATGCCACCCCCGAGGCCCGATCACCACCGGGCCCCCGGCACCACCCCGATGCGGCCTATGCTACCCCGGGTATTCGGGCAGTGAGCGGGGTTGACCAGGCCACATGGGGGTGGATGTTCACCCCCATGAGGCCTGTGCCACCCCTGATCGTGGCCTATGGGCGACCGATGGGCGCCTGACCGTGACCGACCCCACCCTGGATGAACCAACTACCTACCCCCCCCCCCTATTTTTATTCCATTTTTAGAAGTAACAGGCATGTATATGTGCCTGTCACTTCTAAAGATAAAATAAAAATAAGGGAAGGGAAAAAAAAATACAGTAAAAACATTATTACAATTAAACAGTAAGCAAACACATTGTTAGTACAGTTAGTAACACAACACATTGTATACAAAAATAAACAGCTTTAAACAAACATTAATAAAAAATAAAATAAACAACAGCACATACACACATTGTTAGTACAGTTAGTAACACAACACATTGTATACAAAAATAAACAGCTTTAAACAAACATTAATAAAAAATAAAATAAACAACAGCACATACTTACCTGTAAAATTGACCCCTCCAGCGTTGGCCTTCTGTCCTCTCTGGATATAGTCATGATGAAAAATAAATAATCCATGTTGATTGAAGCCAATGGTCAAATAAAATAATCCATGTTGATTGAAGCCAATGGTCAAAATAAAATAATCCATGTTGATTGAAGCCAATGGTCAAAATAAAATAATCCATGTTGATTGAAGCCAATGGTCAAAAATAATCCAATCTTGATTGAAGCCATTGTCCATCCATCCATTCTGGCCCATTGAAAGAGGCCTCCACAAAAAAAAACCGACGCTCTAAAAAAAAAAAAACAACACACTAAAAGAGCTCCTCCTACAAGGAGCCCCTCCCGCGATTAATTGTTTTTTTCCCACGGTCTGCTATATATACTAATTTTTGAAGGACTCTAATTGGCTGAAATTTTTGATTGACATCGATTTCAACCAATGAGAGTCTTCAAAAAATTAGCAAATCAGCAAGCAGGTATGGAAGCCTGTAAGGGTAAAAAAGGTTAGTGTGAACTTGTTTGACCCTGTATGTATTATACATATTACAGGGCTATTTTATGTGATATACATGTTACAGGATAATATCCTGTAACATGTATAGCCAAAAAATAGCACTGTAATATGTATAACAAATAAAGTGTAATAGAAATGCATGAACAATATAATATAACAAGTAATAAAGAACATCAATTAATCAAATAATAAATATCAATTAATATATATTGTTGTATGTATATGTTTATGTATATTTATGTGTATTTTTTATGCGTATATATATATATATTTGGATATATATATATATATATATATATATATATATAAAAATTAATATCAATATATCACAATAAATATATATATATATATATATATATATATATTTATTTATTGTGATATATTGATATAAATTTTTATATATATATATATATATATATATATATATATATATTTATTGTGATATATTGATATAAATTTTTATATATATCTATCAATATATATATATATATATATATATCTATCAATATATATATATATATATATATATATATATATTTATATATATATTTATATATATATATATATATATATATATATATATATATTTATTTATATATTATTATTTTTTTTTTTTTTTTTTGGGCCTATATGTTATTTAAGGTTTTTAAGGTGCGGTTAGGGCCTATATGGTGCCAATTTGTTATTTAAGGTTTTTAAGGTGCGGTTGGGGCCTATATGGTCAAAATTGGTTATTTAAGGTTTTTAATGTGCGGTTGGGGCCTATATGGTCCCAATTTGTTATTTAAGGTTTTTAAGGTGTGGTTGGGGCCTATATGGTCCTAATTTGTTATTTAAGGTTTTTAAGGTGCGGTTGGGGCCTATATGGTCCCAATTTGTTATTTAAAGTTTTTAAGGTGCGGTTGGGGCCTATATGGTCCCAATTTGTTATTTAAGGTTTTTAAGGTGCGGTTGGGGCCTATATGGTCCCAATTTGTTATTTAAAGTTTTTAAGGTGCGGTTGGGGCCTATATGGTCCCAATTTGTTATTTAAAGTTTTTAAGGTGCGGTTGGGGCCTATATGGTCCCAATTTGTTATTTAAGGTTTTTAAGGTGCGGTTGGGGCCTATATGGTCCCAATTTGTTATTTAAAGTTTTTAAGGTGCGGTTGGGGCCTATATGGTCCCAATTTGTTATTTAAAGTTTTTAAGGTGCGGTTGGGGCCTATATGGTCCCAATTTGTTATTTAAGGTTTTTAAGGTGCGGTTGGGGCCTATATGGTCCCAATTTGTTATTTAAAGTTTTTAAGGTGCGGTTGGGGCCTATATGGTCCCAATTTGTTATTTAAAGTTTTTAAGGTGCGGTTGGGGCCTATATGGTCCCAATTTGTTATTTAAAGTTTTTAAGGTGCGGTTGGGGCCTATATGGTCACACTTGCTCTTTTAAGGTTTTAAATGTTACGGTTTGGGTCTTAAACGTTCTAATGTTTTTTGTTTTGTTTTCTATAACTTCCCAGGTGCAAACTATCTGTGGAATCAGATTTCTTTGGACTCGTTGGTTGACTTACTGGACGGGAATACCCCGAGAAGGAGCGTCAACTGTTGGTGAGTATATGGTCACACTTGGACTTTTAAGGTTTTAAAAGTTACGGTTTGGGTCTTGAGATTTCTAATGTTTTTTTTGTTGTTTTCTATCACCCCCCAGGTGCAAACTATCTGTGAAAGCAGATTTGTTTGGACTCGTTGGTTGACTTACTGGACGTGAATACCCCGAGAAGGAGAGTCAACTGTTGGTGAGTATCATTGCCTTTAATTTTCTGTCCATGTGTATAGGTGCAAATTTGATGTTGATGTAGTCTTGTCACATGAGGGTTTGCAATCTGTAATGTATACCAATGAAATCAACACACTGTTATTTTAAAGTAATTTTGTGACATAATATAAATTAATATACCGTGATCTCTTTCTTTTATTGGTATCAATATCAGAAATGAATACTATTGACTCTCTACTTGTGAAGCCTTTCGCCACCCTAACCTATGAGGAGAAGGTGGAAGTAAAACGGTTAGGAGCTGACCAACCAGAGATAAATCTGCAGCAAATCGCAAGAGATAGAGGGAAGCAATATGTCCGTAATTTCAATACTGAATGGTACAAGAAGAACGAATGGCTTTCTGGAAGCGTTTCTAGGAAGTCCTTATATTGTTTCCCATGCATCCTATTTGGTGGTGACGCTGCTTGGACCAAAACTGGAGTGACTGACGTCAAACATCTAGCTGACAAATTGGCAAAACACAAAAGTTCTAAAGCTCACTTGGATAACAGGATCAAGTTTGAGATGCTTGGACAGGCGAACATTGCTGTTCAACTGGACCAAGGATACCAAGTCAGCATTCAAAAACACAACGAAGAAGTGGCTAAGAACCGGTACATCCTTTCGAAGATAATTGATTGTGTTCGCTTTTGTGGCGCCTTTGAACTGGCATTAAGAGGACACGACGAGAGTGAAACATCGCTAAATCCAGGAGTGTTTAGAGGCCTGGTGGATTTGGTTGGCAGTATCGATAGTGCAATGGAACAGCATTTGAAGACTGCAACTGTGTTTAAGGGCACTTCCAAAACCGTGCAGAATGAGCTACTGGACTGCATGCATGAAGTTATAAAGGAAGTGATTCACCAAGAGCTTAAGGAAGCCCAGTTTGTGGCAATCCAAGCGGATGAAACAACCGATATTTCCGCTAGGACACAGTGCGTTGTAGTCTATCGCTACATTGACAAGAAGCATCAAGTGGTGGAAAGATTTGATGGCTTCACGGAAATGAAATCAACGGATGCAGACTCCATTGCTGCTGTTGTGCTGGAAACACTGAATACTGTTCTCCCAGAGCCAGAAGACAAGAAGAAACTCATAGCTCAAAGCTATGATGGTGCCAGTGTGATGCATGGAGATCAAGGAGGAGTTCAAAGAAAAATAAAAGACGTGTACCCGAACGCACACTACGTCCATTGCTATGCTCACCAACTGAACCTAATAATGGAGAAAGCAGTTTCAAGGATTGGAAGAGTTAGAGGTTTTTTTTCAAACATAGGCGGCATACCATCTTTTTTTTCACGCTCTCCAAAAAGGACTGGAGTTCTGGATGAGGTAGTTGGTAGAAGACTTCCAAGAGGTGCACCGACACGATGGAACTTCAACGTTAGGACCGTGAACGTGATCTACGAGAACAGAGATGCGCTACTTGAGTGTTTCCAGACAATTGAAGCATGTCTAAACTTTGATCCAACATCTATACGGGAAGCCGCAGGTTTCATTGGAATGCTGGAAGACAGGGAGTTCCTTTACTTCCTTAAATTATTTCATTTAATAATGCCACATGTAGACATCCTCTATAGTCAGCTTCAGAAGCGAGACACGGATACTGTTTATATCAAAAAAGTCACAGAAGACTTTGTCGCCAGCATCCAGAAAATCCGTAATTCTGTGGAAGAGATAGAAGCAAGTTTGCCGAGCGATCTAACAGTCAACAGACGGAGTGCGGAGATCTCAACCTTGAGACAACTTTCAAGAGAGGTATGTGACATAGTGGTGGTTCATGCAAAAGAACGTTTTTCATTTTCAAATCACCTAGTCAGTGCCAAACTTGTTCAAAGTGACTTGTATAAAACCCATGACACTTGCTTTCCAACCCAAGCTCTGGAAGACACCGTGCAAGCATATCCAATACTGAAGAAGGAACAATTACGCACTGAGCTGTCACTTCTGTATGGGAAGACAGAGTTTCATACTTGTACAAGTGCTGTTGCTCTGCACAAACTTTTCCATCAATTTAATCTGCAGAATGATTTCACAGAGACAGTAAAATTATTAAGAATCCTGATTACAACACCAATGACTACTGCAGAATCAGAAAGATGCTTCTCAACATTGAAGAGGATAAAAACCTTTTTAAGAAGCACCATGTCCCTGGAGCGGTTGAATGCATTGGCGATGCTCTCAATGGAAAAGCAACTGATTTCCGAGATCCCAGACTTCAATGAAAAAACCATTGAGAAGTTTTCTTCTTTGAAAGATCGCAGTGCAAAATTAAAATACAAGTGATTGAAGCAAAGAAGAATGCATACCCCCAAGGTGTGCAAAGATAAACTGCGTTAAGCAGCACCACCTCACACTACCAAACATAACTAGTGGTAAGTAAAGTATGAACGGTGTGTGGGTGTGCATATGGAAGGAGCTATGAAAGGTGTGTGCATGGTCAGTAACAATTGTTGAAGCCTTGGCGTGGTTTGAAGGAATTGGAGGCACTTCCCAGGGTAGCTGTCACTTGTGTACAGGAAGCAAGAATTCCATGTCTGTACAAGTGCTGTTGCTCTGCAGCAACTTTAGCATCAATTTAATCTACATAATTTAACAGAGTGAGTGAAGCTATAAGGAATCCTGCTTACAACAACGAAGACTACTAAAGAACCAGAAAGATGCTTCTCCACATTGAAGATGATCAAAAAAGTAATTAAAAAGCACCATGGCCCTGTAGCGGTTAAATGCATTGGTTTGAAGGAATTGGAGGCACCTTCAAGGGTACGTAAAGTTCTCAGAAATGGCACCACCTCACTACCAAAAATAACTAGTGGTAAGTAAAGTATGAATGGTGTGTGGGTGTGCATATTGAAGGAGCTATGAAAGGTGTGTGAATGGTCAGTAACAATTGTTGAAGCCTTGGCGTGGCGTTACTGCTCATATGGTTATCCATATGCTAATTCAACGTGTTTGTTTGACATTGATTATTGTGTTGTCTAAACAGAAGTGAAATGTTGTTGTTTTCTTGAATCCCAAGATCCACTGGTTTGGGCCTATGCAGTGCTGATTGGTCTTCTAAGGTATGTTTGAGGCCTATATGGTCCCACTTGGTCTTCTAAGGTATGTTTGGGGCCTATATAGTCACACTTGGTCTTCTAAGGTATGTTTGGGGCCTATATGGTTCCACTTGGTGGTTTAATGTTTTTTAAGTATGGTTTTGTTCTTGAATGGTATGATTGATTTGCTTGTTTTCTTTCAACCCCAGGTGCAAACCCTATGTGGCTGCAGATTTGTTTCTACTCATTGGTCAACTTAATGAACGTGAATACCCTGAGAAGAAGAGCCGACTAATGGTAGGTGTCACTCCTTTAATTTTTCTGTTAATACGTATAGGTGCAATTATGATATTGCTGTAGTCTTGTCACATGAGTTTTTTCAATCTATATTGTATACCAATGAATTTAACACATTGTTACTTTACTTCTTGACATTTCTGCATTGCAGATCATGTATTTCAATGGGCTTTACAAGCATAAGGTCATTGGGCGGGGCTTATAAAGGTCATTATGACGTCAGGGGGAGGAGTTATAAAAATGGGTGTGGTTTGAAAAAGGGGGAGTGGCTATGTTTCGCCCTGTCGCCCCTCCAACTTGAAAAGTCACCAGCCGCCACTGCAAATGAGTGGGGGAGGAAGGGGAAAGAGACCCAGAGAAAAGGAAAAACAGCCAGAGAATCGGATGCAGAAGAGACTAAATAAGAGGCATAGTGGAAAAAGAGAATGATAACCAAAGATCAAGAGGAGAAGAAGACAGTCAGAGACCTAGATGTAAAAGAGAGACAAACAGAAATGTAAAGACAAAAAGAGAGGCAGTCAGGAACCTAGAGAGCAATGAGAAGGATGGACAGCCAGAATCCCACCGAAAGTTAGTTAGGATATGAGAGACTCAGAAAAAAGAGACAGTCAAAAGATAAAGAGAGAAAGTCAGAGAAATGCAGAGAGTGTGCTGAGTTTGGGGAGAGAGTTTAAAGAACTTATAAACTCTGTAGCCAAGGAAATATTACATTGCAGTGTTATTTTTTAAAACAAAATGATGCCCCTTATTATTTTGCTTAGGATTACAATTTATAGATTCAATTAAGTATCTGATTAATTTTCACTGTATTAATATAATTAATTAAACCATTTGTTGATTGAAACAGGGAATGTAAACCGTAAGCCTGTTCGAATGTAATGCACTCGAACAATTAAACTACTAAATTATTGTTTCATATCACAGTTGGCAAAAGAAGGCAAGATAAATCTTCTTAATATAGACGTGATTAATCATCTAAATTACTTAAATATCTAAAGCTGTCATGTGTGGACGGGGTGCTATTTTTCATATACCTTGCTGCGATATCTCACTGCCAGGCGTGTAACACTTTGCAAGATATTATTCCTGGAGATATTAACCCGTTCATTAATAGGAAAGCAATGAGACTGTCAACAATGGATAAAACCTGTTTGTGATTCTCCAATCCCACTCCAAATACAATCTTTAATTTATTAACAATTAAATGAAATGACCCCTTCTGGATCACTACTATGGCACGGTGAAAGGGCTTGTGTATCTCAATGAAGCTGGGAGCTATACCATGCAGAGTCACCCAAGAAGGGCAGGTCATAACAGAGAAATCAAATCTCGGTCCACCAAGGACGGGACTGGCAGCCCACTCCAGGGTCTTTGCCAAGGAAACCGTGAGGATCATGGAGAGTCAGACACTATTGAACATCTGAACAACCTGAATATAAAATGATGTAGGAGTCACCATTTATATGTAGGAGAGGACCTTGAACAAAGAAAACATTCAGCTGCTTCATTCTTATAGCCAGTGGTTTCAGTAGGAAAAAGCACCAAAGTAATGGTGACTCCAGTAAAGAATAATTTATTGCCACAATTATTGTTATTATGAATTTAATGTATTTATAAAGTGCCAATATACTCTGTAGCACTAGTATAGGTATATATGCGATATAGAGACGGTTGGTTAGGAATAAGTTGCAGTAGCCTATGTGGGAAATGACAAGTGAGTAAGTTAGGATTTTGGTTGTTTTTGATGTGATAAATGAGTAGATTTTGGAGATTTTGGTAGTTGATTGGATGTGTGGAGAGAAAGAGAGTGCTGAATACAGAGTAATCGCAAGGCAGTCGACTAGGGATGTAGAAGTCTGGATCCAAGGATGTGATAGAGGATGGGTTTATTAAGAGATGAATCTTGACATGTTTATTTTTAGGTTTTTGAAGGCCAGTGAGAAGATGTTGTATAGTCAAGAGGGAGATAAGATTAGATTTGAGCATTGTCAGCATAGAGAGGTTACTCAAACTTAAGTGGCCTAACTAGCTTGCTGAGTGAGGTAGTGCAGACTGAGAAAAGCAAGGGGTCCAACATGCAGCCTTGAAGTACCCCAATAGTGAGTAGTAGCTGTGATGAAGTTGTGTCCAAGTATGAGACAATAAAGGTGTGTTTAGATGGATAAGAATGGAACCAGGAAAGTAGGTTGCTACAAGGCCAAGGGAACTGAGTCAGAAGAGGAAGGGAGTGGCCAACTATGTCAAAGGTCGGTCCAGGACACTAAGTAGCAAATGGTGTCCTTTTTCTGTCTAGCGTTCATCTATTACTTTAGTAAGTGTTGCCTGAATAGAGTATTACTTCTGGAAACCAGACTGCAGAGGGACGAGTAAGTAGTCTAGTGACAAAATATGGCTTACATGCTTCTAGAAAAAAATGTTTACTAGTTTGGATGCACATGGAAGCAAATAAATTGGATAAAGAATGTGCTTCTTGTGATAGGTGTAATCAGTGATTGTTTGAAGGATGAGGTGCAGCTGCTTGGGAGATTGAAGATGTTGGTTAGAGCTGGTAATAGGTTGGTAGAGAGGGAGGGACATGACGTTAAATGATAAGCAGAGATGAGTGCAGCCACCATATACTCTGTGACTTGACGGCTGTGGACTAGAAACGGAAGTATAGAATTTGCAGTGTGGTGTAAGGAGATATATTGCCTAATTGTAGTTGTTTTATTCTTGAAATGCTTAGTAATGTCTTGGACTAAAAAGATAAAAGGTCTGGAGGTGGGCAAAGTCGGAACTTAAGGTTGGATAACACAGTGGATATGAGGCATAAGAAGTATATTTGTTTTGACGTGAAAATCAGCATTGTACGATTGAAGAATGAATCTGTGGTCTGCACAAGTGCTTGATTTCCTCCAGTGGCATTCAGCATTGTGGTAACTCTGAAAGCAACCTCTTTGTGAGCTAAAGTGAGCTAAAAGAGGTTGCTCTCAGAGTGGGTTATCATGTCCACAGAACTAACCTATTCAAGTTAGTTCGTTCTCTGATTGGGCTATTTTGTTTTTTTGTTTATGCAAATGACCCTTATGGATTAGTCTCCCTAAGGGTGATAGGGGAATCCAGACGTTGGCCCCTTGCTCACTGTGCCTTAGGGAGTCATCAGCTACACCTCACTGATGAGGCCCAAAGAAGGCTGAAACTTACATCTGGGGTTTGCTGTTTCACCTGTCATGGGTAGAATTGCCTGGTATTTTGGGGCTGGACCACTCTAGTGAGTGGGACCAGACTGATATACTACCGGATATTTCTCCATGTTAAGGGCACAAGTGAGCTAAAAGAGGTTGCTCTCAGAGTGGCTTATTAGGTCCACAGAACTACCCTATTAAGGTTAGTTCGTTCTCTGATTGAGCACCTCTATTTTGTTTTTTGTTAGGTCAGAGATTAGTAGAATTCTGTAAAGATAACTCTCTGGTCATAGCAAACACCATCTTCTAACAGCCTCAGAGACGACTCTACACATGGACATCACCAAACGGACAACATAGAAATCAGATTAACCATATACTTTGCAGCCAAAGATGGAGGAGCTCTATACAGTCAGCAAAAACAAGAGCTGGAGCTGACTGCAGCTCAGACCACGAACTAACTTCTTATTGCAAAGTTGAAAACTAAACTGAAGAAAAGAGGGAAAACCATCAGACCAAGTAGATATGAAATAAATAATATCGCTTGTGAATATGAAATGGAAGTAAAGAATAGATTTAAGGGACTATACATGGTAGATATGCAAAGTTACTGGGGTTGCTTGATCCCAGTGTTGGCTAAAGCGCCATGGGAGCTGGAGGTACTGGAAGTTCATCTTTCAGTTGAAATGTTATAAATTGCGAGCAATGAGTCTTAGATCAATCAGTAGTTTAATGGGATACTTACACGGGTTTGTGGATATAGTTCCCCTAATCGGGAGGCCTTCAAGGATAAAATCTCTTCTTTATTTGTGTAGATAGGCCTCTCACTGCTGGAAGGTGTGACTTGGTGTGTAGGTGCTGGAGAGGTGTGCTGCTTCTTTGATGGACTTTTGATGGACTGTCCACAAGTGTCCTATAAATGAAATACAAACAAGAAGGGGAGGGGGAAGAGGCGCAGGCTTTCCTAGTGTAGATCGCCAAAAGTATATTGAGTAGACAGACAACATGTATTTGTAAGTGCCCTCACTTTGGGTTACCTCATAGGCATGAGGTATAGTGTGCACTTTCGTTAATCTAAAATAATTGTTGGGAGGGCTCCAGTTGTCACTTCACTCACTTGTACCAATAAAATCTGGTTCTTTAAAAAGATCATGCTTTCATCCATGCATTCTACTATATTTTGGTGGGTATCGTTTTGTGCCCTGAATAAACAGGTCAACCATCCAATTTCATGTAGAAATTGCTTTTATTAGTCATGAAAATGGGGAATTAATAAGAAAATTTACAGTGTACAAATATTGTCTATATAAAAAAGAAAAGTTTGTGATTCTACTCTATACTTTATATATATTGATAGAACTGGCGGTGGTGGTAGCCACAATAATAATAATAATAATAATAATAATAATAATAATAATAATAATAAATAGGTAGTTCTTAAAAAGTTATTTTAAAATAATAATATACAGATGTGTTTTGCTGTCTTCCTGCAGCTTCCTCAGTGTTTTAAAGTATCCTTTAGGGATTGTTGCTATCACAATTGCAATTACTGTGTGTCATGGTAGATAGAATGCCTGAAGATCTTTTGACAGAAGTTTGCAACATTATTCAGGAAAGTGACAAGGACATAAGAAAAGCCGATCAGATAAAGAAAAGATGTCAGGAATACACTGAAGCTCTATACACGAAGGATCGAAATAATGTGATGTCTTGTGGATAGCAAGCCTGCAGGAGTTGATGGAATCACAGCTGAAGTATTAAAAATCCTACAAGTTAATGCTATAAAAGTGTTGCTTGCCTTATGCCAACAAATTTGGAAATCTCAACAGTGGCCAATAAACTGGAAAAGATTAGTCTACATCCCAACCCCCCAAAAAGTCTGTGCCAAATATTGCTCCAGTCATCGTGCAACTGTACTCATTCCACATGCAAGCAAGGTAATGCTTAAGATTCTACAAGCTGACAATGCATGGACCAGGAACTGATGTACAAGCCGGGTTCCACAGAGGAAGAGGAACAAAAGATCAAACTGCCAATGTTTGATGGATAATAGAGAAATTAAGAGAGTTTCAGAAAAGAAGTAGGCAAAAAATATACATTGATCTATTTTATGGACATTAACATTTGAAATATATATAATAAAATAAAAATACTAGTAACTGTAATGCCTAGGGACCACTGGGGTCCTGATTCAACCAGCTTGTTCCTTGGGATGGCATGGGTTGCGTGGCACGAGGAGCTCTTCCAGGCCAAACATTGCACGTATTGAATGAATATATGGACTGTATCTGGACTGTTATATCCCTATGAGCAGGGTGGTCATAATTGTGGTACCCCCTCGATGTGTGGATTACGGTTGCCCTGCTGGCATGTGTATAATAATTATTGTTGCATTGATGGCATGTTGTAGTTTAATATTGCCTGTGATATAAGTATAACATCAATGACTTATATATGTAATGTTTAGTATGAAAATCCCCATGTCATGTTTGGCATCAAAATGATATACAGGGTTGGAGTTATGGGGTACAAGGTTGAAGAGTTTTGGGGAGGCTTCACAGGTTCAGGGAAAGGCCATCACAGTTGGGAGCTTTTGTGACTCAGCTAGTTGAAGTGTGAGAGAGATCTAATTCAATCTTAATTGACCCCTGGTGACATTTAGTTGGTATAACTTTTAAGAGCTGACCAAATGGGCTTGCTTTCATCTCCGCATGAGCTGTCATGTAGACAGCCCAACAAGCTGTCTCCATCCTTAATTAGGCAGCTGACCCTTGACAGGCTGATCAAAGGAGTCAGTTATTAATTGCTGTTTCAGGCTCCCAGGTACCTTGGGGGTCATAAGGGACTGTATCTATCCTTGATGGAGGTGGGTAAAATAAAGCTTGGGGACTGGCTAAGAGAATGTTTGCCGTTGTGACCGAGTACATAAATTTAAGTTGGTGTCACTAATAAAACAGTGCTCAGGTGGTCATACATATTTAGCGTGTGCTCATTACTGAGGGAAGGGATAGCCCTGATCATAGGGGTTAATAATTCTGCATCTACCTAGGGGAGAGTTACATCTGATAATTTTGTTACTCTGACTGGCACTGTGGACTTCTTGTGGTCCTTCTGAGGGTCCATTACTGATCTAGTTTTATCTCTGCTAGCAGGGATAATAACAAGAACCATCACGTACCGCTGGTTGGGTCAGAACTAGGTTTTGGGAGAGCCCAACTGAAGAAGCAGTTGTGACATATACCATGAGTAGAAGAATAATTTTAAAGAAAATCTTAGTATTTGGTGATGCTGGTGTTGGCTTGCTGCTTAAAGGGCCAGAGTAAGTGCAGTTCTTGTTAAACCTGTTTTTTAGTTCACCAGTAATTAACATTAAAGATACATTTGTAATTAGTTGCAAATCAAGGCATTAGCCAGAAAATATCATTTTAAAACATAGTTTACCTCATCAATGGCTGCTGCTGTACCCCTCCCCACCTCTCTCATTTTCTTGAGCATTATTGACTAGAAAATGCTTGGCTATTTAGTTCTGATGTGACTAATCTTGTTAGAAACAAAGACAAATGTTTAATGCTAAATTGTCTAAAGCAAGACTGCATAAAAAAGTTTTAAAGGATGTGGAAAGACGGTATTTGAATTTGTGTCGGTGTTTGAAATGTGCTATATTTAATGCTTAAGAACAGTTGTGTTCCATGTCCCTTTAAAATAAAACTCTATATTTATTTATTTTAACTTTTTAAAACACCTTGTGCATTAACATTTCTCGTTCTTCCTAATAGTAATCTATTAATAACACTTCAGTGGTCCTTTAACAGCCAAGTGCATAAATTGCTTTAACATGTGCTAATCTTGCACCCACCCCGGGGAGTAATAATAGATAACATGCAGATGAAAGTGGAAGTTTAGTGAGACTGATTATTATAATTAGTTCAGTCTAAGCTTTAGCCACTTGAATTATTTTCTAATAACATTAAAATGCCATTTTCAGTTATACAAGACGTAGGGATAAGTACATAGCTGAGTAGTCTTGTTTTTCTTCTCCAATTCATTGTATTTCGGAACGGATCATCCATTCATTTCCATGCATGTTATTAAATGTAAATATTTACCTGATTAAACAGACATAAAAGGAACAATGTGGTAGAGTGTGGGAAGGGGCCAGCGCTGTCATTCTCTGTGAATACCCTACCTTGGGCCATTGTGTTATTACTAATAGAATCAGTCAGCCTTCTTTCTAGCATCTCCATGATAATGGGAACGTACCATAATGGAATTATCTCTAATCCATTGTTCTACAGGCAATAATAAAACAATTGTGTTGCACTTAAGGCATTTGCTCCATTGTCTTGCTGTTTGTATAGAGCTTATTGTGTGCACAATGACATTCAGCATACAGTACTTATAGGAACTGTGCTATTAATTCTGGTATTCAGTTAAAGGGATATTGCACAGAAGCTGTTTTTAAACTGACTGTAAAGTCGAGTAATGAAAACAAACAATTAAAGCAACATCTGCCCCCCCACCCACCCCGAAAACATAATTATAAATATTTTATTAACTTTTCAATTGCTTAATTCCTCTTTTCTAGGGGGTTATGCACTTTATGCTCTGTGTTGTAAGTATTAAATGCAGCAGATTACAGAACACTGTAGGGGTGAAATAGGAAGATGTACTGAATATGGATTAAAAACAATAAAATTGAAAAATATTTTTAAAACTTTTCTGGGGTAAACATGGGCTTATTTTTTCATATTAATATTGCAAATCATGTTGCTGCTTGGGAGTGCCTGATTCACCTAGGCCACAATCCATCTGCCATTGGAGAGCACCAGCATCCTCCATGCCACCTGCCAATGGCCACTGGCGAGCAACGCCATTCTTCATGACACCACACGTGAAACCCTACTGCTTCTGAGACTCACCTAGACTACCTCCCACCTGTCGCTGGGGAGAGCTCTCATCCTCCATGCAGCCTCCATGACGAGCTCTGGCATTCTCCATGGCCAATCCCATCGGTAGTTGGAAAGCATCATCATGCTCAATACCACCTCCCATGAAATCCGCTGCTGCTCGGGAGTGCCAATGCACCTCTAATCTGCTCATAGGAGCAGTAGTGCCAGGGGCACTGCCTCCTTCTGCTTCTAGGGAGAGTTGGCATTCTCCATGTCTCCACCCTGCTACAGCTGGGCAGTGATTATTTCAACTATATATGCTATGATCAGTCACTTGTCCTTGTTCTGCACGAACAACAGGAGGTAAGCTGACTCCAAGGCAGCTTCTTTGGAGGTGATCTGTTCGATTTCCATGAAAGAAGTGCTAATAATCTTCTACATCACCTGGCTGTATTGATCACAAAGTTGTATTGGCCCTAAAGGGAGCTCTGGGACTCACTTGAGGACAGCATAGCTGTTTAAGTTCCATTTCTTGATTACCACCATATGTAGTAATTCCTGAATCTTCTCAACTGGTTCAACACGCAGAATTTCTCCCCATGTTCCTGCACACAATTAGACTGCTGAGAGATCAGGGACTGCAGCTCAACTTTGTATGAGGACATTGGTTCCATCTTAGCTGACTCCTCAGTCCTAGGTTCTGTAGGTGTAGATCCCTCTGCTGCCGCCAAGTATGTCACGACATGGGGTTAACCCTACATCTGTGCACTGGGTTCCTTTCTACACCTCACCAGTTGAAGCACCCATGTCCTAACCAAAAGATTTTTTTCTTGAACAGGGTACAGCATATTTTTAGAAAAAATATGATTATAAATAATAATAAGTGTAACGGATCTACTGGCACCCCGAACGGGTACCTCCGTTGATGGACGCGTCCTAGCTTGCGTCGAGGCCTACAAGCACCGCACCGGACACCACACTACCACAGACTCCACAACCGCCGTAGCTTAAAGCTCCCAGGGAGTATGCAGCGCATAGCAATCCCCAGTATGATATAGCAATCCCCTCCAAAAACGAGACAAGGCTACGTTTTGAAGGGTCAAGTAGTGAACTGACTTTATTTTGTTGTGCAGAAATATTTATACACATCTCTTCCCACAGGCAATACACATGCCCATATTTGGCCACACAATACACATAAAGAGAATAGGTGTGGTCACACCTCCCCGAGGCTACCTGGCAACTTTGATACAATCAGACATTGATTCAATTACACTTCATTGTTCTTATGTCTGATGATGAAAACACTTTATACAAAAGACGTCCTTATCTTTATGCGGAGTCTCTGTAACAGGATTATCTCCCATGCCAAGGTCTGCACTAGTCTGGGCCAATATTCTGCAGAGCATAAACCAACATACATGCAGTATAATAGTAGGATCATATTTTAACCATAATAATCATAAAACAGGGTAAAACAGTGATGGGTTCCGTTACACACCTCCCCCGTGACCATAAGCCGGCATACACGGTCTGATCCCAACGGATCGGCCTGGGAATGTCCGGACAAAAGTATTTGTTGGTCAATTCTAGTTTGACAACCCATCAGCATTACTGCAATTCACATTTACTCACATTTCACATATCCCCAGATAGCTGGGATCTGAGCGCACAAAACTACCGAATAGCGCTCAGATCCTCTTCACACAGTTCAATTGCCATGTAGCTAAAGTCTTTCCCATAGTCTTTCATTATATGAATGGGCTCCATGGCATAGTTATCTGGGGTATCACCGCTCCCACAGTGCAAGTACCGAATGACCCCCCTGTATGTAAAGGGCCAGAATGAGTGACATACACTCTGGTATGGCCGAATACTGTGTTTAAAGGGCAATATGTCCCAGGGCCATAGTCGCAGGGCAGGAGGCTGGCAAACAGTCCTCTCCAAGACAAAGTGGCGAAGGGCACTTCGTCACACATCTCCCCTTTGGGGGGAAGTCTAACCAGGCACCTAACCTTCTGCTGGTCAGTGCCTCCGTTAGACGATCCACCAACCCACAATAATCCAGTGCTAGAGCAGCCCCCCCACAATAACAAAGTGCAAGAGCAGCCCACCCACAACAAACCGTTACTGCAACTGGATATTTCGCTGTGGTGATGGGGCAACACGCTGAGGGGACTTGCCCTGATGCCAGCTCTTCTGCTGGTATAACCTGCAGGACATCCTGCTCTGTACAAGGGACAAAGGGAGGGCAGAGGCCGACTGCACTCTGCCCCGCTGTCAGCTCTTCTGCTGGGGTACTTGGGACATATTCCGGCTCAGTAGCCAGGGAAACGTGGGGGTCAGTGGGGGTTAACATTTCCTCTGTTAACCCTGGGGCCACATTAGAAGTTAGCTGGGGAGGGGAATTTGTACTTAGCCCCTCCTCCGGTTGTCCCAGTGAGGGTAGTTGGGGATCTGGACAGGCTGTGGGCGCAGAGACCACGGTCCCATCTGCGCCGTCTGGGAGATTGGTGTCTCCCCTTGTTAGGGTAAACTGTCGCTGAGGAGGAAGGACGACACGTTCTGCCCCCTGTGGTTCACACTGCCGCTGGGGGGGGAAGGACGACACCTTCTGCCCCCTGGGGTTCACACTGCCGCTGGGGGGAAGGACGACACCTTCTGCCCCCGGGGGTTCACAGTGCCGCTGGGGGGGAAGGACGACACCTTCTGCCCCCTGGGGTTCACACTGCCGCTGGGGGGGGGAGGACGACACCTTCTGCCCCCTGGGGTTCACACTGCCGTTGGGGGGGGGAAGGACGACACCTTCTGCCCCCTGGGGTTCACACTGCCGCTGGGGGGGGAAGGACGACACCTTCTGCCCCCTGGGGTTCACACTGCCGCTGGGGGGGGAAGGACGACACCTTCTGCCCCCTGTGGTTCACACTGCCGCTGGGGGGGAAGGACGACACCATCTGCCCCCTGGGGTTCACACTGCCGCTGGGGGGGAAGGACAACACCTTCTGCCCCCTGGGGTTCACACTGCCGCTGGGGGGGGAAGGACGACACCTACTGCCCCCTGGGGTTCACACTGCCACTGGGGGGGAAGGACGACACCTTCTGCCCCCTGTGGTTCACACTGCCGCTGGGGGGAAAGGACGACACCTTCTGCCCCCTGGGGTTCACACTGCCGCTGGGGGGGGGGGGGAAGGACGACACCTTCTGCCCCCTGGGGTTCACACTGCCGCTGGGGGGGAAGGACGACACCTTCTGCGCCCTGAGGTCAACACTGCCGCTGGGGGGGGAAGGACGACACCTTCTGCCCCCTGGGGTTCACACTGCCGCTGGGGGGGAAGGATGACACCTTCTGCCCCTGGGGTTCACACTGCCGCTGGGGGGGAAGGATGACACCTTCTGCCCCCTGGGGTTCACACTGCCGCTGGGGGGGAAGGACGACACCTTCTGCCCCCTGTAGGGCCGGTAGAGAGACCTCAGTCCCATCTCTACCTGCCATCTGGAGGTCATCCCAGGACCAGTCAATGAAGTCTGGTTCTGCTTGTCGAGTAGGTTGGGGCTGCACGAAGCTGAGCAGGTGTTGGTAGTCCTGCTCCAGCTCCCACTCTCTCGTTACCAGGTGGGTCATGTCTTTGCTCACCTCGCCTTCGTCATCCCAGACATACATGCCCATCCGGTAGTCGTAGATGTCCCAAAACCTAGACCCCTCCGTGCTGCCAAGATCAATGTCGTCCTCCAAGGCATCCCATAATAATCCCGGGCCATCATAATCATCCCCCTCCGGTAAGTCGTGTTCAGCCGTCCAGGGGGTAAGTCGAACGGTATGCCACCAGAGGGCCTGGTATGCGTTGTCTAGCCAGAGCTCTCGCCATACCAGGGTCTCTAGTCTTGTGACCCACTCATCCAGCGGCTGCTCTCCCAATAGATACATCCGCATCGCCACAAGCTTCTGTAGCCGCTGCTCATCACTGGGGAGACTCTCACCTCGCCGCCATTGGGCATCTTCCAGGGCATCATACCAGAGTTCCTTTCTGTCTGCATCCCTGTAGTCCGCAGCCGCCTCCTCCTCATCATCATGGAACGCTGTCCGAAAACTAGCCGGTTCCATCCTGCTGTAGCCAGGGGCGCTGTACGGATACTAGCGTTGCCCTCAATTTGTAACTCCAACCGTTACCGGTGTCTCCGTGCTGCTTTTCCTCTTACTAGGACGCCATCCCACCACTGCCAGCCAATGTAACGGATCTACTGGCACCCTGACCGGGTACCTCCGTTGATGGACGCGTCCTAGCTTGCGTCGAGGCCTACAAGCACCGCACCGGACACCACACTACCACAGACTCCACAACCGCCGTAGCTTAAAGCTCCCAGGGAGTATGCAGCGCATAGCAATCCCCTCCAAAAATGAGACAAGGCTACGTTTTGAAGGGTCAAGTAGTGAACTGACTTTATTTTGTTGTGCAGAAATATTTATACACATCTCTTCCCACAGGCAATACACATGCCCATATTTGGCCACACAATACACATAAAGAGAACAATAGGTGTGGTCACACCACCCCGAGGCTACCTGGCAACTTTGATACAATCAGACATTGATTCAATTACACTTCTTTGTTCTTATGTCTGATGATGAAAACACTTTATACAATAGACGTCCTTATCTTTATGCGGAGTCTCTGTAACAGGATTATCTCCCATGCCAAGGTCTGCACTAGTCTGGGCCAATATTCTGCAGAGCATAAACCAACATACATGCAGTATAATAGTAGGATCATATTTTAACCATAATAATCATAAAACAGGGTAAAACAGTGATGGGTTCCGTTACAATGAGTAATCAAACAGTGGTGCCATTAAACACAACTACTTTGTAACATAATTAAGATTGCTAGATCAGAAGACCAAGTTAACTTACTTATCTCAGAGCTTTTGCATATTATGTGACTGGTTAGTAAGCTGGTTGTCTACAGCTCTCCACAGGAATTTAATGATAAGCTGTCCCATTTAAAGCATTGTGTCAGCTCACCAATAGACCTATTGTACCTGCATTTTGCAAACAATAATTTGATTACACCTCCATAGACCAGATCACACAATATTCCAATGCTGCTCTTCTAAAACCTCCCTCAATTTAGGTGACACACATCTAGGCTGAGCTGCCGTTGCTCTCAGCCCAATGCATTGTGTATGCAGCCTGCTCACAGGAGACTCTGAATTTGAAGACATGTAGTCTCTATAGCAATACTACACAGTGGTACCCACTATATTAACACACTACACTAGCCCTAACAATATCTATGTTCCCCTATCTATATCCTTTTATCCTACCTATAAGTAACTCCTATGCCTTGGAGGTCCTGGAAGCACCTATTATTAACCCCTAAGCCACAGAGGTCCTATAATATCCTCAGAATCATCTAAAATGAACCCCACATCCACAGTGGTCCTGTTAGGTGGGAGTTCATTTTTAGCTGCAACATAGGTCCTTGGCTCCGTGGCAAGGGGTTCACTTTTGGGGTTCATGGTTATAGATGGGGGATGCGTGTAGCAAGAGGGAATCCCCAGGGTGTCCCCACTCATAGTTTGTAGGAAGGTGGAACCCCCAGGGTCTTCCCACTTATAGCGCCTGGGAAAAAAGAATCCCCATGGTTCTGCAAGTTTAGTGAGGGTATTGGGTGTATTCCTGGGGATCTTGCATTGGGGGGATTCAGGGGATCACCTGGGTTTATGATTAAGTGGATGTTAGGGGGCTCATTGGAGGCTCTGTTATCCCCATAATGGTGTCAGATATGAGAAATCAAGCCTCATATACAACTTAATTTATGTAATTTTGTTAATAGCATCAAATCTTAGTGGGTCTCAGAATGCATCCGATTTTTGAACAATATGAAGACTTATGTGCACTTAGAAGGCTACATGTATCACTCCAATTCTAGCATAGAATGGGCTTGTGGAGAATTGTAATGGGAAAACTTAAGGGAATTTATAGCATGATTGTCATGACCCAGAGATGAGGGCCCACGTGCTGCCCAACACCTTCTTCTTTCTGCTACAGGAATCCCTCTAGGTTGGGAATTTGGGGGTAAATCTCAGTCCCCAGCAGAACACCTCCCAGGAGAAATCACAGGTTGCAATCTCAACTCTAAGTTTACTGATTTTTTGAAGATAATAAAACTCTTTTCTATTCCCTTGTTTAGGATTATCAGACTCAGATTGCCAGTTTATTCTTTCTTCCACAGATATTTTAAAACAGTACCAAAGAATCCATCTACACCCCCTCATAATTCCCCTCCCTGTATGTGGGGTCTACTTTCTTACTGTAACCTCACCATCCTAGGCTATCAACCCCCTCTCCCTGGTTTCCAGACCTGATCTATTGATCTATTTTACAACCTCAGAGGAGAAATAAAATAACTTCACCTTTATGACTATCTGAGGCCAGAGAGAGAAGTCCAAAGAAGGGTTGCTTGTGGGGTTCAGGGGAGTTCCACTCTAGCCTCAAAAGTCAGTCATGACCATGATCTTTATTTAATATATGAAAATATGCCAAATTACAAAAGTAAAACCAAAATGTTTTCATACAATGAGCCATAGAAAGTGGAAAAACATTTGTCAGGGAGAATAAGGTCTATGTTAGATGACGTGACAATGAGTTGACGTGAGTTGTCGAGTTGTTCTAGCTGTTACTTTTCAGTTATATTAGAGTATATTGCAGTGAAAAAACACAGCAGCGAGAGAAAAAATTATATTTCAGTATTAACCCTATAAAACTATATATTACAAGCTGAAGATTAACAAACAAACATATTATCTTTTACAGATATTATAAATATGTCTTTTGAACAAATTAGACAAATGTAATTATTGGCTGCATAATTCAGACTACTTACAAAATGCTACAAGTCGCTGTCTAGCTGAGGAGATTGTTCACAACTTATTTTCCAGCACCACCTTAATGTACAAGTTTTTTCTCAACAAGTATAATCTATGCATCAGCAGTTAGTAGTTACAACCAATATTTTAATAGTTGTCCACACTTGCTATTATGTAAACCTGTCCATACTATTTAGTCCTGAAGTTCAAGGCTGTGAAGAAAAATAAGAGTTTTCAATTATGTTGTGAGAAACAATTGTATAGGCCTTGGGAATCACTGTTGAAACAGAGTTAAACAAACAGCTGCTGTATTTGTACATGCCAATAAATACAATAAATAGCTAAATATTTGCATATTGTATTTGATATTATATTGTATGAACAGCAATGATAGTCAAGAATTTTTTCAAGTATTTTAGTGTGATTTATTTCGCAAGCAATACCACTGAAAAACAAGAGATTTGAGTATACTATGTCAAACATATATAACCACCACCGATTAATGAAACTCTATTCAAAATATACATATAATAGAGATTCTAAAAGTTAAATATGTTTATAATGGTTTCAATTCAAGGCAACACAAGAATAGACTGCTATAATACATTTTAGCCTATTCATCAGTAGCATTTGTTCAAATTGACTGGGTACTTCAACCGTTTCATCTCTACCTAAAATTCGGTTTAATTTTTTTTAAATCAAGGTATTTTAATATATTAAATAAGGATCACATTATTAATTCCCTTACATTTTACTTATTTTTTATGGAAACAAGAGTGTTATTCACTAAGGGCCTCATTCTATTATCGGCCGCAGCCGTTGCGGGGCCGCAAGGACCGGCCGCAAGCTTTCCGGCTATTCTATTCCCCTCCGGCCGGGGATTCCCGCAGGCTTGCGGCCGGTGCCTTGTTATCTCTTGCGGCCGATCGCGCCGGAGGAAAGCCTTTGATCTAAAACGGCCGCAAGGAAATCGGCCGTAAGAAAAGCCTGGTTGCTATTCTATTGCTCCGGGAACCCTCTCTGCAAGGCTAAAAGCGAGCCGCAGCTTACTTGCAGCAAAAAGGTCCCGCTAGCACCAAGTAAGCACATAAAAAAGCTCAAATAAAGCCATCCTGCACTTTGAGAAGACTATAAAGTGATTTTAGGTGTTAGAAAAAATAGCACATAATTACCCTATACTCAAATCCGTAAAATATTTTTTTTTAATATGTGTCAAATATCCATGTAAAAAGTCCATAGGGCTTGGAGCACCTCAGACCCGCCCACGCCGCAGCCGGAAAATAAACAGTTCATTTAAACTCGGGTTTGGGCTGATGTGCAAGCTTGAGAGTGCGTTACTTTTAATCCTCATGTACCCCAATATGATCCCTAGCATTTACAGAGCTGTACAGTGCAGGCTTGAATTTATTTTTGACTTTGTAGATTTCAGAGCTTACGGCCGGTTCCAAGATATGCGGCCGGACGTAAGGGGAGATCCTTGCGGGGCCGTATAATAGAATCGCGAGTTAACTGAACCCCCGCAAGGAATCGCAGCCTTACGGCCGATTTACGGCCGATAATAGAATGAGGCCCTAAGAGATTTACATCTGAGGCTGTATCTATGCATAGCATTTTAATGGGACAGCTACATGTAGACTACAATTTTTGGACTTTTTACTTTATTTTGCATGGACTTGTGGTCGGGCTTCTTTTTGTATTTTAGAATTGGTTGGTAGTGATTTATGAGTCAACTTGACTTGTAAATCAAAATCTTTCAGGATTGAAATGTCTCTCAGAGTTGGTACTCATAAAATAATGGGGGATAGTCTATACGTATAAAACTTCTAATATTTCCCATAAAACAACAAATCAAAAGTAATAGTATAAAGATGGGGTTTAAAAAGATAAAATAACACACATACACCTACATTTCCTGAATAAAACCCTTCTTAGTACTACAAAAATCAAGCATCCATTTTATAAATCTGGGAACCACCTTTAGCCACACTCACTGACCTAACCTTTAACAAAGTGAGATTTCGGGCGTCTAAAAGCTAATTTGTTGGCATTAAAACGCCATGTTTTACATATTTACTAATTAATTTGTCTAACTTCCATGTTTTACTGACATATTGATGAGGGTCTCATTTACTATTGGCTGTTTCTAAATCGGTAGTTACGGCCTTGCTTAATTGATCATGATCATGCTCTGAAATGTTACTTACGGGTGCATGGTATACGGTTTTGGGGCTTCGGCCTTGTACTTGCGGCCTTGTTCAATTGAATCGATCTGTAACTGCTGCATATTTCATACTTACAGCCTGTATGAAGGCAACTGCGGGCTTGTAATTTAATGAGGCCCTTAGATGGCCGAGAAAAACAACTGGTAGAACATATGTTTATAATAAAAAAATAACTGGCAAATCTGTCATGATTAATAGTAAAGTAAATATATTGGGTGTTGTAATAACAGATTACATAAAGTAATTTAGTTGTCAACAATAATTTCATTACAAGAACTACCAAAGAAGAACCATCAACCAAAACCATAGCATTGCACCAAAAAGGGATAAAAATATAAATGTAATCTGTACACCAAACCATTTGCAATGTTTATATATAATACTGAAATCAACAAAGTAAGTAAAAAATATCTTAGAACATATGTATCTGATAGCAAATATGAAGGTTAGCTGGCATATCTCTCATGGTTTTTAGTAAATATATTAGAAGCCTTATTAAATTGTGAGTCGGTAAACTTAAAAGGGCTCTATTTAAACACACAGAATATTTTTTTTACAGAAGTTTTTAGTTAGTGAACTTCTATCCAAATGCAAGGTCTTCACTAACTAAAAACTTCTGTAAAAAAAAAATATTCTGTGTGTTTAAATAGAGCACTTTTAAATTTACTGAATCACAATTTAATAAGCTGAAAGTGTTGAAGTATAAATCTACATCCAGTAAGTTAGTTGTTAACTGTAGTTTCATTTAATCTAAAATCATCAACCATACTGCAATAAAAAAAGGATACAACATATTTTGATTTAACTGTTTATATATAAAATGCACAAATCAACAAGATAAGTAAGACATCTCTATTATATTTCTTCACTATATATACAGGAAGGTTATTATACATATAAGATTCCTATTCTCACCATGTCTTCAATCATGTATATCCCCCATTCTATATTGCCCTCTTATATCTAAAGTAATTTTTTCCAGTCACAAAAAATTCTCCATTCAGGCTTTGAGTTGTGAAAATTAAAGAAATGACTTAGTAGATAATGTCTTATTTTTCTTCACATCTCTCTTCATTTACTATTCCTAATGTTACCCAGATGTTCTCCTACACATATTTTCAAAGCTCTAGAGGTCATACAAATGATCTATCCACTGGTAGATAATATAGTAATATAATAAAGTAAAGCCTTGTTTAATACCTTGGTGACTTTTACATTTTAAATATATAGATCGAGAACAATTTTTTATGCAGTTTTTAAATCAAATTTTTAGTTGGACTCGGTTGGAGATTTTATATTAGGTATTAGATGAATTGAAACCACTTTTAAAGGACCATTTATCTCACAGGTGGGAAAGAGCACAATAATTTATATTAAAATTATTTTTTTAAATTACACTAATAACTGCTAAAAAAATTAAAGTTTTAAGTCTCTGTTTACATACAAGTATATCCAGCTTACTGGCTGTTGCATGAGTAATAACAGATTGCAGAGTCCCATGTGTGCTGTGGTGATTATTTATAGGGAAGATAGTGATTGATAGCAGTTTTTCCCTGTACTAAGGACTGCACTAACCAGTCAACCCATAACTAACCTGTTGAGGTGATTTCAGCATTCCAAGCCAACACAAATAGATTCCTTTTTTTTTCTTTTGCTCACCACATGGAGCTAACTGAGATGAGTGCAATAATTCCCCTGAGTTGGTCTACATTGCGCAAATTCCAGAAAGGCAAGAGAGCAGAAACCTACATTTTCTGCAGTAAGTAAAAAATGTAACCCATTACCAGGTCTGTTCCCCTCATCATGGAAATAATAAGCATTTACTTGAATAGGGCACATACCCCGGCAACCTGATTGGCTGTGGTAATGCAAGTGGGCAGCCTGTTATACATGTAAACACCAATTTTATTTCTCAGTAAAAATGCACGTATTTTAAAAATTCAAGAAGTATTTCAGTTACATATAGTTTTTTTTTTTGCTTACCTGATGATTTAAGGATTATATATATATATATATATATATATATATATATATATATATATATATATATATACACATAGTGAATGGTTTGATGTATACATTACATTTCATTTCAGATTTCTACCATATTATGGTTTTGGTTAATGATTCATCTTAGGTAGTTGTTGTAATTAAAGTGTTGCTGACTACTTAATTACTTGATGTATCTTGTATTACAACACCTAATACATTTACTTTGCTAGAAATCGTGAGAGATATGCTCATTAATTTTTATTAGATACATACAGTGCCTTGCAAAAGTATTCACCCCCCTTGGCATTTTTCGTGTTTTGTTGCCTCACAACCTGGAATTAACATGGATTGTTTGAGGATTTGCATCATTTAATTTACAGAACATGCCCACAACTTTGAAGATATTTTTATTTTATTTTGAAGCAAACAACAAATAGGATAAAATAACAGAAAAAAAAGTCAATGTGCATAACTATTCACCCCCCCTAAAGTCAATACTTTGTAGAGCCACCTTTTGCTGCAATCACAGCTCCAAGTCGCTTTGGATAAGTCTCTATGAGCTTGCCACATCTTACCACTGGGATTTTTGCCCATTGATACCTAATAGAATTAAGCGGATATTAACTGTTTAATACTGTAGATATTCATGTGAAGAATTTTAATAGGTGAGCTTGTCTAACAACAGGAGCCCGTGCTTGTGTATAGTGATTTGATTTAAAAAAATTGATGCTTGATTTATATAGTATTAAGACCAAACACCAGTAGACCTATTAACAAGTTTTTTTTTCCAGAAAGTGTAGATATTTGTGTGTCTTTTTATCTTTTTAAACCTTGTCTTTATAATAATTTTGATTTGATATTTTTATGGGAAATATTAAAAGTTAAGTTTAATACACATATTCTATTCCTCCATTGTATGAGTACCTAATGAGGGCATAATTAAAGTGTGTGCTTTTTCTTTATGTTTATACTGTATAAACATATTTTGAAAATACACAGATAAAAAAGCAGGAATTTCTGCACACATGCAATCACATATATAGTTGTGAGCAAACAAGTTGTTGCTAACGTTTGTGAAGCGAGGAACGCAGTTGCTGGCAAGGAGCAACTGCGACCCTTGCAAACTTCACGTCATAACGCAAACAACATACGAGACACGTTACCACACATTACGACCTCGCAAAAATCGGCCGCAACCCGCGGACATGAAAAAATGAAAAACACAATAAATACACACAACACATACATAAAAAGCTCACCTACAGCAAGAGGGAGCATCCAGGACCTCAAAAATGAAGTTACACCTTTATTTAACTCAAAATAAAAGAGTTTAGACACTAAAAAATTCTCTAAGCGAGAGAAAAAATGGCCGCCGAACAAAACGAAAACGAGGCTACAGCACTATAAACACGCAAAACACCACAAGAAACACGGAAAACACCACAAAACACCTAAGGATATTCCGCAAAAGACGCATACCACACATTTGCCGCCATTTTACAACAATGCCGAAGTACGCTAACGGATTTGTCACGCACACTATTACACTGCACACATTCATCACGCTTACACAGCAGCTCCACACCACTAATGCTCCAGCAACATCAAAACAGATTGCAGCTCTTCAACAGAATGCTTCAAAATAGGTAAAGTATATTAATTTATTAATGTATTACTTATTTCATTATTAGACACCAAACAGCATTAGCTCACTTACAATTTCATTGCTGTCATTTTTTGACGGGCAATTCTCTAGTCACATATATAGTTGTGAGCATATGGGTTGTTGCAAACGCTTGCGGGCTCGCATAGTGAGCCCGCCGCAACTGTGGCCCCTTGCAAAGCGAGGGCCGCAGTTGCTGGAAAGGAGCGCCAAAGCCGCTCCTTGCGCTGGTGGAGATGAGCGTCGTAGGTGCTCATCTCTACGACCCCCTACGACTTTTGGACCGCAAATGCGGACCCTCGTGAAGCGAGAGGCTGCATTTGCGGAGGTGGAGGCTCCCACGTCGGCTGCAATGACCGCAGGCGGGACTTATAACGGAAAATTTACAGACTTAGCATCAAAAAATACGACACGCGGGAATTACGACCTTGCAAAAATATGACCTTAACGCCCGAACCGAGCGCACATGAAAACAATAAAAACACAATAAATACACACAACAAATACATAAAACGCTTCCCCACAGCAAGGAGGGACACCCAGGACCTCTGCAAGTGAAGTTACACCTCAATTTAAGTCCAAATTCCAGAGTTTAGACACCCGAAAATCCCCTAAGCGAGAGAAAAAATGGCAGCCCAAAAAAAAAACGAAAACGAGGCTATAGGACCCTAAACACGCAAAACACCACCAAACACATACAGATTTTCCAAAAAGCCGATCGAGGTACAAGATACACTATTAACAAGGAAGCTACATCATACACACCCGCGTACCACATACACATTAGCCGTCATTTTACAACACTAACTTACAGAATGCGGAAGTACCCAGCTACACTAACGGATTCCCCTTGCGCACGCAGCCTATTTACACTGCACCCTGCACACATTGCTGACACTTACACCTCAGCTCCGCAGCAGTGCAAACCTACATTATATGCTGCAGAAACATCAAAACAGATTGTCAGCTCTTCAGTACAATGCTTCCTGCATATATTACTTCCAAATAGGTAAAGTATATTCATTTATTAATGTATTAATTATTTCATTAGCATACAAAAACAAATATACACAAAAAAAAAACCTCTCACAATAAACACAAAACCCATTCACTGCGCGACTCACAACGAGCGGCAACGCTGCTCATAGCACACAAAATCATGCAATAAGTGCAAAAAGCAGATCAACGCCGACAAAACAATAACAGCAAAAGCGCCTATCAGAAAAAAAAAAACAGCCTTGCAATGAGCGCCGCAATGAGCGCCGAAGGATCTCGGACCACCAACAAAATTAACAGCATTACCTGCCTTACAATTTTATTGTTGTAATTTTTTGACGGGTAAGTCGCTAGTACAATATATTAATCAGGGTTACTGGTTAAAAATAGCTTCAGGGTATGTTTTAGTATTTGATTTGTATAAAACTGAGACATAAAAATTTGTATAATAACTAACTTTGACCTACAAAATATTTTTTGTAATTGTCTAAGAGGCCCAGTTATTTTAAAACTAAAATTTCAAAAACCCAGATTACTTAGTTTGCAGGCAAAGAAAATTAGCAGAAATTATTATTGTTATTATTATCCTTTATTAATCTAATTTCTATTTTAACATATGAATCTGCTTTGACAAATATAGATATAAGTATGTAATATACAGCGCACACACAATCATGGTGCAGATGTTCTAAAGGGTGAAGTGTTGGGGAGGTCTTGAATAATATTTAATTATTATATCTAATGTTATTCTTGGATGCAGGTGAGATCACTGACACATAATACTTAAGGACATACAGTATATGGCCCTATTCTATGGGCCAAATCTTAAATTTACACACACTTAAAATCATTCTCAATATTGCCACATTTTCTATTAACTACTATCAGTCCGAATAAGAGTTCCCCGGCCACAATTACTACCGTCCACCCAAAGACACAACGTAGGTCTAGCTTGCAAATAAAGTCTGACCCATAACTAGAAAAAAATATCACGTTTCTGTCATAAATATTATGAGTACTAAATAGGACTCACAAGGGCTTTTTCAAACACTTATTATAGCTGTAGCAGCAATTAAACACACACCACTATAATTTAAAGGTATGGGAATGCATGGAAAAACATAATAATTAATTGCACAATAGTCAAGCCCACATATATGCAATCAAAATATTATTTTAAACTGTTATTTATGTGTAATATTGATTCCAGGACTCAGGTGGTTAATACATATCATGACTAAAACATGGGATCTAATGCATTTTATAGATTGCTAGAGTACTTGATTGTGAGCCTGATTCTCAAATATTACTTCTTGGCTCTAATTATTTTGTAGCCTCTGATTGCAGGTTACATCTAACTTCCATGTTTTACTGACTTCATGATGACGGCCTCATTTACTATTTGCTATGTCTAAGAAGTAAATTATGTGCTTGCTTGAATATTGCCATATCACATGATCATGACCCTGGAATCCTATTTAAAAAGGTAGCATTTGAAAGACTTAAGTTGCGGGCTTGAGTTAATAGAATACTTCTAGATATTTAGAGAAAAAAACACCCACAGACAAAATTACGGGTTAGAGTCACTTATGGGGTTCTAATAGAATATGGCTCATAGACATCATCTGTGAAAAACAAAAAATTATAGAGATACTTTAATGCATGAGGTACCTTCATGCATGTCTATAATGGCAGGTTCAGACAGCACCATTGGTGTAGGAACTGGAGAAGAAATGGGGTAAATCCCCCACAGTTTTTAGTTTGTATGTGAAAGTGTAGAAAAGCAGTAAGAAGCTGTGTGTGTTTGTACACAATGAGCTGTATGCCTTCAGCAGAATTATTTTGGCCACTGCACCCATGGACACTATTGAGTGTCTTATTAATGTGGGTTGAACTTGTTGCTTTACATTAATAAGACAGACTCAGACAGTACTGGGTGTCTATATAAAGTAAACACTTCCTGCCTCATTTCTATCCACATAGTGTTGTCCTTAAATACTGACCTATGTGTGATTCCCTGGTTTGGAACCACTGATCTAATATATATGGTGTGACATCTTCAATGTACATTTCAGGATAATCAAAGAGTGCTGAGTGATAAATGTAGGATGAGTGAACATCATCAGGATGCACTCTGACAGTGTTGTTTATCTATGGTGACTTCCCTGTATAAAGCTCAGGCTACCTACCTGTCTACCTAATGTATTGAGGCCAACTGATTATATTATTATTATTCTTATTATCATAGTTTATTTATAAAGTGCCGACATATTGCGTAGCGCTGTACATAAATTAAGTTCAGACAAAGATAAATACAGATTAAAATTTAGCAAAGAGGGGAGGGCCCTGTTTTTGAGCTAGGAATCCAATGTCCATGGTGAATTTCCAAAGTACTTAGGATAGAAACTCGCAGACTTACAATCTAAGGTATATTGAGTGGTAAAAGAGGGAGAGAGAGGTGATAAGTGTGTTAGGGTGGAAGGTGATACGCTTCTTTACAGAGATGCATTTTAAGTGAGGTGTTAAATGTTTTGAGGCAAGAGGATAATCTGGTGTAGCGAGGCAAGGAGTTCCAGAGACTAGGGGCAGCACAAGAAAAGTCCTGGAGGCGGGAGTGAGAGGAGGTGACAAGAGTTGTAGAAAGAAGAAGGTCATTAGCAGAACGAAGAGGGCGGGTGGGGGAGTATTTTTTAGATTAGAGCAGAGATGTAAGGTGGGCATTATTGTTGAGGGCTTTGTAAGTTAGGGTCACTTTATTATATGGTGACCTCCTGACTGCATATTAGGAAGATAATGTCTGACTGCGCTGGGTGTCTGCCTAATATATTGAGGCCTACTGACTGCACACTATCAGGACACGCTCTGACACTGCTGAGTGTCTAATGTAGGATGAGTAAACATTATCATAATCTACTCTGACTGTGCTAGGTGTCCAATGCATGGTGACCTCCTGATATCAATTTCAAACAATGCTTGTGTCTAACTAATGTACGGAGACCAACTTCTGACCTTCTGACTGCACATTATCAGGACAGGCTCTGACAGTGCTGGGTGTCTTTCTCAATGATTGAGACCAACTGACTGCACATTATCAGGACAAGCTCTGACAATCCTGGGTCTCTACCTAATGTATTGAGAACAACTGACTCCACATTATCATGAAAGGCTCTGACAGTGCTTGTCATGTAATATATGGTGACAGATATCAAGCTCAGACAGTGCCTGTGCCTTCCTAATGTATTGAGACTAGTGATGTCGCGAACATCAAATTTGCGGTTCGCGAACAGCGGACGCGAACTTCCATCAAATGTTCGCAAACGTGCGAACCCGGCAAACCTCCATAGACTTCAATGGGCAGGCGAATTTCAAAACCCACACGGACTCTTTCTGGCCACAATAGTGATGGGAAAGTTGTTTCAAGGGGCATGCCAGAGGGGGATCCATGGCAAAACTCCCACGGAAAATTACATAGTTGATGCAGAGTCTGGTTTTAAGCCATAAAGGGCATAAATCACCTAACATTCCTAAATTGTTTGGAATAACGTGCTTTAAAACATCAGGTATGATGTTGTATCGATCAGGTAGTGTAAGGGTTACACCCGCTTCACAGTAACAGACCAATCTCCCCGTTTAATGCACCGCAAACAATCCCTTTGCAAAACCGCAAACTCCCCATTTGCACAAGGTTGGATACCAAGCTAGCCATGTCCCGTTCCTTGTCCTCACTGATGTCATTGAAGGTCTCTTCCTCCACCCAGCCACCAAGGGTCCCCGAAAGGTGACAACAAGCCCCCTGGGACACCTGCTGTGTTTGGTCTTCCACCTCCTCAAAGCCACCTTCCTCTTCTGACTCCTCTTCTTCAGACTCCTCTCTCTGCGTTGCCTCTGTCTGCGTTATTATAAGGTGTGTACTGTTAAGTAGTACTATTCCTATCGGTTTAATCCCTGTTACGGCCACTATTAGGGGACGTGTATATGGCATTGATTTTTGGAACAGGGAGATGAAAAAAGATGCTTGGTCTGTCCTCCCACTTCAAATTTGGGGCACTGTGCGTGCAATCTAAGGTGCCACCAGATAGGAGTGTCACTGTGCACTGGCAAAAGTTGGCAGAGTAGATGCAATAGGCTTCACACACACGCCTGTAGGCAGGCAACTGATAGTCAATCGATTACAGTCAAAAAAGTGTTGTTTTATGTCACTGTACACTACGGTTGCACCAGATATGACATATCACTGTGCACTGGCAAAAGTTGGCAGAGTAGATGCAATAGGCTTCACACACACGCCTGTAGGCAGGCAATTGCTATTCAATCTATTACAGTCAAAAAAGTGTTGTTTTATTTCACTAAGCACAATATAAGCTGTTAGGAGTTAGCCTGTCACACACACAGGCAGGCATATGCAATTAGATTACACAGAAAAAAAAAAAAAAATAAAGTAAATGATGTTCAAGCCCTAAAAAGGGCTTTTTGGGTTGCTGTCAGATGGAAGGCTCTGGAAGGGAGTGTATGCTGCTGATTGCCTGGAATGTGTCTGCTGACTGTGAGGTGCAGGGTCAAAGTTTCCTCAATGATAAAGTATAGGGGGCGAACCGAAAAGCGCATATGTTCGCCGTCCGCTGCTAACACGAACATGCCAAAATTCGCCGAGAATAGTCCGCAGGCGAACTGTTTGCGACATCTCTTATTGAGACTAACTGACTGCATGTGACCTCCTCACTGCATATGACCAGGACAGGCTCGACAGTGATGGGTGTCAGCCTAATGCATTGATACCAACTGATTGCACATTATCAGGATAGGCTCGGACAATGCTGGGTGTCTGCCCAATGCAGGATTTCAGTCTAACATAAGGTGGCCTGAGAATAACAGTACATGTAAACTTGCTCACGGTCCCTCACTCCTATTCATTATGTCTCACACTCACTCTCTCACTTGGTCGACCTCTGACTTTAGGCTCACACTCTTTTAAATTCCAACTAACTGACTAAATTTTTATACAAGAAACGTACTAAACATTTAAAACTATTTGATTACCCATCATTTTGAATTTGGGCAAATATGCTAGTACAGCATTCAATATTTATTTAATTTAGTTGTATATACATCTAGGATTAATGTTTCTCTAGGCCAACATGTTTTACCATCATTTATTTAGATATTTAGTAATTAAAACAATGTTATTCTATTACCTTGAGGTCGGATGAGAAGCAGAGCATAAAAGAAAATGATATTGGGAAACACAAAGTGTCTTTATATAAAGGTATTTGCACGCACCTGAACACATTCAGCCCAGATAAAGAGGTAATTGTATATAAATTGATATGTAGAGTACATAAATACGGTATTCACAAACTATGATGATAGAGCTGCAGGAGTCTAATAGGAAGACTTTACCGTCAGAAACTCCTGAGGATAAACTGAAGTGGTATCAGGAAGGGAACAAAAAGCTGTAGTGCAGGCAGTGATGTTGAATAAAAGACAGTCTGCCTCAAGAAGATTTAAAAGCATCCAAGAAAGCAAAGCATTTGAAATAAAGATGATCACATTCTTCAACCCTAAAAACACAGTACGTAATATAGACTTGTGTTTTCTAACACATTATCAGAATTTGATGTGATTTTTTTCCTCTTATACCATAACAGACTTAACACTCTTAGTGAGGTGTTTGTCCAACAGGAAATATATCACCGTGGATTACAGTGCTCTGCTTTTATGTATATATTGATGTACGGTATATGTGTATATAATATGTGTATATATATATATATATATGTTTCCTTTGCTATGTTGTGTTTATTCCCCATATATGTATTTACCTGATGAGGTCAGATGCTGTTTCCACTCTATCTGCATCTACTGTTATTATTCAAACTGAGGGTTCCATCTCATGTTAGTATTGCTTGAGACTTGATAAAGGGAGGTTAAGCCTCTCGAAAGCTCGTCATTATAAATAAGATGTTTGTCCAATACAAAAGGTATCAAATTATATTGCAATACTCATTATTAATCTGTATACAGTATATAGATTAATAATGAGTATTGCAATATAATTTCATGGGGCCAGTGTGTGGTAGATCCTGTGGGGGGGTATTTTCTCACAACAATTATTTAATACTAGCGACTTAACTGTCAAAAATGACAGGGCAATAAAATTTTAAGCCATGACACACAATGTAAAGCTTTTTCTACTCTGAGGACCTTCGGCGCTCATAGCGAGCCTCTCCTCTCGTTTACTTTTGCTTCTCTGAGCGCCTTTGGCTCTCATCACAAAGACAGATATATATGTTTTTTTTTTCAATAATAATTTATTAATAATTTACTTAATAAATTAATATACTTTACCTATTTGTAATTGATATATGCAGCAATGAATACCCGGAAGAGCTAAGTATCTATTTTTATTTTTAGATTCGTAATGTTATTAGATGCAAGCTAGTGTAGTAAAATGGCGTCATTTGTCTATGTGCTACTCGGCTCGCAAGGATTTTCTGTGCTTCCTAACTGTGTATTTTTGTACCTTGTACGTCACTGGCAAAAGTCGTACGTGCCTGGTGGTGTTTTGCGCATTTCAGGGTCGTGTAGCCTCGTTTTTTCGTCCACCATTTTTTTTCTTGCTTAGCCTATTTTCAATTTCCGAAACTCCTTAAATTTGACTTTATTTAACCTCACTGGCAGATATCATGGCTGTCTCCCCATGCTGAGTGGGATTTTTTAAAATGATTTGTTTGTATTTTGTAGTGTTTTTGTTGTTTTTGAATGTATGCATTTCGTCCATTAACTTCGTATTTTTGCGACCTCATATTTTTTTTATAAGTAATGAGGATCATAATTAAAAGTCATATGTCCTTGTCAGTGTTTTCTGCGCTTCAGGTCATGTAGCCTCGTCTTAATTTTTTTTTGCCGCCATTTTTTTCTTGCTTAGCCGATATTCAAGTGGTGACACTCCTTAAATTCGACTTTAATTTGAGCGCAACCTTACCCACAGACGTCCTGGCTGTCCCCCGTGCTGTGTGTGATTTTTTTTAATGTTTTTTGTTATTTTTCAGAGGTTTTGATGTTTTTTAATGTGCGCATTTGGGGCGTTAAGTTCGCATTTTTGTGACCTAGTATTTTTTTTTCTAAGTCCCGCGGGTCGTAATTTTTTTTGTCTAAGTCCGTATTTCCTCTTTACGCATTATTGTTTTTTTTCTAAGTCCCACAGTCGTATTTTTTTTTTTTCTAAGTCCCGCGACGTGTTTTTTTTTTTCAAAGTCCCACTTTTCTGAGTTGTTTGTTACTGCGAGTGATGCGCCGTAGAGCCTCCAACTCCACAAATGCGGCCCCTCGCTTTGCGAGAGTCCGCATTTATGGCCTGCAATGAGCATTTGGCTCATTGCAGCCGAAGTTGAAGCCTCCACCTCTGTAAATGCGGCACTCGCTTCACAAGGTCTGCATTTGCGCCAGAACTGCGTCCCTCGCTTTGCGTAACGACGACTCGCAGTTTGACAACTTTTATATGTCAAATGGTGGGCAAAAGAGTGATAGAGGCCTCCACCGTACAGTAGTACAGCAAATAAATAGTATGTTTTTTTTTATATTTGAATGTATATTTGTTGTTGTTCAGTCCTTCAGTCGTGTCTGATTCTTGGTGACCATATGGGCCTCAGCATGCCAGACATGCCTGTCTCTGTTCCTGGTTGTGCTTATCCATATGGTTTTCTTGGCAGGGATACACAAGTGGGTTTTCAATACCTTTTCCAGTGGTCCTCAATTTGTCTGTCTCTCTACGATTACCTGCCCATCTTGGTATAGCTCCTTCACCACAACAAGGTAGCGTTCCAGAATAATAATAATAATAATAAAATATATATAATACTGTATAATGATGTGTAATTAAGGTCTTGAATTCAAGAATAGCCTTAAACTGCGTGATTAGAGTTTATTGTACATTCAGCAGCATAATAAAGAAAATGATGAAATATAATGACACAGAGTTCATGTAAGTGTAACCCAAGCATAAATGCACAGATAATTCTAACTGGAGGGCTCAGACTTTATATAGATATTTAAAAAAATAAGACTACGTAAAAGGGGGGAGGCGGGAGGGGTCTAAGCATTTGCCATATGGTAATATTAACGTAAGGTAGTAAGGGTCTTATTCCTTACATGTGATTAATAAATTATAATCCAAGAAAATTGTTGAACTGATTAATTTATACACAGATATTTATTTTATTGTTACCATGCCTCTATATTTAGAATTCAAGTATATGTCTGCCAGTGGATTATTGTAAATTAAAGGATCACTGAAGCTCAAGAATAAAAGCACTTTTTTTGTGAAATATGTAACAAACTAACACTCAGTGGAGGCAGAAGTATATTTGGTGCCCCTAGGCACACATTTTACAGCCACCCATGGGTGCTGCCCTCACCAAGTCTATATGTTTTTTTTTTATTCTTTAGATAGCTTACGTTGTTTTTTAGATGTAGTAGTTTACATTTTTAATGTAATGAGCATGCTCAGTAGAGCCTTGTGCATGGCTGTCAGATTCATTTTGATTGGTCAGTTACAGTCCGGTGATGTTTTTAATATTTTTTATAGTAATGGGACACTTGTTATAGGGGATCTAGTGTGATGTCGTCAGTAATATTATGGATGATGTAATTTTTCATATTATATGTAATGTCCTGAGTGATGTTAAAGCTGAATTCATTATTTATATCTAACATTATGTCACCTAATGGCATAGATGATGTCATGAATTATGTCATCAGAAAAACCAGTGCAAGGGAAGAGTGGGATGTTAAGGTTGTACTATACTTTACTGCAATTTTTGCCAATAAATATACTGTATATATATATATATATATATATATATAATGACTTTATTGGCACATACAGCACACATACGTTGTTAAATTGCCACACACAATAAGCTGTTCATAATATAATTTAATTTAATTTATAATACATTTATTTATGTGGTGCAGACACAGTGCAATTGCCCATGCATGGTTTGTTTTACTATAGTGCAATGCACAGCAAACATGGCAGTTCATGGCTTCCTCCTCCCCTTACCCACAAAAGAACTTAGTCATGGAACCTGGCTGGAGAAGCCAGGGACTATATGTGAAATGTAAACAAACAGAAATGTATATGTAGTGTTATGCAAATGAGGCACCTCTGCCATGGAGTCACCGTATGTGGCTGCCTTATTCGCCTAGTTATAAATCTGGCCATGGGGAAGAGGGAAAATGAGAGGCTAGAATGCTTTGTTAGATAATTAGATCTGACTGAAATGTACACTACGCTCCTTTACTCTCACAGGTTCAGAAGCAGGTTGTCTGCATCAGGAATTCAATAATTGCTCTCCAGAAATGAATATGGCCGTCACACACACAACTTCCACAATTGTAACATGGATGCTGACTGTGTCCAGCAGAGGCATCATCATCTTCATGCACATTTATTTTATTGTACAGTGGTTCTGTATTCCCTGGTGCAAAAGCAAACAGGGATTTATTAAAGCTTATGTTGTCAATAAAACATGAAAAATAAAATCGACAAACAATCATATGCCATACACATAATAAAACTAGGTGAAAGTTTTAGGTATATATAGATAGATAAGCTACAGTGGATAACACACATACAGGATAAGCAACAGCATATCTAACTAAGTGGAAACCTTGTCATGCTATTGTCAACCAAAACTCTGTTGATGGCAATAAACTAGAAAATATAATCTTTCCACCAACCGTACGAAAGGGGAACTTAAAAAACTTGGATGAAATAGGCCTTCCTAGATATTACTTTATGCAAACTAGGTATCCCAACCTTAATGTCATTTCCCAGACTCTGAGCTCTACTGTTCCTGTTAAATAAAACATTGTATTTCACCTCTGTACCCTAAGGTACTCCGTGCTCATGAGCTTCAAAAGATTGGGCTAGAGTGACCTAATAATTAGAGCACAGCTTTCGATAATACAACTTGTTTTTTTCCTATTATCAAATAGTGACACAGGTCATACTTAGTCCCAGACGGGACGAATAGGCCCCTATTAAATTCCACAGTTGCCTTCATACAGCCCGGCTTGAAATTTGCAACAGTTACAGGGTGATACAATTGAACAAGCCCACAACTACCTGTTCGAAAGCTTAAACCGCAAACCATGCACCCGTAAGTAGCATTTCAGGGCATGATCATGATCAATTACGCAAGGCCATAACTACCAATTTAGAAACAGCCATAGTAAATGAGACCGTCATTATAACGTCAGTAAAATATGGAGGTTAAACCACAATCGATTAGTGTTTAGAAGTCTGATTTGCGATCAGACTTGCAATCCAGAAATGTTGCAATATAAAAAAATCAATTAATCTACTATTCTAGTCTATGCCAATTCAATGATTTGTATTAACCCATTGATTGCCCGGATCGTTATAACACAGAAATTATACATTAAAAAAAAATTATTGACGATTTGCCAACTTGAGACTGTTGTGCAATTAATTCTAATATCTTTCATCGCTTTCCCCGTCTTTTAAAGAGTAGTTTTGATTTTAAATTTGCTTTTACAGTGCTACGAACAGTTGTTTAACCCCCTTGTGAGCCCTCTTTGGCTACATTTTCCATTTACTGGCGGGGGGGAAACAATTGCGGTCTTGAGGAATTGTAGCAATTTGCGATTTTAGCGATTGCGCGCTTGAGAGATCAAAGGCTTAGCTGGGTCAGATTTACGCTTTTGACAACCGTAGGGATTTTCAGCCTGTAACCCTCAGATCGATTGCAGGTAGCTAAAAGACGCCAATTTAATAGCTACATTAGGGGCTACAGTAACTACAATTTGGACAATTTATTATCGGCCACAGACTATTTTATATGATTATTTGGAGGTTGTCCATACTGAAGTATGTTCACACATATATGGTAGTCATGCCCCTTTGTGGCCATGTCTGGACAGACATATATTACTTTCCAGTCATTCTCGCCCAAGGCTCATGCCTCTTTGGCAATAAAGCAAATCACAAAGCACCAAAAATGTACAAATCAATTATTCCTATCATAGATAGTTAAAGTGACCCAGCAAATATCCCTTTTTTTTCTTGTAGGGTATACAGAGACTAGTAGCTTTGAACTGCCAAAATACAATAGGTTAAAATGTATGTCTCGGGGTTGCTCTTTCTTCTGTGTAGCGGAGACTTGCCTGGCATTTTAGTTTTGACCTACCCTGGTGGTCCAGTGGTTAGGACTCAGTGCTTCCAAAGCTGTTGAGCTGGGTTTGATTCCAAGTCAGGGACCACTCAAGACGGGTTAGGCCTGGCCATTACTGGGATGGGAGACCACACAGGAGCTGTATTCTGTGGCCCACTGGAGAAGGAACTAGTAGCCCACTCCAGTATCTCTGCCATGAATACCAAGTGGATCAGCATGATCATGGACATAAAGATGTTTTGGTGTGTTACAGTCCATGAGGTCACAGATGGTTGGAAACAACTGAATGACACAGACAAAGCCCTTAGCAGTGGGTCCAATCTGGTATGCTGCAAAATATTTCTCCTCTACATGGCACAATGAAGCTAAAACTAGGCAGGCAAAAACCTGGGTGGACACCATCCCACAGGGCAGCTACTAAATGGCTACATGTTCTCATGTGTGTATCTCTCACTTGTTTTGTAAGAAATAAATAGTACACATATAAATAAAACATATTGCAACTTTTAGTTGAATTGTTAAATAATTTAGAAAGATTTAAAAGTTAAGCTTGAAAGTTGGGTATTACATATATAACTTATCTATACAAATTCTCCTCTCTGTAAGTTAATTTACCTAAGGCCATTTATTAACTGTGACAGTGGGGATGATAGGAATAATTAGCATGGCCAGTTGGTATTGGAAATAATAAGGATAAGATGTTAAAAAGTAAGACAAATGTGAAAATACAAAGGATGAACATAACTCAGCCTACACACGATGCAAACCGAGAGAGAAAAGATAGGAAAAGCTAACATCGTTAAATAATGCTGCCATGATTTTCAAGGAAAAATTTTACAGAGCAAATCTCTCAATAGAATTTGAATACTGCATTGTATACCCAAACAATCCCTTTAGAGGACATAATCTCCAAGGGCAATTCCCTTGTCTCAGATTTGCTTTTCTAAGAAGCCTCCATCCAACATAGGAGACAGTGCAGGGTTCTTCCCACACAGTCTCTGTACATTAGACAAAGCTCATTAAAAGCCATTTACATGCACTTGTACGCTCTTTTGTACAATAAAACCCTTCATCCGATTAATGCTACCTGAGAGCAGCCACCGGGAAACTGCTGTGTGTCCCCAGGCACTTTACATTGTGAAGTTTAAAGCTCTGAAATTCAATTCTCAGGTCTAATAATATATAAAAAAGGTGCTTCTAACTTTTAAATGACCACTGCAGTTTAGAAAAAATTACACTTTTGTGAAATATGTTACCAACTAACAACTATAAATAATTCCATTTTATCTGGCATCAGCACTTGCTACTACCCGTATATACTCGAGTATAAGCCGACCCAAGTATAAGCCGAGGCACCTATTTTACCACAAAATACTGGGTAAAATGAATGACTCGAGTATAAGCCTAGGGTGAGAAATGTGCTGCCCCCTGTGTCCCTTTTGTACCCTCTGTGTCCCCCTCTTGTGTGCCCTTTTCTTGTGTCCCCCTCTCTCTCCTGTGTCTCTTCCCCCTCTCCCTTATCTGTGTCTCTTCCCCCCTCCTCATTCTCAAGCTCCCTCTTCAACCCCACTCCTCATACTCAACCTCCCTTCTCATCCTCCCTTCTCATCCTCAACGTCCCTCCTCAACCCCTGCACCCGGTAAATGCTAATGACGTGACGTCACATGCGCACCACGTCAAGACGGAAGGAGCGGAGGCAAGAGCAGAAGCTTCAGATGCAGGTAAGTGAGGGGAAAGGGAGTGGGGGAAGTATTTAGAGGGGTAGAATGAGGAGGGGTGTTTAGAATGAGGAGGGGTTGAGGATGAGGAGGGGGAGGGAAAGAGACGCGGGGGGGTTAGATAGACACGGGGGGGGGGAGTGACTCGAGTATAAGGCGAGGGGGCCCTTTTTAGCCTTAAAAAAAGGGCTGAAAAACTCAGCTTATACTCGAGTATATACGGTAGCTTAGAGACCGAGGGCTTGTGTTCAATTTAGTTATCAATTATAGAAGGGTGAGATATGATGGAGAGGGCAGAGAGATTGGTATATCATCGGAGTCTGACTTATTTGACTCTGCCCCTCTGCACATGCTCAGTATGTACTCACCAGGTATAACTACAAGCCAGTTGTTGCCGAAATGCAAATGCCCTCCAACATTTCCTACTGTAAAACACCATGTCATGCCCAGAAGGGCTCACCACTGAACTTTTGGGACTATGGACTATTGTGGGCCCTGCGGGGAACCTGATACCTGAATCATGGACTGTTATTTGTAACCTCAGCCCGTGTGATTGCTAATATTTCAATGGACATGGGACTTGCTAAGGAATGTGACGAGTTATTTGTATGGGTAATGTTTAAATAATTTATGTGTGTTCAGAAAGCGCTCTCTGCTAGTGACTTGCTTAATACTACTGGTTGAAGGGATGTAGTTCATAAATGAGCAGCATTTATAAGTAATGCACCATATTTCAACAGTGTTTTAAGAATGAAGTGACATTGGTTTGCTAATTGTACCCCCTTTTAGGCAGAGATTGAGTTGACAGGGGGGACAACAGAATCCAGATATTAGAGAGAAGAGGAAAAGTTAGAAACGTGGGTCGAGTCTGACGCTGTACACTTGGCCCACATAAGTGACATCATCGCATGGCGCCTAACTGAAGCCACACGTGTCTAGTGATAGTTCTCCCAATGACCATTCCCTTACTCCAACTATATAGTTTGATACAAGAGCGAGATTTATATTTAAGGGAATTATAAAGTAAATACAACCTGATTTTCAACAACTAAGGAGGATGATAGGAATCATGTAGTAATTTCCAACTAAACATAAGATAGATTGCACAATATCAAGCACTTTATTGATTATTTATTAATTATTAATTTACTTACGCATTTTACATAGAAGCAGTAGTCACATATTCATAAGCACCTTCTTAACATTTTGTGGATTCATCCCTTATAGCACTAAGCACTTTATTTCACAGACATAAATATACTACTTGACATGATCAAATATTCTCTTTATAGGCTGTGAACCCAACAATATATAGACTCTGCTCAATTTCATGTATAGTGTCTGTATAGTCTCTATATAGTGAAATTGAACCAAAAAACAATTCGTCCACAGGTTGTCCTGTTTTAATAGGTAATAACTAATATCACTTAACTCCGTCCGCTACCTCTGGGGCCCATCCACAACCCTTGTCCCGATAACATCTCCAGTCTTTCAGGATCTGCATACTAATCAACAACTCACACTTTACTCCAACAATACACTATCAGGTTAATTTAGCCACGGTGCCCAGATGTCCATAAACTTCAATACCGTGTCCTCTAATAGATGGGTTATTTGTTCATTAATCGGGATACAATTTAATTTGTTTTTAACTGCCTGCACGGTTAGATTCAAGGACTTCCACTGCCGAGTATCATCGGAAATTGTTGGAGTTGATTCTGATGGGATGATAGAAGTGAATTAGGAAGACCCAAAAGGCTTACCTAGATGGATCTCTGTATTTTAGTTTTAAAGATTTTTTAGGCTAACTCAAAAACCTCTGTCCCATAAGCGTTGTACGATAGGGCATGCCCACCACATATGCAAAAATGTGCCTAATTCCCCATAATCCCTGAAGCAATCAAAGTTCCAAATGAGTCCCCTTTTAAAAAGGTTAACAGGTGTGTGATAAATTAAATGCATAAACTTTATCGATGTCTCCATTATGCTATAATTTAGGGATCCTCTTGTGAAGCTTCGCCAACTATGCTCCCAGGATTTTTGATCTAACGTGTGTCCCAGACCCTCCTCCCATAATTGCATATATGTTGGTTTTTGTGTCTGTAATGTCCCATTAAAAGTATCATATAACAAGCTTTGAACCTTGCTCGACAGTGGAAGATCCCTGCAAAGTCTTGCAAGCCAATTTGTTTCCGGGGTTCCTAACATATTAAAAGTGGTACACACAAACAGCCTTATTAAATTGTGATTCGGTAAATTTAAAAGGGCTCTATATAAGCACATAGCATATTTTTTTACAGAAGTTTTTAGTTAGTGAACTTCTAACCAAAAGCAAGGTCTTCCCTAACTAAAAACCTCTATAAATAAAATATGCTATGTGCTTATATAGAGCCCTTTTATATTTACCGAATCGCAATTTAATAAGGCTGAAAATGTCTAAGTCTACAATAGTTATAGTGCTCCACCCAAAGGCAGGTTGTAGTTGTCTCTCAGATATTCAAAAGTAATAACTGCGTCATTGTCATACCAGGCACCAAATTTCAGTAGATTTATAATACAATTAAAGTTAGGACACAAGAGCCCCCCTTTTGTTCTATGTTTGTACATATTAGATTTTGAAATCCTCAAAAATTTATAATTCCATATAAATATGAAAATTTGATTTTGAAATTTTTCAAGATCCTTATATACAATTGGAATCTGAAGTGTGCAGAATAGGTATAATAGCCGGGGGAGAATATTCTTTTTCGAGTTTATCCTACCCAACCAGGAGCTGCTCCCCTTCTTCAAATCCAGCGCCATAACTTTATACAGAGCTATGTATTTAGCCTTATGCAGGTCTGCCAAATTACTGGTGATATTAACCCCTAAATACTTAATGTGTGATTTAGGCCATGACAAATGTAAGTTCTGTTGGATAAATTTAATCTCAGGTTGAGGTAGTGCGACGCCTAATGCTTCCGTCTTAGGCACATTTATCTTCAGTGCCAAGAGATTTCCAAAATGTATAGGAGTTTGTAGCAGAGCAGGAATCGAGGTGGCAGGCCTTGTGAATGATCCCAGGAAGTCGTGCCTAAGCTTAGAGAATTTTTCAGTGTCTAAACTCTTTTATTTTGAGTTAAATTGAGGTGTAACTTCAGTTTTAGAGGTCCTGGATGCCCCCTCTTCCTGTAGGTAAGCTTTTTATGTATTTGTTGGGTGTAGGTATTGTATTTTTGTTTTGAAGTGCGCGGGTTGCGGGCGATTTTTGCGAGGTCATAATGGGTCCTAACGTGTCTCGGATTTTCCTTTCGTAACTACGTAAATTTTGCGAGGTCCGCAGTTGCTGGCAAGGAGCGCCTTTGGCCCTCCTTGCCAGCAACTGAGGCCCTCGCTTTGCGAGGGCTGCAGGCTCGCTGCGCGATCCCGCAAGCGTTAACAGCAGCTCGCATGCTCACAACTATATATGTGACTAGCGAATTGTCTGTCAAAAAATGATGGCAATGAAATTGTAAGTGAGCTGAGGGTGTTTGGTGTATATAATGCGGCTGATGTAGCGTCGTTCGTTTTCTATGTTGTGCGAGTTTTTCGTAATATTCGTTTTCTATGTCGTGCGATTTGTTTGGAATATCCGTAGGTGTTTGGTGTTGTTTTGCGTGGTTATGGTAGTGTTTTTGTGTGTTTAGGGACCTTTAGCCTCGTTTTCGTTTTGTTCGGCAGCCATTTTTTCTCTCGCTTAAGTGATTTTTGGGTCTCTAAACTCCGAAATTTGTGGTTAAATGGAGGTGTAACTTCACTTGCAGAGGTCCTCGATGCCCCCCCTTGCTGTGAGTAACCTTTTTATGAGTTTGTTGTTTGTATTTGTTGTGTTTGTAATTAGAGATGTCGCGAATAGTTCGCCGGCGGACCGTTCCCGGCAAACATAGCATGTTCGCGTTTGCGGCGAACTGAGAACATATGCGATATTCGACCCACCCCCTATACTTTATCATTGAGCAAACTTTGACCCTGCAACTCACAGACAGCAGACACATTCCAGCCGATCAGCATCATACCCTGCCTTCCACACCCTTCTACCTCATGGACAGCAGCCATTTTGGAATCATAACTAACTTGCAGTTTTACTGAGAGGAGGCTGAGTGTAGGTGATACTGCATCAATAGGGAAAACCATAGCTAGGCTACTGTACACAGTGTGCAATACAGTCCTGAAGGACTCTTTTGATCTCTGCTGCAAGGACACCCCCCTTATCATCATCCTCCCCTCACCTTAGCACCCAACCCTAACACCCCTCACACTTATCCCTAACACCTAACCCTAACACCCCTCACCCTAACACCTAACCCTAACACCCCTCACACTTATCCCTAACACCCCTCACTCTAACCCTAACACCCCTCACACTTATCCCTAACACCCCTTACCCTTACACCCCTCACACTTATCCCTAACACCTAACCCTAACATCCCTCACCCTAACACCTAACCCTAACACCCCTTACACTTATCCCTAACACCCCTCACCCTAACCCTAACACCCCTCACACTTATCCCTAACACCTAACCCTAACATCCCTCACCCTAACACCTAACCCTAACACCCTTTATACTTATCCCTAACACCCCTCACCCTAACACTTATCCCTAACACCCCTCACCCTAACCCTAACACCCCTCACACTTATCCCTTACACCTAACCCTAACACCCCTCACCCTAACACCTAACCCTAACACCCCTCACACCTATCCCTAACACCCCTCACCCTAACCCTAACACCCCTCACACTTATCCCTAACACCTAACACAAACACCCCTCACCCTAACACCTAACCCTAACACCCCTCACCCTAACACCTAACCCTAACACCCCTTACACTTATCCCTAACACCCCTCACCCTAACACCTAACCCTAACACCCCTCACCCTAACCCTAACACCCCTCACACTTATCCCTAACACCCCTCACCCTAACACCTAACCCTAACACCCCTTACACTTATCCCTAACACCCCTCACCCTAACACCTAACCCTAACACCCCTCACACTTATCCCTAACACCCCTCCCCCTAACACCCCTCACACTTATCCCTAACACCTAACCCTAACACCCCTCACCCTAACACCTAACCCTTACACCCCTCACACTTATCCCTAACACCCCTCACCCTAACCTTAACACCCCTCACACTTATCCCTAACACCCCTTACCCTAACCCTAACACCCCTCACACTTATCCCTAACACCTAACCCTAACATCTCTCACCCTAACACGTATCCCTAACACCCCTCACCCTAACCCTAACACCCCTCACACTTATCCCTAGCGCCTAACCCTAACATGCCTCACCCTATAACCTAACCCTAATACCCCCTTACACTTATCCCTAACAGCCCTTACCCTAACACCTAACCCTAACATCCCTTAACCTATCACCCATCACACTTATCCCTAACACCCCTCACCCTAACACCTAACCCCCTCACCCTTATCCCTAACACCCCTTACCCTAACACCCCTCACACTTATCCCTGTGTCTCTTCCCCCCTTATCATCAAGGGAGGGGGAGGATGATGAGGGAGGGGGGAAACATACACAGGGGAGGATGATGAGGAAGGGGGTAAATAGATACAGGGGAGGGTGATGAGGAAGGGGGGAAAGAGACACAGGGGAGGATGATGAGGGAGGGGGCAAGAGACACAGGGGAAGATGAGGGAGGGGGAAAAGAGACACAGGGGAGGATGATGAGGGAGGGGGGAAAGAGACACAGGGGAGGATGATGATGGAGGGAGGAAGAGACACAGGGGAGGATGATGAGGGAGGGGGTAAAGAGATACAGGGGAGGATGATGAGGGAGGTGGGAGGATGTCCCCTTAAAACAACTTTTCCATCACTATTGTGGCCAGAAAGAGTCCCTGTGGGTTTTAAAATCCGCCTGCCCATTGAAGTCTATGGCGGTTTGCGAACATTTGGAACATTTGGGCCGGTTCGAGTTCACGGTTCGCGAACCGAAAATTTTATGTTCGCGACATCACTATTTGTAATGTTTTTGGGGTTGCGTCCTTGTTTTCTAATCTCGTAGGTGTTTGGTGTTGTTTTCTAAAATCGTAGGTGTTTGGTGGTGTTTTGCGTCTTTAGACTGTTGTAGCCTCGTTTTCGTTTTTTTTCGGCGGCCATTTTTTCTCTCTCTCAGAGAATTTTTTTGTGTCTAAACTCTTTTAATTTGAGTTAAATTGAAGTGTAACTTTAGTTTTCGAGGTCCTGGATGCTCCATCTTCCTGTAAGTAAGCTTTTTATGTATTTGTTGTGTGTATTTGTTGTATTTTTTATGTTTTGATGTGCGCGTGTTGCGCCCGTTTTTTGCGAGGTCGTAATGGGTCGTACCGTGTCTAGTATTTTGTTTGTGTTACGACGTAAATTTTGCGAGGGTCGCAGTTGCTGGCAAGGAGCGCCAAAGGCGCTCCTTGCCAGCAACTAAGACCCTCGCTTTGCGAGGGCCGCAGGCTCGCTAAGCGAGCCCGCAAGCGTTAGCAACAACTCGTATTCTCACAACTATATATGTGATACGTATATTTTATAAATGCTATCATATAAATCTCTAGTGTTAATTATTGGTTATTACAATGGTTTGATTGGTTCTAGTTATTATAAGAAATACCTCTTGCATTTTTGGTATAAATTGAACAGTTTAAAAGGTAGCCTATCACTTTCCTACCTAACGTATACAACTCTTCTCTCACCCTCCTGCACCACACACAAAACCTTAGATTGATGCAGCCTTATTAAATTGCGATTCTGTAAATTTTAAAGGGCTCTATTTAAGCACAGAGCATATTTTTTTTACAGAAGTTTTTGGTTAGTGAACTTCTATCCAAAAGCAAGGTCTTCACTAACTAAAAACTTCTGTAAAAGAAATATGCTCTGTGCTTAAATAGAGCCCTTTTAAATTTACAGAATCGCAATTTAATAAGGCTGTAAGTCTGCAAGTTTTCAATCTTGCATGGCGCTTTGGGGAAAGCACTATGGACACCAGATCCTAAGCTTAAAGACAGGGCCCACCATACTTTGCAATGTGTTAATATAGAATATGTCTTTGGCTGGAAATGAACTTATTTATAGCGCTACAGAATATATTGGTGCGTTACAGATAAACAATAATAATAATAATAATAATAATAGGCCCACAAATACATTCATTGTATATATATGTATGTATGTATATTACTGTAATTAGTTTGAGAAAATGCTAGATCAAAACTAGTCTTTATTTACAGTACAAACAGTAAGCCATAAGAAGGAAGGTATGGCAGCTGAAAACTAATGAAATTAAGAGATAATTACTTAACTTAGCTTATCACCATGTGTGACATATATTAAGAGGGTGGGTAATAGCTAAATAGATTATACAAATCCAAGTACTGTTCAAGAGCCAGAAGGGACAGAAGTTCAAACTGAGAGAAGTCCAGCAGATCCTGATGTGAGATGAGCTGGACGAAATGCTGACTTTAGGGCATAGGATAATACATTTTATATAACATAATGCAGAATTTATAAAAATTTTTACTCTTTTAAATATTGTTTTTATCCTTATTGTTAGTTATCTGTTTATCTAAACCTTTCTTGTATCAGTATTTTGATGTATGTACAATATATCTTTTTAGATGTACATTATTTGTCTGCTTGATTATTTACCATTAGTGATGTCGCGAACATAACATTTTCGGTTCACAAACCGCGAACGCGAACCGCCGAAAATGTTTGCGAACCCGGCGAACCGCCATAGACTTCAATGGGCAGGCGGATTTTAAAACCCACAGGGACTCTTTCTGGCCACAATAGTGATGGAAAAGTTGTTTTAAGGGGACTAACACCTGGACTGTGGCATACCGGAGGGGGATCCATGTCAAAACTCCCACGGAAAATTACATAGTTGATGCAGAGTCTGGTTTTAATCCATAAAGGGCATAAATAACCTAACATCCCCCTCCATCATCATCCTCCCCTGTATCTCTTTACCCCCTCCCTCATCATCCTCTCCTGTGTCTCTTTCCCCCCTTCCTCATCACCCTCCCCTGTGTTTCATCTCCCCTCCCTCATCATCCTCCCACCTCCCTCATCATCCTCCCCTGTATCTCTTTACCCCCTCCCTCATCATCCTCCCCTGTGTCTCTTCCCCCCTCCCTCATCATCCTCCCCTGTGTCTCTTTTCCCCCTCCCTCATCTTCCCCTGTGTCTCTTACCCCCCCTCATCATCCTCCCCTGTGTCTCTTTCCCCCCTTCCTCATCACCCTCCCCTGTATCTCTTTACCCCGTCCCTCATCATCCTCCCCTGTGTCTCTTCCCCCCTCCCTCATCATCCTCCCCCCTCCCTTGATAATAAGGGGGGGAAGAGACACAGGGATAAGTGTGAGGGGTGTTAGGGTAAGGGGTGTTAGGGATAAGGGTGAGGGGGTTAGGTGTTGGGGTGAGGGGTGTTAGGAAAAAGTGTGAGGGGTGTTAGGGTAAGGGGTGTTAGGGATAAGGGTGAGGGGGTTTGGTGTTAGGGTGAAGGGTGTTAGGGATAAGTGTGATGGGTGTTAGGGTAAGGGATGTTAGGGTTAGGTGTTAGGGTAAGGGCTTTTAGGGATAAGTGTAAGGGGGTATTAGGGTTAGGTGTTAGGGTGAGGGGTGTTAGGGATACATGTGGGGGTGTTAGGTCTTAGGGATAAGTGTGAGAATGTTAGGGTTAGGTGTTAGGTTGATGGGTGTTAGGGATAAGTGTGAGGGGTGTTAGGGTTAGGGTTAGGGGTGTTAGGGATAAGTGTGATGGGTGTTAGGGTAAGGGATGTTAGGGTTAAGTGTTAGGATGAGGCATGTTAGGGATAAGTGTAAGGGGGTATTAGGGTTAGGTGTTAGGGTGAGGCATGTTAGGAATAAGTGTGAGGGGTGTTAGGTCTTAGGGATAAGTGTGAGAATGTTAGGGTTAGGTGTTAGGTTGATGGATATTATGAATAAGTGTGAGGGGTGTTAGGGTTAGGGTAAGGGGTGTTAGGGATAAGTGTGATGGGTGTTAGGGTAAGGGATGTTAGGGTTAGGTGTTAGGGTAAGGGCTGTTAGGGATAAGTGTAAGGGGGTATTAGGGTTAGGTGTTAGGGTAAGGGCTGTTAGGGATAAGTGTAAGGGGGTATTAGGGTTAGGTGTTAGGGTGAGGCATGTTAGGGTTAGGTGTTAGGGATAAGTGTGAGGGGTGTTAGGGTTAGGGGTGTTAGGGATAAGTGTGAGGGGTGTTAGGGTTATGGTGAGGGGTGTTAGGGATAAGTGTGAGGGGTGTTAGGGATAAGTGTGAGGGATAAGCATGTTAGGGTTAGGTGTTAGGGTTAGGGTAAGGGGTGTTAGGGATAAGTGTGAGGGGTGTTAGGGTTAAGTGTGAGGGGTGTTAGGGTTAAGGGGGAGGGGTGTTAGGGTTAGGGTGAGGGGTGTTAGGGTTAGGGTGAGGGGTGTTAGGGTTAGGTGTTAGGGTGAGGGGTGTTAGGGATAAGTGTAAGGGGTGTTAGGGTTAGGTGTTAGGGATAAGTATGAGGAGTGTTAGGGTTAGGTGTTAGGGTGAGGGGTGTTATGGTTAGGTGTTACGGTAAGTGTGAGGGGTGTTAGGGTTAGGGTGAGGGGTGTTAGTGATAAGTGTGAGGGGTGTTAGGGTTAGGGTGAGGGGTGTTAGTGATAAGTGTGAGGGGTGTCAGGGGTAGGTGTTAGGGATAAGTGTGAGGGGGTGTTAGGGTCAGGGTGAGGGGTGTTAGGGATAAGTGTGAGGGGTGTTAGGGTTAGGTGTTAGGGTGAGGGGTGTTAGGGATAAGTGTAAGGGGTGTTAGGGTTAGGTGTTAGGGTGAGGGATGTTAGGGTTAGGTGTTAGGGATAAGTGTGAGGGGTGTTAGGTTTAGGGTGCTAAGGTGAGGGGAGGATGATGATAAGGGGGGGTGAAGAGACACAGGGTTGTCCTTGCAGCAGAGATCAAAAGAGTCCTTCAGGACTGTATTGCACACTGTGTACAGTAGCCTAGCTATGGTTTTCCCTATTGATGCAGTATCACCTACACTCAGCCTCCTCTCAGTAAGACTGCATGTTAGTTATGATTCCAAAATGGCTGCTGTCCATGAGGTAGAAGTGTGGAAGGCAGGGTATGATGCTGATTGGCTGGAATGTGTCTGCTGACTGTGAGTTGCAGGGTCAAAGTTTGCTCAATGATAAAGTATAGTGGGCGGGTCGAATATCGCATATGTTCGCAGTTCGCCGTGAACGCGAACATTCTATGTTTGCCAGGAACAGTCCGCCGGCGAACTATTCGCGACATCTCTATTTACCAGCCCAAAAGAATATAGTATTTGAATAAATATTCTTTTATTAGAAGGTATGCAAAATCCAAACATAAATAAAACATTCTTAACAGTCATAAATGTCAGTTTTATCAAGTCCTCTAAACATAAAATTATCATTTTGCAGCATTTAACTGACTAAACCTTCTTGTTTTTTTTAATTTTTAGTGAGAAAATGTTCTAATGTCTAGGCTGGTTTTTCCAACCATATAAAAAATACAAGGCAAAATGAGCCAATTAACTTCTAGAGTACACAATCGATAGGAGTATACAATATAAAATGTATTACCTATCTATATTAACTAAACTATCATATACCATACCCCAGATAAGAGAGAGAGAGAGAAAAAAAAAAAAAAAAATATATATATATATATATATATATATAAACTAAATAGAAGAATCATTGGCCCCTCATGGCGGCCACAAAGCAGTCCCGGCTTATTTCTCCCTCTTACCTCAGATCCTTCCCGCCATCCAGCCCCTCTGAAAGGTCTCCAAAGCTCCCCCACTCCAGTCCACTCCTCAGAATCGCTTCAAGCAAATACAGGCATTATACTAGGGAAACGCTAAAGGAGGATGTTATCCAAGGGTCCCAAACTATCTGAAATTGGGGCATCCTATCTAAAACAATATGAGTTAGCCTCTCATTAATAAGCAAATAGTTGATCTTCTTAATTACCTCTTGAAAGTTTAGATTCATGTCCTTCCATCTACTAGCTATGTGAATCTTTGAAGCCAATGCCATTATTTGAAACAACTTGTTCTGGGATTGCGACAAGTTTTTAATATGGACCCCCAGTAAACAGGATTCAATTGAAGGAACTACTTCTTTATGAAAAAGTGTGGAGGCTAAACGGGTCAATCGTTCCCAGAGATTCTGGGCACGTGGACAGGCCCACCAAACATGAATATGGTCCCCCACATCCTGGCATCCCCTAAAGCATTTGTTACTCTCCTGTGGCCTAAACTTCTGCATTTTATCGGGAGTACAGTAGGCCCTATGTAAAACTTTGATTGATGTTTCTAATAAAGCCGAATTAAGTGATCCTTTTGAAAGATTGGAGCAAGATTCAGTCCATTTGTCCCAGTCCCACTCCACCCCCAGATCCTTTTCCCAATGCAGCATAAACTTGGGTTTCTGGCCCCCCGAAGTGCCCAGAAAGGTGCTATACAAAGAACTCAGATTACCCTTGGCCAGTGGGAGATTTTTACAGATAACTGATAGCCAGGAGGCTCTGGGGGGCCCGGAATCCTTAACCATCTTGGTAACCCAACTTCTAATTTTTAAGTAATTGTAGAGTTCTGTAGTTGGCAAGTCGCGAGTCGTGCAAAATTGGTCATAGGTCAGTAGTTTGTCATTGGCGAACCAGTTCCCTATGCGATCCAGGCGTCTGGAGGTCCACCAAAATCTAGACATAGAGCTTGAATCTGCTAGAATTTGAGGGAAAGACATAACTGATAGAAGGGGTGATAATTCCGTGCTAAGTCGATGCCTAGATCTAGCCCATCTCCAGGCCTGGAGCGTCAAGGAGATCATGGGGTTTTGATGAGTTATGAAAGGGGCAGAGTCCTCAGGCATCCAAACCAACTTATCCCAACTATGTGGGAACATTTGATAATTTTCCATAAAGACCCAAGATGGATGGTGTTTCGTAGAGTGGGCTCTAGGCAAAGGAGCCAGGTGTGCAGCTTTAAGATAAAGTCTTAAATTCGGAGTCGCGAGGCCCCCTCTATTCTTGGAGCGAAACATCACCTGCCTGGGAATGCGAGGGCGTTTATCGTCCCAAATGAACCGGGAAATGCTATTCTGGAATTTGTCTAGGTCTTTAAGGGAGAGAGGGATAGGAAGGGATCTAAATAAGTATAGTAATTTAGGTAAGATATTCATTTTCACAGCCGCAATGCGGCCTGTCCATGAAATCTTAAAGCTCCTCCATTTCTGCATATCCAATGTCAGAGATCTATACAAGGGAGGAAAATTTGCCCCGTACATATCCCCAAACTTGGAGGTAAGTCTAACACCTAAGTATTTTATAGACTGTGCGGGCCAAATAAACTGGTGATTAGCTTTGAGGATGTCAATCTCCCCCTGCGGCAATCTGATCCCCATCGCCTCAGTCTTCTCAACATTCAGCTTGAGACCCGAGATTTTGCCAAAGTCCTGGACAGTGGACATGAGTGCAGGTATGGATGAAAGGGGATTGGTCAGGGTGCAAAGCATGTCATCCGCAAATAAAGAGCATTTGAAATGCTGGAGGCCTACCTGTACCCCCTGGATGACTGGGTTGGCTCTAATTGCTTGCGCAAGGGGTTCTATGGCAAGAGCGAATAACAGTGGGGAGAGCGGACACCCTTGCCTGGTTCCTCTTTGAATGTGGATGTCGACTTTGTGCTCCCCTGGGAGTTTTAGATTGGCTGCTGGGGAGTCATAATATCTCTTAAGTAAATTAATAAAGCGTCCCTTGAATCCAAATTTGTCCAGAATCTTATATAAATATGGCCATTCTACTGTGTCAAAAGCTTTCTCTATATCTAAAGCTAAGAGACAGACTGGTAGATTAGACTTCTGAGCCATGAACTGTGCGTTCATGACCCTCCTAACATTGTCCCCGGCCTCTCTAAAGGGAACAAACCCAGTCTGGTCCTTATGGATCAAATCGGGTAGAAATTTAGAGATGCGGGTGGCCATAATTTTCGCCAAGATTTTTACATCCCCATTGATTAGGGATATAGGGCGATAATTTTTCACCTCTAAAGGGTCCCTGCCATCTTTTGGGAAAATCACCAAATCAGCCCGGTTTAGCTCCGGGGGCATAGACTCTCCGTTTAATATGGCATTAAAAAGAGATGTCAAGTGGGGGGTAAGAAGAGGTTCAAATTTTTTATAATACAAGTTAGTAAAGCCATCCGGTCCTGGGGATTTGCCCAACTTAAGATTCTGGATGGTAAATTTAACCTCCTCCTGTGTTATTTCTAAATTCAAATCATCCAGTTGATAATCCGGTATTTTAGGGAGGTCGCATGAATTTAGAAAGGAGTCTATATCTGATCCACTGCAGTGGGGTTGCGAGGAGTATATTTTTTGGTAATAATTTTGAAACATTTTTTGGATATCATTGGGGCTGTAGGAGATTTGACCGCCAGGTATCCTAATTTGGGTGGTTCTGGGTTGGGAGAATTTATTGTTTAGTCTTTTAGCCAAAAGGGAGTCAGGTTTGTTTGCCTTCCAGTAATAGAGGTGCTTCATTTTTCTCATAGCCCGTTCAGTTTGATGGGACAAAATAGCGTCCAGCTCAAGCCTAGTCTGGTCAATTAATTTACGCCCCTGAAGAGAGGGACACTGTTGGTTTTTCTCCTCTAACCTCTTTAATGAGGTAGAAAGCTCTGTCTCCTTCTGCCTAAGAAGTTTCTTATGTATAGAGGACAGCTTAATGCAAGTTCCTCTAACAAAAGCCTTATGGGCGGCCCAAAGCCATCCAGCCCCAGTTTCGGGGGTGTCATTAGTCTCAAAAAACAGCTGTATGTCCTTGGATATGGAATCCACACTACTCGGATTAGACAGAAGGAATTCGTTCAGCACCCATTTATAGGGGAGTCGAGGATTAGGACCCAGATCCAGCTCAACTAGTACCAGAGCATGGTCTGACCAGGGGCAAGGGACTATCTCAGAGTTTATGGTAGAGTCGTACAATGAGGAAGTGATAAGTAGAGCGTCAATTCTAGAGTATGTCAGGTGAGTCTGGGAGTAGAAAGTGTACTCTCTCTTGTCCGGATGCTTACCCCGCCAGGCATCAACTAACCCCAAACCGTTCAGTAAGGACTTAATCTGATTAGTCTTGTTGGGAAATCTGTTGGTCGGTTTTCCAGATCTGTCAAGTGTCGGGTCTAAGGTCAGGTTAAGGTCCCCCCCAATAATCAATTTCCCCAAATCCTGAGCCTCTAGTTTTTTCAACAGGTCTATGAGAACAGAGTAGGGGGAGTTCGTAGGAGAATACAGAGATAGCAGCGTCATTCTTTCCCCTCTTATAGTCCCAGTTGCCATAACGTAATTGCCATCCCCGTCTACCCGAGTGGATTCTACCTGGAAGGGGAAGGTCCTATGCAGCAAAATTGCACAGCCAGCTCTCTTAGTGGGGAGAGAGGCTAGATAATAGGTAGGGTAATCCTTATGTAGGAATTTAGGTTTGTTGCCAAGGGAAAAATGGGTCTCCTGCATGAAAATGACCGAGGGAGTATATTTTTTGTAGAATGCAAAGGCCTTCCTCCTTTTAAAGGGGGAATTGAAGCCCTTCACATTGTGGGTCACTATGGTGTATTTAGAAGTAGCCATTAAAAAATCGGGAGTGTAGGTGTATGCAACCTTACCTAATAGCTGAGCAAGTGAATGGCGAGGAGTGGAGGAGCCCGGAGAGCAGACAGAAGTCCCAGCGGGTATGCTGTTGGCGGCGGAGAAATCTCACTTTTATCAAGAGGGCTGAGAGCAATGGAAAGGGAGAAAAGCAGGTTAATATCGGAGAGGTAGATAAATCCAGGATAAAGCAAACAAGCCAATAATAGAACAGAAACAAGAAACACAAAAATAAGAAAAATAAATAAATAAATAAATAAATAAAAAAAACAGAGCAGGAAAACAACAAGTTTACAGTACAACTAAACTTCAAACTGTAATTTCAAGAATATAGCAGAATAAGTATAAAACATTTGACTACACAAGCCCTTCTATCTCTATTTATAGTAAATAAAGTAAAAGACAAATCCACGTAATGTGGGAAACTAGTCTGGCAAACTATATTAATTCTAAATGGCAATAGTGCGAACTATGCTATCAACATTCTATCTGGATTATAAACAAAGAAAAGTGAACATCAAATACTCAGCAAAATATTATCAAAGTCCAGCTAGGTAGGAGGCCTCTCAGGTCGCGGTCCCAACTTTGAAGAGGCCGAGAGTCCAGAATCCGCTGAGGATACTAAGCGCGTATCTTGCAGATCGCCTATATAGTCCCGAAAGCCACTGGGCCCCTCCAAGATAGGGACTTGTTTGCCATGAACTTGTGATGGCTTTGAGGTCTGCTGCCTCTTAGGGATAGGCGAAACAAGGTGCTCTTGATTTGCAGCTGTCGTGGGCTCCGGGCATAGCTGTAATCTCTGCAATACATCTAGACAGTCTTCCAAAAAGCGGGTGGTATAAGTCTTGCCATGATAGGTGAAAGTCAGAGCAAACGGAAAGTTCCACCGGTACTGGATCCTGTGCTGAATAAGAATGGTAACAGCCGGTTTCATAAGTCTCCGCTTATGCAGGGTATCCGGGCAGAGGTCCGCATAAAACTGCAGGATTGAGTCATCCGGCCCCTTGATGGTATGCAGCTTTCTGGTGGCCGATAGCAAAAGATCTCTGGTCTGCTGCCTTAAAAATCTAACAATAACATCCTTGGGGGCCTCCAAGCTCCTCATGCCACCCAAGGCTCTATGGGCCCGCTCAATCTCCCACACACTTTCGGGCTGATTAGGGAGGATTATGGGGATTGTATCCCTCAGGTAGCCAGACAGGTCCTGAATCGCTCTCGGTATACCACGGATGCGGACATTGTGTCGGCGGGACCGGTTCTCCAGATCCTCTATCTTATCCGTGAGGTCAGAGATGTGAATGGAGTTTTGAGCAATAGAGGATCGGTCTCTTTCTTGCGCCTCGGCCATCCGATCCGACGAGTCCTCCAATATTTGAGTGCGTTGTCCCAGGTCCTTCAAATCTTGTCTTAGAGGATCAATAGCTTTTGCCAGGAGCCGTTCAATAGTAGCCACTGACCTGGCCGAAAGGTCCATATATCGGCTAGGGGTGTCAGGAGTACCTTCCCTGTCTGAGCCATCCGAATGCTCTGAGGCGGACTCCGCAGGGGGGGAGCATCTGGGAGTATTAGGTGTAAAGTGCTCCCTTATGCCCTTCACAGAAGCAGTTCTTTTGGGTTTCGGCATGTTGGAGTACGGGCCGCAAAAGTCAGCAAAGAGTCCGTTATGAAAACAGCTTGGTATAGGATAAGGGGAAGCTATGCCCCAAGTGGTCTGAGTGAGAGACCGCTGGCCAAAATTGTAGAGTTTGTCCAGATTATAAAGCTGAGTTGAGGTAGGTGATAGCTGTGCTGCCAGGCCAATTCCCCATTCGTCTCTTTATTCCATAATTAGAGTGTAGTCCCCAGCCGGAGCTCTGGGGAGGCCTTTGGAAATCCGGCCAAACAAAGAGTGATCCTTTGGTAGACGAGTGGCACAAACAATTGTACCCTCTTCAGATAATCTGTCTGCTTTCGTTGACAGGAGCCCCGTTAAGTAGAACTTAGCCGTAGAATAGATCAGTACAGACAGTAAGCAGCAATGGATGGCAGGGAGACTTCCCCTCTTACATTATTCGCATAAGGCCAATGATGATCTGCAGTATTGTAAACGTCCACAGGGTGGCAGCATGCGTGCTGATGTTGTAAGAAATTGACACAGACCATGCAACTGACAGTGAAAGCACAGGTTTCAAGTCTAGGTAGGCACAGTATCTTTGTTAGATGCAGAAATGATCCAAAAAAGTGCCTTTAGAGAGTGTCAGTTTCTGAAGCCAGGTACCCCCACAAGGCTCCAAAATAATATGCAATTCAGTCTCTGGCAATGCTGCGGGGTAAGTCTCTATATCAAAATCTCAGTCCTGCATGGGTAGCTTAAAGAGTTGACTCACACCACCTTAACTCCAGATCCCAGGATTGCGCGGGGATATAACAGTAAGTAGATCCTTGTGTGCCTTGCAAACTGGGAGAGATGCAGGCAACTTCCTCCTCCTGCCCCTCTATGCCTCTGATATTAAATGCAGCCACAGTTCTTTGTGGTGAAAGCTAAACACCCACTACTAGCTGTGGGGACACTGCTCCCTCATTTGGGGATGGTATTTATGCTCCTGGGGCCCCCCTGGGGAGTCACAACCCTCCGGGGAATGTCCCCCCTACCTGCAACGTTCTAAGATGGCGGCCCCGCAAGATGGCGGCCGCATTTCGCGGGCTTTTCTGCCCCGTCTTCGGCCGCCTCACTCTGGCCAGAGAGGTCACTCTGGGATCCCGGCCGGATCCAGCCGCCACCGGGATCCACTCCAGCACCAGCCCAGGAGCTGAAAAGGAGAGCCCCGATGTCTTCTGGGGCCTCAGACGGCGCCCCGCGGACGGAGGTCTCTTGTGCTACTGGGCCACCCAGATAGCTCCCAGTCTCCCCCCGGGGGATGGGGGCAACCCCCAGTAGTGCCCTTGGAGGTGAGAAGGGCCCAAGAAGCCGCTCCAGGGCAAAATAACAGGCCCTAAACGGAGCTCAGCACGGAGCTCAGGAAAACACGTCTGGCTTCCTCAGACGTCAGCTCCGCCCCCCAGAATATAGTATTTGTAGAGACTATACAATAATTTCTTACACTTCCTAATTTTTCTTGTAGTCGGTCCCAATTCTTGCCATCATACATTGTACTTTTAAACTGAATCTCACATGCTCCTCCTCCACCACTACACAAACAGCGAAAACATGTATTGAGAAATGAGTGAACTCAAGATAAACTAGTTTTAAAGAGGTAAGAACTAATCTCTAAATGTAATAGAGTAAAAAGGATAATTTTAAATAGTCCCCAGTTACAGTGGGTTTGAAATCTCTCTCCCCACCACAACCTTAGAGACAGATAAGACTCTAATTTGAAATGTGTAGCAACTGATAATGAAAAAATGATTAGAAAAAATAACTTTATTAAGAAAAAATCTAAATAAAAATAAATGAAGTGAAAATAAAAAAAGATATACTATGAGGTATATCTTGGAGAGGCCGGCTATAATAAATAGGGGGGTTAAGCAATAATGAGCTCTAAGTAATTACAATGGAGCTCTACTAGGTAAAATATGGTAAGAAATATAGCCGCCACCTGTCTAGTTTAAAGGACAGATGACTGCTTAAAGTTGCTGGTATTGCTGTCAAAAAGGAAAAAAGGAGGGGTGGTATCTCTGTGTATTTAAACAGAAGCTTAATCTGATCACTCTAGCCTCTTTGTGATATATTAGTAGTCAGCAGAGACAAATCCTCCTCAGTATTGTGATACACAGCACAAAGCTGCTATCTAAAAGAGGTGCTTGATCCCCATAATTGTACTTATAAACCAATAGGAATAATTAACAATAGTATACTACCTTAATAGTCTTGTAAGGTGAGTAACATACATGATATTGTCATACCCTATAGGTGTTGAAAATACAGTCCTACGTCGAGTGTGTAGGTAATGTGCTCCACAATGGGAGAGCTTACCCCCGCCGCCTGGTGTGTTTAAAATGTTCCCGACGCGCGTTTCCCCGCTATTGTCTTTCTGGATTCATCAGGGGACAATTCTAAGTAGAACCGCGGACTTTTTAAAGAGTCCCGCGATATCACGGGACGCGATGATGTCACCGCGTCTACGCTGGCACCGCGACGCAAACGCGGGCCGCGTCATCACGTTTCTCGCGAGATTTGTGTATTCCTAATCGAGATTTTGAGTTCGAGGTTGCTTGAACCTCTCGTAAAGGTGGATATTATCTTCTCTGTATATAAGGCGATGGCTCTATAATTGAAAACGAAAAAATGTAGACTAAATTGTCTCAATATCTCAATTATTAATGGGAAAATATGGCAGTAAAGTTAGTATTTAGTTGTTATTAATCTAAAATGATCCTGTGCTCTAAATATAAAAGAAATATAAATTCTAGATGTAATAATGGATATAGTTTTTAGAGCCTATTTTAGAGAACTAGCCTATAAGGGGGCAAAATGCACCTAAAAAGATATACTCACAGACCCCAACCAAAAGGTCCAAAAGTTTAATATTAAATAAGGGTTGGGCATAGATAATGCTAGACCGTATAGTATATGAGTAAACTAACTGAAGTCTGAAGGAGGGTCTATAATAGAGAGATGGGAAATAATTAGACTTGGACTACAAGTGAGGCAAAAAACTTCCCTTATCAGATAAAAATAAAAATAAATATAAAATTAATTAAATCAAAAAGCTAAGATGATGAAAGCTATGCGTATCTAACTGTCTTTGGGAAAAAGACTAAGTATGCGGGGAGTAAGGAAAACGGAAAGACCATAGTAAATGAGTCTGAACGTATACTATAGGACAATTATCATAGTGGGTGGGATAGGGATAGGACTATGGTGTATGGTAGATATACAGGGAGATGAAATGTGTACTATTGTAGTGATAGGAGGACCGAGCTATATTGGAAGGGAGCCACTGTCTTACTGGATATATTGACATAGAGAGAGAGAGAACTATATGAAAGGGGAGAAGGTAAAACCTTCATTTAAGCCATGAGGAGTTAAGGTTTTAAGGTGATAAATCCACCAGGCTTCTCGTTGCAGTAACTTATTTTCCATATTGCCTCTCCATGGAGTTGTTTTGACCTTTTCAATGCCCATAAACTGTAGACACATTACGTTTCCATCATGTATATAGTTAACGTGTCTAGCAACTGCCACATCGTTTTTGTTGATTATAGTGTTTACATGCTCCAACACGCGTCGTCGGAGTTGACGTGTGGTTTTTCCTATGTACTGTAGGCCACATCTACAGTGAATGAGGTAAATTACTGCTGTAGTTCTGCAATTAATATAGTCTCGTACTTTATATTTCTTCTCATTAGAGGAACTTGTGAATTCTGCTGCAGTACGGATGTGACGACAGGCCTCACAGTTACCACAAGGTTTTGAGCCAGCTGTTCGTACATTTAGCCAATCACTACCCGTGCTCTTTGGAGCTTCATAGTGGCTATGCACTAACTTGTCCTTCAAACTAGGTGCTCGGCGATAAGTAATTGCCGCTGTCTTAGTCAATCTGGTTTGAAGTTCATTATCAGCCAATAAGATATGCCAATGTTGTTGTAATATCGATCGAATGTTCTCTCCGAATTTATTATATGTACCTATGATTCTTATAGGTTGAGATTCTGATGTTTTTGACGTAGTGGAATTGTACAGTAAGTCTGCCTGCGAGCTTTCTTTTGCTCTTGCATATGCCTTTTTCAGGATGTTATGAGAGTAACCTCTTGATTTAAAGCGGTTATAGAGGTCTTTCGCTTGCTTTTCAAAGTCCATTTCAGTGGTACAATTTCTGCGTATCCGAAGATATTGGCCGTATGGAATACTACGGATAAGATGACTCGGGTGGTGGCTGGATGCCAAGAGTAGACTATTCGTAGCGGTGTCCTTGCGGTATGTTGATGTAACAATAAGATTCTTCTCTGTTTTGGAAATGAGTAGGTCCAAAAACTCTATTTGGTTCGAATTGATAGTGTATGTAAGTTTGAGACCAATGGAGTTTATATTGAGAATAGTGATAAAATCCAAAAGACTGGATCTATTTCCATTCCAAGTTAGAAATACATCATCAATATATCTGATCCAGAGACCCACCTGATCGGTATAATTGGACAATTCTTCTCCAAAAACTACAGTATCTTCCCATGAGCCAAGATGAAGATTGGCATAAGATGGTGCACATGGAGTAACCATTGTTGTCCCTTTTATTTGTTTGTAGAAGATATTGTCATATGTAAAATAGTTTTTGGTCAGAACAAATTCCAGTAGCTTGATGACAAACTTACTGTGTTTGTAATGTTGTACGCCGCAGGTTTTCAGGTATTTCCTTATCGCTTGTACCCCTACTTCATGTGGAATAGAGGTGTAAAGTCCTTCCACATCGAGGCAGACTAGTAATGTTTCATCATCCAATCGGAGATTGTAGAGCCTTTGTAAAACACTCTTAGTGTCCTGAGCATACGATGCCAGTGTTGCCACAAATGGTCTCAAGATCTGATCGATATATGTACTAGCGTGTTCAGACAGGCTATTCTTTCCGGAGACTATTGGGCGTCCTGGAGGTGTTTTCTTGTTTTTATGTACCTTCGGCAATGAATAGAAGGTTGGAATAGTAGGATGTTTATTCAGTAAGAAGTTAAACTCTTGTCTTGAGATAATATTGTTCCACAGGCCCTCCGACAATATTGCTCCGAGTTCCTTTTTGTATTCTCCCGTAGGGTCTCTTGACAGACGTTGGTAAGTGCTTTTGTCATTTAGTAGCCGTAAGTTTTCTTGGTGATAGTCATTTTCCCGGAGGATCACTGTATTGCCTCCTTTATCTGATGGTTTAACTACTATATGTTTGTTTTTTTGTAGTTTGGACAGTGATTTACACTCCATGGAGGTTAGGTTAGATTCTTTTGTGTTATTGGTTGCTAAGGTTTCTAAGTCCTTGGTTACCAGTTTTACAAAAACTTGGACTTCAGGTGCTATACAAAAATTAGGTGTGAACTTACTTTTGGGTTTCAAATTTGTATAAGGTCCCTCACCCGGAGAAGGTTCATCAAAATCTGTATTCCAATTGGTTAACGTCTCTCTAAGGGCCAACTTTTCTGAGGGGTTTAGATTTAAGGAGACTAACTCAGCCTCAGTAGTTCTGTTGTGATGTTTCATTAATACTAATTTTCGGGCAAAAAGATGGATGTCTTTAACCCACTCAAAAAGGTTGAAGTCATTGGTAGGGGAGAAGGAGAGTCCTCTATTGAGTAGCGTAACTTCATCTTCAGTCAATATCAGATCAGATAGATTCATCACTTGATTGTTGATATTCATGGTGCTCAATTGTATTTGGGTTGCGCTCTCTGATTTCGGTCTCGTAGCCGTCTCTGTTCCGGGTGTTGTTGGCGCTGATCTAAAAAAGGCGGGCTAGATGGTGTAGTTGAGCCATCCACCCTACGGCCTCGATATCTTATATTGCCCCTATTAACAAAACGATTACGTCTATCTTCTGGAAATTCAGCGTCTGATGTGTCATATTCCGAGGAGGATTGGGGCTCTGTCTGTTGAGTTTTCTGGCGACGGGAGTGACGATAAATCTGTTTACGAATTAGATCCCTCGAGTCTCTCATATACTTCTGATGTTTACGTTGTTTTAAAACTTTTTTAAACTTATCAATCTCATTCTGTAGTTTTAACTCGTAATCCTTGAATTTATCCAGACTCCGAAAGGTCTCAATATCCACTAGATGTAGTGCTAGTTCTACTTTTGTGGCTTCCAAAATTCTTTCTTCCTCACTAATGATGAGCTTCATAAGGTCTATTGCACATGCATTAAGAATTTTGTCCCAAGCTTCTATGAACGTTTCATTACAAAGGTGGGAGGCGGGGCTTAAATTCACCCTCAATCCCCTTGGGATGAGGTGTTGTTCTATATAATTTTGAAGACTCTTGATTTCCCACCAAGACCTTGTCTGACTTTTGTAAATTTTTGGAAGTGTGAAGAAAAATGTATGTATGTTTTTGGCCTCACTTTGTGAGGCTGATGCCCCCTCACCTGTCAAGGAAAAGACGCTTCCCACTTCTCCCAACCATTGGTTGGGGTCTGTGTGTAGGTGCAAAAAACCCTCCATCAGCGAAACTAGTAAAATATAGTTAAGAAAGGGGGATAACCCCAATGGATTATTAGTTTTAAAGAGGTAAGAACTAATCTCTAAATGTAATAGAGTAAAAAGGATAATTTTAAATAGTCCCCAGTTACAGTGGGTCTGAAATCTCTCTCCCCACCACAACCTTAGAGACAGATAAGACTCTAATTTGAAATGTGTAGCAACTGATAATGAAAAAATGATTAGAAAAAATAACTTTATTAAGAAAAAATCTAAATAAAAATAAATGAAGTGAAAATAAAAAAAGATATACTATGAGGTATATCTTGGAGAGGCCGGCTATAATAAATAGGGGGGTTAAGCAATAATGAGCTCTAAGTAATTACAATGGAGCTCTACTAGGTAAAATATGGTAAGAAATATAGCCGCCACCTGTCTAGTTTAAAGGACAGATGACTGCTTAAAGTTGCTGGTATTGCTGTCAAAAAGGAAAAAAGGAGGGGTGGTATCTCTGTGTATTTAAACAGAAGCTTAATCTGATCACTCTAGCCTCTTTGTGATATATTAGTAGTCAGCAGAGACAAATCCTCCTCAGTATTGTGATACACAGCACAAAGCTGCTATCTAAAAGAGGTGCTTGATCCCCATAATTGTACTTATAAACCAATAGGAATAATTAACAATAGTATACTACCTTAATAGTCTTGTAAGGTGAGTAACATACATGATATTGTCATACCCTATAGGTGTTGAAAATACAGTCCTACGTCGAGTGTGTAGGTAATGTGCTCCACAATGGGAGAGCTTACCCCCGCCGCCTGGTGTGTTTAAAATGTTCCCGACGCGCGTTTCCCCGCTATTGTCTTTCTGGATTCATCAGGGGACAATTCTAAGTAGAACCGCGGACTTTTTAAAGAGTCCCGCGATATCACAGGACGCGATGACGTCACCGCGTCTACGCTGGCACCGCAACGCAATCGCGGGCCGCGTCATCACGTTTCTCGCGAGATTTGTGTATTCCTAATCGCGAACTCACGTTAATCGCGAGATTTTGAGGTTGCTTGAACCTCTCGTAAAGGTGGATATTATCTTCGCTGCATATAAGGCGATGGCTCTATAATTGAAAACGAAAAAATGTAGACTAAATTGTCTCAATATCTCAATTATTAATGGAAAATATGGCAGTAAAGTTAGTATTTAGTTGTTATTAATATAAAATGATCCTGTGCTCTAAATATAAAAGAAATATAAATTCTAGATGTAATAATGGATATAGTTTTTAGAGCCTAATTTAGAGAACTAGCCTATAAGGGGGCAAAATGCACCTAAAAAGATATACTCACAGACCCCAACCAAAAGGTCCAAAAGTTTAATATTAAATAAGGGTTGGGCATAGATAATGCTAGACCGTATAGTATATGAGTAAACTAACTGAAGTCTGAAGGAGGGTCTATAATAGAGAGATGGGAAATAATTAGACTTGGACTACAAGTGAGGCAAAAAACTTCCCTTATCAGATAAAAATAAAAATAAATATAAAATTAATTAAATCAAAAAGCTAAGATGATGAAAGCTATGCGTATCTAACTGTCTTTGGGAAAAAGACTAAGTATGCGGGGAGTAAGGAAAACGGAAAGACCATAGTAAATGAGTCTGAACATATACTATAGGACAATTATCATAGTGAGTGGGATAGGGATAGGACTATGGTGATAAATCCACCAGGCTTCTCGTTGCAGTAACTTATTTTCCATATTGCCTCTCCGTGGAGTTGTTTTGACCTTTTCAATGCCCATAAACTGTAGACACATTACGTTTCCATCATGTATATAGTTAACGTGTCTAGCAACTGCCACATCGTTTTTGTTGATTATAGTGTTTACATGCTCCAACACGCGGCGTCGGAGTTGACGTGTGGTTTTTCCTATGTACTGTAGGCCACATCTACAGTGAATGAGGTAAATTACTGCTGTAGTTCTGCAATTAATATAGTCTCGTACTTTATATTTCTTCTCATTAGAGGAACTTGTGAATTCTGCTGCAGTACGGATGTGACGACAGGCCTTACAGTTACCACAAGGTTTTTAGCCAGCTGTTCGTACATTTAGCCAATCACTACCCGTGCTCTTTGGAGCTTCATAGTGGCTATGCACTAACTTGTCCTTCAAACTAGGTGCTCGGCGATAAGTAATAACTCAAGATAAACCCTTTTAATACTTTGTAAGTTTACCAATACAGTTGCACTCATAGTTGCTATTTCCAATTGCAGGCTCAACCCCACTGCCAGTTGAATTAGACAGGTGAGTTAGATGGGGGGAGGGGGGCTTCATTTGGATCTAACCTCCTTGTGAAGCAACTTTATACATTGACCAGCGAATTGCCCGTAACAAAATGACGGGCATAAAAGTGTAAGCCAGGCAATGTTGTTTGCCACACAATGTGGGGCTTTTGGTTCGCTGAGCACCTTCAGAGGTCATCGCGAGCCCGCTTACTGTACGAGCCGCTCATTGCAGGGTTCATTAACTTGCAACTTTTGTGCTTTGCAATGGCACGTGTCTCTTTCCAGCATCTCCCCCCTTGTCCCTTCCCTGTGTGTTTCTCCTCTATGTGTCTGCTGAATGTTTGTATGGCACGCACTGAGTGGCGTTGGTTTTATTTTCAAATCCTGTGTGCCTGGTGTTGTACTGTCTTTGGCGTTGTGTATTTTCTAAGTCCGGCGTGCCTGGCGTTGTTCGTGTAAGTATTACTGTGTCTGCCGTTGTGTATTTTCTAAGCCCCGCATGCCTGGCTTTGCTCAGCCTAGTTTTTATCTAGTTTCAGACTTTTTTTGCGTTTTTCGTACGCCATTTTCTCTCTCGCTTAGCTGATTTCGAGTGACGAAACACAGTGAAGTCAGCTCAAATTCACTTGCAACCTCACTCCCAGGCATCCTGGCTCATCTCCTGTGATGTGTGAGTGTGTTTTCATTTACTTATTTTTCAGAGGTTGAATGGGTGCCCCAGAGATACCGAGGTCAGGTCAAAGTCCAGCCTGCCTCAACTGCTCGCCTTGTTTAGTGAGGCTTGCTCATTTCAGCCTAAGTCCCGCGTGCTTCAATGTCTTAACTGCTCGCTTCACGAGGCTTGAGGGCAATGAGTGCCTTGGGCTTCAATGCCTCAACGGCTCGCCTCGCTTTGCTAGGCTCACAAGCTTGACGACATTATTCTGTTCTTTTAGATGATTTTCCTGATTCCATGTAATAAAACATTGCAGTGTCACTTTAATGATATACAAGTGAGTATCCAATCATGGTATAATCTAATACTATAAGGTAATAACAAGTACTTTATCAGTTGAATGTTATGTAAAAAATCAGTTTCTTACAGTAAACATAAACTGAAAAAAGCTTGCAGTTTTGATCTGTCAATCAACCTTTCTGATCCCTCACAAATAGACGGAAACCTCTTCTAATGGGGTCAGTATTGGCAAAAATTGTGTATTACCTCCTGGGGCTCTGAGTGCATTTTATCCATTCTACAGCCATAGGGAGAAATAACCAGAGAGTAACTAGGCTGATCAAAGTAATCATTCCATAACTATGAGCATGCCCAGACTTTTTTTCCCTAGGATTTATATTGAAAACACTGAAGTCCGTGTTCATTGGGTAAACAGCAACTATTGGCAGAAGAGATTTCAGTTTTTCCTTAGTAGGTAGGTTAGAAAGGCTGACTGACAGGTATAAACTGCTAACTTTAATGTAAGTTCACTGTAAGAAAATACAATTGTCAATATAACCTATAACAGAATGAAATTGCTATATCATATTTGGCACCCTCCCTTTAAGTCTTTTCACCACCTCATAGGATTTTCAATACTTGCGAGTCACAGACCTGTATGTAAAGGTACACTGGGCAGCAAAATAAGAAATCACTTAACTATAATAAAAATAAAGATTTCAGTACAGTTTGTTTTGTGTTGCTCACAATTACACATTGCACCTTTATGTTAGTTACTATCTGTTCTGCCCCTCCGGTGACTCTTCTGTTCTGGTTAATGAAGCATCTTAACATCAAAAACACAAAGCTATAGAATTTGTCAATTGAAATCCCTTTCAACTGAAATATCTGTCATACAGGACTGAAAGCTCCTATCATGTTATTTAATAGAATTGAGCGTCGGGTGCTGGTAAAAGCGTCTTCATTTCGATGCTTTCATGGCTCTGTCAGGGCTAAAGGATTGTGTTTAAAACGCTCTTTATTCCATTATATGTGCAGAGGATGAAAAGTAAATTGAGGACAGTTCTGGCGTTTGAGACACATAGAGAAATGTGCCTTATGTTGCATTGCAGAGGCACCGCAGAGGTATCCCTGATTTAAAGGAACCGTTAAAGGGACAATGTCAAGATTTTCTGTTTGCAATTCCTGAAAGATAATATTTAATGCCTCACTGTATTGTGAAACCTTTCTATCATGGAGATGGAGCATGCTTTTTGCATATTAAAAATGAAAAGGATTTGGACGTTTCTGGATTTTACTAGATATATAATATCCCTGTGTACAGTGCTTTGCAAAAGTATTCACCCCCTTGGCATTTTTCGTGTCCTCACAACCTGTAATTAACATGGTTTGTTTGAGGTTTTGCATCATTTAATTTACAGAACATGCCCACAACTTTGAAGATTTTTATAATTTTTATTTTGAAGCAAACAACAAATAGGACAAAATAACAGAAAAAGACAATGTGCATAACTATTCACCCCCCTAAAGTCAGTACTTTGTAGAGCCACCTTTTGCGGCAATCACAGCTCCAAGTCGCTTTGGATAAGTCTCTATGAGCTTGCCACATCTTACCACTGGGATCTTTGCCCATTCCTCCTTGCAAAACTGCTCCAGCTCCTTCAAGTTGGATGGTTTGCGCTTGTGAACAGCAATCTTTAAGTCTGACCACAGATTTTCTATTGGATTGAGGTCTGGGCTGTGACTAGGCCATTCCAACACATTTACATGTTTCCCCTTAAATCACTCAAGTGTTGCTTTAGCAGTGTGTTTGGGGTCATTGTCCTACTGGAAGGTGAACCTCCGTCCTAGCGTCAAATCACGCACAGGTTTTGCTCAAGAATATCCCTGTATTTAGCACCATCCATCTTTCCCTCAACTCTGACCAGTTTCCCAGTCCCGGCTGCTGAAAAACATCCCCACAGCACGATGCTGCCACCACCATGTTTCACTTTAGGGATGGTGTTCTTTGGGTGATGTGATGTGTTGAGTTTGTGCCAGACATAGCGTTTTCTTTGATGGCCGAAAAGTTACATTTTAGTCTCATCAGACCAGAGCACCTTCCTCCATACATTTTGGGAGTCTCCCACATGCCTTTTCGCAAACTCAAAATGTGCCATTTTGTTTTTTGCTGAAAGTAATGGCTTTCTTCTGGCCACTCTGCCATAAAGCCCAACTCTATGAAGCGTACGGCTTATTGTCGTCCCATGTACAGATACTCCAGTCTCTGCTGTGGAACTCTGCAGCTCCTCCAGAGTTACCTTAGGTCTCTGTGCTGCTTCTCTGATTAATGCCCTCCTTGCCCGGTCCGTGAGATTTGGTGGGCGGTCGTCTCTTGGCAGGTTTGCTGTTGTGCCATGTTCTTTCCATTTGGTTATGATAGATTTGATGGTGCTCCTGGGGATCATCAAAGATTCTAATATTTCTTTATAACCCTGACTTGTACTTCTCAACAACATTGCCCCTAACTTGTTTGGAGAGTTCCTTGGTCTTCATGGCAGTGTTTGGTTAGTGGTGCCTCTTGCTTAGGTGTTGCAGCCTCTGGGGCCTTTCAAAAAAGGTGTGTATATGTAATGACAGATCATGTGACACTTAGATTGCACACAGGTGGACATCATTTCACTAATTATGTGACTTCTGAAGATAATTGGTTGCACCAGAGCTTTTTATGGGCTTCATAACAAAGGGGGTGAATACATACGCACATGCCAATTTTCTGTTTTCTATTTCTAAAAAATAGTTTTATGTATATTTTTTTCTCATTTCACTTCACTAACTTACAAAACATTGAATTTAAGGCTGTAATGTAACAAAATAGGTAAAAAGTCAAGTGGGGTGAATACTTTTGCAAGGCACTGCATCTACAGTAAACTCCTGATTATCCAGCACCTAACCAACCGGCACTCTCATGGAACCGGCACCGGAATCAATTTCCCATTTTAAATTTACTCCCTAAATGGCCCAGTTTTGGGGTGCTTAAGGGTAGTTTAGATCCTTAAATTCAGGGACTCACGATTAACTGGAAACTACACGTATCCGGCAATAGGGAGTCCCCGTAGGTGCCGGGTAACGAGGAGTTTACTTTATTTATTTTGCTGTACTTTATTTTATTAAGAGGTGCTTATAAGCTCTGCTTTGTCTTGTATGCACACCTAGACTCTGTAGGGCTGTATGTGCAGTGTAGTGTCCTAGCCTATCAGGGACCACTTCTCAGCAGCAGGTTGCAGAATGTTCCTGAGAGATGGTCACTGATTGGTAAGTATAAGGGACAGGATAGCAAGTACTAAAGAGTCTGTGTCTTCGTGATCTGCAGAACCAAGCAGGTAATATTTGTTTGATTTTAGGATGTAAAGACCAAACTTATAAGTAATTGTTATTAAAAAAAAGTAAATAGATACACAGGCATAATATATACCTAGTAAGGTCCAGAAAACTTCCATATCCTTTAACACTAAAACAATAGATAGGTATAAAACAGTGTGTTTATTATTAAAGTTAGAGGGAATGTACAGAAGGACTCATGGAGTGACGCAATTGCATTCTCGTATCTGATTTACGTTTAAACAGATGTGACTATATTATTATATTGTTATAGACTATAGTGTTGCAGATCAGACATCTATACAGAGCAATGCGCCTTTGTTTCCTCTAACACATCAGGACAGAGGAGTAGAAAACAATTCCACACTATTTAAATGCAATGTAATGTTACTACATTATACATCAATTATTTATAATACAAAAAAACTTTTGAAATGTTGAAAATGTGATCTTTTAAATGCACAATATATAATTTTATCTAACAGTTGTAATTAAAAAAATAAATAAGGATGATGGCATTTATTAGAAAAAAACTTGCAAAGCCTGGATAACTTACTTTTACATTTGTGTAGTGGATTTCCTGCATTCTCCTCCTACAGCTATTCCTTGTTTTCACTCCTATTCACATTATCTGCTAGTCAGCCAATCAAGATAAACACAGAAAACATCCCAGGATGTCACTGTCTTTCTCCATTAGGGGTTTTGATTTCTATAAAATACTCTATATTATTTAGTTTTTAATATTTGTCCTTGGAAATTCACAATGATACACGTATAAAACCCATTCTTGCTAGTTGGTATAAATAATTTTAATCTAAACACAGATGTATTTATTATGAAATATGTGCAGACAGAGCTACTTACAGAAAGATGCACTTAACTTGATATTTAGAAGCATGCATTGCCACTTTAGTGTTCCTAAAAAGAGCTGTCTAAAGAATAGTTAGGCATGGCTATCAGCTCCTTATCTCTCCACCTCGTTATCTCTGGAGTGGGACCTGTCCAGAGGGAAATGCTCTACAAAACAGACATACTGTATGATTGTGGGAGGTAATTAGAAAGTGTACTTGTGTACATTGCTAGCAGCTCATATTACAATACTACTAATGTGCGCTTTATGTCTACTTACCTTTCTTCCTCTAAGTTGTGGGGGTTGCTAAGGCCTGAGCTTTGAATCTGCTTGATAGGCTTGAAACCAAACTCAGATCTTTCCCATGTATCTTTGTTAAGTGATTATGTTGAGGTCAATGCCATTCACATTAACAGCCTTATTAAATTGTGATTTGGCCAATTGAATAGGGCTCTATATACAGCATATATTTTTTACAGAAGGTTTTAGTTAGTGAAGACCTTGCTTTTGAATAGAAGTTTACTAACTAAAAACTTCTGTAAGAAAATATGCTATGTCCTTTTATAGAGCCCTATTCAATTGGCCAAATCGCAATTTAATAAGGCTGATAGTTTTTTGTAGGATTTTGTGAGTTGTATTTCTTAATTGATTGAACAATGGACCATCTGAATAATAGATAATCCTACACACATCCAAGCTGGCATTGCACTACACTATCCCTGAAATATGTAATAAAATGCCTTGTCATTTATCACCTGGGTCTTCCTCCCACTAGTCCTCGAAGATTCCTTTTACAGATAGCCCATTCCAATGCTGTGAAATGTTGTAGTTTTAAGCCCTTATTTGTTTGCTTTTTCTAAATAAATTGCAAATCCAAATTTTCATGGTTTATAAAAGTAGTCTTGGATAATTTACAATGACCTAGTATAAACATAATCATTAAAACAGTGGCTAAAGCAGTGCTTTGATACAGCCCCAAAAACATACAATGATCTCAATACCATTTCAAGGCAATCCTTTCAACAGCAAAGTGATTCAAGTCTACGTTAAAATCACAGATGAGTAAGAATCCAAACTTGACCAGTTCTAGGAGGGCTTGCAGCACCTATTGTTGTAGCATCAAAAAATAATGTTATTTTCATCAAAAGCTGACAGTCAAATGGCAGGAGTTAGACATGAATTGGGACATAAGTTAGTAGAATCCTGCCAAGACCACTCATTGTTCATAACAAGCACCCTCAATGACCTAAGAGATACCTACAAGTAAGCATCACAAGATGGCAAACACCATCATATATATATAGTTGTGGATCTGCGGGATTGACTGGAATGCTTACTATGTTGGTCATGCTTTGTGAGCCTCGCGAACCATGGGGAGCTGTTTGCGACCCCAAGGGCCGCAACTGCAAGCCTCATGAAGCCAGCCGTCACACGGGTCTTAGGCTACTGTTTGCGGCCCACAGGGCTGCAACTGCAAACCTCGTGAAGCGAGGTGAGGCGCCACACAGAACTTAGGCTGCAATGGGTGCCGAAGGCGAAGCAAGGCGGCCAGTTGAAGCAAGCATGACTTTGCTGTTTGCGGCCCATGGGGCCCGTCGGACGCAAAACATGGCGAGCAGTTGATGCACGTGGGTCTTACGAGCCCTACGACTTAGGACCAAAACCCGTACATGCACTGTACGGCTCTCAAAAATCCGACTTTAACGTTCAAACCACGGAACTGCAAAGAAAGGAAAAACACAACAAATATGCCTCAAATTAACTTATACACTCACACACAGCACAGTGTGAGAGCCAGGGAACCTGTGAGTCAGGTTGCAAGTTAATTTGAGGCCTATTTGGCAGTTTTAGACCAACGAAAATCACCTAAGCGAGAAAAAAAATGGCTCCTGAAAAAACGCGAACACGACGAAAACGAGCCTGAAGGACCCAAAACTAGCCCGAAGGACGCAAAACTAGCCCCAAGGACCTAAAAAGTGCTCAGAGGGCCCATAGCCTCGCATTGTGTGGCAAACCCATTGCAAGGCTTACTATTTTACTCCATACAGTCAGCAAAAATAAGGCTTGAAGCTGACTATGGCTCCTATTGCAAAGTTTAGAATCAAATGAAAGAAAACAAGGAAAACTATCAGATCCACTAAATACAAACTGAGCAATATGCCTTACGAATACGTAGTAAAGATAAAGAATAGATTTAAGTGATTAGATTTGTTAGATATAGTGCTGTGAGAATTATGGACAGAATCCAGGAGGTGGCAACAAAAGACATGCCAAACAGAAAGAAGATTAAGAAGGCAACATGAACGTGTAGCTCAAAGAAGCAGTTACTGACAGATAGAACCACAATATCACTAAGAGAAGGACTTGACATCAATATCTAAACAACAACAAAGGAGTGGTTGAAAACAGAGAAATGGTGAGGACAACTCAACGTTTGATAGAGAAGTTTAAAGTAGAATGTGATTGGATGGGCGCAGGATGTCCTGGGAGATAGAGAACATGAAATGATTCCATACTTTGGGAAATTATTCCCTGAGCTTTTTGTTTGACTTGTGTTTATAAAATACATTGGTTATGCTAAACAGGTCTAACTGTTGAGACATCTCCTGAGGTTTGCTCTGTATATGAGCTAGCAGATGGTTTCGATTGACTGATAAATGTAAACTTTTTGCATATTTAGAATTTCTTCTCCAAACGATAGAAAATACAATTTAGAGTTAATAGTATAGAACAAATGTTAACATAAAAAAAAAAAAAAAGAAAAAAGTCTTAAATCAAAAGATTCAACTTAATTATCCATAGAATTGTAGTTTAAACAAAATTGCTCTTGTTCTCTGAATATGGAGAAGCATGGACATTTGCATTTAAAAATCCAACAAACTTACATATCCATTTAAGGAATTAAATGTAATGAGATACTTTATAGATAAAAGAAGTTGCTTACCCTGCGGTCTTTGGTTTTCACTCTTTTTTATATTTAATCAGATTTAATATATTTTAGTAAAATATGATTTTAAGACTCTAAGCCTAGTACCATTGGTCCTGTAATAGAGTTCTTGTGTCCAGATGTCCATATATCTTTATGTTTAGACAGATAGATAGATAGATAGATAGATAGATAGATAGATAGATAGATAGATAGATAGATATTATACAGTGAAAATACAGTGCATTTTTAGATAGATTCTGTATATACATTCCACTGTATATAGAATAAAGCCAGTGTGCATCAATACTGCATATAGATGATTGAATTGAATATAGATAGACATTAATGTGCAATACATATAAAAGTAGATATAGTTTTGCATAGACATAATGATAGAAACCCACTTTTGATGGCAGATAATAACCCCCAACTTGAGGTTCTACACAAGATATCAAAGGAACCACAACCCATACTATACACAGATTAATAACTTAAAATAGATTTTCCAGAGCCTCCTGTACAGACCAGTTTATAATAAGGATTGCCTTCACAAAACAAGGGGTACCTCTCTATGCACACACATATAAACCATGGATAAGGTACCGTTACCATACTGTGGCCAATATAATAGCTTTTGTGGTACTTTCCCTGCATATAATCTAATGTGGTATATCCCAACATGTGTGAAATGTCCAACCACAAGACTTTATATAGGTGAAAGAGGACAATCACTACGTAATAGGATGAACTCACATAGATTAAATATTAACAAGAAGAGAGCAAAAACTCCAGTGGGATCCCATCTCAGTCAAAATGGACAAAGCATCAAATACTTGAGAGCCACAATATTAATTTGGAGCTTTCAAAATGTGGGAAGTTACATTTCCAAGGAAATTTGGCTCTTTCAATCATGATAAGTAATTCTTATCACATTATTCTGTATACATTTTATGTCTTCACTTGGTATTAGAAAGTTACGGCCTAATTAAGTAATTTGATGTCACAGTGTTAATCTTATCTCTGTGTTGTTCTATTGATGTCACAGTGTGAATCTTATGTCTTTACACCATTACTTTGTTCCTCCTATTTGTTGGTGTAATATAGTGTAATTCCAGATCTTCATTTATATATTATGGGAGATTTGTATTTCACATCTTGGTGGACAAAGGGATTATGGGACATCGAAGGTTGCATTGTAATCCCTCTGAGTTAGCCATTAAACGTATCACATTCTACTCCTTTACTACTCCTCTACTCAGCATGGAGGGTCATGGTGCCCAAAAACTGGAGGCCCCCCTTGAGGGTGTGTTATAAACATTTTTTAAGGCCTCCATTTACCCCAAGACCCCTTCCCATAATATCCCCCTTTCTAAAACCCCTTCCCCTAACAACATCCCTCTCCGAGACCCTTTTCCATAGCTGCTCCCCTCCATGACCCCTTTCATAGCTGCTCCTCTTCCCTTACCTCCTGCCTGCGTGAAGCACACATATATAGCATATATAACCTCTACATATCAGCCAGTGGCTCTCAGAAGCCATCTTCACATACCACCAAGTCCTTATCAACATCCACAGAGCACCCATCTTTCTCAGGATTCATTCTCACTCAGCACCCATCCCACCTACTCTCATCCAGCCCCATTGTGCTGGACTCCTCCACACTGCCACCTCTTGGATCTTCAGTAGAATGCTCTACAGAAAATAAAATTAAATGCAACAAAAATAACAAAAAATACGCAGCTCTGCCCCCCACCCCAGAGAAGGGCCATGGTGCACTGCACCACTGGTAGATCTGCCCATGCCTCTACTACTTTGTTTCCTAATGTATAACCAGAAGTCTATTCCTATGACTATATATGTAGTGAAAAAGAAAAAAGAGGGAAAGTGCAAACCTTTTACATTAGGGTGTATTTTGACTTGCAGTGTACGCACCTGATTATGTGCTTATATTGTTAAATGAAAAAGTTGCCAGCAAATATAGAAACATCCTTGCTAATATGTTTAAAGCCCTCTGTTTTCTGAACACTTTTATATTAGGGTGAGTTTTTGTTTTTTTATTACATGATCATGCACATATAGAATTGCTAAATCAAGAACCTACCGGCAAATTCAGGGATATTCTTACTAATGTAATCAGGTTCATTCTGTTTGTAAAAATGTATAAGTTGCATTAACAAGTGGTATATATATACAGTAAATATTACTGGAAATAATGAGGAAGTGTCTTTGATGTGGGAGTTGATTTGACACAGTGCAATCTCTTTATGGTAAATAAGGAAACACCAGTGTGATGACTGAGTTTATAACCTGAGAGCCATGTCTCTGATGAAGCAGTTACAGAACCACCAAACGCGTAAGAACCCTCCCAATGAACTCCCTATCTGGTGTCCATCCTCAGCATGGAGTTTTAACATCCTGCAGAGACAATTTTGAAAAATAGGTTATCATATCCCTGCCTCTTTCAAAGAGGATAAATATTTGAGTGTAATATCAGCCAACAGATTATTTTTTGCTGTGACTATATACCTATTCTTGAGGAGTTTTGTCCATCAGATGTGGCAAGAAATACCAGTTGTGAAGATCCAAGTGGTAGAGACTATACACGCTCAGAGCCACCTGCTATAGACTACAGGTTATTTACCCATAAGGACCCTTTTGGTTCTTTGAAATCTTTGCACCAGCACCTTTAATATCTGTATCAGGATCCTTGCATCAGAAATCAGCACCTCTAGGCTACCAAGAGACTCCAGATCTGCTTCTTCTTATGGGGCTTGATAAGACTTGTTACAGTAAAACCTCCCCAAGCAGAATCCTATCGAGTCTCTCAGTACCTCCCTGCAGCCATCCAGGAGAACAGGAGCAAAATAAAACACACAATTTCTATGTGCCTCAGCAGTGAACTGACTTTGTCTCCAAACACCAAGTAACTAAACTACAGACAGAGCACAGAACAAAATTACAACCAACATTCCTTCCTCCCCCCTCTGACCTCATTGATCTGGTATATATTGGTTATCATTAGAGGGGGAGTCCTTCCGTTGCTATATTTACAACCCCAAAGGGCAATCAAAACTAGTTTAAAACTTCATGGCTGTTCCTTTGATCACAAGGGACTAAGATGGCTGGGAGTAGGGGACATCTGGGAATTGCACCACTGAACCGAATACATCAGACTATCACATGGCATTAATCATACTCACACATTAATTAATTGCAAACATGACACAGAATACAGTAATATTGCATGGGGAATTACATACAGTATACAGGATGAAGCAGGGGGATATGCCATAAGAAACACGAAGCATGGTTGCAATATAATTCCCCTACCCATTTTCTAATGGGGAAGTCTGTTCTCTATGGTAGCTCACTGTGCCAAATTACAGGCCCTGGAAAGGGGTCTGTTACATTACTCCCTCCTTCCAGACAGCAGTTCTGGGGCTATCATCCTGAATGGATAATAGTCTTGAACTGCAGCCAATAGCCCAAGTCTAAGTCCCCATCCAAAGAAAAAAGAATGTTGGCCCAAGCGGCCACTGCATAAATCCCATTGCATGTACTCCTCCTGGAGGTGGTAGGAGGTTTGCCCGGTCTGGGGGTGGTTGCCCATCTTTCAGGAAAACGTCCACAGTCTCAAACCCCATGCCTTTCAATAACCCACCCCAATTTGCAGGCATCAATCTTGGGTACACATCCAGGATGTCAGGAACTAGAATCTTATCCAGGGGCATACTGCTGCCCCCTTTGCCACAGGCATGTAGCAGGTCTGGGGTATCCCATTTATGAAGCAGCTCAAGCTGGGGTAAAAAACAATTCTCTGCAGGCACAATCTTCCTGGGTCAATAGTCAAGGCAGGGTTGGTGAAAAACAGAGCAGGACTCAGGATTAGGGTCTCTGGATGGAGACCCTTTCCTGGTTGAGGCTCACCTGGGGTAGCCGACTTCACTGGGGTCTGTAGCTCCTTAGGGTGAGTATCCTCCAGGGCTGATAAGGTTGGGATCACCGCTGCAGCTAGGGTACTCTGTGTTTCAGGACAGGTAACAGTCCATGGGAAGTTGGGCAGACTCTCAGGGCTTGCACCCTCCTCTGCCAAGTGTTCAGTCTCCAGCTCCTCGCCCTTGGTTAGTGGCTGGAACTTCTCTGGTTGTTCGCCATCTCCCCATGGCTGGTGCAGCTTAACACTGCTCCCTGGTCTTGCATCTACTAGGGTCTGGACTGTTCTCCCGGCCTCCCTATCCTGGCGAGTTCCCAGAAGTCCCTCTGATCTCTTCTGTTCTGTAGCGGTCAGATCTCGAGGTACCTTCTGATTTCCTCCCTCCACATGATAGGGGTGTAGCCAACAGTCCATTCTCTCTGGCAGTGTATTGTCTGCTAGCTCAGCTGGGGAAGCATGGAGTAACTCCACATACTTGAGCCAGGTCCCACCTGGCCCACCTCCTCAAGCAGTTCCTCATACTCTTTTTTCTAAATACATTTCTTTATGGACCAATATTTTGAGCAACATTTCTTCTGTTGTACCTGGCTCAATTTTCACATCCTTTCAGTGCTGTTCAAATAGGATTTCCCAGCCCTCTGCGGTTCCAAGGCCACCCTTTGGATCTCTCTGCAGTACATTAGGGGGCCCTTCCACCAGTCCAATCCTGTAGAAGGAAGAGCCTTGTAATGCAGGAGTTGGAAGCATTAGGTCCACATACAAATGTTCCAAGTTGAGCTCAAACCACACCAGGTCCTTAAGTCATTCTGCTAGCTTCTCACCCGGCTGGAGCCCAAGGGAAACCATCCGCTGATTTAGAATAGCTGTCCACCTATCCTCGTCTGTGGCATTCTGTTGCCTTCACCAATCCAGCATGCTGGTGATCAGGCTTCTTTTCTCATGTATCACCTCTGCTCTGCATGACTCCATGATCCCCTCTATCCAGGGCTGGTGATCCTTGGACCTGGACCTGGGTTTGGCAAAATCACTGATCAATTTCTGCATCCCCACCCAGCCACCGAAAGTACTGAACTTAAAAACTGCATAGATCACCATATCCCATCCTTGCTACTGGTTCTTGCATGGAGATCCCAACCCTGCCTACCAGTTGTGACGATCCAAGTGGTAGGGGCTATACAAGCCCAGAGCCACCTGCTATGGACTACAGATCAACTAACAACAAGGACCGTTTGGGTTCCATGAAATCTTGGCACCAGCAACCTGATATCTGGCTTCTGTATCAGGATCCTTGTATCAGAAATCAGAACTTCCAGGCTACCAAAAGACTACAGATCTGCCTCTTCTTATGGGGCTTGATAAGACTTGTTACAGTCAAACCTACCCCAGCAGAATCCTACCGAGTCTCTCAGTATCTCACTGCAGCCATCCAGCAGAACAGGAACAAAATAAGAGACATACGATTTCTATATGCCTCAGCAGTGAACTGACTTTATTTGTCTCCAAACACCAACAGCCTTATTAAATTGTGATTCAGCCAATTCTAAAAGGCTCTATATAAGCACACAGCATATTTTTTTTTACAGAAGTTGTTAGTTAGTGAAGACCTTGCATTTGGATAGAAGTTCACTAACTAAAAACGTTTGTAAAATAAATATGCTCTGTGCTTATATAGAGCCCTTTAGAATTGGCTGAATCGCAATTTAATAAGGCTGTATGTAACTAAACTACAGACAGAACACAGAACAAAATTACAACCAACATTCCTTCCTCCCCCCTCTGACCTCATTGATCTGGTATATATTGGTTATCATTAGAGGTTTGTTTTTTTCCTTTGCTATATTTATAATCCCAAAGGGCAATACAAACTAGTTTCAAACTTTATGGCTGTTCCTTTGATCACAAGGGACTAAGATGGCTGGGGGATATGGGACATCTGGGAATTGCACCTCTGAACCAAATATATCAGACTATCATATGACATTAACTATACTCACACATTAATTACTTTTAAACATGTAATATTACATGTGGAATTACATACAGTAAACATTTTCCAATGGGGAAGTCTGTTCTCTATGATAGCTCACTGGGCCAAATTCCAGGCCCTGGAAAGGATTCCATGATACCTGTGTTGTTACATTATACCCTTCTTAAAAATGTGATTAAATGTGGTTTATTTCTGTATAGTCTTTGAATAACTAAGTTGATAATGGGCAAATGTTATTAGAGAGTAGGATGAATAAATAAAGTTTTTGCATTTTTAGCTTTTATGTAAAATGTTTCTTTACTGCAGGTGTCATGACCCACCTTTTGGAGCCATGGTTGAAACCAACTGAGCCCCACCAAGAACAGCCTTTCAGGGCCATCGTGGACTATTTTTTGGAGACCACTCCACCATTGAGACCACTCGCTTAGCAAAAAGGAAGGAATATGACATCTGGTTCAGTTCTATGTAATGTCATGTTGTGCATTAGGCCCTGATCTCCAAGAAGTGAGTATTTAAGCTTAAAGCATTGATTTGGGTTCAGAAATATGCTCTACAATATAAGAGTGAGTGTGATAGTCAATCTCATTAACCCTGTTTCAGTATTACTGAATATATGGCATAATAAGGAAGTGGTATTGTCATAAATTATGATCTCTCTTTAATATTTGTACAGAAATGTAATTATGGACCTACTATTGACTGATGTGGGCTCTAGGCCTGTGGGGTCCATGTGACGAACCACTGTTGACCACCTGCCTTTGGCTTACAGGAATCCCTCTGGTTGTCAATTAATTTGGGTCGTCTCTATCTGGGTACACACTGGCTTGTCTTCATTAACACCCAGTCCTCAGGTTTACAGGAATACAGGAACGCAACACCACCCCCAGTGGATAGGAGCAGAGTTGCAGGCAGAGTCCTTACATAATAATATTCTCTTCGGGTTAGAAATATTATATTTCATCAGAATATTCCACACACTTCAGTTTATGCATTTTCACCGACTGACTCCTTTTTATTTTCTCACATCATATTTATATAGTTTACTCACTCCAAGTAACAAGTTACACCCCTTAGCAACAGCCCTCTTATCCAATCTCCCTCTAGCTCAGTGACCCATCTTTCAATCATCTGCTGTTCGTCCTTCTCAATGCCCCCTGTAGTGTTGGTGCCTTCTTGACTGAATAGATTATTGAGACCCTCTGTCATGGGTAGGAAAATTCACACATTACATTTATTTTAGTGTAACTGGCAGGACCTTTTGATGTCTGTTTGCCCAGAAAAATAAACACTTCACACAGTGCTAGGAGTGGTCAGGAAGCAGCGGGTTAGTATTGCAAACACTGGTTTATAGACACAGTGTCTAGATACACCTGGAGCTTTTCTTTGCGCCTGAACATCTCAAAGGAGGGGAAATTGTACACCAATTAATCTTTTGAAGAAGGAGTTACACTTCTCTCTTCATGGAACATTCAGCTACCAGAAAATGTCAACCCTCCTCCTGAATCAACCCAGCAACAGAGGTGAGGTCCGAGAAGGCAAGCTACTACAACAACCTAAATGTGCCTCTTATTATTTGTCTAATGGACATATCAATACTAGGAGTCTTCACTTAAGCATATTGGTCTACATATTGAAAGTACCCCGAAGTGCTACCTATCATTTATCTCCTTTCTTCGCAGTTATATGCTTGCTTACACACACTTATAATGTTACCAAATATTTTAAAAGTACCCCAATAGGGCGTAAATATAGTTTAATTTTTAGGCGAACCTTCTCAGTATTCATTGTCCTGGATACTAGTTGGCTCACCGATTTAAAGTTAAGAGGACAGCTTTTGCTCTCCTCTAAGTAATTTTAACTTACTGATATTTCTTCTTTTTCTTTTTTCTCTTTTTCTTCCTTTCTTTCTCTTCCATAGTGTACCATAGAAATATATCTATACTCACGTAGTTACTATAACGAAATCGCCTATCTCCTTTGAGGTACCAGTAAGCTAGTTAACTACGAATCTCATTTTAGATCACACCGTTGTTGAATAAATTGTCTAAGTCTGGTTTATCCTGCTCTGACTTCTTTTTGTCTTTTTTCCATATCCATATTTTTCTCAGGGAATCGGCCCTTAATTAACAGATCTCAGTCTCTTGCTCCTCGTGTCCCAGCCTGGAGGTCATCTTGCTTCAGTCTAGTAAAAAACCTGACTGATTAGTTGATATCCTCAGTCTCTTTCCTCTATCTCAGCACCAGGTGATTCATGGGCATTAAAATAATTTCACATAATACACAAGTCTTAAATAAGCCTGTTAAAAGGGTAATAGCCCTTCATGAATACCGTAGACTGGGAGCAGATAATGTCATGATACAGGAAACTCACTTTAAAAAAAATTCAATACCCAAATACTGGGGGAAAACATATTCACAATCATATCATGCATCTGCTACAGATAAAACAAAAGGTGTCTCAATTTTGTTTCACAAAAGAATTTTCAACACACTAACAATCAAAAAGACGTTGAAGGCAGATATATCGCAGTTCATGGAATTATTAATGATAGCTCAGTATCACTTCTCAATGTCTATGCACCAAATTCAGACCAGTCCACTTTCTTTCGACGGAATCTCAAATCTAATTTCCAATTGGCAACATTCTATTTAGGTTATAGGAGGAGATATGAATGCAGTTCTAGATCCACTCAGAGATAGATCTGGACCCTGTACCATCACAAATTCCCAGCGCTACTAAGGTTTTTAAATCAATCCTGAGCCAAAATTTCTTATTTGATACATGGAGGGGGATGAATCCGACAGGGAACTTTACCTTTTACTCAGCCAGACATAAATCCCAATTACGCAGTGACTATATATTGCTACAACAACAAATGGCTTCTAATTTGATTGACGCAACAATTCATCCTATCTCGTGGTCTGATCACAACCTTGTAAGTGTGTCACTGTGTGATTTGCTCCCAAAAGGTCACTCCCCATCTTGGACATTAAACCCGGCACTTATTAATGACCTTCTGACAAAAGATAAGATTAAGAAGGCTTTGGTGGACTACTTTGCACTGAACAGCGGTGGCAAAGTAGATTGGATGGGAGTTTGGCCAGCCCATAAGGCAGTTTTGCGAGGGGTTTACGTACAATTTAGCTCAATAGCAAAAAAATTATACCGAGCTGTACTCAATGCCTGTCCATTCTGCGTCACAAAGCCATAAATCCCAAATAGAGACTTTTTGTCATCCATTACGATAACCCAATTTGATAAATGTAAAGTAGTTTCTCTCACATCCCCTATCTCTGAAGAGGAAATTAGAAGAGCAATAGGGGCTACTAAGTCTCATAAGGCACCTGGTCCGGATGGATTCACTAATTACTATTACAAGCAATTCATGGAAACTTTGTTACCTCACCTCCAACATCTATTTAATGAGTTCCTCTTGGGCAAAACTATAAAAGATGAATTTCTGGAGGTAAAAATTATAGTAATACATAAAGAAGGCAAAGACCCGATGCAGTGCAGCAGTTATAGACCCATGTCTTTAATAAACAATTATATCAAATTATACTCCAAGATCATAGATTAGCCTCTTTGTTGCTGACCGTGGTTCATCCGGACAAGGTGGGCTTTATCCCGGGTAGGGAAGCACCCGATAATATTAGGCGAATCTTTAACCTCATGGATATCGCTTCAGACAAAAAAATACCACTAATGCTACTATCTTTAGATGCAGAGAAAGCGTTTGATAGGATTGATTGAACTTATATGAAAGAAACATTGCTTAAATTTGGCCTTAGTGAAAACTTTGTAGGAAGCATTATGACATTTTATTCTGCCCCTAGGGCCTATATTTCCTATCAGGGTTTCAAGTCTCAATTATTTAAGATAGATGGGGGAACAATACACGGATGTCCTTTATCGCCTCTACTTTTTGCTCTATGTTTAGAACCACTAGCGATAGCATTAAGGGAAGCTCCAGATGTTAGTGGAATCAAGTTAAACGATAGAGAATATAAGCTTAACCTGTTTGCGGATGATATTCTCCTCACAGTTACAAACCCGTTAATTAGCTTACCTAGCCTATTTAAAACATTGAGCAATTTTGGCCATATATCAGGATTTAAAATTAACGCAAATAAAAGTGAAGCTCTTAATGTCTCATTGCCCAAGCAACTGGAACATTTGCTGACCTTAAACTATCCCCTTAAATGGTCCTCACATCATATAAAGAACCTAGATATTCATATCCCTAAATTTACTAAACAGATATATGATGCCAATTATCCCATTATCTTTAAAGAAATATGTTCAGATCTTCACACCTGGTCTTCATTAAATATCTCGTGGGTTGGTAAAATACACGCCATTAAAATGAACACCCTCCCTACATTGCTTTACCTTTTTAGGACTATACCATCATTAATAAATCTTAAAGACATAGCTACATTACAAAAAGCAATATTTAAATTAATCTGGGGCAATAAGAAACCTAGAATAAATAGGGCGTCCATGACAGCATCAAAACAGAAAGGAGACTTAGCAACTCCTGACCTTCTAAAATACTATAAGGTGGCAAGATTAGCCCAAATGGCTAAATGGTATATTAAGAGAGCCCCCCCAGTTTGGGTGGAGATAGAACGTCAAGTTTTATGGGACCAAAATATTCTCCTGAACCAAATACTATGACTAAGCATCAATCAGAGTATTAATTTAAAATCACTTCCGATGTGTCTGAGTCACTCCATCATACTGTGGAAGCAAATCAACAAGAGAACTCCTCTACTTCCAGTTGCTTGGCCATAAATAAAAAAAAAAAAAGATTATCTTCATTACAAATGTTTTTCTCTCCTGGATGTTTTTGATCTTCAGGTTTTGGATGGAGAGATAATTCTGGGTAAAACGGTGTCCAACTGGGGTACAATTAGTGTCTTCATTGTGCTTTTTAATAGAATGTCGGTGCAGAAACATCCTTCAGCTTCAGTGAAGTCCTTTTCCAGTTTTCCCAATGGTAACAGCCTATTTCACATACAATGCATTGGATTATGTAAACCACATTAAATGATGTACATGAACATGTCCCCATGATGTTATGGATCTTGTTGCTATGTGTGGCTGTGTCATCCTTAAAGATATGCAAACATCGTTTACATAGAGTTCCGCAAGGTTTGGTACCGTTTTCTCTGATTAGTTGTTCATTGTCCAAATCTTCTTACCAATGTTTGTTTCATGGTTGGTGGCTGTCCAGGTTTTTCAGAATATTTTTTTTATGTTGCGTCCTGTAACTCTTTAATTATTGTGCACTTCTGTAGTTGGGAAGCTTTTAGAAGGGTTAATAAGGGATAATATACAAGAATATGTCTATTTGAACAGTATTATAAGTGGGAGTCAATGTGGATTTATGAGGGATAGGTCAATGCAAAGGTTTAATAAATAACTTGCTACCATTAACTATGGAAGTGGGAGGTAAAGCTGGAAAGTCATTATGTTAATTGCAAAAATACAGGTTTAAGATTTGTCATGTGTCTATTAAAAAAAAAAAGGAGACAAGGACTGTTAGATAGATATAACAATTAATTTATTTGATTTCATGTATCTGTATAAGGAATTTCCAAACATTACAAAGTGTACTCGAATAAGCATATAAATTGGATTAATATGTAACACAATATGTTGTATTTGCATCCTTATCTTGTCTTCAATAAAAAGATTGAATCCCAAATATTAGAAATAAAACATGATGATTAAACTGACATGGAAACTTAAAATGATGTAATAACATAAAGATATAAAACAAATGTTTAATTTAAACGATACGGCAAATAGTCTTTAAAACCTGAGCGCCAAAAAGGAAAAATATTAATATATTACTAAAAATAATAAAACGAAAAGGTATATGAGAAAGAGTTGATGATGAATAGTAACGGCACAATAGAAGATGGTACAAGAGATTAAAAATGATGAAATATTAGAGTTCCAGTCGTGAAATAATCTGCGTTTGCGTGGATAACAAATAATGATGGTGTAATGAGAATATTTGGAAATGAATATGAAGACAATGAAGAATCAATAATAAAATCAAAGAAAAAAATAAATACACCTGACCTTATAATGCTTGATGAAATGGTATATGTGGCGACAAACAAGTTCCTTGGGATTTTCCAGACAATGTGCTGAGGCCTGATGGGAATCGGCTGTAAATATCCTCCCAGGCCCCAATACTTTAGTCAGGACCTAACTACTAGGAAGAGTTCTGAAACTGTGAGGTTTGTGAGTATGAAGCCTTAAAGGGATGTGGAATGTTTCCGGATAGTACTAGATATGTAATATACGTATTTATTCACTACTGTATACTTTATTGAGTACCTTAATGATGAGCCATACCATGTAGGGACACCCAGGACGGATAGGTCATTGCAGAGAGGTCAGACAAATTACAGTCCACTGGAGAAGGAACTGGCAACCCATTCCAGTATATTTGCCATGAAAACCAAATAGATAAGCACAACCAGAAACACACAAAGATGTACCTGGTGTGCTGCGACCATGTGGTCACCAGGAGCAGGACACGACTGAAGGACAGAACACACACACTTTGTTTTATTAAGAAGCAGACACGGACTCTGTAGATCTGCATGTGCAGTGTAATACATACAAGTAAATATATACATAGATGTATGACATAGCTAGTAAAAACCAGAAACCTTCCATATATCATTGTCCCCCCGCATAAATAGAGGCCAACAGGCTTTAATATAAATGTACTGTATGTAATATATTTTTATGCACAACTGCCTTCTCTGTTCGCCTCGACCAGACCTATAAATACAATTCCTTATACAATGTAATTATCTGCAGTCCCTACTGATGCGCCGCTTTCCCATAATCTTCACTGCTAAGAGGTCTCTTTTCCACAGGAACAACGCAATATGTGCACCAGAGAAGATTAAAACATTGGAATGTAGATGCATATGGAACATTTTATGTCTTAGATCTCAGCAAGGACTCAGGAAATTGGTACAAGACAAACTTAACAGAACAGTAGGGTTAGGAGTCATGTCGATAAAACTATATGGCTTGATGGGATTATCAACTTGTCTTCTTTGCCAAAAATGTTGAATAATTACACCAGCTGTTATTATATATACAGTCTTTGCTTGTTTCCTGTAGCTATGACAGTCAGAAATGTAATGTGCTCTTGGAATTCTTATTTTATATATAATGAAACAATTCTTACACTCTTTTTTGATTGGTTTACATAAAGGGACTCTTATTCAGCCAGCCTGAACAGCCCACATGTAAGCTGTAATGTAGGCTGCCATATTTCACTTTAATAGTATTTTTTCTTTGCCCAGTTCACATTTATAAGACATTATATAACATTGATAAACATACTTTATATATATATATATATATATATATATATATATATATATATATATATATACATACACACACTTCTGGCTCATATATTATATATTTTAGTATAATATGTGTATTAATGTATTTGTATATATATATATATATATATATATATATATGTGTGTGTAAATATGTATGTGTGTATATGTATGTATGTGTATATATGTGTATATGTATTTTACGTGTGTGTAAAATGTGTATATATATATTGTGATGGTGTGTCACCAGAGGGCAGTAGAGAGCCCTTCAAGAATTCTCCCCAGGAGTGAAAGGGTTAAGAAGATCCTTAAAAAGCTTGGCTGTGGCTGCAATCAAGACCTACGGCTGTCTCCATGTGGAAAGCTGTTTGACAGAGCTGGAGGGTTGAAGTGTGCAGGGCCGAAGTCAGAGGCCGCACTGAAAGCTAGTGGAATAAAGCCAGAAGCTTTGAAGAGAAAGTACGCAGATAAGAGGAACAGAGAGTCCCTCAAGGTGATGACCGAAGGAGGGATCTGCTTTGGAAAGAGAGGCCGGAGATACAGAGCCTAAGAGAGGTGAGAGGAAAAGACACCTCTGCTACCGTTGTATGGACTGTATGTTTGCATGCCTACATAAGACAGTAAGGGATTACAGTTCAGTTATGTAGGGCTTCAATGAGAAGCTAGAGTTTTGTTTCTGCCTTCAGTTTTATGTTGTATGCTGTTAAAACAACCAGTAAAGTGTGGTTAAATATTTAAAGAGCTCCTGCGTCCTCCATTTTATTGAAAAACCAGGCACGGATCCTGAGAGTGACAGTGAATTATGGTGGCAGTGGTGGGATAGAAAATTGTCTGTGTTTAAGAAGACAGCCCACAGTACAGTACAATAATGGAGGAACTATTGAAAGCCCTGGCCGATGCCACTACATGCCAGAAAGTGGGCGGAGCTTGTCAGCAAGAAAGCCAGCAGAAAGGGCTGAAAGAAATTGCAGAAGACAGAGCCCTTGCTGCAAATGATGCTCGACTAAGAGATGCTGCTGCATGTCTGAGAGAGGCCACAGAGAAATGGCAGAGACAAGCAGAAGAGGACATAATCCGCATGCGTGAGGCCACAGAGAAATGGCAGATACAAGTGGAAATGGACAGAGTCCACATGAGAGAATCATTGGAGGCACAGAAAGTGCAGCTGCAGAAACTGAAGTCTGCAAATAATACTGTGGTTACAGAAGCAAGTGGAAGCATGAATCCTAATCGCTTCCTAAAGAGGATGACCGCTCAGGATGACGTTGCCACCTATCTCCTGAACTTTGAGAAGATTGCCACTAGCGAAGGTTGGCCTAAACAGCACTGGGCCACAGTCCTGGGTCCCTATCTGTGTGGAGAAGCTCAGAGAGCATATTGTGATCTGCCTGAAGAAAAGGCTACAAAGTATTGTATCCTGAAGGAAGAGATCCTCTTCAGACTGGGAGTGAAAACAGTACAGAGACTGCACTCCTGGGATTTTTTTGACAGACCGGCTTATTGCTATCCAAGGGACATGCTTGTCTGCCCAAGTTTAAAATGCAGTTTCCCTGTTAAGGGAAGGCAAATCAAACCTGATGAAGAAAGAAATCAGGAGTTAGAGACCTGGTGGATAGCAGAGAGAGTGCAACAAGCCACCAAGAGAGCATCAACAAGGACTGCAGAGCAGGCGAGAGAGACTGCCGGAGCCGCTGCAAGTGAGACGGCCGGAGCCGCTGCAAGTGAGGCGTCCGGAGCCGCTGCAAGTGAGGCGTCCGGAGCCGCTGCAAGTGAGGCGTCCGGAGCCGCTGCAAGTGAGGCGTCCGGAGCCGCTGCAAGTGAGGCGTCCGGAGCCGCTGCAAGTGAGGCGTCCGGAGCCGCTGCAAGTGAGGCGTCCGGAGCCGCTGCAAGTGAGGCGGCCGGAGCCGCTGCAAGTGAGACGGCCGGAGCCGCTGCAAGTGAGACGGCCGGAGCCGCTGCAAGTGAGACGGCCGGAGCCGCTGCAAGTGAGACGGCCGGAGCCGCTGCAAGTGAGACGGCCGGAGCCGCTGCAAGTGAGACGGCCGGAGCCGCTGCAAGTGAGACGGCCGGAGCCGCTGCAAGTGAGACGGCCGGAGCCGCTGCAAGTGAGACGGCCGGAGCCGCTGCAAGTGAGACGGCCGGAGCCGCTGCAAGTGAGACGGCCGGAGCCGCTGCAAGTGAGACGGCCGGAGCCGCTGCAAGTGAGACGGCCGGAGCCGCTGCAAGTGAGACGGCCGGAGCCGCTGCAAGTGAGACGGCCGGAGCCGCTGCAAGTGAGACGGCCGGAGCCGCTGCAAGTGAGACGTCCGGAGTCGCTGCAAGTGAGATGGCTGAGAGCGCCGCAGAGAGCGCACACTGTGACAGCAGAGAGCGCCACTGTGACGGCTGAGAGCGCAGCAGAGAGCGCCACTGTGACGGCTGAGAGCGCAGCAGAGAGCGCCACTGTGACGGCTGAGAGCGCAGCAGAGAGCGCCACTGTGACGGCTGAGAGCGCAGCAGAGAGCGCCACTGTGACGGCTGAGAGCGAAGCAGAGAGCGCCACTGTGACGGCTGAGAGCGAAGCAGAGAGCGCCACTGTGACGGCTGAGAGCGAAGCAGAGAGCGCCACTGTGACGGCTGAGAGCGCAGCAGAGAGCGCCACTGTGACGGCTGAGAGGGCAGCAGAGAGCGCCACTGTGACGGCTGAGAGGGCAGCAGAGAGCGCCACTGTGACGGCTGAGAGGGCAGCAGAGAGCGCCACTGTGACGGCTGAGAGGGCAGCAGAGAGCGCCACTGTGACGGCTGAGAGCGCAGCAGAGAGCGCCACTGTGACGGCTGAGAGCGCAGCAGAGAGCACAAGTGACATTGCTGAGAGAACAGCAGAGAGCACAAGTGACATTGCTGAGAGAACAGCAGAGAGCACAAGTGAGACTGCTGAGAGAACAGCAGAGAGCACAAGTGAGACTGCTGAGAGAACAGCAGAGAGCACAAGTGAGACTGCTGAGAGAACAGCAGAGAGCACAAGTGACATTGCTGAGAGAACAGCAGAGAGCACAAGTGAGACTGCTGAGAGAACAGCAGAGAGCACAAGTGAGACTGCTGAGAGAACAGCAGAGGGCACAAGTGAGACTGCTGAGAGAACAGCAGAGAGCACAAGTGAGACTGCTGAGAGAACAGCAGAGAGCACAAGTGAGACTCCTGAGAGAACAGCAGAGAGCACAAGTGAGACTGCTGAGAGAACAGCAGAGAGCACAAGTGAGACTGCTGAGAGAACAGCAGAGAGCACAAGTGAGACTGCTGAGAGAACAGCAGAGAGCACAAGTGAGACTGCTGAGAGAACAGCAGAGAGCACAAGTGAGACTGCTGAGAGAACAGCAGAGAGCACAAGTGAGACTGCTGAGAGAACAGCAGAGAGCACAAGTGAGACTGCTGAGAGAACAGCAGAGAGCACAAGTGAGACTGCTGAGAGAACAGCAGAGAGCACAAGTGAGACTGCTGAGAGAACAGCAGAGAGCACAAGTGAGACTGCTGAGAGAACAGCAGAGAGCACAAGTGAGACTGCTGAGAGAACAGCAGAGAGCACAAGTGAGACTGCTGAGAGAACAGCAGAGAGCACAAGTGAGACTGCTGAGAGAACCGCAGAGAGCACAAGTGAGATTGCTGAGAGAGCAAAAGAGACCGATGATGCTGATAAAGTCATTGAGGAAGAAGGGAACCCAAACAGATGCAGAAATCTTGTGGACAAGAGCGATGAGAAGGCCTCCATAAGAGACCTGGACAGACACCGCCACCTGTCCTTGATGAATACTCCTGAGGTGAAGAGTACTAGAGAAAGAAAGTGCCTGACAAAGATCTCTGACCTAGAGAAAGGAGAGACCAAGTGGAAGAATATAGCCAGTGTTTTTAGAAAGGAAGAATGTCATAAAAATGATAAAGAAACTGGAAATCTTTCCAAAGTAAAAGATAAGGAAGAAAAGAGTCTGGAGATTGAGATGGAGAAAGACAAACCACTATCTCTGAGAGAACATATGAAGCAGGGCATGGAGATGTGTCCTTCTAAAATTATTAAGTGTCCCAAGAGCGTTCTGTCTCAGTTTGCCATAGAACGAAGTGCTATGGATTAAGAGAAGCAAGACGGGAAACAAGTAAAGCAAGGAGTACAGTTGAACTCTATCCCAGTGGGTTTCAAAAAGCCGGAAGTAGAAGACCGGCAAGTTGCTACTGAAACCTGCTACCAGGCTCAAGAAGCAGCCCTGAGAGAGGACATGCTTGTGGAGCCTCTTAAGGATGCTGTACCAGAAAAGAAGCAAGATGACTGGATGAGGCTGATGCGTTTTGGTGAGAATTGTCAGCCAGCCAATAGGAGCACCTGGTACCGAGAGAGCCAGAAACAGAGGGAGGAAAAACAGCCCAAAAAGTTGTTGTTGTCCCATAGTAAAGTTTAAAAGAGATGAGAAAGCTGTGGATAATCTCCTGGAAAAGAACGTTTAACAGGAGGATTAAAGGAGCAAATGAACTCAAAGCATAAAGAGGCCGAAGTGAGGCAGCTCCAGTCCCAGGCTCCCGGTCTGCAGATGAGGCATAAATACTGTCGGGGTGACTTTGAACAGACGAAAACACAGCGTCTAGCCACAAACTGGCAGGGAGTATGCAAGCTGGAGAGTGAACTGGTGAACGTCAGTCCTTACATTAAAGATATAAAGAGGATAAGTCAGAGCTGAGAGAATAGGATGACGGGTCTAAAAGAAAAGATACATCAGCTGGAACACAAGGTCACGGAAACCTGTGATGTACCCCCAGGGAAGCGACTGTATGGAGAAACATATTCTCATACCAAAGTACAAGAAGTACTTTTCAAGGGTCCCTGGGGCAAGACACTCCGAGAGATGGGCGGGCCGGTGTCCTACCCTCAAAGTTTAAGTGACAGTAGGCGGAACGCCAAAGAAAGCAGGAAATATAGAGTGAAAGGAAGAGTGGGAAAAGGAATCGTCTCTTCACCCAGAAAGGAAACACGGTTCCAAGGAAAGGCAAAGTTATTTGAAAGCAGTGATGAAGAAGATAAGCTGCGAAATTGGAAAAGTCCTATGATGGAGTTTAAGATGACAATAGAGACACATGATGTAGATGCTCCTAGAAGTATAAAGACGGATGGTGCAGCTCGAAGAGCGGTAGCTCTGAGTAGAGTAAAGCCTCACTGGTGTCGCCGTAACGAGAAGAGTGCAGAGAGAACACAGATGGTTCAGAGGATGTGTTGGATCGCAGATACGGCCTCACGGCGTTGGAAGCTCAACCCCATGGTGTCGAGCTGGGGTGGGGGATATGTGATGGTGTGTCACCAGAGGGCAGTAGAGAGCCCTTCAAGAATTCTCCCCAGGAGTGAAAGGGTTAAGAAGATCCTTAAAAAGCTTGGCTGTGGCTGCAATCAAGACCTACGGCTGTCTCCAGGTGGAAAGCTGTTTGACAGAGCTGGAGTGTTGAAGTGTGCAGGGCCGAAGTCAGAGGCCGCACTGAAAGCTAGTGGAATAAAGCCAGAAGCTTTGAAGAGAAAGTACGCAGATAAGAGGAACAGAAAGTCCCTCAAGGTGATGACCGAAGGAGGGATCTGCTTTGGAAAGAGAGGCCAGAGATACAGAGCCTAAGAGAGGTGAGAGGAAAAGACACCTCTGCTACCGTTGTATGGACTGTATGTTTGCACGCCTACATAAGACAGTAAGGGAAACTACAGTTCAGTTATGCAGGGCTTCAATGAGAAGCTAGAGTTTTGTTTCTGCCTTCAGTTTTATGTTGTATGCTGTTAAAACAACCAGTAAAGTGTGGTTAAATATTTAAAGAGCTCCTGCTTCCTCCATTTTATTGAAAAACCAGGCACGGATCCTGAGAGTGACAGTGAATCTGTCACAATATATATATATATATATATATATATATATATATATATATATATATATATATACAGAGAGAGAGACATTTTATATATTTATCTGTGTTTATTCCAACCTTGTCTTTGCATTAAAGCTGTGTAATACAGCATGCATAAGCTTAAAGGAAGCCATGTTTGATAATGGCTACGGATTGAAGAGCGAGGCATTTGTGGGCACATTTGCATGTCCTAGCTCAACTTCCCAGAATGCAGTGTAATAGCTGTTTTTCTCGGAACTCTGAGCTGGAAGCAGGTTTTTAATTTGCTTTAGACATTCAATTGTGAACACAGATGTACTTCTTATTTACTATATATATATATATATATATATATATATATATATATATATATATATATATATATATATACACACACATACACACAATTCTGGCTTATATATTACATATTTAAGTATAATACCCCCACCCAGGCCATGAAAAAAATGTCTTCATTGGAAACGGTCCTTGGTGCTTAAAAGGTTGGGGGCCACTTGCCTACACCATGTATTTTTTAGGGTTGAAACATCTCTTTAAAGAGTGAATATGTCCTAGTTAGTAGTACATAGAATATAGAAGTGGGGAAAATAAGTAAAAGGAAATATATATACGTGTATAATTCTGCTGTGAGAATAATCACTAAACTCTTTGTACGTCAACACCTCATGCTTTTCTCTTCTTGAATTATTGTGTTTACCACTTTAGGTCACTATACAATGTTATTCTATTGACATTGTCAACGCTAACTTAAGCTTTCAATTACTTGTAGGTAGAATAATGGCTTATTTCAAGCAGTATGCATTGCTGGTCAGTTCATTATAATATGATAAGTTACACTAATCTGTATTTCTATTTTATTGCTGGGCCAAGTATAAGAAACACATGTACAGAACCACAGACAAGCTAATTCCAGTGCATAAATGACTGAATACTAACTCAGAAAAAGGGTTCCCTGGTGCTCCAGTGGTTAGGATTCAGTGCAACCAAGAGGTCACACCATTCAGGGTTGGGCCTGGTAAGTACTTGGGTAGGACACTACCTAGGAATACCGGCAGTTGTATGCGGTGGCCCACTGGGAACTGACAACCCACTCCAGTATCTCTGCCATGAATACCAAGTGGATTAGCATGGTGTGTTATGGTCCATGAGGTCACGGAGAGACGGAAACGACTGAACGAGCCCAAACACACACATAACAACCAAAAGATTTCTAAATTATAGATGTGGATGATCACCAGTTTGTCTCTTGTATTTGCCTACAATGGACGATTGAGTATTTTGTATCACAAAGATGGCTTATTATCACAGGATATGGAGAACTCTCACAGGTAAGTGACCAGAACGTTTTATACCCAGGTTGTTATTTGTTAGCCTATGCCAGCAATACCTACCTTAATGGACAATCATTCCACTCAGCTTCTTTACAGATCAGTATTCGGGAATTAAAGAATAAAGTAGAGGAAAGAATAATGGAAGAGCAGAAGATAATACTGGGGAAAGAAAAAGTAAGTAATGTATTATTATTATTATTATCCTTTATTTGAAATGTGTAATGTGCCAAATTATTGTGTAGCATTATACTGGGGTTACGTACCAGGCTAAAACTATTTTAACACAGTAAAAAAAGAATGGAGGGCATAAAATGATATACAGTTTGATTGAGGACTTGCATGTCTACATTAGGGATATGATACTGACCTAAATGGCAGATTGCATTTACTAATGTAGGCTAAGGGGACAGAGACAGTTGGATAGTTACAGTATGCCACCACATGGCTTGTGAGAGGCAGAAGACATGGGGGAGTGAGGTCACACTACAAATGGTCAGTTTAAAAGGCTGACATAGAGAATCACTAAGAAAGATGCACTGTACTCCAACTACTAAAATCCAGATGCTTTTAGAATTTGAGCTGCATGATCAATTTGTATGGACAAGAGTGACCAAGCTTATAAGAATGGTATTGAAACTGAAGATTTCCAGCAGACAGCCAGACCACGTCTCTCTGGTTGAAAGAGTATAGAAACCCATCTCAACTTAGCAGCTTGGTGTTCCTGTAAGTCAATGTAGTCTTGTAGCAGTAGCATAACGAGGAGAGAGGGCAGTCTGCCCCAGGCCGCACTTCTTTGAGAAGGCAAAATTGCCCCCACCTTCCGCCTACCACCTATTGAACTCCTCAAGGTGCCTCTGCCACCCCGGCCCCAGCTCTCTCCTCTGACCTGTGGAGGAGAGGAGGAGCCAGCCAGGGGAGGAGCCACCAGGGAGAGATTCTGCTGGACCTGGAAGCATGAAGGTAAGGTAAGGGAAGTGTGAGAGGGAGTAAGAGAGAGGGAAGCAGGAGAGAGTAAAGGGAAGGGGAGAAAAATAGAGAGAAGGAGAGAAAGTGAAGGGGGTGAAAGAGAGAAGGGAGAGTGAGGGGAGGGAGAGAGAGATAGAGGGGAAGTGGAGAAAGAGTGAAGAGAGGGAGAGAAAGAGAGAGTGAAGGGATGGGGAGAGAGATAGAGAGAAGAAGAGAGAGTGATAGGGAAGGGGTAGAGTGAAGGCATGGGATAAAGATAAAAAGGAGAGAGAGTGAAGGGGTGAGTGGTAGGAGGGAGAGCTAGAGATAGAGAGTGAGGGGGAGAGATGAAGAGAGAGTGGGAGATAGATAGGAGGTAGGGAGAGGGAGAGAGAGAGGGGAGAGTCACAGGGAGCGAGAGAGAAGGGGCAAGAGAGACAGAAGGCAGGAGAAAGATAGGAGGAAAGAAAGAGAGAGTGGAGGGAGAGAAAGAGAGGAGGGAGAGAGAGAGGGGAGAGAGATGGAGAGAAAGAGACAGAGAGAGAGAGGGGAGAGAGAGAAAGAGAGAAATAGAGAGAGAGGGGGGAGAGAAAGGAAAGAGAGAGAGAGAGGGGGAGAGAGAGGAACGAGAGAGAGGAGGGAAAGAGAGAGGGGGAGATAGAGAGAGAGAAAGAGGAGGTAGATTAAAAGTAGGGGGAGCGGAGAGAGAGAGAGAGAAGGGGGAGGGAGAATAGAAGGGGAGGGATAGAGAGAGAAGGGGGAGATAGAGAGAGAGAGCGAAAAGGGAGGGTAAGAGAGTGAAAGGAGAGAGAGAGAAGGAAGAGGGTATATATATATATATATATATATATATATATAAATAACTCTTTAAAAATGTATTATACAAGCTAGAAACCGCCGCCAGGTTGATGAGATGGCAGTAACCTTGAAACGGCTGTATGTGGGTGGGATTCCTGGCTTGTATATAATCCATCCTGAGCTTTACTCAAAGCTGTATAATACAACAGGCATATGCTTAAAGGAAGCCATGTTTAAAATGGTAATGGATTACAAGTGCAAAACCTTTGTGGGCATATTTGCATGTCCCTGCCCAGGTTTCTAATAACTGTATTTCTCAGAATTCTGAGCAGGGATCAAGTATTCTTACTTGTTCTAGATGTTCAAATGCGAACACAAATGTACTATTTATTTGATATATATATATATATATATATATATATATAGATATACTAGCTACTTGCCAGTCAAAAATGACGGGAATAAAATGTTGACTGGGAATGCTGTACCTTTGGCGCTCATTACGAGCCCCGCGCAGAGCGCCTTTGGCGCTCATTGCAAGCCTCTCCCCCTGTGTAGTTTATAGGCTTCGCGCTTGAGTGTTACTGTCTTGGGTTGTGTTACTGCCTTGGGTAAGGTATTAGTGGCTAGGGTAAAGTGTTACTGCTTAGGTCTATTTTTTACGTACTTTAGGCTAGTTTTACGTCCTTGGGCCTCGTTTTTGTTGTTTTGCGTTTTGTCGGCAGCCATTTTTTTTCTTGCTTATGCGATTTTCGATCATGAAAAAATGGCAAATAGGTTAACTTGGATCCTGACTCACAGGCTCCCTGCCTCTCCCACTGTGGTGTGTAGGTTAGTTTGAGGCATATTTGTTTGTTTTTTTATGTCTTTTCAGTTTCGTGGTTCGCCCATTAAAGTCGTAATTTTGGAAGGCGCGCAGTGCATGGTGTACGGGTTTTGGTCCTAAGTGGTACGGGTCATAAGTCCTGCTTGCCTCAACTGCTTGCATCGCTTCGCAGGGCTCGCAGTGCAATGAGCTCCTTCGGCGCTCATTGCAGGCTACATCCTGTGTGCCTCAACTGCTCACCTTGCTTCGCAAGGCTTGCAGTGCAATGATCGCCTTCAGGCTCGCAGTTGTGGCCCTGACAACTATATATGTGATATATAATGTTAACTGGGAGGACAACAAACTCAGGGTCAGCCCCGGGGTGGCAAAAGCTCTAGTTACGCCACTGACTTGTGATATTATAGTCTTAGAAGGTTTGACAGATCCTGTCCTCCAGCGTCAGTAGTCGGTAGCTGCTGTAAGCTATTACAAAGCCTTACAAGGAAAATTAGTTGAAAATTAAAGGAACAGTGATTTATAATCACAAGTTTCTAAAAATGGTATAATGGTGCAGTAGATCAGTGGCAGCTATGGCCCTGGAGCTTCCCAAAGAGATTATGACAAAGCCATTTGTTTCCATCTACTTTCAAAATGGAAGATGAAGACCTTCTCCCTGAGTTGTACTGGTACATTACTCCATTAAAGGCTATATTGACTTGGAGTACATTTTACAATTCATATGGATTGTTAGCATCAGTTTAAATAAAATGGAGAAGTGATCATAGGTATGGGAAAAGGAGATCAACCTACTCTAGCGCCAAGTGTTTTCCAATTTCTGGGATGTTCAAGATATTGGATGTGTGAACATGTTGTTGTTCTGGTTATCTCTCCTGCATGTATCCACTGAGAAAGAGTGTAGTCATCTCTTCCATGACTGCTGAGATGTTTAGGGAGGTTACAGTCCATGCACAGCAACTACACCAGATTATTATCATGCTGTACACTTATAAGAATGGCTTAGCACATTTTAATGACTGCAGACAGTGATCTCTATATAACCTTGGCCCACAGGGTGAATTTAATTTAAGTACCAATAATTATTTACTTTTCTTTTTCCAGCAAGTGGCTACTTAATCCCAGTCAATGGATTACCTGGGGCATGGCAAGGGTATTTAGAGCCATGCAGACTGCAGTGCATCCGACAGCTGCTGAAGAGTGCGTAGTGGAGGATCTACGTAGTGAACATGGCAATCAAGGTGGTTTCACAGGTGCTTGATTGGTTTCAAGTCCTTAGAATTTGGAGGCCTGTAAAGTACTTGGAAGTTTTTGTTGTGCTCCTTCAACCACTCCTGGACAATTCTGGCCATATGACATGTTGCATTGTCTCACTGGAAGATTCCATCCTCTCCATGGAAGACAGTCAACATGGATGGGTGTAAGTGATCTGCAAGGATGGATAGATAACCCAATTGGTTGACAGTGCCTTCCAGAGGTATGAGTGGACCCAGACAATGCCAAGAAAATATTCCATAGACCATAACGCTACCACGACCAACTTGGTTGTAGAGTGTGTGTTCTCTGAGGTTTCGTGCTTGACATGCCAACGTTCGTCCAGTCGATGGAGCTGAAAACGTGACTCATCAGAGAAGGCAACCCATTGCCAATCAGAAGGGGTCCAGTTTCAATACTGTCATTCAAATTAAGGCTGTTTCTGATGATGAACCCTTCTTAGCATGGGTGCAGTGACCAGCCATTTGGAGCCCCAAATGCAACAGGGTTGGCTGTACTGTTGTTTTAGACATACATCTGGTAGCCATCTGGTTTATTTGGACGGTGGTTTGTCAACTGTTGAGTGTCAGTTGGCCCTCACACACCTTCACAGTCGACGTTCACCTCTGACATCAGTGGCACCTACTGCTCTGTAGTTTCAACGCAGTTTATTTGTGATGGTGCTGTTTGTCCAGTCACTGTACACTTTAACAACAACAACACACAAACAGTTTACAAACTGCGCTGTTTCAGAGATATTGCCACCCTTGGCCCAAAAGCCAATGACCATCCCCTTTTCAAAGTTAGATGAATTGCACATTTTACAAATGACAGTGATGGTTGATATGTTTGCAGAATTCCTAGATGTCCCCTTATATACACACCAAGCCGGCTCACGACACATGGCGTATTTCTAAAAATTGCTGAAGTTAAAAGTAATCGGTGGTCATAATAGCGTGACTCGACCCTTTATATACAGTGTGGGGGGTATCAGTCTATAATTTTAATGGTAGGTGTATTTTAACCGTGAGAGATAGAATAAAAATTAAAAAAAAAAAAGAAAAGCGCATGTCAAAAAAGTTATATATTAATTTGCAGGTCAATGAGGGAAATAAATAATGGACCACTTCGTCTTAGTACTTGGTGGCAAAACATAGTACTTGGTGGCAATCACAGAGGTCAGACGTTTCTTGTAGTTGGCCACCAGGTTTGCACACATCTCAGGGGGGATTTTGGCCCACTCCTCTTTGTAGATCCTCTCCAAGGTTTCGAGGCCGATGCTTGGCAACTCAAACCATCAGCTCCATCCACAGATTTTCTATGGGATTAAGGTCTGGAGACTGGCTAGATCACTCCAAGACCTTAATGTGCTTTTCTTGAGCCACTCCTTTGTTGCCTTGTCTGTGTGTTTTGCGTCATTGTCCTGCTGGAATACCAATCCACGACCCATTTTCAATGCCCTGGCTGAGGGAAGGTGGTTCTTACCCAGAATTTGAAGGTACATGGCCCTGTCCATTGTCCCTTTCATGCGGTGCAGTGGTCCTGTCCCCTTAGCAGAAAAACACCCCAAAGCATAACGTTTCCACCTCCATGTTTGACGGTGGGGATGGTGTTCTTGGGGTTATAGGCAGCATTCCTGCTCCTCCAGACACAGTGAGTTGAGTTGAGCTTCATTTTGGTCTCATCTGACCACAACTTTTTCACCCAGTTGTCCTCTGAATCATTCAGATGTTCATTGGCAAACTTCCGACAGGCATGTACATGCGCTGCAGGATTTCAGTCCTTCACAGCGTAGTGTGTTACCAATTGTTTTCTATGGTCCTCTTGTGTAGTTCTGGGCTGATTCCTCACCGTTCTCAAATTCTCATGATCATTGAAACGAGGTGAGATCTTGCATGGAGCATCAGACCGAGCAAGACTGGCAGTTATTTTGTGTGTCTTTCATTTGCGAATAATCGCACCAACTCTTGTCACCTTCTATCCAAGCTGCTTGGCGATGGTCTTGTAGCCCATTCCAGCATTGTGTAGGTCTACAATCTTGTCCCTGACAAGGTCAAGCTCTTTGGTCTTGGCCATGGTGGAGCGTTTGGAATCTGATTGATTGATCACCTGGGAGCTAGATATCTTGCTGATTGGTAGGGGATCAAATACTTATTTCCCTCACTGACCTCCAAATCAATTTATAACTTTTTTCACATCCATTTTTCTTTGTTTTGTTTATTATTCTGTCTCTCACTGTTAAAAAAAAAAAAACTTACCATTAAAATTATAGACTGGTTATTTCTTTGGCAGTGGACAAACGTTCAAAATCAGCAGGGGATCAAATACTTTTTTCCCCACTGTACATACATACACACAGTTAAAGACAAAGATCTGTTTGCTGTTATGTTAGGAGTTAACCATTCAGGGTTATTGCAGATAGTACCCTCCCAAACCACTTTGCCCCTTCCCTGTTCCCCCAGGTCTTGAACCTGGCCTGATTCTGGCACTACAGAATGAGGGCTATCTTTATATTGAAGGCTATAGTTTAGAGCGGAAATCTGCATACCCTCCACAATCTGGAGAATTTCAATGTTATGCTATCTTAATCTATCTTCACTATAAAGAAGGAAAGAAGAAAAAAGAGCACAAAATACTATGTTTTAAGTAATCTGTATGCAGATCTAGTGATCAGAATTGGGGAGTATAACATTTTTGGGTACAGATTACGCATGATATACACTAGGAAGGTTTTAATATCATAAGCAGGTGCTTATAGATATTTTCACGTTTACTGTATATACTTGAGTATAAGCCGAGGTTTTCAGCCCTTTTTTTAAGGCTAAAAGGGGCCCCCTCGGCTTATACTCTAGTCACTCTCCCCCGTGTCTCTCTAACCCCCTGTGTCTCTCTAACCCCCCTGTGTCTCTCTAACCCCCCTGTGTCTCTCTAATCCCCCCCTTGTCTCTCTAATTCCCCCCTTGTCTCTTTCCCTCCCTCCTCCTCATTCTAAACCCCCCCTCCTCATTCTAAACCCCCCTCCTCACTTTACCCCTCTAAATACTTACCCCTCTCCCTTTCCCCACACTTACCTGCATCTGAAGCTTCTGCTCTGGCCTCTGCTCCTTCCGGCCAATGCTAATGACGTGGCGCGCATGTGACGTCACGTCATTAGCATATACCGGGTGCCGGCACCCGGTATATGCTAATGACATCACATGCTCGCCACGTCATTAGCATATACCGGCACCCGGTATATGCTAATGACGTGACGTCACATGCGCGCCACGTCATTAGCATTGGCCGGAAGGAGCGGAGGCCAGAGCAGAAGCTTCAGATGCAGGTAAGTGTGGGGAAAGGGAGAGGGGGAGGTATTTAGAGGGGTAAAGTGAGGAGGGGGAGTATAGAATGAGGAGGGGGTGGAGGATGAGGAGGGGGTGGAGGATGAGGAGGGGGTGGAGGATGAGGAGGGGGGTTGAGGTTGAGGAGGGGGGTTGAGGTTGAGGAGGGGGGGTTGAGGAGGGAGGATGAGGAGGGAGGTTGAGGAGGGGGGTTGAGGTTGAGGAGGGGGTTGAGGATGGGGGTTGAGGATGAGGATGCCGGGTTGAGGTTGAGGAGGGAGGTTGAGGAGGAGGTTGAGGATGAGGAGGGGGGTTGAGAATGGGGGGTTGAGGAGGGAGGTTGAGGAGGGGGTTGAGGATGAGGAGGGGGTTGAGGATGAGGAGGGGGTTGAGGAGGGAGGTTGAGGAGGTGGTTGAGGATGAGGAGGGGGTTGAGGAGGGAGGTTGAGCATGAGGAGGGAGGTTGAGGATGAGGAGGGAGGTTGAGGATGAGGAGGGAGGATGAGGAGAGGGTTGAGGGGGGAGGTTGAGAATGAGAAGGGGGGTTGAGGAGGGTGATAAGGGAGGTGGGGAGAGACACAGGGAAGGGAGAGGGGTGAAGAGACACAGGGAAGGGAGAGGGGAGAAGAGACACAGGGGAGAAAGAGGGGGGACTCAAGAAAAGGGCACACAAGAGGGGGACACAGAGGGCACAAGAGGGACACAGGGGGCATCACATTTCCCACCCTCGGCCTATACTCTAGTCACTCATTCCCCCCCCCCCCCCAAAAAAAAAAATAGGTAAAATAGGTGCCTCGGCTTATACTCGGGTCGGCTTATACTCGAGTATATACGGTATATCTGCATGGCCTAAAAAGCATAACAGCTTTATCCCGTATTACGTAGATAAGCATGCTTAGTGATGGAAGGTCCATGTATTCTTCTTCTTATTATTGTTATTATTATCCTTATTTGCATTTGTAACATGCCAACATATTCCATAGCGCTGTACAGGGGTTAAGGACAAAAACAAAATTAACATCTTATAAAGAATGGAGGGCCCTGTTTTTGCGCTTAAAATCCAATGTACCTAGTGCTTGTTTTCAACGCACTGACACAAGATTGAACACTCGCAAACTTACAATCTAAGGATGTAGGTGTGATCTAATAGGGTGACAAATGCAAGATGGCGGTGTGAAAGCAATTGGTTCAGTCAAGTGGAGGTGTCTGTGTGTTGTACTGTAGATTGTGGGTGTAGGTGTTATTAGGCTGTGGAGTGTGCAGTTGGACATGTTAAGGGTGAAGGTAATAAGATTTTTTAAACAGGTTCATTTTTAGTGAATTTTTTAAGGGTTTTCAAGCAGGAAGATAGCCTAGTGGAGTGAGGCAAGGAGTTCCAGATAGTAGGGTCAGTAAGTATGGGCCTTGGCATCTTAAAGAGGGCCTCACAGTGCATATGCTCATTTTTATTTCATGTACTAGAAAATCAATGTGGGAAAAGAGGCATATATAATAAGAAATGTGGTTATGCTACTCCCAGTACAGTATGTGCAAAGCACTTGGGCCCGCACCAGAGTAGGGGCCCTCTGATACATGAAGTAAGTGGACTCTTATTATAGAAGGGGCAGATAATTACTTTATAGAAAGTTGATTTAATAACCCTAGGGCTAATCAGACCACCTTATGGCTTTTTATTGAACACTAAAGGCACCTATTATGTATCGAGAAATTGCATATATTACTAGCTCTGCCACTGAGAAAAGATGATTATTTGCTATTAGTGGAGGGATAATATGGACCTTGTACTGTAAAAAGGGACATACTCACCCACTTAGGGCAACATGGAAAGCGTCTGAGGGCCGCATGTGTCCCCCGGGCCTCCTGTTGCCCACAACTGCCATAACCAGCCATGGTCGCAATTGATTTTTATATGGTGTTATTTTTAGATAACTAGTTCTCTTATATAAGCAGTGAAAACAAGCTGGAAATGAAAAAGGTGTTGATTGTCGAATAGAGGCGAAAAGCCGTGTTTGTCCCACTGTCTGTGATTGCAGTTCAATAACCTCATTTGCTGCCAAACACAACAGGTTGAAATTACTGATCCTGTAAATTTCTTCCATCCAGGCCTTTGATGTATCAGTTTGCTTCTCATTTTCGTGGCTGTTTCTGTGTTTTCGGAGCATCTGGATTATAACAGAGTGAGGCCACCAACAGAAACTGACAATGAAAAAGTTACCATGTTAATTGCAGAGTTACCATCATGCAGCTCTGTATTATTCTACCCACAGGCCAGATGGTGCCGATCAGTCGGAAGGGTTGCAGTCCACAGTTATGCACATTTTTTGGCATGCTTATATAAAACAAGTCTGGTCCAATTAAAGTTCAAAGTGCGCGGATGACTTTGTTGCTAAAGTATTCCCCATCCTCCTTACATCTTAATGCTTTGTGGACTTCATTTACAGCATCCCATGTACATTTAAAGCATAATGTTGTTATCACATCTGTGGAAAAACATCTGGGCTGTAATATAGTGTATACTGTAGAGGTATAGTTCTAATGCTGGCCCAGTAGGGGTTATATGTGAGGGCAAATGAAAAGGACGGTCAAGATGAAACAACTTGAAGGGTCAACTAAGAGATTCTGAAACCAATACATTCATATGCATTCATTAATTTTTTCATATTCTTAAAACAGTGAAAATATATCTAACTCCTTATTAGTATTGTGACGAGTTCCCAGTCTCCTCTGGGTTTGTGTCCGTGTTTCAGGCTCTTTGATACAAGAGGCTGTATATACTTTACCAAGTGTTACTGAAAATGTATCCATTGATACAAAAATAAAAAACGAAATAATAGGCCTAGCTTCCACTGAAGCACAACGTTAATCAATAAACAGTTTCCTCAGTAACCAACTCAAGGGGTTAATCAAGGGATTAATACACGTCATGAAACCCACATGGACTAGAACAGATGATGTAATGCATTTTACAGAGTGCTAGATTGCTTGATCGCGAGCCAGATCAGTAAATATTACTTATTGGCTCTCATTAATTCTTAGCCACTGATTGCAGGTTATGTGTAACTTCCATGTTTTACTGATGTCATGATGATGGTCTCATTTACTATTGGCTGTGTCTAAGAAGTAAATTACGGGCTTGCTTAAATATTGCCAGATCATATGATTACGCCCCCAGAAATTAGACTTAAAAAAGCAGGGGTTGCAAGTTCAGCCTTGCAGTCGTAATTTGTGAGCTGGAGTCAATAGAATATATTAATACATTTACTTAAGAAAAAAACCTGCAGCCACATTTTTTTTTTTTTAAAACACCCGCAGTATGAGTTTTGAGGCATTTGTGGGCTTCTAATAGAATAGGGCCCAGTGTCTATAACAGCAGCTTGAAATAGCCATTGTAGTCTTGGTTAATTAAAAACATGATTTAAAAATTAAAAAATAGTTTTTTTTAAATGAAATTTAGCAAATTAGCTGTAAAGCCACATGGAAATAGATATGTCTGATTCAATAAAGCCTGACTAGTAAAGACATGATCATTTTAAATGTATATTATTATGCTATGGATACTTCTGTATGATGAGCTATTCTGTTACAGATACACACACACATATATATATATATATATATATATATATATATAATAAAAAATATTGTGAATATATGCATCTCCAAATGTAATCAAAGAATACAATAACATAAAAAGAAAAAATCCAATAGTGCAAAACTGTTATCAAAATATATGTTCCCATATATATAAAAGCATAGCACAGTTAACATTTAATCCCTGTCTCAGCTGTCTTCCTTTGGGAATACTTGCGCGGTGAAACATATAATGTTGCGGAAATTATACAAATATCCTTCCAATTTTAAGGTAAATATATAAAATTAGCACTTCTTTCAGTGAGTATGACATTCGGCTGGGATGTAAGCTGTGAGCCAGTATTTTCCATTTTTGGGATATGTATTATGAAGTGGTTAAATCTGCATGATTTAGCAATTTCAGTTAAGAGACAGAAACAGCTTTTAGTCATAACAAAATATGTATTTTAGCTTTAACCCAAGGTCATAATATGCCCTTTGTGCAGAACATTAGGAATGAAGTAATTCTTGCGCATCTAGAAGTGGTGTACCAAAACATATTTGATAAGTCTTGATCACATCTGTTATATTCTTATTGGATATCATATGTAAATAAAATGTTATTGGTTGTCGGTGGGAGTGTCTCATTCTCCTGGAGGGGATGATGGGTTATACCATGATTTTTATGTGGGCGAGTATAAAAACCTATGTTGTTTACAATTCAGTTCAGTGAGTTTGGGTGTTTTTGCTACTGATCCATATTTTTTGTCTAATAATGAGAACATTGCCAAAGGACTCTGTTTTTTGTTATTATGACTGGTTTAGGAGTAGGTGAGTGTGTTTTTTTTCCTGATCAATAACTACAAAAGAACCCTGGAGTGTCTATAAATATATAATGATTATAGTTAAAATGAGCATGTATAATACATTTTATATGAGCCAAGAAGCTCTTTCTTTCCCATCAATAAAAAGATAATTCTGAGTAAATGTACATATCTCATACAGATCAAGAGACTTTTTTCACTCAGAAAAGTATTTTCACTTTAGCTAAGGATTATGGGTAGTGACATGCAAATGAGGATGAAAATGCATAACCTTTTTGACTCTAGCTCACATAACATGAGTATCCACGTAGGACTATGAGCCCTGCTCTCAGGCCTAAAAACATAGCCATAGATTAGACTAAGATACCTATTTTTCCTACAGACGTCTCAGTAAACAGTATTTCCACTGTAGCTAAGGATTCTGGGTAGTAACATGCAAATGATGCTCAAAACGCTTTATATTTTGTCCTCTAGCCCACTTAACATGGTTATCCATTTAGGACTATGGGCCTTGCTCTCAGGCCTAAGAACATAATCTTGGATTAGAGTACAGTGCCAGAAACCCATCTACTAAATACAGTTACGCCCTTATATGGGCCTCATTAGTGTGAAGTTGGTTCTGGTAACTGCAAAATGAGACTAGAAAGAGAGTCTCAGAGTAAGTGGAGGGTTTTTTCCACCTTTCTACTCACCATAAAATATTTAGTGTATATTTGTTGATGTGAGAGATAGTGCCAGAGAGGATCGTCACATGCAGGTTGATGGAAAGTCCTGACCCCATGTGAATAAACCTGTCTATCGGAAACTGGTTGTTCAAACCACACCCTCTACACTTTTGATGCTTCAATGCTAGTGAATAATCAGCGCTTAGGAGACTAAGTTTTGTTACAAAATGATTTTCTTAATACCTGTATAGCCCAGCAAATAGATACCAGTCTAGCAGCCACATTAAATTCCAAGCCCGCAGCGGCCTTGGTACGCCTGGCTTGAAATTTGGCGGAGTTACAGAGCGATAAAATTAGACAAGCCCGCAACAGACGTGGCCGACATCCAATCCGTAAACCCTCCTTGCATTTGCGGCTGTGAACATGATCAATTAGTCAAACCCGTGGTTATGGGTTTAGACGGAGCCAATAGTAAAAGAGATCGTCATCATTACGTCACTGAAAAATTATGGTTAGATTTCAGTCAATTATGGGTTTAAAGTACGAGTTTCGATCGGACCCGCAATGTTGAAAAATCAATAAATATGCTATTCTTGTCCCTGCAAGTTCTATTAAATGTATTAACACATTGAATGCCAGGATTGATATAAGGCAATTAAACATAGAATAAAATATTTTTTATTGCCGATTTGCGAGCTTGACAATGTTGTGCTATTAATTTTAATACCTCACATCACTTTCCCTTTCATTTAAAATACAGTATTGTGTTGATATTTGCAATTACAGTGCTACGGATAGGACTTTAACCCCCTTGCAGGTCCTCTCTAGTACCCATATGGTTTTTGGCTCCATGTGCCGTTTACTGGTTTGAACGCCAGTGCGTCCTTGGAGACTCTTAGCAATTTAATAGCAATTTGCGATCGTAACATTTACGTGATCGACTGATGAAAGGCTTAGCTGTGACAGAGTTCAGATTTTGAACTCCCGTCGGGTTATTCCGCCTGTAGCCCGCAGATTTTTTGTGGGTAGCTGAAAGAGGCCAATTTAATAGCAGTAAGTCTAGCGGGCCTCTTTATGGGCTACAATTTCCTCCGTTGGAGCAATTTAATGGGGCTGTAGGTAGTGGTGGTAGTGGGGTTGTTCTTTCATCTTCCTTTACATGGTTTGTCTGGCACACAATACATATGTTACATTTACAGAGACACCATGACATTGCTCTACTGATTTCTTTTAATATTTAAAATGTATGCATTTTTTGAATTACAAATCTATTTCTATAAACTGCATTTTTAGATTAAATGGTCACTGTAGTTCTCATATAGTGGGGTGTCATTTGTTTATTTAATAATGAATTAGCGATGAGATATTTTGGAAAAAAATTCAGTCTAGCTCTTAATATATACATTTGAAATTAGCATAGTACCTGCAATCTATTAGGTGACCAGGAAACGCAAGAGATCTGCCCTGGAAGATATATCAAAGAGTTTGCTGATCAGTGTAGGTTTGGCTGCTATAGCCACTGCAGGGAAGGAGACAGATAAGTACTTCTATCATGACAGACACCTGGCAGATGTTCTCCCACTCGAGACACTTCATAGTCTAAATCACTAAACTTCAGATTTAAAGGACCATCTTATTTTCTGTATACTTCTTTGAATATTTAAACTTGATTTAAGTAATTTTAAATTTTCACTTTTATATGCAATTATTCTTTACTGCAGACTACTTTTTTACCAGGCTGTTTGTGGCAGCTTATTTCACAACAAGGCATTGTCTTGAAAACTAATGAGCTTTGCATTAGACCTAATGAGAGTGTTGGCAGTTGTAGATACCGCATTCCCACTGTGCAGATAGAACTTTCGCCCAACAAGAAAGTAGATGACTGGAAACTAAAATGGCATGTTCCACGGAAGTATAATTGCATATAAAAATAATACATTTGAGGCTGTGTTTTTTTTAACATTACTAAAATATTTTTCATATTTTCAAGTGTAATTCTTCAAAAGTAGGCCTTTAAATATTTTTTTTTTAGAAAAACTACACTGGTTCTGTAAAGAATAAAGATAAAAATAAACAATGTGTTTCATCCACCTTTATCTTACCAGTGAGTTAAGAGGAAGTGTAAACAAGGACTCATAGAGATCCTGTTAATGAATGTGATGATAGTTTTGATGGAGGAGAATCTTGAAGTGCAGTGTTGTGTTGTTTTGTGTTGCATGGAAACAGTTTAAAAGTAACTTTCTACTTTCTGCTATTGGGCTCATGAGCTCAGAGGAATGGGAGTAGAACATGATCCTAACATTATGGATACCTAATACTTCTTCTCTACTGGAGACATTTCGGGTAAACATGATGCATTAAAACATGTAATATTGAGTGCTTGGGACAGAGTCACTAACTATCTGCCATCTTGCCCAGAACCTGAAGGGGCCTCCTTCCAGGAAATCCCTAGCACCAATACACAGTCACCCGCAGAGGAGAAGACCTGACAGGGGGGATCTATTCATTGGCCATTCCAGCTGGTCCCTCCTTTAGACAATTGATGTATATTAAAACCAATAGGAACAAAACAATGTAAATGTAAATTTTCAACACTATAGATCAATTATTTCGAATACAAAAATAATGTGTTATTTAATGAAAAAAAAATGTTGTTTAAAAAAAAATCAGCATTCTGAGAAGTGCTCATTGATACATTGTAATCATAAATATATTAGGAGAGATAGAAGCACATTGACAAGATTATCTTGGTGTCTTTTCTACACATAAACCTGCCTAACCCAACTTAATAACAAATCAGCATGTAAGGAAGCAAGGCCAATTTGAGCAAGGGTATCATTATTTCCTTGCTTGAGCGAGCTTTATCTGTGAGATCATTTTAATCTCCTACTGAGTGAGGAAATTTATACTCAGCACCTGCTTGAAAATCCACACTAAGTGCTGTATTTATATAATCTGTTTAGCACGTACAATAGGGTTTCATTTTAGCAAAAAAAACAGTATTTAAAAAAAACAGTAAATGTAGTCCTTAAAATTAAATTTTGAAACATATTTTATTACGTTTTTTTATACATATAGAACATAAACGGAAACAAATAAAAATCCCTAAACGTAAAAGTAAACAGCACAAAATAGCTTGACCTAGGCATTCGTGACATAGTCCGGTATAAATGGCGCTACACAATAATGACACCACAACTCCCGCTTGGGAACAAGTAGGCCACAGCTTTATTATACACATATTAACACAATAACTGGAGGTAGCTGCATCCCCCCTGAATTAAGGAGCTCAACGCCCTTCCAGATGCCCAGTGGAACCCCTTGCCCATGAGACCTCTGGACCAACCATACCGGCTACCTTACGGTAAATTGAGCTCCAACCTAACTTGATGCCCCCTGCCAATAGCACTGACAACCAAATGCAATTGAAGGGAGGGTGGGACGGAATCTTTTCTTCTTGCTCCTCGTAGGCAGATCTAGCCACACTATCCTAACCCTTAACTCCGCCCACAAGTACCAACCTGGCCATTCCCTACCCTACACTAAACCAGGTCAACTGCCCCTCCCCCTATTCAGTATCCAGGTGCATTCTGAACGTGTTTTGCATTGCGTGACAAAATCTCTTGATCTGTATACTGTAAAATTGGTGTTCCTGCTCCAATTAGCACTAAGACTTTTTGTCCTTTTTGAATACAGTGGACCCTCTGTACTCGACCATCTCAAAACTCATCGATTTTAGTATTCAACAAGTCTTGACGAGCAAAAAATCCTTTGGCACTGAATGCTTCCTTGGTAAAACCAATTTACGTTACTCCTTGTGGATGTTTGGTACTCGTCATTTCTGCCACTTGTCATACCTTCTGGAACCAATTAGAGATGAGTATCAAGGATCCACTATATTTGCTATAACATTTTTTTCTAATTGGTTAATGCTTGGTATTTGCATTTGCAGCTTGTGGGCTGTTATAACAGTTCTATCCACAGTTAATATTTGTATAATTTGTTTTTGTCCACATCTCCCTATACTTTCCAAAGGCCCATTTTGTTGCATTATTACTGGGTCTAACTTTAATTCATAAGCTTGCATATTTCTTTGCATTTCTTGTAGTGTTCTCCAGAATGTTTGGATTTTAGTTTAGTTTAGGGCATTTTAGTTTAGGGCATTCCCACCATATATAAATGGATGTGTCCAATTCTTTACATCCTCTAAAAAATATTGGTTGTATGCGTGGCTTGTATTTTATTATAATTGGGATTCAGCACCAAAAGTATATTTTATAGTATGTTTCTTTACTGAATATTTCTTGATGCTCTGATGTTCTGTTCCTATATTTTTGGCATGTTTCATTATCTATTTGTCTATATATCATGGGCAGAGCTACCAGTGGTGCAGGTGGTGCAATGCACCAGGGCCCTCCTCTCCAGATGGGAAAAAGAGCAAGGGCTGGATGACAGCAAAGCACAGAGGGATTGATTCTGTGAGGTGGATGCTAAGAGGATGGGTGCTGTGTGGAGATGAATGTTGAGTGAGACTGGGTGCTATGTAGAGATAGTATATGTATTTATGGTCGTGGGGGACTAGCTATGGGAAAGGGTCTTGGGGAGGGGTGCTGTTATGGGAAGTGGTCCTAGGGAGGGGCAATGGGTGAGTTGATAATGGGAAATCTCAACACAACATTATTTTACAACCCCTCATTGGAGGACGGGGCCCAAAAATGTTTTTTTTGCATCAGGGCCCTCTATTCTCTATCTAATACTAGCGAATTGCCCGTCAAAAAATGACGGCAATGAAATTGTAAGGTAGCTAAATTACTAAATGAATATAGTGTACCTATTTTGAAGCATTGTGATGAAGAGCTGGCAATCTGTGTTGATGTTGCTGCAGCATTAGTGGTGTGGAGCTGCTGTGTAAGCATGCTGAATGTGTGCACTGTGTGGTATGAATATCCGTAGGTGGTTTGTGGCGTTTTGCGAGTTTCTTGTGGTGTTTTGCGAGTTTGTTGTGGTGTTTTGCGAGTTTAGAGTGCTGTAGCCTCGTTTTCGTTTTGTTCGGCAGCCATTTTTTCTGTCGCTTAGATTTTTTTTTAGTCTCAAAAGTCTTTTATTTCGAGTAAAATCGAGGTGTAAGTTGCATTTTTGAGGTCCTGGGTGCTCCCTCTTGGTGTAGGTAAGGTTTTTATGTATGTGCTGTGTGTATGTATTGTGTTTTAAATGTTTGTATGTCGGCGTGTTGCGTCCGATGTTTGCGAGGTCGTAATGTGTGGTAACGTGTTTCGTACGTTGTTTGCGTTCCTCGTAAAATTTAGCGAGTGTCGTAATTTGTGTGTCGTGTTTTTTGAGTAGCGACGTGAAGTTTGCGAGGGTTTGAGGCCCTTGCCCAGTGACCTCGCCAGCAACTAAGTCCCTCGCTTCGCGAGGGGCCTCAGTTGCTGACATGGAGCGCCTTCGGCGCTCCATGCCAGCAACTGAGGCCCGTGCCCAGTGACCTCGCCAGCAACTGAGGCCCTCGCTTCACGAGGGGCCTCAGTTGCTGACATGGAGCGCCTTCGGCGCTCCATGCCAGCAACTGAGGCCCGTGCCCAGTGACCTCGCCAGCAACTGAGGCCCTCGCTTCGCGAGGGGCCTCAGTTGCTGGCATGGAGCGCCTTCGGCGCTCCATGCCAGCAACTAAGGCCCGTGCCCAGTGACCTCGCCAGCAACTGAGGCCCTCGCTTCGCGAGGGGCCTCAGTTGCTGGCATGGAGCGCCTTTGGCGCTCCATGCCAGCAACTGAGGCCCTTGCCCAGTGACCTCGCTACGCGAGGGCCGCGGCTCGCTGCGCGAGCCCGCAAGCGTGAGCAACGACCCGTACGCTCACAACTATATATGTGATAGTTCCATTTGTGTGTATGTGTTAATGCACTATTTGCATTTAGATTGTTAATCAAGTTATATGGCCAGGACCACCTACAATGTGAACAATGGCTTTCAAAACAGTCATGTTGTAAGAAGCTTTATTTTACATTTTATTTATGTGTTTTGACTTAATGAAAATCATTAATTCACCATTTCCTATGATATAAAATATGCATAAAATACTATTTTCTTGCCATCTTAAAATTAGGGCTGTGATGCCCAGGGAGACCCTAAAACTACATAGGGGATTGTTGGACTGTCAGACTCCTGAACCATCCTCAGTGGGCCACTATTTCTCCTCCTTGCTCTGGCAGATGTCCTCTGTCGGGACTATAGAAGCCATGTTTGTCATTGGGTGTTGTGTGTGTGACGTTGATCTTGTTGTTTTACTGTGTGCTATATTTTAGTGTCAGCCATCTTGTGTTTGATGAGCCATATTCCATGTTTTACCCATGTTGTACCCGTATTTGTAAGATGTTTTTGAGCCTAACTGAAGCAGTAGGATCATAACATGGGCTATTTCCCATCCCTGGGCAAACATCTTTATTTTGAGCTACAGATATTAAGGCAGTTTATATGTATTTTTTACATTTATACCAATAGTATAAGTTATAATTTAATTTTTTTTTTATTGCTAACCAGTTATTAAATAAACAAATCAAATACTATTGCATAAGTATTACAGTGGTCCTTAAAGTATGTAACAATACAATAAGGCTTACCCTGCCTTTTAAGAAGCTGAAACAAGTCAATAGCAATTACTGTAAAGAATAATACGATGATATGTTTTTTATTTTATACTTCCAAAAAAATTTGGACGCCATTTTCATAGTCTGGTTCTTCAAAAAAAAACATTTTTATATATTTTGTACTTGTTCCAATTATGAGTTAAATATCCTGGTTACGCTTTATGATTTATAAGTTGCTCATGTGTGGAATTCAAACACCTGTTCTTAGCCATCATTCTTGTTATCTTAGAATCCATCTTTATTTAGTACTGATCAATTTAGAGCAGACCCTTACATATTGAGAATGATCTGAGGGTTGACAAGCTGACCCACCTAATTCACCTGAATAAACTCTCCTTAATCTACAAATATGAGACAGGATTATGAAATATTTTATCTAAAAATAAAAATAAAAAATTCCTAGTAAGTGCTTCCAAAACATTTTTACTGGGGTGCACTGTTGGAGAAATATTTTATGCAGGAGTGAGAGGAGGATGTGAGAGGAGACACCAAGGAAATGTGGAGAAGGAGAGGAGAAGTTTGAGAGAGTATTGGAAATTATTATGGAGATATAGGGAGAGTAGCAACAGTACAACTGGATCTCAAAGCACAATCCTAATTTGTGACCCGATTATATTTCCATCACTTCTAGATTGTGTACTCACACCGTTCCATATTCATTGGTTGACCTCTAAATGAAATTGTAACTACCTCCAAATGTGTGAAATGTTGATGCTTAATAAATACTAGATACTAATAACTGCATTTCTTTTTTGAGACTTCCACATGCCATTTAGGGGTGTCACGGAGAGAGACCAGCTGGGCCGGCCAAGAAATGATTACCACCAGTTAGGTCCCTCCTCTGTAGGTTTTTATGTATTGTATCAGTGCTAAAGGTTCCCCTGGAAGACGTCTCACTTCAGAATATGTAGAGAGCAGGAATGCAGTTCTGGAATGTAGATGCAGGATTCCACCCCATGACCATGAATGGAGTGCTGCTGATTTGGACTCTTCACATGCATATTTAAAGGATCCTTGTAGCACTGCTTTCATAATATCCTCTATTGAAAAACAAAACTTGATATGGATTGAAAATGTTTAAAGAAAGGGAAAAAAACACAGCCTTTAAATTTTCATATGCAGTTATTCAATGTGATTTTCCATTCCCTCTTCTGAACTGCATGCTTCAGCTGTGTATCTTTGTAAACTAAGATTTCCATTAGACCTCTTGAAAGCACTGCCATTCATCTGTATTAAAGATCTCCTTTAATCTGGTAACTCCCGAGAAGTGTAGCAGCATATAATCAGCAATAAAAGGCTTATTTTTCTTCCAAGACAATGCTTCAATACTTTGAGTGACAGGATTATTGAAGGCAATAGCATCCAGTAACATCAAAGTAAGGGTCAACATGCCTGAGGCTAGTTATGTGTAGTTATGAAGTTATAGATTATTTCAGTTTCAGTGTCTCTTTCTCCAGCATATCTTCCTCCCCTATCAATCTTTCTACTGGTGTGCCTTAGGGGTCTGTCTTGGGGCTGCTTCCCTTTTGGTGAACTCATAACATCCTTAGGTTTTAAACACCATTTCTATACCGTGACACAACTCTACTTTTCTGCCTCTGACACTGCACGCCACTCTATCTTCCACCCTTGACACACTTACCCCCATAACACCAGGCAAATGCCCTTACTCTCGTCCACAACCATAGCATATTACACAAACACGCCACATCCAGAGGTGCTCCGGCAATGCTGAACGACTATGGAGAAAATCCCATACTTCTTTCAACTTCCTCTATTAAAATGTTTATTTGGCGCCCTTACTTCTCGCCCTCTACATCATTATTATGAAAACTGTCCTCCATCCCCAAACATATTATTCACCACATTCAACACTCTCCTCTGCCCACCCCCACCTTCTACCCATTCTTGTCTCACAGCTTAAGACTTTGCCAAGATGCACTCTGTCTAAATCAGGGAAAAAGCAGATTACAAATGTGTACCTCATGTTGTTGTTCAGTCATTCAGTCGTGTCTGACTGTCCGTAACCCTATGGACCACAGCACCCAAGCACATCTTGTGTTTGGTTGTGCTTAACCATAAGGTTTTCTTGGCAATGATACCAGAGTGGGTTTCCAGTTCCTTCTCCAATGGACCATGGTTTGTCTGACCTCTCTGCTATCACCTACCCTACATAGTATAGCTCACAGCTTCATTGAAGTACACAAGGCACTTCACCACAACAATGCTGCGATCCAGAAGGTCTTGCCTTGTGTACTATCTCCCTATTAGAAATGTTCCAGCCAGTTCACAGATAAAAGGTTGAGCCACCAGTCTATGCTATATATAAACATGACACTTCAGTGGTCCTTTAATGTTAATTTTCTCTATTTGTATATGTTAAAAAATTGTGTGAAAATAAAACATGATTCCTCAAATAACAGACAATTTAGGACTACTGTGGCCCTTTCCTCATAAATATTTCATTCATAAAGTTGCATGCCTCCCCATCCATGACCAGTAAGAGAGGTCACTGTCCTGATATTGCTTTTATATGTATAATATAGCATGTGCTTTATTTACTCCACATAAACATTTCCATACCCAAGTGAATGGTTTATAAACAGTTCTCTCAGCCATACATCTATTAATGTACAAGGACTGAAGTTTCCTGTCTCCTAAGTGCAATGAAGAGTCCACTCCGATCCACGCAAACAAAATGTACTGAATAAACAATACAAATGTAAACCAGGAAGGAACTGAGATACATACAAAACTATATTTATATATATTACAGGAAAATAAAGCAAGTTCAGTATTTTGCATGCCAGAAGTATAACATTGAGCAATTTAACCTTTAGAAAGGGTACGATTAATATGAATTCCATATAACTGGTAACCTGATGATGGACCATCATAGATACGTGCGTCTGATGGTAAACAGAAACTGAGATCGAACCTTACGCCATTCATTTAGTAGGCCTTAAGGTCTTGAGGACCAGCTCCTCTTAAGTGTGTTAAAGAGTGTAACAATGGTGGTTGTTTCACAGAAGATAGCCCAATACGCCTGAGGTAGAGATTATAGACCAACACATGAGTCGGATAAGCAGATGGGAAACCAGTAACAATGACAGGAAGATATATAATGGTCATGGGCAAAGGGCCTAGCCAGAGGTAAACAGTAGAAGGGTCACTAATCATAAACAGAAATCAAAAGACAAGCCAAGAACTACAGAATTGGATATCAAATCAGACCATTGGATCATCATAATCTTCTTTGAGCAAGAAACACCTAGATCTGTGTATTTCTATAGGCTGCTAAGGTTTGTGCCCATGTATATGTTTTTCTGGGATTATGCACTCAGCATAGGTATGTTGTTGTGTAGTTAATCAGTCATTTCAAGTTCCTAGAACATTCATTGGTCTCTTTTTATTAGAATATCCTCAGAATAACATTTTTTTAGTCTAATTTCTATTGTAATCTAGAGTTTCAATCTGTGCATTATAATTGTGAGTCCAGTTGAGTTGTTCGAAAGCTTGGAAAATTAACAAAAAATCTTTAATTGGATACTGAAAATCCAAAAACTAAAAGCTTAAAATTTTATAAAAATATATAGAGATACTATAAGTGTTTAAGTATAAATGAGGTATTAAAACATTTATATTCCCTCATTATAAAGTGTCCTTCTATAAGCAATCCTCATTAATCAGAATATACTGATTGTCCTGTTTAATACAGGATATGCTGATAATCACAGGATTGAAACAAGAGGCATAAAAACATGTATATATATATATATATATATATATATATATATATATATATATATATATACATACATAATAATAAAAACAAAAAAGTCTGTAACCAGGGATACTTTAAGTGGTACTGAAAGTCAATGTAATCAATTATAATTCGCTCTATATGAGAATATATATATTAGAGAAATCACACTACTAAATCAGAGCTAAGAAACACATAGCAGTATAATAATATACTTGCTGTTCAATAAACAAGCTCTCCATTAACACAGTGTGAAGTAACCCCAAAGGGTATTAAACTTAGCTTTCAGTAGTCTCTGGTTCAGATTGGAGTGAAAAATAGATTGCCAACGGGCCGTTTCGTCCCTCCTCGGGGACTTCTTCTCAGGCTTATAACTTTAGCTTGCTTTTTTGGCTTATTTATGGCCTAAAAAAACACTTCCGGGTATTGATTACGCTGAAAGTGTAGTGTGTATAGTGTGAGGAATTTGCTGAACTTTGATTTATGATAGAGCTCTAGTCCATAATAGATTTAAATAAATTATGTGGCAGTACGTTTTGAATGGTGTCCATTCTCAAAGAAAGGCCTTCTTATGGTTGATATCTCTTGTTCTGTCGGGTCTTCACCTGTGTTCACTTTGGGAAACTGTCTAAGGTACAGTATTTTGGTGGTTGGCAGACTCAAGGTGGAGATTCGGTACAGAAAAAGAGATTATAGAATGACCTTTGAAATGGGATCCAGTTCCATGTTACCTGCAGAATAGTCAAAGTCCAAGGCTGGCAGCAGACAGAGTAAACAATATGACAATCAAGAGGTCAGGACAGGATGACCAAGGGAGGAGGAATCAAAAAGTTTTAAAACTATGCAAGGAGTGACCGATTCAAACAAGAGCAATAGCACAACATGAGGAGCAATTGCAGTACTGTTCTACAGTAAATGTGCAAACAAACAAAGTTTGTCAGTGTGTCTGTTCTGAAGTAATGATGTGTAAAGGGAGACAAGTTGTGGTAAAGCAATTTATTAGATTATCTATGGCAAGATATATAGCTGGGGATCAGAATGGGATCAGAATGGTCAACAGCTATCACAGTAATCCCAGGCAGCCTAAGGGACAAAGAGGTGAGGGAGAGCAATATGGAACTGCAGGGGCAGTAGAAGAAGAGATCCTATTAGACACTAGTGCTGTGTTAAATATATATCATCTGAGTCTTTAAAAATTAAGATTTTCTCTAAAAAATGCTTTTATGTTCATGGTTCCTAATGTTGATAGGTTGTTACATGCTCCACAAATATGTGATTTCATACCTAAACTACAGCTGTCTTATAAAGAGGTTAAGCATCTTACATGTCAAAAGAACTGTGAGCACAGGAAGACTTCTTCAGGTGTTACTCCTTAAACACAAATGTAAAATCCACTTCAAAGGGAATCAGAGACCGCGGACAAAACAATCTTTCATCTACGTATATATATACTCAATTTGGTATCTTGGCAAGTGGTGAAATCAATGCTTTGATAACCATCCACATGTTGAAGAAATGGGAAATGTTTAATGTCCACAACTGGCGTTTTGAAGATTATCAAGAAACTTTGGCTATCGTCCTAATCCTGCCGTGTTTTGTAGTCTCATGAACATTTCTGTTTCCTGTTATGAGCTTCTCAGAGACGTTTTTGCATCAAGCGTCCTGGTATGGAAAAAGTTCACAATAGTTCACATGTATTTTATCAGTGCATAGTTTATTTTAACTTTCACTAAAAAGCTTCATGGTTACAAAACACATACGTTCAAGAACATTCCCTGACAATTTTAATTATCTCAAAGAGTCAAGTTTAGCCGCAGGTTTTAAAGCAACGTTCCCTCCGGAATACATTTAAGGATAACTTGATCTTACACTGCGGCCTTGTTCTAAGTCATTTCTTTTTGAATGTAAAATCCCTAAAGGCGAAGGAGTTATTGATATTACATTTGTTTGACTTTGTGGTTAGTAGGCCAAATCCTGAAGACTTCTGATGTCATTTCCTGAGTCAGGGTCTGGCTACAGGCATCACTGTCTGACCTTTTAACTTAGCATTATATGACCAATTTGTTATAAGGAATGGAGGGATCCATAAATAGCCAAAATATTGCTAAAGAAAATAATGCAGGTTCCTTCGCCTTGACCTTTTAAATGGAAGTTTATTAAAAAAAAACACTATCAGACAAGGTGTTGAGTGCTACGCTATTTATGTAGATACATTAGGTGTCACTGGCTTATTCATTTAATGGATCTGGCTGTTATGAAGATGTTTCATAAGGTTATTCCTTAAGCCCAAGAACCTGGGTTCTCCGAGACCTCATCCTTAGGCTGTAGTCTATTTCCGACTTTCTATTCTTGCTTCACTTTTCCAATACAATGTGGACTTTGTCACTAATTTGGGAAATTGTCCACAATTCTAACATTATGATTGCATGTTACATAGTTACATAGTTACATAGTATTTAAGGTTGAAAAAAGACCTTCAGTCCATCAAGTTCAACCTTCCAAGATCTCCTCCGATCTGCGGGATAACTATTAATTAATTAGTTGTATAAAATAAAAAAAAACATAAAAAAACATTTAAAAAAAAATCAAATCCCTCCTGATCCCAGACACCGGCGAACAGACTTCTCCCTGGATCAATACTGCCTCTCTAATTATCCATGATAACCCTGAATTCCCTTTTTAATTAGAAACAAATCCAGTCCCCTTTTAAAGTTAATTATCGAATCCGCTGTCACCACCTCCTCTGGTAGAGAATTCCACAGATTAACCACCCTTACTGTGAAGAACCCGTTTCTTTCTTTAAGGTGGAATCTTTTTACTTCTAACCTCAAGGGATGTCCTCTTGTCAGTTGAAAACTTCTTGGCACAAAAAGCTCCCTTGACAAATCTTTATACTGACCCTGGATGTATTTATATAAGGTAATCATATCTCCTCTTAGACGCCTTTTTTCTAGAGTAGTTTTGTTGCCCTTCTCTGTACCTTTTCCAGCTCTAAAATGTCCTTTTTATGAAGTGGTGCCCAAAATTGTACTCCATATTCCAAATGAGGGCGTACTAGAGATGTTGTAGGATGAGTCATTTAGAAAGCACAGTCCAGTATGAAAGGTAGTAGTCTAGATCTCTTCTCATTATCGCAGTATCTGCTCTGAGGTTGGGCCATATCCAGAAGAGGGATAATATTTTTTTACACAAATCAACTACATACAGAGAGTCAAATCTCAATAACACACAATTTATTTACACAAAAATTGCCTGATTCCCTATATCGGTCTTACATGGACTCTCTTGCAAAGTTCCTCTCCTACACACTCTCACACAGACATATGTGTTTATTACTCTCTCTCGAAAATACAACCCATCTCTTCCTTAGTGTCTGAGTGAATGTTCTTCTGAGTCTTCTTCAGTATGTGTCAGTGCTACATGAGATGGTGGGAAAGAGAGAACGGGTATTATTAGAGAGCTACTCTAACCTTTGATTAACCACCATTTCCATGTATTTACGGGCAGCATGAAAACGGCAAAAAAAAAATATTTCTAGCTGTCATATTCCAAAAGTCCAAATAGGAACATAATTCCAAAAATGAGTATTTACCATATGTGGAATGTATTCCAGGTGCGTATCGGTATTATAAGTGCAGGCACATGTCAGCAGCAGGATTTCAAAGGACCAGTGATCTAGGCTGAGATAGCAAGCATTTAATGTGGCCTCAAAAGAGGTCATCATCTCTTAGGACCGCAATGCCCCTACCACGTATGTGCACAGCATGAACTTCCCATAGACACCAGGGAGATGGTAAGAACATTGCCCATAGGTGAACCTGCCCAATCATTTTCCTGTTGAAAGAATTTTAATGAGCTACTGTGAACAAATCAACTGCATTAGACTTTTACTGTGCAAGGAGGTATTAAGCTCCTCAGGGAGTGCAGTGATTCATACGTATACAAGATTTAAGCATTTTGGAAAACCCATAAAAAAATACAATCGAAAATATATAATTTAAGATTCCTAATAACTGCTGTTCCTGGAAATATCCTGGGGTGTGACCAAATGAACTAGAATGCATTGATTTGATTATGATTATGTCACATAATATTGCAGCTCAACATACATTTTCGGCTATCCAACCATCGTCTCATGGAAAAGCACATGATTAAATACCAGGAACTGCTCTAACATAGATAATATGGATCCAGTGACTCAGATTTACCGACCAGTAACTATCATTAATGTGATGATATAAATCAAGACTACACAGTTGGGACTGGGCAACATATTCACCTTAATGCCTCAATTCCTACTCGTTGTAGGTTAATAACACTTAGCCTTATTCACATAACGTTCTTCCCATCCATAATTGTCACACACACAATATAGTAGTGTGATAGAGATTGTATAGGTGCCCACCTATTTTTGTGTATAGGTGAAAGGGGCTAACCAGAAAATATCTTACCCAAGCTATCAGACACCCACAGTGACTATAGAAACCTATTTAACGGTCACCTTTACACCACAATCTACAGAATAATATCATGCTACAACCACCTAAATTTAACTATTTATGAGGGCCTTTGGTTGCATAAGGCTCTCATAGCCGCCCAAACCATAATTAAGTCAACAACTTATCCACTATAAAACACCTGCTGGTAATGTGAAGTCCTTAAGAGCACCGAGACAGATGTAATTAAACAGCATTTAATCTGAATAATTTTTGCAGAATATTGATAAAGAATTCTAAATATATATAGAAGACGTATTGTTTAAATACTGGGATAAAAACACATACATTCCATGTGATGTCCAGGGGGGCCTAAGCTTTTTTAGGGCTATTGGACTGATGTAGGCCCCTGAACTAATGTGTATTAATGGTACTATTCCTACCCTTTTCTCCAGGAATATGTCCTCCCCGTCTGGACATTTGACTCCCATGTTGTTTTACTAAGTGCCATAATGGATGTCAGCCATGTTGTTCATTGTGGGTCATTTTATGGGGTTAAAGTGTGTTTATGCATTTTATGTGCACTTATTGATGTATAGATGGTACCCAGTAATGTTTAGTCTTAAAATGCTGCATTTTCCTTAGGGACTTTAATAAAGTATAATGCCAAGATTCCTTGGGGAAGAGGACTACAAGTTAGAAGGAACCTGGTTGGAGGGGTTCAGAACATCGAGCGAAGGACTGGCAGACACTAGAAGACAAGCTTTAAAGCTGGTCTGGTTATCTCGCAATGAGCTGTCAAGTGGGCATCATCGGGTGGTGAACTCACGATTGCACCACACAGACTTCAGTAACACTGTGGGTGGTGAATGGAGATGTCAAAGAGCTTATTAGATCATATCAATATAGAACACTGAAGTAATTACGTCAACAAACAGAGATCAAGTGGGATCAAGTATAGTGTCGGTTTCTTGTTTGATCTCTGTTTGCTAGTTAAGCTCTATTGCCCCTATTCATACATGTGGTCTGTAGCAGTCTATGAGCAGTAAACTATAATAAATACATGTGGCCTATAAAACGAATACGCTGGTTTTGTTTCTTTAAACGTAACTATGTACCTTCATAGTTTCTGCATATTGGAGGTCCATAATCAGATTTTCCAGTAGTATTGTGTCCTGACAACCTGGGGTAACTTGTGCCCTCACATAACTTGGTTACCTACAGCCCAAACCCTCTGACTCTGCAGTCTAACACTACTGGTGCTAGTTTCACCCCACTATAGGTTTGAACTAGGTTCTTATCAAGCCCAAGCGAAATAGTAGATTGTGACAGCCCTACAAATTAATTGTTGTTACAGGCCAAGGAGTAAATAGATTCTCAAGAAATTAAGATGTTTGGAAAAAACAGCACGATAAATACTGGTTCCTATGCGATACCTTCAAGCTGCCAGTGTATAACAAATCTCATGCCTTTCCTGACATCACATTCTTCCTCATGGTTTCACTGCTCAGAAAAGATATCCTGTCTGTGCTGTCAGTTAAACCATACTGAAGACTGACTTCAATATGTCTCCAATTTATCTGCATATAATAGAGTACCAGGCATCTCATGAATGGGTAACCCTTAACTACCAACTGCAGCAATGTCTTAACCTGGTGTCAGGAACCGGGATTAAAATTCAAACCCATATTCTGACCCTTCAAATTCAGACGCTTCAGGGGTGAGGTTGCAAAACAAAGTAAATGAACATAAAACAGGATAAACAAAGTGAGTGTCCCTTTAAACCAAAAGTCCATTGCTGGTACAAATCAATGTTCAGAAACCATAGCAAAATCATGGACATGCAATTAAAATTAACTGGTAATGCTACAGGCAGCTATACAGCATATCCTAGAAGAGGCACCATCAGGACCTTTAAGTGTCTTTCTGTTGAAACTTTGAGGAACAGGAGGAAACCACAGCTGCAGCAGCGAACCAAACAGCAGACTCAGCAGGAACAGAGTCTTATACCTTGCACTTTGGAGTGATCTCAGTCTGAACAATGAAATGACTCACTAGATCCAGACTGAGTGAGCCCCTTCATCACTATGGGGAAGAGTTATAAAACACATGAGCAGACCCATCTTTACTATGTCTCCCTAGCGGCTTATCCAGTGACAACAACCCCGGCCACCTTTCTTGTTCTACCCCAAGAACAGATACTCCTGATATCTCTTTATAACTTGCTTTTGACCAATAGCCACACAGGGCTATAAATCTCAACAAACACTGCAGTGAAGCTATGATAACTGTGAACCTCTGAGGAAGTTTCTCCTATCGCAGCGAAACGGCCCGTCAGGCTTGTTCAACTGATCATGCTATAAGTATATCTGTTTGTTCCGTTATTAGTACGCAGTTATTCTGGTTGCAAGTCTCCCTAATAGGCAACCTATATCTCATGTGCATTTTTGTTGTTACAGCCTGTAATTATAATACCACATGTGTGCATGTAACTCTTTTTTGAGTAACTATCAGTCTACTTGGGATTGGTTTTGTTTTTATGTATATATCTGGATGATCCTATAATTATTCAGAGCGATATGAGGATAATTCGTTCCTCTAAATTCCTATATCAGCATCTTACTTTGTATTTTACCTAAACATTTGCGGGTATCGTTTGGCATTGTATATAACACCATCTATCCCTCAATTTCCATCTTTATTTAGGATATATACTATTCATACCATTCATGTGGTTATTTATTCTGTGGGTCATATTTTTGTAGAGCTGTGACTATTCCTTGTGAAAATGCATCAGGATGTCTGAAGAAGCGATAGTCTTCTAGTAACAGCAGGAATATCTGCAAATCCTGGCCTGTTTGTGGCTCTCCAGGACCAAACTTGCCTACCCCAAATCTAAGCCATGTGGGTAAGAATTTGGTTGCGCGCTATAACTTCCTATAGTTTGGTTACATATTGTATTTTGAAAATAAGTATTTTTAGGATATGCGTACTGATGATACAATGCTAAACATATATATTTCTGAAATCAGTCCAAGATGACATGACATTTGTTTTCTTTGGACTGTGTTACAGATGGTTATGCAAACAATGCCTCCTTGTGTTTTGGCACACATCACTACCATGCTAAATAAATACACACAAGCTGCAGCATGCATGCTAATATAGAGATATATGTAAATATATATGTATCTCTATTACACCGTACTATGTAAGCAATCTGTCCTTATAACATTGTACAGCAGTTGCTAGTCAGGTCTAACAGATCAGTTATCAGAGGCTGCCCTTTTCTATTTACTCTGGCTGGTCAAAATTATGCTCTAAGCTTATTTCAATGCCTGCTGAGCGATATATATATATATATATATATATATATTATACACAGTGGTACCGTGGTTCATGTCTGTTCCAGACGGCAGGATGCGAACCAAACAGGGTGTGAACCAAACAAGCATTTCCCAAAGGAATAAATGTAAACTGAAATAATCCAATCCGGACCCCGAATTTTTCACATTTTATTTTGAGCTGATGGTTTTGTTTTGGATACAAAACCTTAAAACTAAACCGGCATCAATAAAAAAACAATTTTATATCAAATAACAGAGAATTTAACTTCACTTTAACTGTACAGTACTGAGAGAACTTGAGGGAACAATGGGATGATAGCAAGGAGAAGGAGGAGACAGGTTATTGTTTGGAATGGGAGTCCTCTTCCACTGCAACATCAGGTGCTTGCACAGGGGATGTTTGTCCTTTATGTCTCTTAACACCACTGGACCCGGCTAGAGACTGCTGGAGACTGTGATATAAGCAGTTTCACTAGAAACCTATCAAGGGAATTTTGCTTCTTCCCTGTGCATTGTGCAGGAGTTATGACTCTGCAAAGGTCTCTTCGCCCAGTAGGACTGCAGGGGCTAACTTCTTACTCAGTTGATTAACTGCACTTGGCCAACTCTGATTTAAGTCTGCTCCTGGAGTATTGAGGCCTGTTTATGGACAGCTTGTTTGAAGTTTGTCGAAGCTAGAATAAGACACACACTGAGACAACAGCCTGTAGCTTATAACCTCTTGGAGCTAAGTGGAGATCTGGAAACCTGGAGAAATGACATGTCTGGAAACTTGTCATGGTATAAACAAACATATTCCAATGTAATGCATCTTCAGCCAACCCACTGTCATCTGAAAATGTGCTGTCCTAGGGACAATGAAGACAATGGTCCCAGAACCTCAGTTAGTAATCAGCAATGATCTCTTATTAACATAAGATGCATTTTAAATAACAATCCATTAATAAATAACTTGTTATTACTTTTACTTTTGAACCATACTATATTCTGTCCAGGGGCGGAGCTACTGTCGGTGCATCAAGTGCAGTGCACCAGGGCCCTGCTCTATGGGGGCCCAGTGATGTGATGTTTTTCCCCCCCCAAAGATATCTATCTATCTATCTATCTATCTATCTATCTATCTATCTATCTATCTATCAATGTGTATCTCCCTCTATATCTATCTATCTATCTATCTATCTATTTATTTATCTACTGCCTGAGTTAATATGGGTCCGGCGCAATACATATTTTTACCACGTCCCCTGGAGGGCACAAAACGTTTTTATTGCATCGGAGGCCCTTCATTCACTAGCTCGTCACTGATTCGGACGCTACACTGTGTAACATTAGTGCTGTTGGCTGCAGTGGGTGGAATGTCTGAACCCTATGAAGATCTTCAGGGGATTTTTAGTTCTAGGAACAGATTGCTACTGAATGTGGCATCCTGCCAAAGTACTCTTCATATTGTAAGTTTTTTTGAAAATTATGCAGATAATTTTTGTTGAGATACGTGCAACATGGTTTAAAAGATACCGAAGACTTTCTCTCTGTTATGTTCAGTACAGTTTCGTATGCATAATTCAAAAATGAAATTAACACCAAAGTAACATAAAAATCGATAAAAGCAATGTGTTTGACCCATTTTGACTAATGAATTTAAATAAAAATGTGAGGAAGTGTTATCTAGACACCCAAAGAGCATAATTCATGTGTTTGCTTAGCTAGTTTGACATTAAAAGATAACGCCATACAAACACCTACTTTAAATATACAAAATGTTCCCAAGGCTCCCTGCCAAGCCTCTATTATGTAACAATACACAAAAAGACATGTTAACAACCCCACCAAGTGTTACTTTAATATTTTTTAACACTACAAACTTCTCGGGTTTCATACAAAACATGTAAAACATCCTAATTAAAATGCATGACAGAAAATATGGTACTGCTGTGTTCCTTTAAGAATCCTTTATATAGCCTATATATTTCACGTTTCTCAAAAATATGCAAATGGGTTAAATAATAAGAAAAAATAATGCAGGGAGTTTAGGACCTCTCTGCCTATACCCTCTATCAGCTATGAGCCCAGGAAACCCTAGGATTTCCCCGATATCCAGTATGAGCAGGAGAAAGCCCAAGGATTCACTCTGTCTATGAGCTATGAACTGGGGGAACTCCAAGGATTCCCCCTTCCAAGGTACTATGAGCGAGGATCCACCGGGCTTCCCCCTTCTCACAAGAGGGTAACTAAGGGATTCCCCCTTCCACAAGCTATCCCTTGGGGAACCTCCATCTATGAATAATCATGGAGGTCTCTGTAGACAATCATGACCCCTAAAGCTTAACCCCCTACCACTCAAGTCCTTTAAAAATTAACCCAGACCTTAAAGGACTCATGTTGCACCTCTATTTAACCCCCTATGCCATGGAGATCCTGTAATGAGATTGTCAGTCTGGGAATTCTGATTGTTTACAAAATTATTTCCTAGAAATGTTGAGGAGAGAGACCCGAAATACTCAATTCTGATTTGCTGAAATATGATTGATACATAATTCAGCCAATCAGAAGCTGCAAAAAATAAGCAGAAAAGAACAGCAAAAGTCATTAGACTGCTCATCCTCTATATTTTTTTTATAGAGCACTGGATTTTTTATGTGGAGGCCATTTGCTATGGGAGAGAAGATGATAATATATGAGCTTCAATAAAGAAAGAAGAGGACCTCCATGGCGGGGTTTCAAAATACTGTAATTGAGACATAGACTTAAACAACGTGGCTATAGTGGCAGGCTAACCAAGAAGGCCTTTCACAGAGCCCTATACACCAAGAAAGATGGTTTACTGGTTCCCCAAATCAGATCACAGGAAAAGGAGGTGACTAGATTTGTGGGTACTTTTAATACCCAATAGACCCAATAGTGATATACTGAATGGAATGTGCCAAGAGGTACGTTGGCATGACGAGCCGCGAACTACAAAAAAAGACTCATCATGACTCTAAACCCACACTAAAATGTTGGTTATTACAAAGAATTAAGATTGGTATAGAAGGTGGTAGTATGGAGGAATTATTATTACATGCAGAAAGTAGATGGATCTTTTTAATGGACACGGTTGCCCCTTAATTACACAATATTCATTGATGGTTAAAATACAGTATTATATATGTTCGTTACGCAATACAATGTGTTATAATGTGTTGTGATAATTCAGTTCCTTCTCATTTGATACATTTATCTCTTTATCCGTTCCATCTCCTCTATCCATAATATATCCATAGTAGGATGATAGGGGTTAATGCTGTATACCTTTATATAGTCATCATATATTATTAATATGATTACTGTCCTTCTCCTTCGTGTATTTGTGTCTAACCGAATCCTAAGGAATACATATTATCGTATTTTATACCAATATACTGGTATAATACTTATAGGTATTTGAGCATTTTACCATAAGATGTGTGCTATATTTCACATTATAGTGACCTATGTAGGGATTATTTGGACTACTTTTTTATGTGTGATGACTGTAATTACATATATGGTTAACCTGGTCTCTCTAACCATATACCTACCTTATGAGATCTTTCCTTTTGGATCGATATATGTAGGTATGTATAGGGTTAATTTACCTGTCTCTTGCTAATCAGCGTTCTCTTATAGAACTTTGACTATATATACCATAATAATGGCCTTATTCCTCTTTTTTCTGTTTGTACTTTAGCCACTAGGTATAACCCATGGTCCTCCATGATGCTATATATATGGACCTAGTCCCTGATACACTATTTGTGGAATAGAATGGGCATCTCCCTCTATTTTTTGGGTTTATTACAGATGCCATGGGGATGTAATGGAGAGCATAATATTTTATTATTATACCTTTATCCCTGGTGACTAGTGGATTGAAGTGATCACGGTGCTCTTGTGTACCTTTATCACTGGACCAGGCTTGCTGAATGGCCCCAACCCAGGGCTTCCTGAAGTTTTTTCTGACTGTCAGACTCTGACATATTGCCAACACGGCCAGCTATTAAGTAATTTCTGAAATGTCAGTGTGCTGATTGGGACAATCTCAAAAGCCATCTCAAGGGCCAAACTACAGCAACGTTCAAGACGTGACCGTCACATTCATGTTCTGTATCGCCCACATCTCCTTATATATAGAGCTCTTGTAGCAAAACATGGCACGTGCTAAAACATTTACACATATTTGACCTTCTATAGTTGGTCACTTTCATAGAAGAGCAGCTTGTATTTATGTGAAAGGTGCCTTTTAAAGGGCTACTGGGGAAAAAACTTCACATGTTTGTGAAGTATGAAACAAATAAATCACATTAGTGGCATGAAAGGATTTTTAGAGAAAATATAAATTTTTGCAGATTCTGCTTATGTCTAGATGCTTTCATGTCATACCTTTTTCCATTTTGAGCTTAATCTGGAGCCTAAGGAGGAGTCTACTGGGACCCAATCCTACACAGGGAAACCCCACTTAACGCTACCCAAATGATCTCTGATTTACTATAGCGCTCTTTTCAGTTCTAATTCTCCGCTCTGCTCTAAACCACCGTGTTGAGTGCCATATCTCGTTTGGCCATTTAAATCCCCGGTTAGGGCTGTCAGATTCGCCATAGTGCTGAATGAGCGCTATGGCGAGTCGAATGCCTGGTCTAGCCTTGTTTCATATAGTGCTTCAGGGCACAAGAACACATGTGAAGGGCTAAACAAGGTATTCCTGTATTTTAGAGGTTAATGAAAATGGCAGTCTTACAGCTGAACTAAATGGAAATCTAGTCTACATCACAGGTCTCTCCCAGAGCAGTAGTTATGTCAGAAACATAAAGCAAATGTTGGCTCCAATAAAGCAAAGTTGAATAGAAGAGTTATAAATGAAAGACTAATTTATCAAGTTAAATAAATATGACACTTCTGCGGTGCTTAACCATAATGCCAGAAGTATACACTGTGTGACTCATGGCCTCCTTTGTCTTGTGCTTGTATTGTACAGTTTTTTATGATGCTATGTTTTAGAGTTTATGTTGAAATTCAACACTCACTAAAAAAGTTGAAAAGCTATTGCTGCAGTACACAAAAATAGCAGCAGGTGGCGAGATATTAAAGGTACACAGATTTTCAATGATGCATTTAAAGGAGCACTGCGCAAAGTATTCATACACAATTATTAATAATTCAAACAGACATTAAAGTAACGTTTTGTGAATTATTTCTTCTTACTCCTGCCATGATCCATTAAATAATATACTGCTCTGAATTACTACCATCTCTCTGAATCTACATTAGGTAGCAAATACAGCTAATTATTCTGTGATCACTTAATGCTAAAGGGAGAGTAAACACAGTGCTTTGTCTGTGTTGTTGTATTGTTGGTTTGTTGAATGTTATATTGTATGCAAGAAAACAGAATCAATTTTTAAAACACATTTGTATAAAATATCCTACATTTTGGGACCTCTTTGTTCCATTAAGCAAAACTATAATTGCAATAAAAATTAGAAGTGGGGGGGGGGGGGGGGGGGGTATTTATTATGCATCTCAAGTGCATCTAATGTCATCCTTTTCATATTGCACCATTTCATATTGGAAAAAACAACCTTTCTCACGTCATCTCAGTGAGAAACTGCCTAGTAACCCCCCTAAGACTACTCAAGGATGTTGCCCATGCTAATTGCACCTACATTTACATTGTGTCTTTCATATTCTATTTCATCTACAGGTAACCAAGTCTGAAAGGGGACTGGGGATATACTGATTATCCGTCAACATATTAGGACTATTAATACATAGGGGATTGGCGGATTTGATTGAGAGACATGGAAGGTTTTTATTTTATTAAGTGCTTATAAACTCTGTTATTACTGCCTAAAGTAAAACAAATAGTCCCTGTATGTGTCTGTCCACTATGCAAATGTTACTGATTGGTTAGTATGAGACACAGCACAGCAAGAACAGCAGAAAATGTGTCTTAATAAGCAGCAGTGAGCAGACCCATACAGGGACTATTTGTTTGATTTTAGGCAGGAATAACAAAGTCTATTACAAGCACGTCTTATCAAAATAAAGTAAATAAATGTAAATAGATACATAGGGATATTATATACCTAGTAAAATCCAGAAAACGTCCATGTCCCTTTAAAGAGTCCACCATAAAGAGTCCACTGTTCCTCCCGCTCCCCAGTATTTAAATATTTTAGGTTCAAAGACAACATGTCTATTATCTGAACAAAATTTAATACAATAGTTACAAATGAAAGTCTGTAATTTACTTTAAACAGGGTAAACATATTTTGCACATTAGGAAGTCAAGGTCTTCAAAAGAGAATATTATAATTATGACACATCAGTAGACCTTTAATGGTATAAGTTACTATAACCATATCCTAAATTTGATCTCCTAAATCCCTTGTTATCCTAAATACCTTGTTGTGGTGAAGGGGTGTGTGTACTTCAATGAAGATGTGAGCTATACCATGTAGGGACACCCAAGGTGGGCAGGTCATAGCAGAGAGGTCAGACAAATCTCAGCGCACTGGACAAGGAACTGGTAACCCACTCCAGTATCTTTGCCATGAAAACCTTATCGATAAGCAAAACATATCAATAGATGTGTCTGGCGTGCTGCTGTCCATAGGGTCGTCAAGAGTCGGACATGACTGGATAACTAAATAACAACAACACATGTTACTGTATCGAGCATTAAAGTGACTCTGTGTAAGATTTGAGCAAGCTCACTGTGTGTGTGTGTGATTTGTGCGTTTCTCTGAGGTTTTATACAGATTTCAGTGAAGAAGATGAGGAGCGTATTTATGTTTTATGCTGCCCTAGGATCTTTCCTATTTGTGTACCCCAATGACTCAGTTAATAATCCTTATTTTCTCTTGCTTTATCCCAATCACCTATATAGAAAATCATTGTTTATGTGTGTATGAAAGTATACTGTAAATGTGCCAGTGTCAGGGCTGTCCGGGTGAAGCCTTTCAGGGGTGAAGTACCAGATGATGGCAAGTCCAAGGCCACAAGCAAAGGAATGGTCAGGGTCCTGCAGAGTGGTCAATAACAATCATGGTCAACACCATAAGATCTGTGCAACAGGAAACGGAACTGTAGTAAAACAGAGCAGGAAGACACAGGAGCAACCAGAAGTATTCCCAGTCACAGTTACCTATAACTGGCACTGAGAGGACATCCGAGCAGCAATAAATAGTCCCAGGTGAGCTGTGATTGGCTGGTAGAAAGGCCGGGGCTTGACAACAACCAATCAGAAGAAACAGCATCAAAAGCTAGGAGAGGTACTTGTGACTAATCTGTCTGTAGAACACAAAGCTGCTGTGGCACAAGATGGTCTTACATGTCGTACTTATACTAAGCCATGAGAGCCCCCATGAGATTGAACCTGGCATGGACCCTGACAGACAGGTACCCTTGCAGAAAGAATATGGATATTTCCGTGGCATATTCCAAGCCACACATCTGGCAACTTCAGACAATGTGCCGCCCTGGACCTCATGGACCTAGGCTGAAGACACTCATTGTGAAGATGCTTAAACTAAAAGATGGTGAGGGTTTCCTATGTGTATTGTGATAGCCTGAGCTGCTCTATATACTAGATATGACTTGCGACAACAGAACTGGCATAGACTGACCTCTGAGAAAGAGCTCCTGAGTTACCTGTAACTGCCACACCTTTGTGTAAATACTTTATGTGACCTGACAAGGGGGTAGGCAAGTTTGGTCCTGGAGAGCCACCCACAAGTCGGGATTTGAGGATTTCCTTTCCCTGCACAGGTGAGTCAATCAGGATGACCGAAGAATTGATAGTCTCGCCTGTACACAGCAGGGATATCCTCAAATCCTGTCCTATATGTCGCTCGCCAGCATTGAACTTGCCAAACCCAGACGTAAGATGTTGAAATGCTGAATACTAAAGCATAATTATTCTAAACTTAAGATCACTTGATTTGCAAGATTAATCAACTGCTCCCATGTACACAACAAGTATTTTTACATTTTTGAAAATTATAAAAAAATATATATATTTGTACTTTCTGCAGGTGGGGATACATTACTCCATGCTATTGGTCTGGCTTTCTCTTATTTTTGTAAGAGCTGGTCTCTTGTACATTGTTGATCTTTCTAGACATGAACGGGTTGCAGGGAATGCAGAGATACCAGGTTGGTGGGATTCCTCGGGCGCTTTGCGTGCTTTATTTCCATTCTCTGCTATTTTGCTTAGAAATGTTTAAAAACAATATTTGGGTTATTTGAATTTAACTTTACATTGTAAATACCAAAATGAGCCGTGAAAGGTAAAATCTCACATTGTGTCCGCTCTGTGTGTGTGGAGGGGGAGGTTTGTAGTAAAGTAAAATAATAAAAACACAGTTTAAATCAGTGGTGTGTACAGGCCAAGACTTATGAGACCTAGGCCTAGGGCCGCACATTTTTATGGGGCAGCAGGCTGGCTGAAGATTCTAGTGTATTACTATAGGATAATGGTTGTATAGGCACAGACATGCCTAATTGTAGTGACATTTCTCTTTGTACCACTTTCTGATGCAGATAAATGCTCATATGCACAGAGGTGGAGCTACCCCCGCTGCAGCCGGGTCCCGGGTCTGGGGGGCCCAGCTAAACTTGCCATTGTCAGCCGCTGCCCCAACATACAACACCCTGCCCCCCCCCCACGTCACCTGAAAGTGCTAATGTGTCCAGCCTTGTAAGACACAATGTGCAGACTCTGCATGTAAGAGACAATCTTCAGCCTGTGCATGTAAGAGTTCATGTGTCAATGGCTATCTGTAAGAACCAATGTGCAGCCTGTGCATGTAAGAGACAGTGTGCATCCTGTATCAGTAAGAGCCAATGTGCAGCCTGTGCATGTAAGAGCCAGTGTGCATCCTGTATCTGTAAGAGCCAATGTGCAGCCTGAGCTTGTAAGAGTCAATGTGCTGCCTGCGCATGTAAGAGCCAGTAGGCAATTTATATCTGTAAGCGCCAATGTGCAGCCTGTACCTATAGGAACCAAAGTTCAAAGCAATAACCTCTCACCTCCTGGGGTCCGGAACGGATTATTTCAATTTACATTGATCCTTAAGGGGAACTCAAACTGTTTGGAACTCATCCTGCCATCTGCAATGGATTAAGGAAGAGAACCAAAGTACCAGTACCACTGTGTATATATATATATATATATATATATATATTGTACCAGGGCGGCCCCTTCTGGCGGGGTTTGCGTCCTGTTTTCTTTCACGTTTATTCAGGGAGGAAGACACAGCAGGCTTGTCAGAGGTTGAGTTTTACTGCTATTTATTTGTTAGCAAAAACAGAACAAAAAAACAGTGCTTGTCTTCAGCAATAAAATAAAATCCTACATAAACGTGCTTACTAGGACCTGAAACGCCCTAACTATATCCGGTCAGCTTCTCTGCTCCGGAGAGTGCCACCTTGTGGCCAGGAAACAAACAGTCTCTTATTGCCTTTTCCTCTACAGCTTCTGTCAATCGTTGGTGAAGCATAGGGCCCACCCTTCTCTACCTTAAGCTTCACCCCAGGGACCCTTGTCACCCTCTTGTGATGAGGGACTATTACTTTCTCTCAATGCACTCTTCTCCCTGGGGCCTTTGTACTTCTTATCCTCATATGGTGAAAACAACATGTATTTGTCACCAACCTTTTTATCCCTTATTGCATCCGGCTTCTTAGGGATGGGGTCTTCAGATAATCCTTTCTCAGTGGAATATCTCCGATACCACAGAAGTCTTCTCTGTGAGCAAACTCTGGAATACAGCAGTCTTCCTGACTGTCTCGCTCCAGCACAAATCCCAGCTCTCAGGATCCCAACAGCAGCTGAGCTGTCCAGGGCTTTCTCCTGCAACACACACAGCTCACAGCTCTTAGGCCCAAGCCTAAGTGAGAGAGACTCCACCCATCTCTCTGCTGCTTTTAAAGGCAGTTCACAGCTGGGCTTCCATTTAGCCTCTGATAACTGCCTGAGTTAACTCTTTTCATTCTCAGGGGAGAAGTCTTACAGAGCTCTCTTGTGACCCCTAATTGCACTCCATCACATATCCTCCCCCTCAGCTCAACACCATATAGTTGAGCTACATGAGCCGAGAGGCCGAGACTGCTCCCTTGTAACTTAATCTTCCCCTTGTCTTCTCGTTTAAGGGGCTCCTCTTCATAGGGCATAATATTCTCTGGCGCAACTATGCAGTATGGGCTTGGGTCTTGCTCTATCCTCTTGAGCTCAATAACATGCATACTTCCATGAGCCAGGAGAACTTTCCCTTCAATTGATCCATCAACTTTGACGAAGTAAGGCTTGAGATACCCCTCGAATAGACTACCATGGATTTCGTCCACTGCATCATCTATGGGGAACACACCGTTTTGTTCGCCACATGGCACCCCTGGACCTGGTTGGATACTGACAGTATCTCCAAACCACACCCCTAGGTTGTTACACACAACTCTGTTCCTCCTGATCTTCTCGTCTAGGCAAGTGTCATCTGTACGACCATTGTACGTAGTTTTCTGTCTCTTCTTTCTTTTCAGAATAAAAGGTTTTCCTCGATACAACAGAAGCTCATCCTTCTGGACCGGAGTCATCGACATCACTTTTTCTTTATTGTTTTGTTTTTGTTCAATTTCTTTTAATAGGACCTGCAGTTCAGATAATTCTGCAGAGAGCGATTTGGTTGTATCATTGCTCTCACAACTGTTTTCCTTTACATAATCTTTGTAACGATTTGCCTTGAGTTCCTTACTCTTGTGTTTCCATTCTTCCAATTTTTTTTTCTGCTTTCTCGGCAGTAGGTTTGTCCTCCTCATCAATGGGTTTCTTTTCAGGTTTACGCTGTTTGACTTCAACGGCCTTGACAGAGGGACGTGAAATGCTATGCTTTCCTCTGCTTCTGGCTCCTCAGCTTCTGCAACTGCGGAAGCCACAAATAATGCGTCACCTCTCTTCCTCTTGTTGGAGACCCTGATTGTCAACTTGAGACCATCTTTCTGCCTCTCAGATGTCATTTCCTTCCCTTCTGTTCCACTGTTTTCATCTTCAGGTACTAACTTAGATCTATGTTTATTTCTTAAACCTGGAGCTTGCTTCTCTGATTTTGAAGACTTCATCCTCTGTCAATTGAGACTCAAAAACTGAGTTTGCTCTGTCAGTCTGCTTGCTCTCGTTGGGACGTAATTTATCTTTATGTTTATTTTTTGAAGTACTTGTTTTCTTCTCAGTTTCAGAAGATTTTTCAGTGTCAAGTGATTTTGTCTCCTTTTTTGTTGATGTTTCAGGTTGCTGCTCTGTATCACACTGATGGTTGGTGAAACCTTTGTTTCCCTGCTTTCTTCTGGCTGATCTATCACAGCTGACTCCTTAGTTTGTTTTGCACCACTCTCAACTTTACTAGATGCTTCTTTGACTACACTCGCTCTCTCTTTATTAGAGACAGAAATAATGTCTTTCTTTTTCTCTGTCTCTTCATCCTTGGCACTGGTTTTGTTTGAATCGGTCTCACGCAGCTCTTCTTTTGAAAGTACTTTTCGGTTTGATTTTTCAAGAGATGAAGTAATGTGATCATTTCCAAGATCTGGGGATTTTTCTAAATTCTCTGAGCTTGAAGGCTTACTGTTCTCTTTGAGGTTTACGTCACTATCTAAGAGATCTTTCAGATTTTTCACAGTCTCTTCCATAGAAAGCAATTGTTCTTTTAGGTGAAGGATTTCTTCTGTCATTACCTCCTTCCCAGAGATTTTCTGTTCATCAAGCCGTAACTGGTTGTCCTTCTCAATTAATTGCGTCTTTAGAGACTCCATTGTGGCTGCGTGAGTCTTACTTTGAGCCTCATTCTCAGTGTCCAGATTCTGGCATTTAGCAATTAGATCAAGGATGGTTGCATCCCGTTCTTGCACTTTAACTGCCAACTCTGATTTTTCCTTTTTTAGCTCCTCGGATGTGGCCAAACTTGATTGAAGACCTTTCTCCAGAGTCTCAACAGCTTGGTTTAAAGAGTTTAATTCTTGTTCATTTGTGGATTTGTACTCATTAAACACATTAAGGGTTGGCTCTCTCTCACTAATCACCTTATTGTGCTCTTCCCTTAACTGAACCATCTGCTGGGCCTCGCTCTCCAGTTTCCTGGTGAACTTTGCTAGCTTGTCCTCAGTTTGCTTCAATATACTGCTTAGATTGTCCACTTGGTGGTTGAGTCCAGCTATGTTTTGTCTTGCTGACTCTTCATTTCTTTGCAAGTTGCTCCTTCTGCCTCTTCTCATCTTCCACTCGATATTGGAGTCCCTCAAGCTCCTTGTCCTTTTGCGTTAATACTGTTTTCAGCTTGGAGATTTCCAGTTTCAATGTGGTTATTTGACAAGTCAGCTGCTCCTCTTGAGTTTGAGCCGCTTGGTCTTGTCTCTCCTTCTGTACAGTGTTCTCTGAAAGGGATGTCTGCAGATTGGTAATTATTCCCTGTAGCTGCAGTTTCTCAGGATCAAACCGGGCTCTCTGGGATTCTAGTTCTGCATTGGTGGAGCTCTTCTCTTGTTCTAGCTTGGTGATCTGTACTTGGAGGGCTGTACACCTAGCAGTGATTTCAGCTACTTCCTGGGTCAATCCTTCCATCTTCAGGATGTCCCCCATGCGCTCGCCTTGTTCTTGTACATTGTTCTCCCCCACATTTTTCAGCTTAGACTGGGGAGGACTCTTCCTCTGCTCCCTAATAGGCATCATTTTCTCATTCCTGTAGCACACTCCGTAGTCCTCAAATGCAGGCATCCTCCGCCATTCAGGAATATAGTCTGGCATCATCTTTACTTCTCGCTGGTCTGGTTTGGTATGACACATCTCCATGCTCTGAGTCATATGTCCTGTCCGGGACAGTGGGTACTCCTTGAGTTTTTCTGCATTACGGTCAGCCCGTTTCTTTTCTCTGTTATAAGCAGCTTCCACTTCTCTGAACTGTGAAGACTCAAGGTCCAGGATCCGCAACTGGATAACTTCAGAGTTAAGCTTAGATTCCCGATGGGCTGCTCTTTCCGATTCTATATCTTCTTCCAGTCTTTTTACTGTTTGTGCTGCTGTCTCCAGTTCCAGAATCAATCTCTCCTTTCTCTCACGACTGTATTCCAGCTCATTCTTCTGATGTGAGAAGTTATCCATGCAGACATTTTTCTCTGCTTCCATTTCATGTAGCTGCTTGTGCAACTCTTGAACCTTCCTGTCTTGGGACTGGATAACAGATTCCATTTCTTTCTTCATCTCCTGCTCTCTCATCTGAAGCTCCTCAATCTTGACTTTAAATTGTCCTTGGAGCCTTAAAGAAGGCTGTTTCTCCTCCTCTAAGGCCATTCTGTCTGCACCAGCGGGCTCTTTTGCTTTCTCAGCAATATCTGTTACTGTCTCTGCAGTTTCTTTTGTGCACTCTGCAGTCTCATCAGCAGCTCCTGCCAACTCTGCGGCGGCTCATGCCGTCTCTGTGGCAGCTCCTGCCGTCTCTGTGGCGGCTCCTCTGTCAGCCCGCCAGTTCCTTGCTTGTCTATCTTTGACAATATCATCAAATGACTTCTCAACGCCAAGCTCCAATGGGGTGTCCATAATATTTGGATGGAAATCTCTCCTTGTCATGCCAGTCGCACCTTTCTCGTGTGGTTGAAGTATAGGAGCACTTCTCCGGCTAGCTTGTTGCACCCCCAGCGCCTTTATGCTGGCTGTAAAGTACGCCTTCTGTTCATTCTGGGAGTCTTTCCTCATCCTCTCATCAGGGAACCTGTACACTGGCCTGTGGTAGAGATGGGCATGCTCTTCTTTAGTATTCCATCTTCTATTATCAGATTTTTCCCACAGACCAGTAGGGGCCTGTCCAAATTGTGAGACTTCCCCTCTGTACTGTAACTTCTCCTTATTACAACTCAGGTTCTCTTTGTTCTTATATTTCTGGGTACTGATTCTCTGTGCTCTGACATCCCGGGTAACTCCAACTCTGGCAAGGATCTCAGCTTTGAGGTCATCATAAATTTTCTATCTTTTCTTCATTCAAGCTCAGATAAGCTTTCTGAGCTGCGCCCGTCAAATACGGGGCAATGAGGCTGACCCAGTACCAGTACGCCTCCCTAATGGCTGTTCTCTCAAAAATGGTGAGGTATATGATCACATCATCATCCTCTGTCAGCTCCCAAAGAATTTCATTGGCTCTAACTCTGGCTGCATCTTTTCTATATTTTTCCAGTATAGCTTCATTCTGGGCTAACTGGATGGCCCACTTTCTATTGAACTCTTGCTGAGCAGCTGTGGCCTCTCTCATGCAGATTATTTCCTCCTCTGCTTGTCGCTGCTGTTTTTGCTGTTGCTGCTGGTGCTGCTGTTGCTGCTGGTGCTGCAAGGCCTTCAGTATGTCTTCCATCATTTGTACTGTACTGTGGGCTGTCCTCGTGAACTCAGACGATTAAATCCCACCACTGCCACCAGTGTAATAGGGCGCCCCCTTCTGGCGGGGTTTCCTGTTTTCTTTCACGTTTATTCAGGGAGGAAGACACAGAAGGCTTGACAGAGGTTGAGTTTTACTGCTATTTATTTGTTAGCACAAACAGAACAAAAAAACAGTGCTTGTCTTCAGCAATAAAATAAAATCCTACATAAACGTGCTTACTAGGACCTGGAACGCCCTAACTATATTCGGTCAGCTTCTCTGCTCCAGAGAGTGCCACCTTGTGGCCAGGATGCAAACAGTCTCTTATTTTTGTTATATCGCCACCTTGTGGCCAGGAAACAAACAGTCTCTTATTTGTGTTATATTGCCCCCTTGTGGCCAGGAAACAAACAGTCTCTTATTGCCTTTTCCTCTACAGCTTCTGTCAATCGTGGGTGAAGCATAGGGCCCACCCTTCTCTACCTTAAGCTTCACCCCAGGGACCCTTGTCACCCTCTTGTGATGAGGGACTATTACTTTTTCTCAATGCACTCTTCTCCCTGGGGCCTTTGTACTTCTTATCCTCATATGGTGAAAACAACATGTATTTGTCACCAACCTTTTTATCCCTTATTGCATCCGGCTTCTTAGGGATGGGGTCTTCAGATAATCCTTTCTCAGTGGAATATCTCCGATACCACAGAAGTCTTCTCTGTGAGCAAACTCTGGAATACAGCAGTCTTCCTGACTGTCTCGCTCCAGCACAAATCCCAGCTCTCAGGATCCCAACAGCAGCTGGGCTGTCCAGGGCTTTCTCCTTCAACACACACAGCTCACAGCGCTTAGGCCCAAGCCTAAGTGAGAGAGACTCCACCCATCTCTCTGCTGCTTTTAAAGGCAGTTCACAGCTGGGCTTCTATTTAGCCTCTGATAACTGCCTGGAGTTAACTCTTTTCATTCTCAGGGGAGAAGTCTTACAGAGCTCTCTTGTGACCCCTAATGGCACTCCATCACAATATATATATATATATATATATATATATATATATCATATATAGTTGTGAGCATACGAGTTGTTGCTAACGCTTGCAGGCTCGCGTAGCGAGGGCCTCAGTTGCTGGCATGGACCCCCGAAGGCGAGGGTCGCAGTTGCTGGCAAGGAGCGCTGCAGGCGCTCCTTGCCAGCAATTGCGACCCTCGCAAACTTCACGTCATAACGCAAACAACATACGAGACACATTACCACACATTACGACCTCACAAAAATCGGCCGCAACCCACAGGAAAAAATGAAAAACATAATAAATACACACAACACATACATAAAAAGCTTACCTACAGCAAGAGGGAGCATCCAGAACCTCAAAAAAATTACAAAAGTTACACCTTCATTTAACTCAAAATAAAAGAGTTTAGACACTAAAAAATTCTCTAAGCTAGAGAAAAAATGGCCGCCGAACAAAACGAAAACGAGGTTACAGCACTCTAAACACGCAAAACACCACAAGAAACACGCAAAACACCACAAAACACCTACGGATATTCCGCTACAAACACAGAACAATGCGGAAGTAGACAGCTAAGGTAACGGTTTGATCTCGCGCACGCACACTATTACACTGCACACATTCATCACGCTTACACAGCAGCTCCAAAGCACTAATGCTGCAGCAACATCAAAACAGATTGTCAGCTCTTCAACAGAATGCTTCCTGCATATATTACTTCAAAATAGGTAAAGTATATTAATTTATTAATGTATTATTTATTTCAAACAGCATTAGCTCACTTACAATTTCATTGCTGTCATTTTTTGACGGGCAATTCTCTAGTGTATACTGTATATATATATATATATATATATATATATATATATATATATATACCATTATATATATATTTATATTTATATGTACTGTGTGAGTTGATGCTGGAGAGGGCCGGCAAGTGAAAAGAAAATTGAGCCCGCCCCACTGCTCATAAACCTATGATTTGGAATATAATAAGGAGATAGGAGGAATAATAAATGGAGTGTGGGGCATTAGGTCTGGGGCACACAAGTCTGAATAGGCCTAGGGCAGACTCGGTGCATGACTCGGCGCACCACTCACCTTGGTAGTACGCCCCAAACCCTAGCGACCCAGACTCATCCGTGTACAGCTCTAATTGGGAGCTGGTGAAACTCCCCGTGTGAATCAGTGCGGAACCGTTAAACTCCACAAGAAAGGTCAACCAGACCCATGCATCGTCCCGCATGGATCTTGTGTCCTTGCACCTGTCTGATACCAGTGGTAGGCAGAGACATTCGTCTGCAAAAAATTTTTCCCATGGGAATAATTTTGCAGGAGAAGTTCAACTTTCCTATTATGGACTGCAGGCGTCTTAAGGATACCCTCCTTGCCCCTTCCAGAGAGACCGCACGTATCCAGGTGGGCCAGTCCCACAAATAAGAAATTGTCTAGGTAGTGTGTTAAGCTACAGTACCCTGCCTCGGACCATGCTATCCACTGAAGGAAGTTACTAAATGCCTCAAAATAGGCACACAATATGGAACACCCCATCAGCAGGCATAGATCAACAAAGTAATTACCGTTGATGAAACAGCCTAGGAGACGGTGACTCGAAGAATGGACCGGTAGTAGCTGCAATGCAGATTCAATATCCACCTTCGCTAAACGTGCCCCTAGTCCAGCCTTACGGACCATTCGGAAGCCCGGTCAAAAGACACGTAGGAAACAGGTTAACATTATTTTGTGATCCAGTCGTTGACCGATGCCCCTTTTGCTTCTGAAACTAATCTTTTCCTTTACCTCTTTGGGACAAGTGCACCACTAGGTTGTCTTGGACGCAGACGACAGTGGGTCTCATAGACCCATCGACACCCTACCTACATCGACGGCGACCGCAATGACGGTTAAAGCTTGGGGACTCGCTAGCGGAGTTGGGACCACAATTGTGGCCTGTCCTGCCTGTGATATCCCCCCAGGGGTTTTTGCTCGGACAACGCGTCTTGGCTAGCCCTCCCACCCATGACCCGATGTTGCGGTCGCTAATAGTGATGTTGTGTGCAGCCAAGAGGCACTTGAGTGAACACATGAAACTTGTCCCCTGTGTATGCACTCCCTTGTTGTAGCTCCCTTTAACTGGGGTGATATTGAGAGCTCACCTGCTTCTGTAAGCCTCGGCGTAGAAGCCACCAATGGAGTGTCCCTACGTCCTTTGTGGCGAACAGGAATGCAAGAGGTCGCTAGTTCTCCGTTGCCTGTGCACAGGTATCCAAGCACTCTGTTCCTCACCTGAGGACTGATCAGAGTCACCTGCCTCTGCGCGGCCAGAGTAAACTGGCAGCGCTGGACCTGCCAAACCACGGTCTCGGTCAATGTCGGGCACCTTGCTAGGGTCCTGTGGATGGTCTAATTGCGTGTTGGTACAAGTCACACTATGTTGTGGCCTAGCCGGTTTGTCACCAGTCGCAGCCATCTATCGCCTTGCTGGTGTACAGGAAGAAATTAACGGACTGTACCTGGTCGCAGACTTCCGGACCCTAGTGAGCCGCTTTGGCCGTCACAGGCACGTCATCAATTACGATCAGGCTGTCTTCGTTGGTCATCTCCGCTACGAGTTTGCTCCTCTTCTCCTGAGTGGATTCCATGCCCAACTCCTCACTGTTGCTGCACCAGAAGCGCTGTTCGCAGGTGCAGACTTGAGGACTGCAGAATTGGCATATTGGGGGGCTGTAGGAGCTTTTTTTAGAGCTCCCGGCTTTTTTATTACCTCTTAAGCCCTTCGTATGGGGCTGTGCTCGGGTGTGCGTGTAACTGGGTTGCAGGCGTGGCCCCTTGGGCAAAGTGCCTGCCAGTGGCCGGGGTGCTAGGCCTTCGCCTGCACCGCCCGCAGGTCCTGCCCTCTTGGGTGTGGAGGGTATAAGTTCCTGGTTCTCTGGAACCGCCCACGTGTTCCTTCACAGTCATCCTGGCCCTATCATCCGCTAACACACCTGTCTCCTGGCTTTGAATGGCTGGGTTGGCCACCTGAAACACTGACCCCTTCTAAATTACCCAGGCCACTAGCCATAGCAGCTACAGCTCGTTGGACAAACTATTGAAGTTGATCATGCTAAGATTATTCCTGTATAGATATTCAGTGCATTTCTGCCACCTCTTCTTTAGCTGATCTGCTAATGGTAAGTCCCTACAAGAGGTCGTAATGTGTGGTAATATTTTTATCATTGTTATGCACAATTTGGCATGAGAGGTTCCACAATTTTCTTGGAGAGATATCATGAATTTCCTATTCTGCTATCTTCTTCTATCTCTTTACATCACTCTCTTACCTTCTTTCTTGAGCTACTCTACAATCTACTAATATCCCCAGTACCTTGGTATGCAGTCATTGTACTATTTAAGTTACTGTTGATAAGAGGGTCAGGTTGTCCAGCAATTTGTAGCGGTAGATATCACTAGGGAATTACAAATTCCCATAATTGCACAGCCATTTTTGTTTTTGTAAAACTTACCATTGTTGTATTGTATTCTGTGGGGTATAAAATGGGGGTGTGGAAAATAAAGTTTGAGCACTCTTTGAACACATAAAAACAGTGTGTTTATTGAGTAAAAGTGCGGGACTAGTTGTTGTATCCCGTATTCAGCCGTTCTTGTGAGGGGACATAGAACTGCAGAAGAAGACCTACTTAGATCTGCAGTAGATCTGGTTGCTAGATTGCTTCAAGCCCCATCAGAAGACTAGCTTGAGACAGCTACTTTACAGTAAATGCCTCACCAGACAGCCTGTTTTCCTTCTTAAATTTAGTTATTTATTTTTGTTTTGCATAATGTCACATTCGTCTGTCCAAAGTACAGGTCTTAAAGGGCCTGTAGACCACATCAGGCTTCCTGGTGTTGGTGAGGGGGGGGGGGAGACTTGACCTGACATGACCGGAGTATGTGATTGGAGGTGGCTAGCTGGGGGGGAGCTATGTATAGACTCTTTGGCGCCATCTGAGCCATTATGCCCCCAGCTAGATCATGTGTTAGGATAGGATCTCCCTGTCTCTCTTTCCCCTGCATGTGAGCTGTCCTCCCCCTTTTTCTTTCTTCTCCCTCTTCTTTTTTCTTTCTCCCTTTCTCCCCCTCCTTATTATTCTTTTCCTTTCCTTCAGTTACCCTCTCCATTTCTTCCACCCCGGTGATTTACCTCTCCTCATCAAGGGAACTGTTCCTGAGGTTCTGGCGCTCCTCCTGAACGAGTCATAGGCTGGCGATGCATTGTGTGGAGGCCAGGGGCCATAGTCGGCCTGGAAACCAGCTGGAGTAGTTGCAGCTGTGCCGCCGCTAAGGGTGCACTAGCTGGTAGATGAGGCTCTCGGTGCAAGACAGGGGAGCCAGCGTGTCCCCGGTGGTCTCCCGGGCTTGGGAGCATAGCGTGACATTATTGGACTTCGCTGTGAGCCCGGAGGATCATGGGACATGTAGTTTCTTAATAACTGGACTGTCAGTGAGGTGATTAATGCCCTGTCAGCCCCCCACAGACAATGTTTTTCTCTAACCCCTTGTCTTTCCCACACTTTACCCATACCCCCTTACTTAACTATTTGGCCATCAGGGCCTCTTGCTAAAATATTAAAGAATCAAAATGTATATAGTTTATCATCACATATAATAGTTGTCATAATTGCGAGTTTGTCCGTAACGCAATGTTAAAAGTTGGGTTTGCGCATGCGCAATAAGCGCTGAGTGATCATAGTGAGGCTTAAAAAGTTACGGGTTTGATGTGATCCGAAATGAACGAAGGCGCTCATCGCAAGGCCCGTAAAGTAGAGGAGCTGAAGAGGCTCGCAATGAGCTCCTTCGGCGCTCATCAGGAGGCCCGCAACTAAGTTGGGGGGTAGAGGCCTGCAATGAGCATCGAAGGCGCTCATTGTGAGTCCCGCAATGAGTGTGGCTTGCAAAATAGTCTCCAAACCGAATTCCAAGTTACAGGCTTAAAAAAAAGCCGCCATTTTGTTTTTAAAGCCCGTAACTCGGAAGCTGTTGGGAGGCCAACTGAATAGAAAGGGAGTCCATAAGTGAGGGTAAAAACTAACGGCTTCTGAGTTACACCCTTGTAAAAAAATGGCGGCTTTAAACCGGCAATGAGTGGCAAAGCCAAAGACTCTAATCACGAGGACCGTAAAGTAGAGAGGGGGGGGGGAGAGGCTCGCATTGTGTGGCAAACAGCATTGCGAGGCTTCAAATTTCATTGCCGGCCAAGTCGCTAGTAATATATAGTATACGATTATAAAGTATTCTATATTTTAAGTATAAATGTAATATAATAATAAAAGTATCAGGGCCCCAAGCACAACAACAGCACCAAGCACAGCTCATTTGAATAAATAATCTTTGTTAAGCCAGGGGCATTTCATTAAGGGACAGTACACCCAAGGTGTAATGGGCAAAATAAATTCTAATTGTTTCAGGATTTGCTGTAGACAAAAATTGCAGTTTTAGTGCTTTAAAATAAAAAGCAACTTCCAATCATAGTCAATTTAAACTCAGACACCACCACACCCCCCGTCCCGTCCCCCCGTCACAATAATCTCAACACAGTGGCGGTGCTACTGTGGCATGGTGAGTCCTGTTATAGTGGGGGGGCTTACTAAAAAGATACATATAGTTGAGCTATGTGGTTGACCCATATAGGTACCTACCCAGTTGCAAGGTTAGAAAGGGTCCCAAATGATTTACCCGGGGTGCCTTCCACTTTCGGTAGCTTCAGTCTGATCTCTAAGGTCCACAGAGGAGGCAAACAGTTAGAGTTCTCCTGCTAGGGCAGAAGCCGCTAATTCCCATGCCCAGGTTATCACAATACTTCCCCAACTGGGGGGTGGGCATTTAGATGGGTGTTAGATAAGCAGGGATAGAGGCCCGATTAATACAGGCACCCTTGCCCAGCTTAGGTCTTTCTGCTGGCAGATGTGTCTTATGGGTCAATAGACACATTTCAACATACTACAGCCTCTGATGGGTTACAGTGGGGCCAAACGAACAGCAGACCTAATGACAGTGGGGTCAGTTAATGAGAGAGTTACACAGTGTAAGATCTTGACAGTAATACACTGGTGCATCCACCCTCACGCTGATTAGAGGCAGTAACCTTGAAACAGCTGTATATGGGTAGGACTCCTGAGCTTTAATCAAACTGTGGAATATAACAGTCAGATGCTTAAAGGAAGCCATGTTTAAAATGGTAATGGATTACAAGAGCGAAGCTACAGGCAAGGGTGGGGACTGTAATTTCTTCCTCTTGCTTCAGCAGGTCGTCTAGATGCACAGTAAGATGTGGTACTAGCCTTAAATGTTCTTGCTTCATGTGCAATAAAGGGCAGTAGTGTCACCGGAGGGTAGGCAGGGTATCAGAGGCCTGCCAAGAAGCTTCTGGCGACCTTCTTATTTTTGATTCTGCTGCACTCACTAGGATGCCGCAGGTTGCTACAGTCATAGGTGATCCGGTATTTTGCTTACTTAGTGAGGTTTGTGATCTGGGGGCTTAGGGTAGTGTGGTCCATCAGAAATAGAGAATTGTCAGATTGGGAATCACACATTAGTGGTCTTGCTAAGGCAACACAACATCGGTATAGGGAGTTGGAAGGATAATTCTTTGTGCAATAGTAGCAAATTTGCCATTTGCTGGGTGAGTGTTCCTGGCTGGGAGGCCTCTGGCCTATCTTAACATTGATCGCGGACACTTCTCCTGTCACGGTTAACTGGGGTTACCATACACAAACTCTTGAACCCACGCCCTATGTGGGTTTTTTATCAGAAGGGGTTATGTGATATGGTGGGTTGTCTGGGAGTAGGGGGTTTCGTTTTATGTTATTTATACCAGCCACCCCCCCCCCCTCCCTGCTTTCTGTGTATAGTTTTTCCCCAGTTATACATTTATGACGGCTTCGGTTCGTCTGGTAGTGTGGTTTGGGTAAGTTTTCGTATTGTGTAGTTATGCCGGGGCCTCTTGTGTAGTATGTTCTAATTCACAGTTATGCTCAATTGGTTTGAGCTTGGGGCTAATACGCCTAGTTCGCGAGTTCGGTCGCCATACAGGCCTATATGTTTTTCGCCCCCTTGTCGCTCTTTTCATCCAGGTGTAGATGTTTCCATGGGTGTATATGTATCAATGCGACGCGTCAAGTTCCATCGGTTCCTTGGTTGGTTTACCCTGTCCTCCCTTATTTCTTATTCCGTATGCCTCCTCTTTTGGACATAGTTTGTATGTATTACATTTATAGATTCAACGAATGATCAGTCTGTGGCATATGTATATCGACATTCTGTCCCTCGCAGATTCTCGAACAGGTACGATGATCTGGATATGCCTGCCATTGCAAGGAGAGCTAATCCAAAGCTGTCCTATTCCTCATGATTGTGTATCATATGGTGCCCATTTTCATCATTCAGCACGTGTTTTGGTAGTTTGGGTTAGGTATCGTTAGGTGGTTATTTTATTATTTGTTGTTCCTACGATTGGGGTAAAACAGTTTTTGATAACACTAGATAACTTTTCTGGGAGTGAGATTAATTATTTAAGATGTCGGGTTGTTTACCAGCTGAAGAGGTTTTGTTACTGAATCGGGTACCTTACTTGGGTTTAATTCTGGGGCCTGTTAAATCATCCCCATAGGATTGAATGGCTACAGTGTTACATTGGTGGTGGTCAAGATTCCATTTCTCATCGCTCTAGTAGGTGACGATTCATGCGAAGGAGGATCCGAAGCGATGGTTAGTTCTCTGTCTTTTGAGGATCACCCTTTCACCCGATAGATTTATAAGTTAATCATAAGCTATATCGAAGGCAGCAGGGGTGCTGGTTTAGGGTCCTTTGTTTAGGTTGTATTTGCAAATACAAGAGTAGAAGCGGTGCAAGTCTACTGTTACAAGTATCTTAGCTTTGGAGATCTTACAAAGTTTCTGCACTGTTTAGTCGGTGGAGCAGCTTGCAGGATAAGAAAATCCTTTTCATTCAGTCTATACGGCCATAGTGCAGGCTATTAACTCCCGGTTAGCATCATCCCTCTAAGCACTACGATGCTAAAACACTTGTGCTCAGTGCCGACATGAGAATTGTAAGGGGAAGCAGGGACCAGGTCCCATGTACAAGGTCCCATGTACAAGTTTGCTGACTGGTCCTTTTAAGATGCACACCTCAAGCTGCTGGCTATAGGGTGAGGATGGGCAGTTCTGGTCACTGGAAAAAGTGTAGGTACCTGAGAATTAGCATGGTTGGCGAGTTGTTCCTGTGCTTCATCTACTCGGTTTCCACACAGAGTGGTGTGTGCATGTATGCATGGGGAGGGGTTTACTCTGATTTTCTACAGTACCCGATGGCCCGGAGAGGTTATTCCCCCGAAAGTGGGGCATCAGGTAGCAGTTTCTTCTTTTCTAAAGCTAGCCGGTTTAAAGGACCTGACAAAGGATTGATTGGTAAAGTAAGTGGATCAAGGTTGACAGGAGGTATGGCAAAAAGAGACAGCAGGCAACTAGTAGCCTTTTCCCAAGGGGCAATATACCACTGTTCTGGAAAGAGGCATGTGTTATGGTGAAGGCTTGTGGTTCTGTGAGGCCATCTCTCTTCCACGCTGGTCTGCTTAGAGCGAGAGAGTGGTTGGTAAACAGACAAGGTACTTGGTTTTGGAATCCACGATGATCATGTGTTGAGGTGGCTGTGACTGTCCAAGATTGACCAGGTTGGTAAAGGGAGGAAGTTGGCGGTGTACCAGGTGTACTGGACCAAGCGCCTAGCTTGTTTTGCACCTTTCCTTACTCAAATAGGATTGGTTCTTCTATACTTACAATTCTCCAAAATAGGTGACTTGTAGACAGTGTTTGGACTTGTTCTGAATCAGAACTTGGTACCCACTCGTTTTAAGCTTTCCGGAGAATGGGGTTTGGAGAATTGGAAGGTCATGTTCTTCGTTGATAGATCATGGCTATTTGTATATCTAATCATACAGGCATTTCACCCAAGTTGCCAATCATGGCTTTGCAGTTTGGGTAGTGCCTTGGGTTCAGTGGAACATGCGATCAATTTGTTCAAGAGATATGTAATGACACCAGACAAAGTAGCAGGTAGCGAGTGGCACTTCCCACTTCCTACCTTGTATTGATCCAGATGGTAGAAAGATGCTTGTAATGCATCCACCGAGAACCGGTTTCATTGACTGCAAACAACATCAGGCAGGGTTGCAACTTGCCTCATCAGTCTGTTATCTGGTCCAAAAGGACCATGCAATGTGGGGAAGTGGTTAGGGCCTGTAGGAAAGTGTACAGATTCGTGTTTAGTCTTGCTTTGAAATTAGTTTTCTCTGTAGCAATGTGAGCTCAAGGGCTCAGAGGCAAATCGTTTTATTCTCTTGTATGGGCCTATCTTCATAAGCAGATATTAAGCTCATAGTGCTGTGTTTAGGAGGGAATGCAGCAAGCCATAGCGTTTTTGGGGGATTTGAGACCGCATAAGGTATCTGCGGTCTTCTCTGTGGCGGATGGTGAGGGGAGTCGCCGGGACAGTGGTAAAGTGGGTGAGAGCCTACCGTATGGGGGTACGGCTGTTCCATTACAGTAGGCCCTGGATGAGGGTTCAGGGCGTAGGGGGCACTCTCTCTGGCCAGGCTCAACCCCTCACATGGTCATTATTTATTTATTATTATGTTTATTACATTATTTGTGTTTACCAATAATCACTTTGGCCGGTTTCCCTCCAATAAGTGATCTGTGTCTAATTATTATATCCAATATGTGATTTGTGTCTAATCTTTATATGTACATACCAACTGGGCCTTGCTTAGGTCATGAAGGGCCTGTAGACCACTTAGGCTTCCTGGGGTTGGGGGGAGGAGCCACTTGACCTAGCAGGACCAGGGTACTGTATGTGATTGGAGGTGGTCCGCTGGGAGTGGAGTCATTTCTAGGCTCTCTGGCGCCATCTGTGCCATAATGCCCCCCAACTATTGTGAGCCATTTGTGAGGATAACCACCCACCTATCCCTAAAAAAAAAGACAATATGGGATGTATTTATCTAGTTTATTTTATATTAAATAGCCGTTTGTTCTGGGTATATGATTTAAGTCTGTAATATATGTTAACAGATAATCTATTTTGTTGTTGTCACAACTGCTGATGGTAAGGGGAGTCGCCGGAACAGTGGTAAAGGGGGCAAGAGCCTACCCTCACGGTAGGCCCTGGATGAGGGTTCAGGGCGTAGGGCGTACTGTATCTGGCCAGGCTCCTCCCCTCACTTGGTCATTGTTTATTTATTATTGTTATTGTTATGTTTATTATGTTATTTGTGTTTACCAATAAACGCTGTGGCCGGTTTCCCTCCAATAAGTGGTCTGTGTTTAATTATATCCAATATGTGATTTGTGTTTAATCTTTATATGTACATACCAACTGGGCCTTGCTTCGGTCATGCTTTTGCTGGCTGTATAGAGCTCCTCCATCTTTGGCCACAAAGTATATAGTCAATCTGATTACTATATTGTCCATCTGCTGATGTCCATGTGTAGAGTTGTCTCGGAGGCTGTTGGCAGAGGGTTGCGAAACAGAAGGGGATTTTTTTCTTTACTAAAATGTTTATTGCCCATTATCAGTACTACTTAAAATAGCAAAACCACTGTGACCCTTTTTATTCAATAAACCTTGTTTTTCATTTATTGTCAGATAACAATGTGTCAGTTGACTCCATGCTCTGTGACTCAACCTGTATATATTCTCCTGGAAACTGTCTCAATAATAATCTCTGAAAACTGAAAACACCATAGCAACAAAACAAAAAAATGATATGAATGAAAAATATATCTAATGTACAAAACTCACTAAATACATTCTCCTGAAATTCAGAAATAATTATCTGATTTAAAGGCAAGTTGACAGTAAAACGCTTATTTTTCCTACTAGCATAATATATTGCTGCTACTTATATATCTAAATGGGTCAAAATGTAGTTTTTTTAAGCATTTAAAAGAGCATTTTTTAAACAATACAACAATACAACAAAAGTTGTGTTTTGCATAAAACCTGTTTAAACTTAATTAAAACTAACAGAAGGTACTTTAGTCTGTAGATCTCATTGGCTGACAGAGGGTGGGCCCCCTGAATATGTCTTTGTGATCTGAGATCTTTATTTGAAAAAAAGAAATCACACTGTGACCCTATCAAATACTCTCTTTCTAATGCTACAATGAAAAGGTATTTCCATGTTTATTTAACGTTTCTAGTAAAACATTTCTTGTTCTGGGAAAACGCCACGTTAGCGATATAACGAGGTTGAGTTCCATTGTTCAAGATCACATTTTTTAAATTACAATGAATGTGAATTATGTTTTTGTATTGATGTGTAGTACTAAAATGTTCACATAGTTTGTGCCCCTTAAAGCAAACCATACAGTATTATAGCTACAATAATAAGTACTGTGATATTCATAAATAATGAAAAGCACACAGCTGCTGCAGCTCATGGCTCCTTCACTAAGACATCATACTGAGGAGTTGTCATAATGTGATGAAGTGCGACCGTGATATGATGAAGTGTGGCCATGATGTGACGAAGTGTGGCCAGGATGTGAGGAAGCTCAGCCATGATGTGACAATGTGTGTTCATGATGTGATGAAGCATGGCCATGATGTGACGAAGCTAGGCTATGATGTGACGAAGCTAGGCTATGACAAAGTGTGTCCATGATGTGACGAAGCGTGTCCATGATGTGACAAAGTTAGGCCATGATGTGACAAAGCTAGGCCATAAACAGTTATAAATAATATTGTGCTAAAGAAGAAGCCTATCTCAATTCTTTTTTTTTTGGTACATAAAGACAAGGATTCCTAGTCCTGTGTGATAAGGAGGCTTGTACCAAATTATACAGGGTAAGAATTGGTTTCTAAGTAATTTATTACAATAATAAAATAATTCATCGCTGTGGTGACTGGTCATGTTGGGTGAACTATATTCAGCAAAATTTGGACCATATGACAGTAAAGATATCGTAAAAACATGTTTAAATAGTTTTTAAATTTTAGAAATATGTGCATTTTTACTGAGAAAGCAAATCAAATCAAATCTGTATTTACATATATAACAGGTTACTGACTTGCTTTGCATTACTACAGCCAATCTGGATGCACTGGTGTGTGTCCCATTCAAGTCAATGGTAAGACAATTTCATGATATAGGGAATAGACCTTGTAATGGGTTAAAAATACATAAAATTCAGATTTCTGGTCTCCTTGGAATTTGAGAAATGAAGATTGTTTCTGGGGAATTATTGCCCTGATCCGGGTCAGCTCTGTAGTAAGCAAAATAAGAAAATAATAACCCTTATCAAATTCATCTGTGCGGGCATGGAATGCTGGACTCACCAAAATAGGTAAGTTACGGGTTAACTGATAAGTGCAGTCCTGAGTCCCAGGGAAAAACTGATATCAATCACAATTCCCTACAGACAATCACCATCAGTGCACATTGCCACTGTGCAGATTGAAACTCACTATGTATTTAAAGTCTCCTCCCACCTCCTATTTTTAAATGTAGTTCAGTATGTTTTAAATATAAGAGCATTTGCTCAATTATTTAAGTAGTTATAAACACCTGACTAAGAGCTCAATTCCATTCCTTAGAGTTTCTGATGTATGAGTCAAGTTGACTCGAAAATCAAAATCAACCAATTCCAAAACACCAAAAACTAGCCCTACCAGAAGTCATTGCTAAATTGTAATAAAAAATCCAAAAATCGCAATTTACGTATAGCTGTCTCCAGAGTGATACACCTTAATATCAGAGTCATCTAAGTCCTAAGATTTTCTGAAAATCCTACGAGTTCTGAGACCTAGAGGCAAGGGTGTAGGAATCGAAAAAATCTGGGGGGGATAGAGTTTAGAACATAATATTTCAGAGACAACAGAAATCAAGAAGAAGAAGAGGGTCATTATTTAGTAATTTAGCTGCATTATACAAATAAATACCCTACGGGCTGCAGCATGCAAGGCGCATATTGTGTCTGGTTTTCCCTATCCATTCAGTCTCTGAATGGTACATAAATAATACAACTCACAATATATTTCTGAATCTGTTTCTAGATCACATGTTGACAATTGTTTCTGGAATTTAGAAGCCCACTAGGTTAATTAGGAGCCAGGTTATAATATATGCATAATGCTCAAAAAGTTAGGAGACAGAATTACTTCTTGTACTGAATTTTAGTAGTCATGGATCCATGGTTCCTAGGTTTTTGTCAAGTCATAGTCTATATTTTGGTGTTTGTTTAGTAGTACAGTCGTGTCTAACTCTCTTCGTGACCCTATGGTCTTCAGCATGCCAGGCACATCTATCGTTATGTCTCTAGCTGTGCTTATCCATAAGGTTTTCTTGGCCAAGATACTGAAGTGGATTACCAGTTCCTTCTCCATTGGACCATGATTTGTCTCATCCTCTCTGCTATTACCTGCCCATCCTGGGTGACCCTACATGGATTAGCTCACAGCTTCATTGAAGTAGACAAGCTCCTTCATCACCACTGTATTTGTTTGACAAGTCCAAAAAATGCTACTATATTCACACAGAAATCCTATATTAGTCACAAGATAAAAAAAACAGACAACATTGCACAGTTCTTGGCTAAATTGAGTGCTGGTGAATCGTTGGGAAAGAAACAAAATATACACCGATCACCAGAATTGCGTTACCTGATATATAATGGAAGGTGACTCTCCTTCTAGACAATAATCCCTTTGCTCCTCTGACACTATGATCAACACCTGATTTAGGATATGAGGCTTGATTTACATAGTGACCTAGTGATTGAGGCTGAAAAAATAATTTTAGTCCATCAAGTTCAACCTTTTTTCATGTGGATTAATTGTTAATTACATGCGGATTCGTTGTTAATTGATCCAGAGGAAGGTAAACAGAAAAAAAAACCAAGTGAAACTGCCAATAGTCTCAAAAGGATTTCCCCCCTGACACTGGCGATCGTATTCCTCCCTGGATCAATACCCCCTCTCTAATTATCCAGGATAACCCTGAATAACCTTTATATTTATAAGTATATCCAGTCCCTTTTTAAAGTTATCTATTCAATCCGCTGTCATCACCTACTTTGGTAGAGAATTCCACAGATTAACCACCCTTACTGAGAAGAACCCTTTTCTTTCTTTAAGGTGGAATCTTTTTCCTCTAACCTCAAGGGATGTCCTCTTCTCAGTTGGAAACCTCTTGGCACAAAAAGCTCACTTGACAAATCTTTATACTGACCCTGGATGTATTTATATAAGGTAATCATATCCCCTCTTTATAGAGAAAATAAGTTTAATTTGGTTAATCTTTCTTCATAACTTAGCCCCTCCATTCCCCTTATTAGTTTTGTTGCCCTCCTCTGTACTTTTTTGCAGCTCTAAAATGTCCTTTTTATGCAGTGGTGCCCCAAATTTTACTCTATATTCCAAATGAGGGTGTACTAGAGATTTGTATAGTGGCAGAATTATATTTGCTTCCCTTCTTCTATACCCTTCTTAATACATGCTAATATTTTACTTGCCTTTGCAGCTGCTGCTTGGCATTGAGCACTGTTACCTAGCCAGTTGTCCACAAGCACTCCCAAATCCCTTTCTATATCTGATACCCCTAGATTTGCTGCATTAAGATTATAAATTGCATGGCTATTTTTTCTTCCCAGATGCATAACTTTACATTTATTCGTATTATTCCTCTAATTTATGTAAATCCCTTTGGAGGGAACGAACATCATTATCAGTTGTAATTACCTTGCACAACTTATATCCAACACAATTAAGGGTTAACAATGCCTACCCACTAAATAAAATTACCCTGAGGATCCCCAATCACCCCTACTACAATAATCCTGGGAATTCTCAAGATTTCCCATAACCACATAAACATTAATATCCCCAGGGATTCCCTCTGACGGAAACCCTGGGGATTCCCCCTTCACACTTGCTGTTAGCCGGAAACGCCCCTCCTATTCACCATGTCACATGATCTCCGTAGATGCTAATATTAACCCCATATACATGGGGGTCCTATAAGCTGTTTTTTTTTTTACTATATACCGTATATACTCGAGTATAAGCTGAGTTTTTCAGGCCTTTTTAAAAGGGTAAAAAGGGCCCCCTCGGCTTATACTCAAAGAGCGTGGAGGCCACAGGAGAAGCTGGAGATCAAGGTAAGTGAGGGGAAAGGGAGAGGGGCAGGAGGGTTGAGGATGAGGAGTGAGGTTGAGGAGGGGATTGAGGATGGGGGTTGAGGATGAGGATGGGGGGTTGAGGTTGAGGAGGGAGTTTGAGGAGGGGGTTGAGGATGAGGAGGGGGGTTGAGGAGGGGGTTGAGGATGGGGGGGTTGAGGATGAGGATGGGGGGTTGAGGTTGAGGAGGGAGGTTGAGGAGGGGTTTAGTATGAGGAGGGGTTGAGGGTGATGAGGGGGGTTGAGGTTGAGGAGGGGGGGTGAGGAGGGGGTTGAGGATGAGGGGGTTGAGGATGAGGATGGGGGATTGAGGAGGGAGGTTGAGGAGGGGGTTGAGGATGGTGGGGTTGAGGATGAGGATGGGGGGTTGAGGAGGGAGGTTAAGGATGAGGAGGGAGGTTGAGGATAAGGAGGGAGGTTGAGGTTGAGGGGGGAGGTTGAGGAGGGGGTTGAGGATGAGGAGGGAGATTTAGGATGAGGAGGGAGGTTGAGGAGGGGGGTTGAGGTTGAGGAGGGAGGTTGAGGAGGGAGGTTGAGGAGGGGGTTGAGGATGAGGAGGGGGGTTGAGGAGGGGCTTGAGGATGGGGGGTTGAGGATGAGGATGGGGGGTTGAGGAGGAAGGTTGAGGAAGGAGTTGAGGAGGGGGTTGAGGATGGGGGGTTGAGGAGGGAGGTTTAGGATGAGGAGGGGGGATGAGGAGACAGGTTGAGGATGAGGAGGGGGGTTGAGGAGGGGGGTTGAGGAGGGTGATAAGGGAAGGGGGAAGATACACAGGGAAGGGAGGGGGGAAGAGACACAGGGAAGGGAGAGGGGTGAAGAGACACAGGGGAGGGAGAGGGGAGAAGAGACACAGGGGAGAGAGAGGGGAGAAGAGACACAGGGGAGAGAGAGGGGGGACACAAGAAAAGGGCACACAAGAGGGGGACACAGAGGGCACAAGAGGGACAACGGGGGCAGCACATTTCCCACCCTCGGCTTATACTCAAGGTCACTCATTTTTCCCAGTATTTTGTGGTAAAATAGGTGCCTCTGCTTATACTCGGGTCGGCTTATACTCGAGTATGTACGGTACTTAAATCACCCCTATAGTGACAAGTAGGGTTAATGTTTGGTGCATGGTATGGGGGTGCCACAGAGATTCTTTAAAGACCTTTGTGCCAAGGGTTAATATTATATTTGGGGTTCATTTGATATACCACTGTGGTCCTTACATCCCCCAATGTGAGGATGTTCTGTATTTGAAATTTTGAGGAACTGCAAGTGTAAATAGGCAAAGTAGACATCAGCAGAATTAGCTCAGATAAGAAAATGGAGCCACACAGTAAAGAATAATGCACATAAAAGTCAGAAATGGGCCACTGTGGTTAAATATTTAAAATATACTATTTTGAAAATCAACATCTGGTGCATATACCTCATGTTTTTAGAATGCAAAATAAAATAATAATAATAATAAAATAATGCTGGGGATCTACCATTTGTTTTGCTTTTTCATATCAACTTCCTGAGAAACAGGAGTTTGACTGCACAGGAAGTCTCTATCTGCATGATAGGTATATGGTATCTTCAACTGCCAGAGAGTTCACACAACATCCTGAGAAATTAACATACATAATCAGCTGACAAAATAGATCAGATGCCTGTAGTAAAGAATAATTTGCCCGATATCAAGAAGTATTTATTTAACACATTTCCTTAACTTGATACAGAAAAAGTTCATATATTGAGGAAAAATGAAAATGACAAACAAATAAACATAATGGCAATTGGTTGTAATTAAAAATTTGAAGGTGGAACTGCTTTAAAGATAAGTTATTTTATCTACAAATATATTACCTTTGAGTTTATATCTTATCTGTAGCAATTAATTAAATTAGCATTGGGGGTATCAAAGGAAGATAAGCATGCCCAGGTGAAAATTATATTGAGACATTTAACAATTACATTTATTTGCTCCATTTTTTTAATGTCTGTATCAATATTATTTTTTTCAGCTGGGTGTGTTCTTCCTCTTTATTGCTCCCAACTACTTATCTTCAGAAATTGGTGATAATGTCATTTCATTAGAAAGTGGATATTTCCATTAAAGGGGTATGGAATGCTCCTGGATTTTACTAGGTATATAAATTCTATCTATTTACTTTTATTTAATTTATTATATATATATATATACTGTATTTTCCATAAAGTTTTTATTGACACATTCACAAGACAAGCACATTTGAAAACAAGGAGCGACACGCAGGTACCCCACACTTTATGATTTTCATTGTATACATTTGTGCTAGCCCAAGATAAAATACATATGTCAATTCCGTGTGTCACCCTCCGCCTTTTTCCTTTTTCTATTATTAAGATAGTCAATGCATGCAACCTATAACAGGTTAGGTAAGTTACCCGTGCTTAAATGCTCAATCTATGTCTTGCATGTGCTAGATATCCTGCTATGGTTACTTATTTCAGAAATTAAAACAATTTTAACTAACAAAAATATAACATAACTTAACACAAATTAACGTGTGCCTTTCAACATTACGTTTTACAGAAATTGCTTACTACCTTTCTTACTGTCCACATCCGCAGCTACCTCAAACGAGGTACCATGGAGAGCCCTGTCCCGGACCGTACCAGCTATTATCTGCCTCCCCCTCTCGATCAGTGCACTACCGTCAGTGTATCTGGAATGAGTGTTCCGTCCCGCTCCAGTCACCCCATATTTCCTTATAAACAGCCACCGTATCGTTTAAAGTTGCCGTCATATGTTCAAATGTCATAATAAAGTTGATTTTGTTAATGACTGAGTGGATATCTAGTGTATTCTTCCGCCAATTTCCTGCCAGACTGCTTTTAGCCGCCAACATGATAAATTGAAGCCACTTATTTTGGTGAATACGTAAGTTTTGTACTGGAAGCCCTAGGAGACATGTTCCCATCTCGGGATGTATTTTTGTTTTAAGTGTATTAGAGGCCAGTTCGGCCACCTTGTGCCACAATGATTGAGCAATTGGGCAGTCCCACCAAATATGGAGGAAGGAACCTCCTGTGATACAGCCTCTCCAACACTCAGGAGAGATATTATGATCCATTTTGTGTAGCCTGTCTGGCGTGTAATAGGTTCTAAATAAAACTTTGGCTGATGTTTCCATATGGCTAAAGTATCTGGAGCCTTTTGTCAGTTCCAGGCTAATTTTGGACCACCTACTCATGTCCCATTCTACTCCCATATCCTGTTCCCATTGCTTAACATGCTTGGGCTTGCTAGCCATGTCATTAGAGTTGGATATAGCGTACAGTTCCCCCAATATTCCCCTGGTTAGTGGGGCTTTATTACATGTTGGTGTGAACCAAGTTGAACTTGGCGGGCCCCATTTACGGAGTTTAATGGTAACATTGTGGTGAATTTTGTTGTAGTTGAAGTATTCTCTGGGTGGGAGATTGTACGTTTCCATAAAACTCCCAGTATTTAGTACTGCACCCTCTCTAACCCAGCTTCCAAACCTATCTAACTTCCATGAGATCCACCAATCTTTGGAGAACGTACCCATCTCCTCAAGGGTGCTTGGGGAAGGGAGTGTAGTGGTTAGCGAAGAGATATTGGGGCTTAGCTGTCTACTGATGTTAGCTCTTTCCCATTCCCTCAGAGACAGAGCTATCATCGGGTTGTTTCGAGCCAGCTTTAAGGGCAACGGGGAAGAGGGGTCCCATATAAGAGTATCCCATTTTAATTGTGCAATTTGGTGGTTTTCTACAAAGACCCAAAGTGGCTGGTGCTCTGCCGAATGCGCCTGGGGGAAGAAAGAAATCTGGGCTGCCCTGAAGTATTTAAGGAGGTCGGGACAGCCCAAGCGTGGATGTGGGGATTATTTTGGCTTAAACTTAATTTACAAGATATCAACGCTTGGTCTGACCATGGGCAGGGTAAAATGTGGGCATCTGATGCGCTATTGAACAGTGAGGAGTTGATTAACAAGGCATCAATCCTGGAGTATGTGTTATGTGTAGGGGAAAAGAATGTGTATTGTCTTTCAGAAGGATGTAACCCCCTCCAGGCATCTATTAAGTCCAGTTCTTTAAGTAGGGCATGTATGACTTTAAGTTTTCTCGCATCCTTGGTGTACGAGGGTGTCCCTGACCTATCCAGGAATGGCTGAAGCGCCAGGTTTAGGTCCCCCCCTATGATAATTTTCCCTCTGTCCTCTTGCTTCAAGAGGTTCAAAAGTTTGATTAGCGTGTTGTGCGGATTAACCGTGGGGCATATAAAGTCACCAGGGAAACCTTAAGTTCAAGAACCGTACCTGTAATTATAAGGAAGTTACCCTCCTTATCCTTTACCTGCTTCTCTAGCTTGAAGGGGAGGTTCTTGTGAAGGAGAATGGACATACCTGCTTTCTTGGTTTGTTGTGAGCAAGTATAAAAATGTGGTTAATCCTTGTGGAGGAATTTCGGGACTTTATCTGATGCAAAGTGAGTTTCTTGCAAAAAAATTATAGAGGGTTTGATTTTTTTATAAAAGAGGAAGGCTTTACTCCTTTTAAACGGGGAATTGAAGCCTTTTACATTATGTGTTATTATATTATGTGGGTGATCGGTCATGGTTGTCTGTTCTCTAAGTGTGTAAAAGTCTCTAGAAAGTTACCCCACGCGGACCACTCTGCCTCGGCTCCCGTTTCCCATACCGGCCGGTCCGGGACATGCCCACCACAACTCGCTCCAGACGCGGACGACTCCAGGCAATTCTTGATCCGCCAGGCACAAGCGGCATAACATGTAAGAAAAAAAAAAACAGTATCAGTACAATTTAGTATCTCAGTAATAAACCTACAATGACAGTGAGTCCTCCCTTGACTACTACATATAGTCATTCCGATAGGATTAAGGTAAGGGAACCTACCCCCCCTAATTATTCCTACTGGGAGAAAACTATCAATTAACATTAACCATAATAATATTAGCCATATCTTGGGCACTAAGCCCCTGGTTGTCATGAAACTTAGCTACCTAAGGTAGCCATCCTGAGTACTCAATAAAATATATGCAATACTAAGCGAGTTAGAGAACAATATAAAAACAAATAGAAAAACATTTTAGAAAAACAATTTAACCCATTACCCACTGCTGGCTAAAGAGGTTTTATAAGAGTCAAGAAACCCTACATGAGTTAACATCTCCTTAAGTTAAGCCTGGCCTCTAGCCCCTATATGCTCCCGCTAAACATATGCACAAACCAAGATACAATACTGAGGTAGAGTCTGTAGTATGCTCAATGTCCCAGCGTGTGCGAAGAGTCTGGAGAATCGGGTTTTACTCTCTCCAATCCCGAGGTAAAGTCCAGCCTCTGTGGACAGTATGGAAAAACTCATAGAGCAAGAGTGTGGACCTGGAAACATTTTTAGGATAAAGGGTCCTCCGTCGCCCCCTGCTCCCGATGCTTGACGTCCCTCACATGGTTGGAACTATACTTTGAACTTTGAGACAGTGGGTTCTCTGAACCCCTCCTGGTCTGCCTCGAATCCGCCTGAAGGAAGGAGCTTTCCTCCTCTGAATCCTCAGGCACGAGTCTCAGTCTGGTTAAATGCTTTGGCTTTCCTCCAGTGATAGCACCCTGAAAGATTTTCCTTTATAAGTGAACAAAAGGGCGAATGGGAACCCCCATCTATACGGTATTTTATAATGGGAGAGTACTCTTAGTGTGGGTCTCATCTCCCTTCTCTTCTGCAAGGTAGAGGGTGAAAGGTCCATATAAACTTGGATCTTAGTGCCGTCTGGACCTACGATTTCCTTTCTTAATCTCGTTTCAGCTAGAATTAAATCCCTAACTTTTTGCTGTGTAAATCTGATGATGATGTCTTTGGGTGTATTTTGGTCCCTAGATGACCCCATCGCTCTGTGAGCTCTTTCTATTGTCCAATCTGATTCCTCGACCGATGGAAGGATCATGCTGATAAAGTCTCTAGAGTACTACAAAACGTCTGTTATTTTATTGGGAGCCCCCCTTAATCTGATGTTATGTCTGCGGAATCTATTTTCCAGGTCCTCCACTTTGTCTTCCAGTATCTGGATCTTAGACGCGTTCTGCAAGATATCTTGCTTATCAAGTGCTTGGGCCTCCACAATTTGGTCGGTGCTTTCCTCCAGGCCCTGCAGCCTCTGGGTCAGAGACTTGATGTCTGACCGTAGATCATCTACTGCGTGCTTGATTTCAGCTTGCATGATCTGCTTGATTTTGGACAGGGTGCCGTCCGTTAGTTCCATTTGAACTGGTTGTGAGCTCTGCGCCACCGCCTGGGCCGGCGAGTCCGGATGTTCCGAATTAGGACTCGGACTTGGGTTGCGGCTTGCGTCAGGTGGTTTGTAGAACTCCTGGATTCCCTTTCCAGTCTGTTTTTTTTGTACTTTGCTAGTACTGCGACTTGCCATCTTTTAAGGAGGGTAGAGATTCAAGTTTAAGGACCTGGACCAGTCTGTTAGCTGGGTTAGAGGGTAATGGGTTGGTATAGTGCTAAAGTAGTTAATTACTCATGGATGGCTTAGTGGCTGCCAGCCTCATGGATGCATGGGAGCCACGGTCAAGCTGCCCCCTGGGCGTGTTGATCTTCTCTGGCCCAGTGTCCTCTGGGGCATGACGAACGCCTTGCGTAAGGGAATTTGTCGTTCCTTTAATGCCTCCGAGATCACCAATCCCTGCCCCAGTGCTGTATAATATGTGCTCCCAGGGTAAGGGCTCTTCATCCGAATTAAGGTTAGAGAAAAAAACTTCCTTGAACAGAAAATGCTTACAGATTAGTGCAGTTTGTGATTTGGATGCGCTATTCTTAGAGTGTCCACCGGGTGTCAGTGTTAGCACACTAGTGTCAGAGTCATGGAATCGGTCAACACCACATAGCAGGGCAATCCAGTCTTTTAGACAAACACGAGCTGCAGGCAAACTTTCTCAATCTGTTATTATTACATAGAAATCAAGTTGGGGCCTTTAAGCCTTATAGTGAGACCCTTAGCCAGATTGTAATGTCCTCTCGGACCATAACTTCTCAGAATCTTTTAATGTCCCACTTGCATAAAAAAACAAAGTCTGTAATAAAATATGGGAGGGTTCTGTGTTGCATCAAGCCTCTCTTAGCAGTATCTGCTTTCTCTGTCCTTTGGAGTGTTTTTAACTGTACAGGTCCCTGAGCTTTTGGGAGCCAATAGTATTAAAGCCTCCCTTTAATGCCTCTAGGTTTGCAGTGTTTTTAGTAGCAGCAAAGCTGTAATCTTTTCTGGGCCTCTCACACAGTCTCTTCTTGTTAGGGTGCAACTTGCAGCTTCTGGATCCCCAAACTTGATTTTTAAAACCAACTGGGTCCTCCTGTGCACAATCCTGGTCATATATATCAATTTGGTGATAGATAAGTCACTTTATATATGGTCTTAAATGTTTTTTTCAGCAGAAACACACATCCTCTTTCATATATTATAGCTTTGAGAGATAAGCTGCTGGGTCTTCTTCTCTTAAAAAGTAATACAGTTTATTGTGTACCATATCTTTAGATTATTACACAGACTAGATCTCCAGTAGTATAAGGCAAATAATTGTATAGGTTTGAAACAGACAGGCAATATGAGTCATTACCAACCTTAAGTAGGCATGTTGTTTATCAGTGTTTCAGAGTCTCCTTTGTTCTGGTTCAGCTGCAAATCTCAGGAAAAAAGTTGCCAAACTTGATTTTTAAAGCCAGCTGGGTCCTCCTGTGTGCAAATTTGTTGATTTGGTGATAGAGAAGTTACTTTATATATAATTTTCATGCTTTTTAAAGCCTTATTGCTGGGAGCTATGTTGTTTTGCTTCCTCCTATCATGTCATTATATACAGCCCTATATATATACTGTATAAGTGCTAATAAGCTGTGCCTGAAATCACACAATTTGTACCTGTTTGGGTCTGCCCTCTGCAGCTCATGAATACACAGACTGTGAAGTGCGGTGTCAAATTAGTGACCTCTGCATGTTGCAGAATGTTGACACTGATTGGTTACTATGAGACACCTCAACCCCTGTACTGTCATTAATGAGCAGCAGAGGAGAGAAACCATTTAGGAACTATTTGTAAGATTTTAGGTAGAAAAAAAACAGCTTATAAGCATTTCTTAATAAAATAAAGTACATAAAATTAAATAGATTCACTGGGATGTTATATTCCTAGTGAAATATGTGCCCCTTTCATTTTTATATAAAATAACTATAAGTTCTATATAAGTGTTAGGTCACCTTCAGTTAAAACATTTTTAATTTCAGCCCATTGTAATTATTTTCAGATATTTGTTATTTCTGCCATAATTGGGACCTTCCCCTTGTCTCTTTAATGGAAACAAGACAAAAGCCGTGTTTGTATTTCCTTGTACATTGCTCATTGTTTTGCTTTATGTTAACATGACTGATTACATTACTTCTGTAATTTTGCTTAAAGGGCCATTTACCTCGCACGATCTATCTGCAATAAACTCACATTCACTCACGACTTATTCATCTCCAACTCCCTCAATCTATTGGCTCTCACAGAAACCTGGCTCTAATCCTCAGACACCGCCTCCCCACGCAATGAACTCTCATCTTACAGTGGCTCACTCACTCTACCATCTCAACTATCCAACCACACCCACTCTTCTCCCTCCCCCAATCCAACAGCCACTTTGAACTGCTTTGCCCCAGCTACAGAGGATGAAGTCGCTAGCCTGCTATCATCCACTCGCCTCACTACATGTGAGGATATGTAGGAACCTATTCCAGCTTAGCTCATCCCTCCCCTCTCTACCACACTAATCCCAGCTCTCACACACATTTTCAACCTTTCCCTAACTACCGGCAAGTTTCCATCTTGTCTAAAACACACCACAATTAATCCCCATCCTCAAAAAGTATTCATCTGACTCTGACATTGCTTCTAACTACCGCCCTATCTCTCTACTTCCCCTGGCTCCCAAACTGCTGGAGCGGTTCGTCTATACCCGCCTTACCAGCTTTATTTCCTGTAACTCCCTTCTTGACCCCTTCCGAACCGGCTTTCGGCACCAACACTCCACTGAGACAGCTCTCACTAAAGTCACCAATGACCTGCTTACTGCCAAGTCAAAATGTCACTTTTCTATTCTCCTTCTTCTAGATCTCTCTGCTGCCTTTGACACAGTTGACCATCCACTTCTACTCCATATCCTCTCCTCCCTCGGTATTCGAGACACTGCCCTCTCGTGGTTCTCATCATACCTACAAAATCGATCATTCACTATCTCCTTCTCTGATACCTCTTCTTCTCCTTACCCCCTGTCTGTTGGCGTACCCCAAGGATCTGTTCTAGGCCCGCTCCTCTTCTCCATCTACACTTCCTCACTTGGTATCCTTATAAACTCTTTTGGGCTGCAATATCATCTCTATGCAGATGACACCCAAATCTACCTCTCAGCACCAGATCTATCCCCCTCTCTTCTAACACATGTCTCCTACTACCTCTCTAGTATATCCTCTTGGATGTCCACCCACCATCTCAAACTCAACATGTCTAAAACTGAACTCCTAATCTTTCCTCCCTCTCCCACTGTGTCAATTCCTCACATCTCTCTCACTGTCAATAATAACATCATCACCCCCTCCTCCCAAGCCCGTTGTCTTGGGGTTCTACTGGACCCCGCCCTGTCTTTCATCCCTCACATACAATCACTAACTAAATCTTGTCTTCTCCATCTAAAAACCATCTCCAGAATTCGTCACTTTCTTACACAAGACACAACTAAAATCCTTATACACTCTCTCATCATCTCTCGACTGGACTACTGCAACTTACTTCTTGCTGGCCTACCCACCACCCGACTATCTCCACTTCAATCCATTATGAATTCCTCTGCTAGACTCATCTTCCGTACACAACGTTCAGTGTCGGCATCACCTATCTGTCAATCTCTCCACTGGCTTCCCATTGCCTCTAGAATAAAATTTTAAATCCTGACCCTAACTTTCAAAGCCCTCAACAAGAGCGCTCCCCCATACATTTCTGGTCTCATCTCCAAATACTCCCCCACCCGCCCTCTTCGCTCTGCTAATGACCTTCTTCTTTCCACAACTCTTGTCACCTCCTCTCACTCTCGCCTTCAGGACTTTTTTCGTGCTGCCCCATTTTCTGGAACTCATTGCCTCGCTCCACCAGATTATCCTCCAGCCTCAAAACATTCAAAACCTCTCTAAAAACACATCTCTTTAAAGAAGCATATCACCTTCCACCCTAACACACATCTCTCTCCCTCCTTTTCCTCACACAATACCTTTAGGTTGTAAGTCTGCGAGTTTCAATCCCACAAGGTGCTTTAGGGAAAGCACTATGGACACTATGGATTTGAGGCTCAAAGACAGGGCCCTCCTTGCCTTGCTATTTGTTCATTTTTATGTATCTTTGTCTTGAACGTATCTTATGTACAGCGGAATATGTTGGCGCCTTATAAATAAACGATAATAATAATAATATAAGTGCTCTTCATAATACGAAAGAGCACAAGATTCTGTGTTAAAATGATCTATTGCTTTTTTTTTTTTACACTAATAACATCTAAAAATATGCAGTCTTAGGTCTGTTTACAAACACACACCTGACTGTTCCATGATTAACAACATCTGCCGAATCACCAGCTCTGTGAACACAAAGATTTATGGTTTTTCTTTGCATTCAGGAATGTAATCAGCCGACAAGTAACATTTTTAGGAGTTTTCAGCAGTCATTTCCCTGCACAGATGAATTTGGGAAGGGTTACCCCTTTTTCTGCTTCTGCTCTCTGCACAGAGCTCTTGCTGTCAGGCTGCCTGGGGGCACTGCCTCACGGAAACATACACTTCATTTAACATACACTTCATTTACAGTGGTGTGCTCCAAGTTGTGCTGACTTAACTGGCCCTTTAAAACCCGTCCAGGTCTTTAATACAAATACATTTTTATATTGCCGATCCCTCAACAAACTAAAACATGCAAGTAATAAAAGTTTATTATAAAACTGGTCAGTTCCCCTTTTTTAATAAAAAGGCAGAATATAATAATGAGAACCAGAATATCCCAGCATGTTGTCTACTGTAACAACCGAATAATTTTTCTTTGTTTCCAGTATATTGTTCCTAGTGGGGCTATAAAAGCAAAAGTCCTGCTTTTTTATTGCCTGATAACTTTTTCAGTAGCAGTAGTTGAACTGACTTACCATTCCTTTATTATTGAGTGACCCCATTAGGAAGGTGAGCAGCTCCATGCTGGACAAAGTTAATATAACATTTGTACTTTGTTTTTACTTTTTTTTACAAGGAAAATACTGATGGTGACCATCGTAAAAAATATAGATTAACTATCCTGCAGCTGCTCGATGTGTGCTCTTCCGTTAAATTTACTAAAAAAAAAATGAACACATGTATTAATTTATATTGGGGGTTCCCTGGTGGTCCAGTGATTAGGATTCAGTATTTTCACCTGGGTTTAATTCCAGTCAGGGAACCAAGAGGTTACACCACCCTGAAGATTAGTAGGGTTGGGCCTGGTCAGTACTGGGAGACCACCTAGGAATACCAGGAGCTGTATGCTGTCGCCCACTGGAGAAGGAACTGGCAACCCACTCCAGTATCTCTGCTATGGATACCAAGTTGATCAGCATGGTGTATTACAGTCCAATTGGCCACAGAGAGTCAGATAAGACTGAAGAAACAACAATTTATATTCATTCATTTATATTATGTATTCATTTGTATAATTAACACGTGTATACATTTATATGAATTGATTTATATTAATATATTCATATTTATTCATATATAGGAATACCCCGCTTAACGCTGTAGATAGGTTCCAGCCATTGAGAGTGTTAAGCAAAACAGCGCTAAACGGAGAAGCTTAACATTGGGAAGATAGGGATAGGGGAACGACTTTGAAAAAAAGACACAACCAATATAGATTAGATTTTTTTTACTGTATCTCAAAAAATCATTAACTGCAAACATATGCAAACATCAAAAATATAATTTTTTTAAATAAATAAGAGAAAAAAAAGAGAGAAAAATTAATTGTGAAGCAATAGAACACAAAAAAATGCCCATCTTTCAACCTGGCTTTTTTCACTATAACTTGGTCCATTGATGTCTGCCTCTCCTTTCTGCGCTCATCCATCAGATACTGATAGCAGGATAATGAGCCAAGAATGCTGCGTCTGACAATCGTGCTCCTCACAGTGTCAGGATCTTTTTCCACAATCTCATCCAATATGTCATGGATGGTACATAGGCTCTTGGTTCGAAACTCTGTGGTCAGTTCCTTTGGTTCCTCTGTCTCAGAGTCACTGCTGTCTTCCAGCTCCTCAATGCCCTGCTCTACCAGCTGTTGGAGGTCTTCATTTGTCAGGCTCTCGTCCCTGATCCAACTCTTCTATCTCCTGGGCGTCCGCATCCCCCAGTCCAGCCGTGTTGACAAGGGCCACTATCTCCTCTATGATGGGCACTTCAGGTTGCACATCCGCACATAGCTCTGGCCAGATCTTCCTCCACCATCTGCACCAGCAGTAGCTCCGCCTATGCTTGTGGGGTGTATACAGATGTTCAAATTATATTACACTGGGGCCCTCCACTCACTGGCTGCCCCCCTGCATGTGTCATTTCTCCCTACAATAGGAGTGTACAATGATAATTTACTTTATAAAAACATGAAAATTGGCCTTTTTAATCAGAGCAATTAGACAACATTAATTAAAGTAATTGTATTTCCACTTTCTTTATATTTTTTCCTTTTACTTCCTTGTTTAAACGACATCACAAGCCATTGGCAAGCAATCAGTTTATTTAGTGTGAAATTTGAGTGGCGCTTCCTCCTTGGCTGAGTTACATAAGCCGAGAAGGGAGGTGCAGGCAGAATAAGTGGCTGCTGAGAAAGAACATATGTATTGGAAGAAGTGATATCACAAACAAGTAAGTGTGCGATGTGTGTTTTACCTCGGATGATGCACTTGGTTTAGCAGTTGTAGGTTATAAAGAATAAAATACAAAATCAAGGGTCACTGCATAATAATTTGAGTCTAACATAAAACATATGTAGGCAGCGTTTTAAAGGTATAGGTATCCTGGGTTTCAAATGCTTGGTAAGAAACAGGCAGTGATTATCAGAAAAATATGTGTTATATAGAATAGTTCAGTGTACTTCCAAAGTTATAGGAAGGAAAATACAATTCAGCTTTGCACAAATCAACAAATCAATATCTATCAATATCAACAAAAATATTGTCATAATATTATATATTAATATCTAATTTAATGGGACTCTGTAACCCCAAAAATCAAGTTATTGTTTTTGTTATTCCTAAAGAGCATGAATAACTGGCTCTATGTTGTGTTTTTCTTTTTTTTCTAAAGTGAATTAATCCTGGGACATTCCATGTTGTTGTTGCTGTATAAATTTTTATTAATTAGCTGCTTTGATGTGCTAATTAGGATTACAGACTGCATGTTTGTTTCTGTAGTGACCAAAATAAGGACCTTAATGTTATCTGACAGTTAGACCCCTCTACCACCCTTATCAGGCCCTCACATAAGCACACTAAGCCCCACATTAGCATACAGAGCCACACATTAGCACACAGGAGCTGCACATTAGCATACAGGAGCAACACATTAGCATACAGGAGCAACACATTAGCATACAGGAGCAATACATTAGCATACTGAGCCACACATTAGCATACAGCGGCTGCACATTAGCATACTGAGCCACACATTAGCATACGGGAGCTCCACATTTGCATACAGGAGCCACAGATTAGCATACAGGAGCCAAACATTATCCTACAGGAGCCGCACATTAGCATACAGGCGCCGCACATTAGCCTACTGAGCTGCACATTAGCATACAGGAGCTGCACATAAGCATACAGGAGTCACACATTAGTATACGGGAGCTGCACATTTGCATACAGGAGCCGCATATTAGCATACTGAGACACACATTAGCATGCAGAACCCACACATTAGCCTACTGAGCCGTATATTAGCATAAATGAACTGCATATTAGCATACTGAGACACACATTAGCATACAGGAACTGCACATTAACATATTGAGCCTCACTTTAGCATACAGGAGCTGCACATTAGCATACTGAGCTGCACATTAGCGTACAGGAACTGCACCTTAGCATAAAGGTCCTGCACATTAGCATACTGAGCTGTACATTAGCATACAGGAACTGAACATTAGCATACTGAGCCACACATTAGCATACAGGGGCTGCACATTAGCATACTGAGCTGCACATTAGCATACAGGAACTGCACATTAGCATACTGAACTGCACATTAGCATTCAGGAACTGCACATTAGCATAAAGGAGCTGCACATTAGCATACTGACCCGCAGATTGCATATGGGAACTGCAAAATCAATTCTTAATTTTTTGGAAATTGCTTACAATAGAGGAAAAACGGCAAGTGCAATGTATAATCAGTTTTTAATGTTCTTTAAAATAAAATCAACTTCCTGTTGGTGTGACAGAGTCCATTTAATACTTGGATTAGGTTCTTATCCAAATCTTTGTTTTTTGGAAAATATAATAAGTGGAGTTAGACCCTGAGATAGATACAAACAAAACTCAAGTTTCAGAATAACCTATCTCATGTTACACCATATGAAAAGTGTATATCTGCAATAATAAAAACATTATTTTACAGTTATTATTAATAAGGTGCACACTGAGATAAATATCTTTAGTATAGTATGGTTAGTGTTATGTACTCATGTTCATCACGTTGTATGGAACTGACTACATTGTCAAGTTGTAATCTATAATATTATTATTATCCTTTATTTGTAGCGCGCCAACATATTCCGTAGAGCTATACAGGGGTTAAGTACAAGCAAAAACAATTCTAACACACTGCACAATAACGGGGGCCCTGTTTTTGAGTTTTGAATCTTACATACAAAGAGCTTTCTCTAAAGCACCTTGCAAATTTGAAAACTCACAAACTTACGTTCTAAAGGGTTTGGATGCGGTACAGGAGGGTGATAGATATGTTGTGCATGTTTAAGGATGAAGATGATACACTTCTTTAAACAGATACTTTTTAGTGAGGTTTTGAAGGTCTGAAGGCAGGAGGATAGTCTGGTGGAGTGAGGCAAGGGGTTCCAAAGAATAGAGGCAGCAAGAGAAAAGTCCTGAAGATGGCAGTGCGAGGAGGTGATAAGAAAGAGGAAAGAAGAAGGTCATTAGCAGAGCGAAGAGGGTGTTTAGGGAGTATTTTGAGACAAGAGCATATATATAAGGATGTGCATGGTTGTTAACAACTTTATTTGTTAGGGTCATGATTTTAAATGTTATTCTGGAGGCCACAGGAGTGATTAAGAGAGAGTAGCTGAGGAGTCTTGATGCACCTTAATTTCAATTGTCATGTTGGGCTGGGTGGCTGATGTAATATCAGATGCGTACAGATCCATAAATCCTAATCTGTGTAGAATCAAAACTCAACTCGATAAAAAATATTATTTTTATTCCCTAAGTTCCTCAACTAAATCTTGGTTATTGCAGTTCCATCAAATTTACAGATCCTGATAATATGATCTGATAGTGTCCTCCGTCACATAAGCAAATCCCAAAGAGGCCACCATGTTTCACTCTACAGAGAGCTTTACAGTCACATCTGTGACAACAGAGATCTAGAAACTACTACAGGTTTATGAACAGATGTGTAAATATCTACATGGACAAGCCTGAATTTGCAATTACACGCATAGTGGAACATGGCAGCCTGCAACACAGCTTAAAGAAAAACAAACTAGCTTCTCTAGGCTAATTATGTCTGTCAAAATGTAAGATATCTAAATGGATTTAAAATGTATTTTCTGTCCTGACATATCAGCCCAGCTTACAACCATATTCTTTCTTTCCATTATTACCATTGTTTTATGGGTGTTGTCAAAAACTAAATAATCCTGCAAAACCAATGATATAATAAGTGTTTAATACAGTATGGTGGTCCCTTTAATGTCCTGGATGGTCAAATAAGAATAAGATGTAACCAAAACCATATTGTACAAAAGATTATTATAAATGCATTACTTAACATGTAAACCTATACGAAGGTTTTATAAAATATTACATTAATACTTAAAAATGTTTTACTTACTGAGATGCTTCCATGTGAGGGGCTCAACTTTTTTTTTTTAAATGGTTTCTGATTTAAAAAACTAAATGCTGCAGTTCATAGTCTGGCTACTAGGGGGTAACCACCTAGAACAAGACCGTTACAACAGGAAAAGAAACGTACATGCATCAGAAAAGGCAAAAATGGGCCGGGCATACATTGAGCACGCACTCAAAGGGGCTCCTCCACTTCACTGCCTAGGTGCTCCAAAAAGGTAGATCCGGCACTGATCACTTACTTGAGAGTTGGATAATGGGGTGTTTTTTTTAACAGTTGAGGGGGAGTGGGAAAAGGAGGAAACAGGGAGGAACTAATAGATCATTAAATAACAATGAAATTGGCACCACACCCATTCCCACTAACAGGGGGGACTTTACATTTATATTAGGTGAAGAACTAAGAATATTATCTCATTGTTAAGAGATATATTAAGTTCCTTTAAAAAAAAATAACATATACACATAATGTTATAGTGAAACATTTCAAAAATGGATATCCTGGAACATAAGAACCTAAAAAACTTTGAAGAAAGAGAAAGGGAATAATTTACCCCACTAATCCTCTTCTTCCCCTCAATTGTTGTATCCTTTTTTTTTGTTTTGATTCATCACTGTTAATGCTATGAAAAATTATATTTATGTATTTATGTATATCTACAACATAATTATTAATTATTTGTATTTAGTTTTAGTATTTAGTTTTAATTACAATACAATATATATATATATATATATATATATATATATATATATATATATATATATATATATAAAGAAACATAAGAAAAGAAATATAAGAATTAAAACTGTTACAAGTTTTGTGAGGTAACTGCCAAAAGTATCAAGAACATTAGTCATTAGATTATATGCAAGACAAGCAGAAATATTTCTTTATAAATAACAAAAAAGGCTTATTATATAAATCAGCAAGGCTAAATAACACACAAACAAAATAGTTGAAGTTGTTTTTACATCATGTAACAGAATGATTCTCTATATTAGGAGCTAAATTACAGCAGTGAAATCAAACTACGGGCTCCATTCAATTTGAGACTCGCAACTCAATCACAGATTTGTTTGCGGGTGTGCTGCGGGCTCCCCTTAGTCTTCATTTATGATGCTATTCAGTTGCTCAAGAACGCAAGTTTCAAGCATTTCAGGGCGGGAACATGATCAATTAATCAAGCCCGTAACCACCCATTTCAAATCAGCAAATAGGACACAGAAATAAGACATGTCATTATTACGTCAGTAAAACATGGAGGTTACATGTCATTCAATTAGGTTCGGGGGTCCGATATGGTATCAGACTCGCAAACCTGAAAAATAAAGTATTATGAAAATGAATGCCAATACTGTTCTAGTCCATGTGGGTGGCCTGATATGTATTAAATCATTGATACTCAAGATCAATTTAACCCAGAAATGAAACATAAATATAATTTAATTTCCTGCAGATTTGTGGGCTTGAGACTGTTGCATAATTAATTCTAATGTATTTAATCGCTTTCCCCGTTATTTACAGTACAGTACTGATTTTTTATTTGCATTTTCAGTGCTATGAATAGGTGTTTAACCCCTTGCGGGTCCTCTCGTTGGATTTTCTCCTTCATTTGCCATTTACGGGTGTAAAAACATTTGCGGACTTGGGGATATTGAGCAATTGAATAGCGATTTGCGATTCTAGCCTTGCGAAAGTCTTTTGGAGGCTGTAAGTTACAGTTTAACCATCAACATTTTTTCAAGCCCGGAACTCGGAAGTTGTTCAGAGACCGCAAATAGACGCCAATTAAATAGCAAAATAGCTTGCGAGCTCACTTACGGGCTTAGCTCTAGCATAGTGTATCTGGGTTTGACTGTAACTTGCTTATCAGCGCACTGACAGCAGCAGCACTGACAGCAGCAGCACTGACAGTTCTCATCCATCAAAGCTTCTCATCTGAAGGTCTGTAAGGGAGGTTCTTTAGAGCGGGCGACATGTTCTGCTTCTATGGCATTGACCCCTTTCCCTGTATAGTGTGACTGACCATAAATCACGTCTCCTGGTAAGTAAAAACTTCCTTTACACTAAGGGGCTGTTAAAGGCATAAGTTTCATGGGTTAATACCATTCTGCAGTCCTTCCAGGAAACCTATCATGTATATATGCAGCACATTTCATAAAACGTTTTATTTTTTATTAATATCTTAAATTCCCTCTAATGATTATATTGACAGCCACATCAGCATGCAGCATAGAGGAGCAATTTTTAACTAATTACACACCTTCTCTGCCTTCCTTAGCCAATAGGAGAGCACTGATGTCAGCCCTGAAGTCACTGCTGGGATGTGCTTCCAGGTTCAGTGTCTGCTCTCTGTCTGTGCTGCCGATGCCCTTCACCACAGGTCAGCACAGCCACACTACATATCTGAGGCTGCTTTGCAACACAAACAGGGACCCCTAGATAAAATTCAAATATATCAGCTGATTAAGCCTCCTCCTGATTGGCCAAAACAAATTATGCATTAAATGCTAATTTAGCCTGGATTTCAATGGGGTAAACTGTCAGAAATTACAAGACATTTTGCAAACTTCAAGGTACGTTTTTAAATGTTTATTTTTGTATTTTTTCATGCAAAAAAAAAATGTTTGCAAAAGCCACTGATTCTCCTCTATCAGATGCATTCATAATCCAGGAAACTTAGGTATACCTTTAACTGAGGTGAATACATATCTTCTTCCAATGCAAACTGTAACACAGTCCTCACTTAACACACAACCTCTAATTTTATTTTAAATAGAATTATTTTCTTAGTTTTGCAATTTTATGTAAATATAGAAACATTAACATAAACAAGAAAATATATGCATTTAATGTTATTTCATAAGTTTTGTCCTCTTTAATTTCGAAGCCTGCAACTTGACGGCCGGATGTCTGTGGGTGTGGATTGCGATGCTATTCAATTGCTCAAGCCCGCAAGTTACTGTCCCAAAGCTGAAAGCTAAACCCCCCTCCACGGGAGAGGGTGAGGTAATTAGAGGGTTAAAGTGAGGAGGGGGTTTAGGTTGAGGAGGGGGGTTTAGGATGAGGATGGGGGGGTGAGGATGGGGGGGTTGAGGATGAGGATGGGGGTTGAGGATGGGGGGTTGAGGATGGAGGGGCTGAGGATGAGGATCAGGGTTGAGGATGTTAAGGGAGGTGGAGGAAAAAAGTCACAGGGTGGAAAGAGAGACACGGGGGGGTAAGAGAGACACAGGGGTGGTGACTCGAGTATAAGCCAAGGGGGCCCTTTTCAGCCTTAAAAAAGGGGCTGAAAAACTCGGCTTATACTCGAGTATATACGGTAATTTCATACGATTTGCTTATATCTGTGTGAGGAAATATGTGTCACTGTGTACTATCATGTCAGTGTGCAGCACACTCTACACTCTATACCAGGGGTCACCAAACTCGGTCCTGGAGGGCCGCACCCAGGCCTGGATTTGTGGATATCCTTGCTGCAAGCAGGTGAGACTATTGCTTCTTCAGTCATCCTGATTGACTTACCTGTGCACAGAAAGGAAATCATCAAATCCAGGCCTGGGTGCGGCCCTCCAGGACCGAGTTTGGTTACCCCTGCTCTATACTGTCAGTGTCTATAAAAGATCCACTGTATACTATGTACTATTGTGTTTTAAAGAAATTGACGGTATACTGTTAGTATCTATATTAAAAAAGCTATATACTGTCAGTGTCTATATGATTCCCACAATATTCTGCATACTCGTTGTGCTTATATGAAGCTCACTGTATATGATAAATTTCTTAAGATTGTATACTGTGTCTTTATTAAACCCACAGTATACTGTCAATGACTATATGAAGGCCACTATGTCCTATATACTGTCAGTGTCTATATGATTCCCACAATATTCTGCATACTCGTTGTGCTTATATGAAGCTCACTGTATATGATACATTTCTTAAGATTGTATACTGTGTCTTTATTAAACCCACAGTATACTGTCAGTGACTATATGAAGGCCACTATGTCCTATATACTGTCAGTGTCTTAAGGAAACCCATTAAGCATTGTTAGTGTATATGTGCAGTACACTTTACTGTCACTCTCTACTTGAAGTTGTTTGTATGCTTTGTCAGTACAAGGGATACTATCTATGTTTATATGTAGCACTGTGCATACTGATAGTAGTGGCACCATATGGTGCACATCCTCAGTATAGGAATCCACTTTGTGTTTGTTACATCACATTGTGAGAGGTGGACTATTTGTGGGTTTGTAATTATCAGTGGATGGAAAGGTGTGGGATAAAGAAACCGGGAGACATCCAGAACCTTTGTTTGATAATTGGATAAGGTTAAAACGAACACAACTAGTCACTCACTGGCCCAAAAGCAGACTCTTTGCTTCAGGAAATATAACTACAGGTATCCAGAATGCAAAATGTCCTCCTGGACAAAATCTTCATCGAATGGATGCATGCAGAGTCCAGCTGAGGCATCAACATTTATTTTATTAATTAAAAAACTAGATGTGTGGTGTTTTTTTCTGCATAATGATGCTCTTAGTTAGAGTCTAGGTTATCCAACATAGGTTTTTCAGTGTGCAGTGGCTCTTTAAGAAACCTTTATAACATATAGTGAAATTATTGGTCCTTACTCTCCTCCATTCCCACCAGAATAATGCTCCTTGGAAAAATGTTCAGGGTTAAAAGTGAGGAAATGCATAAAATATCTCCACTTCCTATGTTTTCTATGAAACCCCCTTACCAAGCAGGATACACTTTAATTCTGTCTGACAAATAGACCCTATTGGTAACATAGGACTTGGGATGTTTAATTCCACTTTTTTTGGAACTCCGTTATCCACACATTAAAAAATATATCCCATATTGGGGTGTAGGAACTGGAGGGGGGTCAATAAACAAGCCAAAAATATATGTAACTGGTCAGATCACACCTTTGGTAATCAGATTACCCTTCTATAGAGTAATTAGCTGACACCCTCACCTAATAAATTAAGATTTAGTAGCAGAAGCCCTTGGACCTTTCCTATTGGGTGGCCGCTAGCCTTGGCAGCAGCAGTGGCGGCAAGTGGCTGCTAGATGGCCGAGATTTTACTGCTGATTTTACTGAATTTCATCTGAAATGTAACTAAATTTTATAGTGTTAGGGCTAAGGTAAGGGTTAGGATAAAGGTTAGAGTAAGGGTTAGGGTACGGGTTGGGGTTAGAGTAAGGGTTAGGGAACGTGTTATGGTAAGGGTTAGGATAAAGGTTAGGATAAGGGTTAGGGTACGGGTTAGGTTACGGGTTGGGTTATGGGTTAGGGTCAGAGTAAGGGTTAGGGTAAGGGTTAGGATAAAGGTTAGAGTAATGGTTAGGGTACAGGTTAGGGTAAGGGTTACGGTAGGGTTAGGGTTAGAGTAATGCTTAGGTTAAGGGTTAGAGTAAGGGTTAGGGTATGGGTTATGCTAAGGGTTAGGATAAAGGTTAGGATAAGGGTTAGGGTAAGGGTTAGGTTATGGGTTACGGTTAGAGTAAGGTTTAGGGTAAGGGTGAGGATAAAGGTTAGGGTAAGGGTTAGGGTACGGGTTAGTGTAAGGATTAGGGTTAGAGTAAGGGTTAGGGTAAGGGTTAGGGTTAGAGTAAGGGTTAGGGTAAGGGTTAGGGCTACCGTTAGAGTAAGGGTTAGGGCATCAGTTTAAGGTTAGACATTGTGTAAAATGTAAATAGCACCGTCTAGCAGCCCCACGCCGTGCTGTTACCAACACTGCTGCCAGCCACCCAACAGGAAAGATCCATGCCCTTTCCCTGTTGTGAGCCCTTGTGCTTTGCACCTGCTGCACCAACAGTAGCTCCGCCCCTTATCATTGTTATATTGCTGTTGTAGAAAACTAAAGAATCCATTAAAACCAGCAATATAATTAGTGTTTTCATACCGTAGGTGTCCCTTTAAAGTCCGTCAATATCTGTGCACCACCCAGTTTAACTGCAAGTGACACATTAGTGAAAGCAGAGCATATTTTAAAGGTAAGTCCTTATCTGTCACATGGAATGAGGAAGAGCAGAGAGCAGTGACAAAGGTTGCATGCCTTGAGTCAGGTTCCTTACTCATATGTTACAGTCTGAGAGTAGGAAGAGGAGATGAGACCTTAGTAAGGAATAGAGTTGACTGAAATACAGCGAGGAGCAAGTGGCGAGGATCCGGGCAGGTACACACTCATAGGTAAGTACCTGTACTATCACATTATATATACACGTTCTAGCACAATGTATTTGTTAGTGCCTGTTGGTGGCAAAATACCAAAGCAAACACGTCCAACTGGAGACCATTTGTAGGCTGCACAATGGTGCTTGTGGCAGTGCCAGAAAGGGACCTGTTCCCAGGGACGTGTTTAGTCTCAGTGCTTTGTTATCTACCAAGATGTTCAGCTGATACATTGTGACAAAGATGATCCCAGCACATACAGAGCTGTAGTAGTTTTGTTCTCTAATGTAATGGAACAAATGTACTAAAGGGTGAACTCATAGACACTTACCATATGTTATCTTAGGGACATAGGTTATTAGTTTACCATATGTCCATACTATAATCTTGTGTATATATATATATATATATATATATATATATATATATATATATATATGTCCACTGTAAATGAAAGTGTAAGACAAATACGCCATCTTTAAAGAGCCTCTATCACCCCAAAAGCATGAAAAACTGCCTATATGTTGTGATATCCATTTTTTTCTAAAGTGAATCAATCCTGGGAAATCCCATGTTGTTGTTGCTTTTTTTTTATCCAAATGAACAGCTGACAAATATTAATTAGCTGCTTTGATGTGCTAATTAGGGGCCTCATTCAAATGCGATTCGGCCAATTGAATAGGGCTCTATATAAGCACAGAGCATATTTTTTAAAGAAGTTTTTAGTTAGTGAAGACCTTGCTTTTGGATAGAAGTTCACTAACTAAAAACTTCTGTAAAAAAAATATGCTATGTGCTCGCATTTGAATGAGGCCCCAGGATTTAAGTCTGGCCAAAATAAAGTCCTGCAATATTATCTGACACTCTCTAATACTTATCAAGCCTACATTAGCATGCTGAGCCGCACATATAGGAGCCGCTATATCAATTATAAATACTTCAGAAACTATCTGCTGTACAGAAAATCTGCCAGTACAATGTATAGCAGGTATTAATGCTCTTTTAACATTAAATCAAATCTTCCTGTTGGGGTGACAGGGTCGCTTTAATAACACGGGGCCTTATTCAAATGCAATTTGGCCAATTGAATAGGGCTCTATATAAGCACACAGCATTTTTTTTTTTACAGAAGTTTTTAGTTAGTGATCTTCTATCCAAAAGCAAGGTCTTCACTAACTAAAAACTTCTGTAAAAAAAATATGCTCTGTGCTTATTTAGAGCCCTATTCAATTGGTCAATTTGCAATTGAATGAGGCCCATGGTAATTAAGTAACAAAATGGATTTGATTGCTGGCTATAGGGCTCTCTAACCCCTGGTATTTCCCCTGGTATTGTATTTATATCACTGGGTTCCATCACTATCATTCAATTCTTACAAAATGTCACTAATCTGACCAGCACCGGTGAAGCCCACCCTACCCATCGCCCAAAGTTGGTTTAGATGTTGGGCATTTTATTGTAGATCTGCTCACTAATTAAATGGTATTGTGAATTCGTACATAACGGGATATTGTAGTATTTGTGGTTATAGTAGATATGTATTCTGGTCAGTCATCCAGATATAGAAGTGTAACCCTTATACACTGTGAGTTATCCTGATATCTCACACAAACCTTTGACATTGTAAGTTGTGACTTCACATGGAAATCATATCGATAATTACTAGGACACAAGTTCAATCTTATCATTTAGTTTAAATATGTTGTATTATATGTAGTGGGGGAGCTAGTGAATGGAGGGCCCTGGTGCAATATAATGTGAGACTCCCATTGCAACGGTACTATGCACCCCGGTCTTATCCTGTTATGCTGGCGCGTTCTGGCGCAGCACAAGGCAGCAGCAGTGGTGGTGCCATCCACTAGGTGGCGCTGACAATATTCCGGTGCCATATCATAGAGTCAAGGCTTAGGTAAACTGTTAGGGTGAGGGTTATTTCAAGGGTTAGGCTTCAAAATATCGTCAGCGCCATCTAGCGGTTGGAGGCCGCACTGCAGCGGCACACCTATCCCGACAACCTAACAGGATAGATGCTCCACCCATGTGGGTCAATACAAAAACCTATAATATATTTAGATGATCAGATCAGCCCTATGGTAATCAGATCACATTTCTATAAAATAATTATCAGCTATCCTTATGTAATAAATTAATATTCCTCATATCTATATATGCCAATAGCAGAGGGTTCCTGTGTAGATCCTGGTGCTGTGCACCTACTGCACCAGGAGTGACAATCACATAGAAAGCTGTGTTACTGCTGTAGGAGCGCTGCAGATTACAGGTTTATCAGGATCAGTGTGTAACAGTACTCAGCCTGCAATAACGTCATTAATTCAGAGGGTATTTGGTTGGCTCCATTGAGTAGATCATATAATTAAATGGATTTATTAAATACATGCATACACATCCACTATAATAGTTAGCAGATGTGAGTAACGCCTGTGCAATGCGTATGTCACAGCCGCGTGTGCTCAGTTGCTTCGTTTCTGCGCATGCGCAGAGTCGAAGGGCTGTGTGGGGGGAGAGAGATAGGGGGACAGAGGGGGGAGAATAAGGTAAACAGAGGGATAGGGTCAGGGATAGCACGGAGGGAGAGGGAGGGAGAGAAAGAGAGGGGAGAGAGAGGGAGGGAGAGTGAAGGAGAGAGGGGGATGCAGAGTGAGAGTGAGAAAGCAGGAAGGCAGAGAGGGAGGGAGAGAGAGAAACAGAGGGAAGAGAAGGAGGGAGGAAAAAAAGGAGGCAGAGAGAGTCGGGGAGGGAGAGAGCAAGGGGAGGGAGAGAGAGAGGAAGGCAGAGAGGCAGAGGCAGGCAGGTAGAGGGGGAGGGGGGCAAAGAGAGAGAGGGGGGGAGGCAGAGAGGGAGGTAAAGAGAGAGCGGGAGGAGAAAGAAGGGGAGGGATAGAGAGAAAGGGATGGAGAGAGAGAAAGAAAGGGAGAGAGAGGAGAGAGAGACAGAGAGCGCAGAAAGAGGACACAGATAGAGAACAAAGGCACACAGAGAGCACACACACAGAAAGTCAGGGTGCACAGAGAGGCTGCGCAGAGAGATACAGAGGGCACACAGAGAGATACAGAGGGCACACAGAGAGATACAGAGGGCACACAGAGAGATACAGAAGGCACACAGAGAGATACAGTGGGCACACAGAGAGATAAAGCGGGCCCATAGACTGATACAGAGGGCACACAGAGAGAGATATAGAGAGCACACAGAGAGATACAGAGGGCACACAGAGAGATGCAGTGGGCACACAGAGAGATGTACAGAGGGCACACAGAGAGATACGAAGGGCACATAGAGAGATACCGAGGGCACATAGAGAGATACCGAGGGCACATAGAGAGATACAGAGGGCACACAGAGAGATACAGTGGGCACACAGAGAGATGTACAGAGGGCACACAGAGAGATACCAAGGGCACATAGAGAGATACCGAGGGCACATAGAGAGATACAGTGGGCACACAGAGAGATACAGTGGGCACACAGAGAGTGAAACCGAGGGCACACAGAGAGATACAGAGGGCACACAGAGAGTGAAACCGAGGGCACACAGAGAGATACAGAGGGCACACAGAGAGATACCAAAGGCACATAGAGAGATACCGAGGGCACATAGAGAGATACCGAGGGCACATAGAGAGATACAGTGGGCACACAGAGAGATACAGAGGGCACACAGAGAGAGATACAGAGGGCCCACAGAGAGATACAGTGGGCACACAGAGAGATACAGTGGGCTCACAGAGAGATACAGTGGGCTCACAGAGAGATAACGAGGGCACACAGAGAGATACAGAGGGCACACAGAGATACAGAGGGCACACTGAGAGATACAGAGGGCACACAGAGAGATAAAGTGGGCAGACAGAGAGATACAGAGGGCACACAGAGAGATAACTAGGGCACACAGAGAGATACAGAGGGCACACAGAGAGATAAAGTGGGCAGACAGAGAGATACAGAGGGCACACAGAGAGTGAAACCGAGGGCACACAGAGAGAGATACAGAGGGCACACAGGGTGATACAGAGGACACACAGAGAGAGATACAGAGGGCACACAGAGAGATACAGAGGGCACACAGAGAGATACAGAGGGCACACAGAGAGATACAGAGGGCACACAGAGAAAGATACAGTGGGCACACAGAGAGAGATACAGTGGGCACACAGAGAGATACAGAGGGCGCACAGAGAGATACAGTGGGCACACAGAGAGATACAGTGGGCACACAGAGAGTGAAACCGAGGGCACACAGAGAGATACAGAGGGCACACAGAGAGATACAGTGGGCACACAGAGAGATACAGTGGGCACACAGAGAGTGAAACCGAGGGCACACAGAGAGATACAGAGGGCACACAGAGAAATACAGTGGGCACACAGAGAGATACAGTGGGCACACAGAGAGAGATACAGTGGGCACACAGAGAGATACAGTCGGCACACAGAGAGATACAGTCGGCACACAGAGAGATACAGTGGGCACACAGAGAGATACAGAGGGCACACAGAGAGTGAAACCGAGGGCACACAGAGAGATACAGAGGGCACACAGAGAGATACCAAAGTCACATAGAGAGATACCGAGGGCACATAGAGAGATACCGAGGGCACATAGAGAGATACAGTGGGCACACAGAGAGATACAGTGGGCACACAGAGAGTGAAACCGAGGGCACACAGAGAGATACAGAGGGCACACTGAGAGATACAGAGGGCACACAGAGAGACACAGAAGGCACACAGAGAGATAAAGTGAGCAGACAGAGAGATACAAAGGGCACACAGAGAGATAACGAGGGCACACAGAGAGATACAGAGGGCACACAGAGAGATAAAGTGGGCAGACAGAGAGATACAGAGGGCACACAGAGAGTGAAACCGAGGGCACACAGAGAGAGATACAGAGGGCATACAGAGCGATACAGAGGGCACACAGAGAGAGATACAGAGGGCACACAGAGAGAGATACAGAGGACACACAGAGAGAGATACAGAGGGCACACAGAGAGATACAGAGGGCACACAGAGAGATACAGAGGGCACACAGAGGGAGATACAGTGGGCACACAGAGAGATACAGAGGGCACACAGAGAGATACAGAGGGCACACAGAGAGATACAGTGGGCACACAGAGAGATACAGAGGGCACACTGAGAGATACAGAGGGCACACTGAGAGATAAAGTGGGCAGACAGAGAGATACAGAGGGCATACAGAGTGATACAGAGGGCACACAGAGAGAGATACAGAGGGCACACAGAGCGATACAGAGGGCACACAGAGAGAGATACAGAGGGCACACAGAGATACAGAGGGCACACAGAGAGAGATACAGTTGGCACACAGAGAGATACAGAGGGCACACAGAGAGAGATACAGAGGGCACACAGAGAGATACAGAGGGCACACAGAGAGATAAGGAGGGCACACAGAGAGATACAGAGGGCACACAGAGAGAGATACAGTGGGCACACAGAGAGATACAGAGGGCACACAGAGAAATACAGTGGGCACACAGAGTGATACAGTGGGCACACAGAGAGTGAAACCGAGGGCACACAGAGAGTGATACCGAGGGCACACAGAGAGATACAGAGGGCACACAGAGAGATACAGTGGGCACACAGAGAGATACAGAGGGCACACAGAGAGATAACGAGGGCACACAGAGAGATACAGTGGGCACACAGAGAGAGATACAGAGGGCACACAGAGAGAGATACAGAGGGCACACAGAGAGATACAGAGGGCACACAGAGAGATACAGAGGGCACACAGAGAGAGATACAGTGGGCACACAGAGAGATACAGAGGGCACACAGAGAGATACAGCAGGCACACAGAGAGATACAGAGGGCACACAGAGAGATACAGAGGGCACACAGAGAGAGATACAGTGGGCACACAGAGAGATACAGAGGGCACACAGAGAAATACAGTGGGCACACAGAGTGATAGAGTGGGCACACAGAGAGTGAAACCGAGGGCACACAGAGAGTGAAACCGAGGGCACACAGAGAGATACAGAGGGCACACAGAGAGATACAGTGGGCACACAGAGAGATACAGAGGGCACACAGAGAGATAACGAGGGCACACAGAGAGATACAGTGGGCACACAGAGAGAGATACAGAGGGCACACAGAGAGATACAGAGGGCACACAGAGAGATACAGAGGGCACACAGAGAGAGATACAGTGGGCACACAGAGAGATACAGAGGGCACACAGAGAAATACAGTGGGCACACAGAGTGATACAGTGGACACACAGAGAGTGAAACCGAGGGCACACAGAAAGTGAAACCGAGGGCACACAGAGAGATACAGAGGGCACACAGAGAGATACAGTGGGCACACAGAGAGATACAGAGGGCACACAGAGAGATAACGAGGGCACACAGAGAGATACAGAGGGCACACTGAGAGATACAGAGGGCACACAGAGAGATAAAGTGGGCAGACAGAGAGATACAGTGGGCACACAGAGAGATACAGAAGGCACACAGAGAGATAAAGTGAGCAGACAGAGAGATACAGAGGGCACACAGAGAGATAACGAGGGCACACAGAGAGATTCAGAGGGCATACAGAGCGACACAGAGGGCACACAGAGAGAGATACAGAGGGCACACAGAGAGAGATACAGAGGGCACACAGAGCGATACAGAGGGCACACAGAGAGATACAGAGGGCACACAGAGAGATACAGAGGGCACACAGAGAGAGATACAGTGGGCACACCGCGAGATACAGAGGGCACACAGAGAGATACAGTGGGCACACAGAGAGATAAAGTGAGCACACAGAGAGTGAAACCGAGGGCACACAGAGAGATACAGAGGGCACACAGAGAGATACAGTGGGCACACAGAGAGAGATACAGAGGGCACACAGAGAGATACAGTGGGCACACAGAGAGATACAGAGGGCACACAGAGAGATACAGTTGGCACACAGAGAGATACAGTCGGCACACAGAGAGATACAGAGGGCACACAGAGAGATAACAAGGGCACACAGAGAGATAACAAGGGCACACAGAGAGATACAGAGGGCAGACAGAGAGATACAGAGGGCACACAGAGAGATAACGAGGGCGCACAGAGAGATACAGAGGGCACACAGAGAGATAAAGAGAGCAGACAGAGAGATACAGAGGGCACACAGAGAGATAACGAGGGCACACAGAGAGATACAGAGGGCACACAGAGAGATAAAGTGGGCAGACAGAGAGATACAGAGGGCACACAGAGAGTGAAACCGAGGGCACACAGAGAGAGATACAGAGGGCACACAGAGAGATACAGAGGGCACACAGAGCGATACAGAGGGCACACAGAGAGAGATACAGAGGGCACACAGAGAGATACAGAGGGCACACAGAGAGAGATACAGTGGGCACACAGAGAGATACAGAGGGCACACAGAGAGATACAGTGGGCACACAGAGAGATAAAGTGGGCACACAGAGAGTGAAACCGAGGGCACACAGAGAGAGATACAGAGTGCACACAGAGAGATACCGAGGGCCCCCAGATAGATAGAGTGGGCACACAGAGAGAGATACAGAGGGCACACAGAGAGATACAGAGGGCACACAGATAGATACAGTGGGCACACAGAGAGATACAGAAGGCACACAGAGAGATAAAGTGGGCAGACAGAGAGATACAGAGGGCACACAGAGAGAGATACAGAGGGCACACAGAGAGATTCAGTGGGCACACAGAGAGATACAGAGGGCACACAGAGAGAGATACAGAGGGCACACAGAGAGAGATACAGAGGGCACACAGAGAGAGATACAGTGGGCAGACAGAGAGATACAGAGGGCACACAGAGAGATACAGAGGGCACACAGAGAGATACAGAGGGCACACAGAGAGTGAAACCGAGGGCACACAGAGAGTGAAATCGAGGGCACACAGAGAGATACAGAGGGCACACAGAGAGATACAGTGGGCACACAGATAGATACAGAGGGCACACACAGAGATATAGTGGGCACACAGAGAGATACACAGGGCACACAGAGAGATACAGTGGGCACACAGAGAGATACAGAGGGCACACAGAGAGATACAGAGGGCACACAGAGAGATACAGAGGGCACACAGAGAGATTCAGTGGGCACACAAAGAGAGATACAGAGGGCACATGGAGAGATTCAGTGGGTACACAGATAGAGATACACAGGGGGCACACAGAGAGATACAGTGGCACACAGAGAGAGATACAGATGGCACACAGAGAGATACAGTGGGCACACAGAGAGATACAAAGGGCACACAGAGAGAGATACAGAGGGCACACAGAGATACAGAGGGCACACAGAGAGATACAGTGGGCACACAAAAAGATACAGAGGGCACACACAGATATACAGTGGGCACACAGAGAGAGATACAGAGGGCACACACAAAGAGATACAGAGGGCACACTGAGAGATACAGTGAACACACAGAGAAATACAGAGGGCACACTGAGAGATACAGTGGCACACATAGAGAGATACAGATGGCACACAGAGAGATACAGTGGGCACACAGAGAGATTCAGTGGGCACACAGAGAGAGATACAGAGGGCACACAGAGAGAGATACAGATGGCACACAGAGAGATACAGTGGGCACACAGAGAGATACAGAGGGCACACATAGAGAGATACAGATGGCACACAGAGAGATACAGTGGGCACACAGAGAGATACAGTGGGCACACAGAGAGATACAGTGGCACACAGAGAGAGATACAGATGGCACACAGAGAGATACAGTGGGCACACAGAGAGATACAGAGGGCACTCAGAGAGTGAAACCGAGGGCACACAGAGAGATACAGAGGGCACACAGAGAGATACAGAGGGCACACAGAGAGATACAGAGGGCACACACAGAGATATAATGGGCACACAGAGAGATAAAGCAGGCACATTGAGAGATACAGAGGGCACACAGAGAGTGAAACCGAGGGCACACAGAGAGAGATATAGAGGGCACACAGAGAGATACAGAGGGCACAGAGAGAGAGAGATACACAGGGCACACAGAGAGATAAAGTGGGCACAGAGAGAGATACAGAGGGCACACAGAGAGATACAGTGGGCACACAGAGAGAGATACAGAGGGCACACAGAGAGATACAGTGGGCACACAGAGAGATACAGAGGGCACTCAGAGAGAGAAACCGAGGTCACACAGAGAGATACAGAGGGCACACAGAGAGATACAGAGGGCACACAGAGAGTGAAACCGAGGGCACACAGAGAGATACAGAGGGCACACAGAGAGATACAGTGGGCACACAGATAGATACAGAGGGCACACACAGAGATACAGAGGGCACACAGAGAGATACAGAGGGCACACACAGAGATACAGTGGGCACACAGAGAGATATAGTGGGCACACAGAGAGAAACAGAAGGCACACAGAGAGAGATACAGAGTGCACACAGAGAGATACAGAGGGCACACACAGAGAGATACAGTTGGCACACAGAGAGATTCAGTGGGCACACAAAGAGAGATACAGAGGGCACATGGAGAGATTCAGTGGATACACAGATAGAGATACACAGGGGGCACACAGAGAGATACAGTGGCACACAGAGAGAGATACAGATGGCACACAGAGAGATACAGTGGGCACACAGAGAGATACAGAGGGCACACAGAGAGATACAGAGGGCACACAGAGAGAGATACAGAGGGCACACAGAGATACAGAGGGCACACAGAGAGATACAGTGGGCACACAAAAAGATACAGAGGGCACACACAGATATACAGTGGGCACACAGAGAGAGATACAGAGGGCACACACAAAGAGATACAGAGGGCACACTGAGAGATACAGTGGGCACACGGAGAAATACAGAGGGCACACTGAGAGATACAGATGGCACACAGAGAGATACAGTGGGCACACAGAGAAATACAGAGGGCACACTGAGAGATACAGTGGCACACATAGAGAGATACAGATGGCACACAGAGAGATACAGTGGGCACACAGAGAGATTCAGTGGGCACACAGAGAGAGATACAGAGGGCACACAGAGAGATTCAGTTGGCACACACAGAGAGATACAGAGGGCACACAGAGAGATACAGTGGGCACAGTGAGAGATACAGTGGGCACACAGAGAAATACAGTGGGCACACTGAGAGATACAGAGGGCACACTGAGAGATACAGAGTGCACACTGAGAGATTCAGTGGGCACACAGAGAGATACAGTGGGCACACAGAGAGATACAGAGAGCACACAGAGAGATACAGAGGGCACACAGAGATACAGAGGGCACACTGAGAGATACAGAGGGCACACATAAAGATACAGAGGGCACACAAAGAGAGATACAGAGGGCACACAGAGAGGTAATGAGGGCACAGTGAGAGATACAGTGGGCTCAAAGGGAGATACAGAGGGCACACAGAGAGAAATACAGAGGGCACACAGAGAGAGATACAGAGGGCACACAGAGAGATACAGTGGGCACACAGAGAGATACAGAGGGCGCACAGAGAGATACAGTGGGCACACAAAGAGAGATACAGAGGGCACACAGAGAGATACAGAGGGCACACAGAGAGAGATACATAGGGCACACAGAGAGATACAGAGGTCACACTGAGAGATACAGTGGGCACACAGAGAAATACAGAGGGCACACAGAGAGATACAGAGGACACACAGAGAGATACAGAGGGCACACAGGGAGATACAGAGGGCACACAGAGAGATACAGTGGGCACACAGAGAGAGATACAGAGGGCACACAGAGAGGTAATGATTGCACAGTGAAAGAGACAGTGGGCACAAAGAGATATACAGAGGGCACACAGAGAGATACAGTGGGCACACAGAGACATACAGAGGGCATACCGAGAGATACAGAGGGCACACAGAAAGATACAGTGGGCACACAGAGATACAGATGGCACACCCGAGAGGTAATGAGGGCACAGTGAGAGATACAGCGGGCACACTGAGAGATACAGCGGGCACACTGAGAGAAATACAGAGGGCACACAGAGAGATACAGTGGACACACAGAGAGAGATACAGAGGGCACACAGAGAGATACAGAGGGCACACAGAGAGATACAGAGGGCACACTGAGAGATACAGAGGGCACACTGAGAGATACAGAGGGCACACTGAGAGATACAGAGGGCACACAGAAAGATACAGTGGGCACACAGAGAGAGATACAGAGGGTACACAGAGAGGTAGTGAGGGCACAGTGAGAGATACAGTGGGCACACAGAGAGAGATACAGAGGGCACACAGAGAAATACAGAGGGCACAAACAGAGAGATACAGAGGCCACACAGAGACATACAGTGGGCACACTGAGAGATTCAGTGGGCACACAGAGAGATACAGTGGACACACAGAGAGAGATACAGAGGGCACACAGAGAGATACAGAGGGCACACTGAGAGATACAGAGGGCACACTGAGAGATACAGAGGGCACACTGAGAGATACAGAGGGCACACAGAAAGATACAGTGGGCACACAGAGAGAGATACAGAGGGTACACAGAGAGGTAGTGAGGGCACAGTGAGAGATACAGTGGGCACACAGAGAGAGATACAGTGGGCACACAGAGAAATACAGAGGGCACACTGAGAGATACAGTGGGCACAAACAGAGAGATACAGAGGCCACACAGAGACATACAGTGGGCACACAGAGAGATACAGTGGGCACACAGAGAGAGATAGAGAGGGCACACAGAGAGATACAGAGGGCACACAGAGAGATACAGAGGGCACACATAAAGATACAGAGGGCACACAGAGAGATACAGAGGTCACACAGAGAGGTAATGAGGGCACAGTGAGAGATACAGTGGGCTCACAGGGAGATACAGAGGGCACACAGAGAGAGATACAGAGGGCACACAGAGAGATACAGTGGGCACACAGAGAGATACAGAGGGCACACAGAGAGATACAGTGGGCACACAAAGAGAGATACAGTGGGCACACAGAGAGATACAGTGGGCACACAGAGAGAGATAGAGAGGGCACACAGAGAGGTAATGATGGCACAGTGAAAGAGACAGTGGGCACAAAGAGATATACAGAGGGCACACAGAGAGATACAGTGGGCACACAGAGACATACAGAGGGCATACCGAGAGATACAGAGGGCACACAGAAAGATACAGTGGGCACACAGAGATACAGATGGCACACCCGAGAGGTAATGAGGGCACAGTGAGAGATACAGTGGGCACACTGAGAGATACAGAGGGCACACAGAGAGAAATACAGAGGGCACACAGAGAGATACAGTGGGCACACAGAGAGAGATACAGAGGGCACACAGAGAGATACAGAGGGCACACTGAGAGATACAGAGGGCACACTGAGAGAGATAACGAGGGTACACAGAGAGGTAATGAGGGCACAGTGAGAGATACAGTGGGCACACAAAGAGATACAGAGGGCACACAGAGAAATACAGAGGGCACACAGAGAGAAATACAGAGGGCACACAGAGATACAGTGGGCACACAGAGATACAGTGGGCACACAGAGAGATACAGTGGGCACACAGAGAAATACAGAGGGCACACATAGAGATACAGTGGGCACACAGAGAGTTCCTTCTCCAGCTTCTTCTCCAGTGGACCATGATTTGTCTGACCTTTCTGCCATGATCTGCTTAGCTTTGGTTAACCCAACATGGTATAGCTCACAGCTTCATTGAGGTATATATCCAGAATTGCTTGTTATACAAGACTGGATCTACCTGGCATTATGGTGTGCAAATGGTGCGGAGAGTATATGTGTGTTATTATTTGATTTGGAGGTAAATAGGAAATGGGGAGTTAATATTTCTATATTTCTATTCTAGACCTTGGTTGTATCTGGAATCTTCTAATGTGCTAAATGCATAACCTACTGTACCTATGTGACCGTCTAGTCCATTTAATCATTTCCCATTAGTCACAAAAATGCTAGTGCTATTTATAGTAAGCACCCAGTTGGAAAACTTGGCCAGTTTTTTGTTGCCAGACACTAATGGGCTTCATGTTGCATCCTCCCCGTCATAACGAGTCACTTTGAAGGCTCAAATTAGCAAGTGGGATATGAACTCTTTACGCCTTACTAGCGAATTGCCTGTCAAAAAATGACGGTGATAAAATTGGAAGGCAGGTAATGCTGTTTGACACACAAAGTAAGGCTTTTTGGAGTACCTTTGGCGCTCATTGCGAGCCTCGCGCTGAGCGCCTTGGGTGTAGTTTTGGTCGTCTGAGCCCCTTTGGCGCTCATTGCAAGGGCCGCCGTGCTGAACGCCTTTGGCTCTCATTGCGAGCCTCTCCCCTGGTGTACTTTTGCTCCTCTGAGCACCCCCGGCGCTCATTGTGAGCTGTGTGCTGAAAGCCGTCTGCATTTATTGCGATTCTCTCCACTGGTCCTTTTTATATATATATATATATATATATATATATATGTATATATATATATATATATATATATATATATATATATATATATTTTTTTTTTTTTTTATGTTAATTAATTAATTAATTAATTAATTAATTGAATCATAAATTAATATATATTACCTATTTTTAATTAATATATGCAGCAAGCAATATCCTGAAGAGCTAACAATCTTTTTTGATTTTCCTGCAGCATACAATGTACATTTGCACTGTTGTGGAGCTGAGGTGTAAGTGTCATCAATGTGTGCATTGTAGGCTGCGGGCGCAAGCGCAAAGCATTTGTTTAGGTGTGTAATTCTGCATTTTGGATTGGTAATGTTATTATGGCGTGATTGTCTATGTGTTAGGTGGGTTGTAAGTTTGCGAGTTTTCAATTGTGTGCATTTGATTATATGCTCAAAAACAGGGCTCTCCATTCTTTATAAGGTGTTAAGTTTGTTTTTTGCCTTGTACAATACCACTGTACAGCGCTACGGAATATGTTGGCGCGATATAAATAAAGACAATAATAATAAGTGTGGATGATTTTCCGTCTTTCCTAATAGTGTATTTTATACCTTGCACGGTCTTGTGTAGAAGTCTTATGTGTCTGGCATGTATTTGCGTGTTTATTGGTGGTGTAGCCTCATTTTCGTTTTTTTCGGCCGTCATTTTTTTTGTTGCTTAGGCGATTTTCAGGTGTCAAAACGTGGCAAATTGTGGTGAAATTGTCGTTCAACGTGGCTGTCCCCTTGTGGTGTGAGTGATGTTTTTTTTTGTATTTTTGTTAATTTTGGTGGGGTTATTGTTGTTTTCGTATGTGCGCGGTTCGGCCGTTAACTTTGTATTTTTTTGTTTTCTAAGTACCGCAGGTCGTATTTCTTTTTTTAGTGTCTCGCTTTCCTTGTTGCAAGTGTTACGGGCGGTGATTTTTTAAGGCAATTTTTTCAATCTGCTACGGGTCTCGCATCCTGAATTGTGTATTTGAGTTTTGTGTTGATGTGTAGTTCCGCGGGTTGTAGGGATGAGCACCTACGGCGGCCATCTCCACCAGCTCAAGGAGCGCATTCGGCACGTCTTGCCAGCAAGTGCGGCCCTGTCGCTATGTGAGCCCGCAACGTTAGCAAAAACCTGTATTGCTCACAATTATATATGTGATTGAAATACAGATAGTGTAACAGTGAGCTAATATGGAAACCAACAAGTGTGAAATCGTGCGTGTACAAACTTGGCACAGAAGAGGGATCCACAATGCTCCAGTCAATGGCAGAGCTACTGCTGTTGCAGCTGGTACAAAGCACCGGGGCCTACACTGGTTAGGGGCCCTATGCTGACATCAGTTAATGAAAAAATTTAACTTATTGGGGAGAGGGACATATAATTACATTTATACAAAGGTCATCTGATCATCCTGACCACCTATATATAATTGTGTTTTTATTAACTGGTAAGAACAATTACTTTCTATAGAGACGTTTGAAGGGGGCCACCAAATCATTTTGCACTGATGCTCCACCACTGGCTCCAGTGTTCTGTATGAGATACCTAATCATAATATATCATGAATACTTAAAGTATTATCATTCTCTTCATTGTCAACTGCTTGCAGGCTGGCTATCTCGCGTCTACTAAGTGTTTGGTGGCTAAGTCCTGTGTGTTTCATTGCCTCGCGAGGCGAGCAGTCAATGAGCACCTTTGGCGCTCATCGCCTTTATGCTGCGAGTTATAGTGCCTTAACGGCTCGCCTCACTATGTGAGGCTCGCAGGCCTTTGGCGCTCATCGCCTAGGTGCGCTGAGTTAACGTCTCGCCTCGCTTTGCGAGGCTTGCAAGTGATGAGCGCCTTCGGCACTCATCGCCTAAGTCGTACGCACCACACAAAGAGTGAAGACTTCTCATAGTTTGACAACTATTATATGTGATATATGTATATTTATATTTAGAGATCTGGAATCATTTGTTATGTTTATGTGTTTCTATGCCTACAAAATACATAAATAAGAAAGTAAAATCCTCTGACTTCCTCACCCTGAAATATCTCCTCCTTGTGCTGACTCCTTGTGCAAATATTACCACTATGAGTATGTCGTCTTGATATACAGTATGTAATAAATCATACGTAACACATCATTGGGTAATATATAAAATGTATCTGTATGATGTAAATACCACAAATTCCAGACAGGTAAATTGTTTCATTTTCAGTTTGGCTTTTACAGGAAAAACTAGTTTTTCTTGATATTACTATATCTACATTTCTATTTAATTGTCAGTGAAAGTGACATTTTTGCTTTATTACACTGCTTTCAGACAACATCTGAGCTTGTCCCCTGCCAGATCTTGTATTATATTTGGAATTTTATACAGATGCAGCAGATGTTATATTGCTCACAAATAGTAGACATTGTATCAATGGAATCATTTAAAGAGCCAGTGTTGTTTAGCAGCTATGAGTATAACATAAACCTTAAAGCGCCATTGTACTGGTGAAATAATAAGGTTTAATATATTTATTTAATAACAAATTAGAAATACAATCAATTTGAAGTTAGTATTGTAGCTTCCAGCAGATATGCTTCTCTCTATCTACTATTGGATGTTCAGGGAGTGAAATAAGATCTGCCCAGGAGGTTGTCCTATTTTTTTTCTGACGGGTAGGTTTTCCTTCCCTGGTGAAGCTTAGTAAATCCGGGTAAATGTGTATTAGATCATCAATAAGTAGTTGCTGGTGCATCATAGTACCTTACAGAGATTATACCTGCCACCCCAAAACCAAGTTGTTATTTTTTTGTTTTTTTACAAATAATGCAGCATAAACAATGGTAAATATCTCAGAAATTATTTACTGTACAGAAAAAACAGCTAGTACAATGTATAACAAGTTGTTAGTGTTCTTTAAGAGAAAACAAACTTGTTTTCCTTACAAAAATCCCATCACACACATATTTAGTTTATGGAAAGCTAATTTTACTGGACTGGGTCTCTACAGTAAATCATTCCTGAATTATTGAGTATTGTTTGTGCTGCTCCTTTAGCCTAACTTGTAGAAACAATTTGTAATTCATGCTTGATCCGTGTGGTAACATTGGGGCACTTTCTTTTGCCACCACAGGGGCATACATGCAGACTATGGGCCCTATTCTATTAGCTGCTCACAAATGCCTCAAACTCATAAACTCTGCTGCAAGTGTTTTTTTTAAATAAATGTTTAGATGAATTCTTTTGACTCCAGCTCGCAAATTCCAACCTGAACTCGTAAACCCCACCTTTTTACGTAGGATTTCAGGAGGCGTGATCATATGATCTGACAATATTTAAGCAAGACCGTGATTTACTTCTTAGACACAGCCAATAGTAAATGAGACCGTCATCATGATGTCGGTAAAACTTGGAAGTTAGATGTAATCTGCAATCGGAGGCTAAAAATTAATTAGTGCTAATAAGTCATATTTGCCGATCGGACTCACAATCTAGCACTCTATAAAATGCCCTAATGCATCTTTTTTAGTCCATGTGGGTTTCATGATATGTATTAACCCCCTGGGTTCCCGGGATCGATATTACCGTACTCAAAAATAACTTTTAAAAATGATAACTGCATATTTGTGGGTATGAGACTGCCGTGCAATTAATTCTAATGTATTTCCATGCCTTCCAATGCTTTAAAGTACAGTATTGTGTGTTTAATTGCTGTTACAGCTCTAATAAGTGTTTGAAACAGCCCTTGTGAGTCCTATTTAGTACTCATAATATTTTTGACAGAAACGTGATACTTTTTTCAGTTGCTGGCTTATTTGTGAGCTAGCGCTACGGGTTTAATAGAATATCGGTTTTGTATAACTTTCATTATTTATAGCTCGTAATATACAAGCTGAGCTAAAACCAATGGAGTTCTAAGGCTAGTTTTGTATCTTTGGCTGGCCCATAAAGATTGTGGGCGGGGAACTCGTAATCGGATTGCAAGTAGCTAATAGAATCTGTGGCAATATTAAGAGGAATTTTAATCTTACGAATTGGCCTATAGAATAGGGCCCAATGTTACTAATTAGCAAATCAAAACAGCTAATTATTATTAAGTAACTTATCAATTGCATGATATTGCAGCTCAAACAATATTACACATCCTAGAGATTATTTACTTTAGAAAAAATGGCTAGTGTAATGTATAGTACATTTTCTGTGTTCCTTAAGAGTAACATAATACAAGCAACCTGATTTGCTGTGACAGTTTCTTTAAAGGGACAGAGAAGGTTTCTGAATTTTACTATATAATACCCCTGTGTATCTTTTTGCTTTATGGACATTATTTTATTACAGAATGCTGATAAGCTCTGTTTTACTGGCTAAAAACTAAGAAATAATCCTTGCCCTCTGCAGCTCATGAAGACGCAGACTCTGTAGGGCTGGATGTACAGTGTAGTGTCCTAGCCTGTCATGGGATTGCATCTCAGCAGCATGTTGCAGAATGCTGCTGAGAGATGATCGCTGATTGGTTAGTATGAGACACAGCACAGCAAGTAAAGCAGAGTCTGTGTCTTCATGAGCTGCACATACAGGGCCTATTTGTTTGATTTTAGGCATTAACAGCAGAGCTTATAAGAACTTCTTAATAGAATAAAGTACATCAAATTAAATAGATACACATGTATATTATATAGCTAGTAAAATCCAGAAACTGTCCTCGTTATCATTTAGCAATGATCCAGATCTCCCTGCGTCAGTGTGTGTTTGATCATAGCAGGTGCAGAGTACACTGCGGCACATCTTACTTCCCTATATCTCGTAAATAAGTCAGCTTTATCTGGCCTGTGCCTGTTGTGTGACCTGCAGGCACAGGCGGTGACGCGCCTGCAGATGGTGAGACCGGACACAGCAGATAAGGCTGGTATTGGTGGCACTTTAGCTTCAACGGTATATTATTTATTTTATTGGTAGAAATAGGAGAATAAGGAGATAGGGACTGAGAATGCTGAATATCACAGTTCCCCCTTCCTATGTTATTGTCCAGCGGTGGGAAATGTATTTCACTTGAAGGGCCTCATAAGTGGCCCCTTAGTCCTTAAGAGGGCCTCAATGAGCTTGAAACCTTTTTATTTTACCAAAAACAAAAAAGCAAAATCTGTGTAGTAAAGGAATTAGTAATAAACATAGATTAGTAAAAGGGAACGATTTAACTGGGTATTGTTTGCTAGTTTTAGAGAGATATAATGAACTGTGTATTGTTGAAGGGGTCATGCGCTCCCAAACCAAAGAACACGCTGGGGGCTATATGGGAAGTTCCTGAGGGCAACCTCCTTCAGACCCTCAAGTACTGGAGATTGATGATGACATCACATGTATATATATATATATATATATATATATATATATATATATATAGTAAAACCCTGATTATCCAGCACCCACGGGGACTCCCGATTGCTGGATAAGTGTAGTCTCCAGTTAATCGGGAGTCCGGTTGGTTGAGTGCCGGATAATTAGGGTTTTACTGTGTATATATGTATATATATATATATAAATATAAATATATATATATATATATATATATAAATATATACATATATATATATATATATATATATATATATATATATATATACTGTATATATATATATATATATATATATATATATATTTATATTTATAAATACAGTATATAAACAGACGGTCCCCAGGTTAAGGACAAGATACGTTCCTGAGAACATCTATAAACTGGGTTTGTATGTACCTCGGACCCTGATGCATAATAATAGTAATAATACTATCTACAGTGGCTCATATGTGGCTCATAAGTAATACAAAAACCTTAGGACCCCTTTCTTAAAAAGATGTCGTCTGTACGTTGGTGTGTCTGTAACCCGGGAACCAGAAATATACATGGGTTTAGGAGCCAAAGAAAATCTGGGGGGGATACTGCATATAGTAGAAATATACCACAGAACTGCTTCTCTACACACATTGAAAACTCTGGTGGGATTTGTTCTCCCTTGTTCCCCCCAGTTCCTACACCCATGCACGTAAACCCACTGCTCCTTAAATGACATCTGAACTGTTGGTTCAACCTAAATTGAATTTTCTATATAGAATTGCACGTAAGTTTATTGAATTAAAGGAGAGGTAAATGTGCAGTCATTAGATGCACTAACTCCAGAGCTCCCTGGTAATATCCTCATATCAGCTCTTTATTTCACATAGACACCAGAGAGCTGGCTAAAAGACAGGAAGCACAGGGTTGTTGTAAATGGAACATACTCCGATTGCACTAATGTGGTAAGTGGGGTTCCTCAGGGTTCAATATTAGGTCCTCCTTTTTAACATATTTATTAATGACTTGGACGTGGGATTGGAAAGTATTGTCTCCATTTTTGCTGATGACACAAAGTTGTGCAAGGTAATTAAATCAGATAATGATGTACTTTCCCTCCAAAGGGATTTGCATAAATTAGAGAAATGGGCAATTAAATGGCAGATGAGATTTAATATAAATAAATGTAAGGTTATGCATCTGGGTAGGAAAAATAACCATGTAATTTATAAACTTAATGTAACAAATCTAGGGGTATCAGATATTGAAAGGGATTTGGGAGTACTTGTGGACAACCACCTATGTAACAGTTCTTAATGCCAAGCAGCAGCTGCAAAGGCAAATGAAATATTAGCATGTATTAAGAAGGGTATAGAAGCAAGAGAAGCAAATATAATTCTGCCACTATACAAATCTCTAGTACGCCCTCATTTGGAATATGGAGTACAATTTTGGGCACCATTACATAAAAAGGACATTTTAGAACTGGAAAATGTACAGAGAAGAGCAACAAAACTAATAGGGGAATGGAGGGGCTAAGTTATGAAGAAAGACTAACCAAATTAAACTTATTTTCTCTAGAAAAAAGGCATTTAAGAGGGGATATGATTACCTTATATAAATACATCCAGGGTCAGTATAAAGATTTGATGGGTTGCGAAGGGTTATTCACAGTAAGGGTGGTTAATCTGTGGAATTCTCTACCAAAGGAGGTGGTGACAGCGGATTCAATAGATAACTTTAAAAAGGGACTGGATATATTTTTAAATAAAAATGGTGTTCAGGGTTATCCTGGTTAATTAGAGAGGGAGTATTGATCCAGGGAGAAATCTGATAGCCAGTATCTGGGTCAGGAAGGAATTCTTTTTTTTCCCTTTTGAAACAATTGGCAAAGTTTCACATGGGGTATTTTTCTGTTTGCCTTCCTCTGGATGAATTAACAACTAATCCGCATATTGCAGATCAGAGGAGATCTTAAAAGGTTGAGCTTGATGGGCTAACAGTATTTTTCAACCTCAATTACTATGTAACTATGTAACCAGTAGACACCAAAGATTAGATCATGAGCTCTACAGTCTAATGACACTTGAACTTAAAAATAGTGTACATTGCGTCACCTCTATGTAACTGGGTGTTATAATTATTATTAACAATATAAATAATTGTTATTTGTCTGTAATAGCCGTTCAAATGGTTTTGCTGGATATTCTAGAGGTTCCTATTTTCTTTTGTTTTAAATACTATTGATGATGTTCTTTAACCATTTGCACCATTTGCAGCTTTGTTGTGTTGATACTGATAGTATATTTAAAAAAATATATATTTTGAGTAAGACAATGAACTTTCAGTCTGTTGGCTTCAAGCACTGCCCCTGAATTCCTTTAGTTCTTAACTGCCAGCCAATCAGATTTCTTTATATTTGCCAGGTCACTCTTTGCGGTTGAATAAATAGGTCTACTGGCATTTAATCAAAGTTAAACTAAAAATCACCCCAAGAGTTGAAACGGCTTTTATGTCAGACCCCTTGCATGACTTAACTTTTTTGACAGCAGATATATATTTTTATAATGCAATTTGTACTCTCAGCTTTTTACATGGTGGCAATAACTTAAAGGGCCACCGTAGTGCATTTACAAGTAATGATCATACGTTTGTTTCTGTACATAAGCTATTACAAACAATATACAGTATACAAGTTAACATTTTTTCTTAGCTTTTATACTGTTTGTTTCCTAAAGTGACATATTTAATTTTTTGTTAAAGGCATAGGGACAATATTTTATGATTGTATGTGAGGAATGAAAAGGAGGGTGTTTGAGTTGATGTGCAGATATGCAGGAGGATATGCTAGAGAGGCAGTAGAAACTGATGCTAGAATAGAGGCGGACAGCTCAGGTGCTGAAAGGTAGATTTGGGCGTCATCTGCATAGAGATGATACTGAAATCCCAAAGAATGTATTAGGCTAGCAAGGGAGGAAGTATAGATGGGGAAGAAAAGGAGGGAGCCTAGAACTGAACAGTTAGAGGGGTAGGTGAAGAAGAGGCGACAGAGAAGGAGACACTAAATGTTTTCTAGATATGATCTTAACCAAGAGAGAGCAGTGTTATAGATGCCTAAAGAGCTGAACTTTGGATAAGAAGAGGGTGGTCAACTGTGTCAAAGGCTGCAGATAGATTTAGGAGAATTAGATTAAAGAAATTACCCTCTGACTTGGCGGTGAGCAAGTAATTATTTCTTATAGTAAACAGCACACTAGGAGAGGACCACAATGTATGTAAATGTAATGAAACAAGATTTGTGAGGGAGAGTCGGGAGACTGACAGGAAAAAGAAAATAAATGAACACTTCCATTTGTCTATTTCACAGCTTTAGTCTGATTCGTTATTGTCCAAACAAGGCCCGTTCTTTGTTCAGACTTCAAGGATTAAACTGTAAATATTTTTTATTACTATTACCAAGCACACATAAAACACTCTATACAGTTGGAGGTAATTACAATTACATTTAGAGGTCAGCGACCAATATGGAAGACTGTGGGGGGTCCGTCTCAGAGGGGATAAGACATAGGAGGGATAAAAGGTTTGGTTGGTATTGTTACTGACAGTGGCATAAAAAGTGTATGGTATACTAATCGTGATAAGGTAGTGCCTGGATTAGGGGACATTATGATATAGAACCAGTGTGAGGACCTATTCTGTTATGTACATGCACAGGAAGCGTGCCGCCGATGTCCCGATGTAGCTGTCTCTAAGTGGCCGGTAAGTGGTTAGCTGTTTTCGGGTTAGGATTAGAGGGTTAGGGCCGGTAAGTGGTGTAGAGGGTTAGGGGCTTAGGGATAGGATCAGGTGATTAGGTTTAGGGTTAGGCCCGTAACTGGTTTAGGGCCGGCAAGGGGTGTAGGGGGTTAGGGTTAGGGACTTAGGGTTAGGGGTTTAGGGAGTACATCGGGATGCAGGATGCAAGCGCGCCCGGGACCAGGAGGCTTCCCGTGCCGTGCGTGCACATAACAGGATAGATCCCAGTGTTATTTATGATGGACAGTGATGAAGTATTAAATGAGGTAAGTTATAATGCAGAGATGGTGCTAAGTGAACCAGATGCTTTGTGGTATGGAAAGTAGATTGTCTATAATGGATTCCAATATATTTTGCTGTTTAACACTACAACAACACATTTACTATACTAAGACTCATTTTGCTGACCCCTGAAGTATATCATATATTAATGTATAAAAGATGTATAGTGTCTCAGAATGTAACCACTCTCACAAACAGGCAATACGGGGTCATAGCAGGTGGAAAATGAATAGATGTTAATCTTACAACAGATAATGCAAATTATCCTCAAGTCAGTAGAAAAAGGAGAGGAGACATAATGCAATTGCAGAAGCACGGCATAAAACTCTCTGTCCCAGACAGGGCGGTATATATATATATATATATATATATATATATATATACAGTGGATATAAAAAGTCTACACACCCCTGTTAAAATGTCAGGTTTCTGTGCTGTAAAAAAATGAGACAAAGATAAATAATTTAAGAACTTTTTCCACCTTTAATGTGACCTATGAACTGTACAACTCAATTAAAAAACAAACTGAAATCTTTTAGGTGGAGGGAAGAAAAATAAAAATAAAAATAATGTGGTTGCATAAGTCTCCACACCCTCTTATAACTGGGGATGTAGCTGTGTTCAGAATTAAGCAATCACACCAAATAGTGTTAAATAGGAGTCAGCATGCACCTGCCATCATTTAAAGTGCATCTGATGAACCCAAAATAAAGTTCAGATTCTCTAGTTTGTCTTTCCTGAAATTTTCCTGAAATAGTCGCATCCCACAGCAAAAGCCATGGTCCACAGAGAAAGAATTTCCAAGGCCTTAGATATATCATGGAACACAGTGAAGACAGTCGTCATCAAGTGGAGAAAATATGGCACAACAGTAACATTACCAAGAACTGGAGCTCCCTCCAACATTGATTAAAAGACGAGAAGAAAACTGGTCTGAGAGGCTACCAAGAGGCCTACAGCAACATTAAAGGAGCTGCAGGAATATCTGGCAAGTACTGGCTGTGTGGTACATGTGACAACAATCCCCCGTATTCTTCATATGTCTGGGCTATGGGGTAGAGTGGCAAGACGAAAGCCTTTTCGTACGAAGAAAAACATCCAAGCCAGGCTACATTTTGCAAAAACACATCTGAAGTCTCCCAAAAGCATGTGGGAAAAGGTGTTATGGTCTGATGAAACCAAGGTTGAACTTATTGTCCATAATTCCAAAAGATATGTTTGGCGCAAAAACAACACTGCACATCACAAAAAGAACACCATACCCACAGTGAAGCATGGTGGTGGCAGCATCATGCTTTGGGGCTGTTTTTCTTCAGCTGGAACTGGGGCCTTAGTTAATATAGAGGGAATTATGAACAGTACCAAATGCCAGTCAATATTGGAACAAAACCTTCAGGCTTCTGCTAGAAAGCTGAACATGAAGAGGAACTTCATCTTTCAGCATGACAACGACCCAAAGCATACATCCAAATCAACAAAGGAATGGCTTCACCAGAAGAAGATTAAAGTTTTGGAATGGCCCAGCCAGAGCCCAGACCTGAATCCGATTGAAAATCTGTGGGGTGATCTGAAGAGGGCTGTGCACAGGAGATGCCCTCGCAATCTGACAGATTTGGAGTGTTTTTGTAAGGAAGAGTGGGCAAATCTTGCCAAGTCAAAATGTGCCATGCTGATAGACTCATACCCAAAAAGACTGAGTGCTGTAATAAAATTAAAAGGTGATTCAACAAAGTATTAGTTTAAGGGTGTGCATACTTACCCAACCATATTATTTTATTTTTATATTTTTTCTTCCCTCTACCTAAAAGATTTCAGTTTGTTTTTCAATTGAATTGTACAGTTTATAGGTCACATTAAAGGTGGTAAAAGTTCTGAAATGATTTATCTTTGTCTAATTTTTTTACAGCACAGAAACCTGACATTTTAACAGGGCTGTGTAGACTTTTTATATCCACTGTATATATATATATATATATATATATATATATATATATATATATATATTCCTGTCTTGATTCTCCATCTTTGTCCCACCTTGTCCCACATTCATCTTTGGAAATATTATTATGGCAATTTTAGACTTTGTTGCACCCACGCTATGCATTTCTCTAAACCAGGGGTCACCAAACTTGGTCCTGGAGGGCCGCACCAGGCCTGGATTTGTGGATATCCTTGCTGCAAACAGGTGAGACTATTGCTTCTTCAGTCATCCTGATTAACTCATCTGTGCACAGAAAGGAAATCTTCAAATCCAGGCCTGGGTGCGGCCCTCCAGGACCGAGTTTGGTGACCCCTGCTCTAAACAATGGAAAATAATAACGGGCAACATCTGTACCCAACAATAATCCTAAAACTGGGTGCAACTTGCAATCTTACAGCCTGCCCAGTAGTGTGTCCCCACAAGCTCAGGACTGGGTCACCACTCCATTTATATCTACTGGCGATTGGAAGTAGTGGATGCAGGACGTCAAAGTGCCAGTCACCCACACCTACAGTCTCCACAACATTTATTGCTCCATTTGTTGTTGTTTTTTTACTTTTACTTTTGATTTTAATAAAATGTAAAAGTAATTTATACAAAAAGAAAACAGTAAATAACATAAATATTTAACCCCCCAAAAAATATGAAAAATTGGGAGGGTTAAGGGGAAGGAACAAATATAAAAAGGGGTAAAAAGGGATAGGGAGAGTAACAGAGGTCGATCGACAAGAGTAATGTACAATATGGTACAATGTTGGTACAGTCACATATATAGTTGTGAGCGTACGAGTTGCTGCTAACGCTTGCGGGCTCGTTGACGGGCAATTCGCTAGTGTAAACAATAAGTATTATATTTTACACTTGTAAATGATTTACTAAGAAAACATAAGCACAACATTAGAACAGATATATACAGCCCTATTAAATTGCGATTCGGTAAATTTAAAAGGGCTCTATATAAGCACATAGCATATTTTATTTACAGAAGTTTTTAGTTAGTGAGCTTCTATCCAAAAGCAAGGTCTTCACTAACTAAAAACTTCAGTAAATAAAATATGCTATGTGCTTAAATAGAGCCCTTTTAAATTTACCGAATCGCAATTTAATAAGGCTGATAGTCTTTATATAGAAAAACTATAAATTACTAATTTAAACATTTCTTAGCATAATTAAATGTAACTTAAATTTTAGAGATAGACCCCCATTGTCCTGTTTTATATTTAGACATGTTCAAACCTGGGAAGCCATTTAGTTTCAAAAGAGGCTAAAGAACCTTTTAGTCTTGCTGATAATTTTTATTATTTTCCCAAACCCTGGCAATAACAGTATTTCAGTTTGGAATTTGCTGAATTTTCCATTTTTGTCTGCATGGGATCTTCTTGTGACTAAATTGATCTGGGCTGCTAAGGCATTCTTTGTCCTCGTATATTGTTCTCACTGACGTGATAATCAAGTGTTGGTTGAGTTTTCAGACTAATTGTTATTAGTTAATTGAAGTCCAGAAAATGTGGATTTTTGGGCAGGACTACCACATATGTAAATATGGTCAATCTAGGCCGCTGCCTATCCAACACGTAGCACTGGAAATCTGTCTTATCTTGTGTAATTTTAACACTGTAAAATACCAGTGGATCAGAACCTTATATGATTGTTCTTTAAAATTAGAACATGGGGAGATAGAGCTGTGAATTCCCCATATTTGTTCCCAATCTTCTAAATCAAAAGTGTCTCCTAGGTCTTGAGCTGTTTATTGGAAGGAGATGAGTATTGTCTACTGATTGTAGCTGTATATAGAGTTGAGAAATCAGTCCATTTAATGCATGTGTTAAGAGGCATAATTTATAGAAGGGATTTATTTATATTAGGTTGCGAGGCAAAGCTTCTGAAAAAATCCTGAGGTTTGAGGTGTGGTCTATTCTGTAGCATGGTGAGTTGGGGATTCTGTCCATTGTGAGAAGCCAACTGAAGTGCAAGTAATTTTGTGGCTGCAGAGGAGGTAGGAGTGTCAATGGCAATGTTGAAATCTCCAAGAACGAGTGAATGTATGTTGGAAAAGATCATTTAAGGAAGCCAGGCGGCAAAATATTCCAGAAATTGAGAGGATGGTCCAGGCGGGTGATAGATCGCAGCAACTCGCAGAGAGATACATGAAAAGAGGTGGATAGTGTGAACTGGGGGAGCTGGAGGAATAAAGTTAAATGTGCCGAAGAAAGTAATACGCCCCCACCTCTATTTTGCCTATTACCCGATCTAGGTGTGTGACTGAAGTGAAAGCCACCATATGAAAGTGCTGCAGGAAAGGCAGTGTCTGAAAGAGTGAGCCAGGTTTCAGTGATAGCCACTAGATGGTGTAGAGGGAGTTGGAAATAAACATGAATCAATGTGAATTTATTGCAAAGAGATCTTGCATTCCAGAGGGAGCAGACGAAGGGCAAAGTGGAAGGTTTATGATGGTGTTTGCTGCCCTGGGGGCTGAGCATGGCTGATAAAAAGGTGGGAATGAATGAGGGGTTAGGAGATCTCCAGCAGCCAGCAAAATAAGCAGTGAGAGTGAGAAGAGAGGAGAGTGGGACTTGCAGAAGCATTTTTGCTTATGAACTTTAGAAGATGCAGGAGATATTGACTGGAGGAAGGAGAGAGCTAGTGGGAGCAAAAAAGAAGTGAGGAGAGCAGGAATGGTGAGATGGTTAAGTTGTTGGAGACATGATGCGCAGAAAATGAGGAGAGTCTGAGAAACAGGCAGGAGATAATAAGGAAGAAGAAGAAGTAAGAGGAAACATTGTGACAGAGTGAAATCTTTGAGGAATAATTTGGACCAGAAAGCAGGTGTAGTTGATTGATGAGGTGAGGTAATTTGTGTGACTCAATAAATTAAGAGTAAACAGGGGCTGGTGGGAGAGGGCAGCGAGGCAGATGTGTTTTGTTAGCAGTTCACCTGCAATGTTGAGATTTTAAAATCTGTTTGGGAAAAAAAAACATTTTTAATTTGCAGGAGAGGGTTTAATCAATGAGTATAAGGATTCAGCCCATAAAAATTAAGCTCAAATAAGAAATATAAATCATAATAAGCAGTAAATTAATAAAAAACAACATAATGACTCTGTGATACAAAATAATATTTCGGAAATTAATATAATAATCATAGGAAGAGATTATTGGACTTTTGGCGAGATCAGCTGCAGATACCTTGACTGCAGAATTATTATATTTTATTTGTAACACACCAACATATTCCATAGCACTAAACGGCTTAAGAGCATGGCAGAAACAAAATTAACATATTGCAAAAAATAGAAGGCTTTGTTTTTTAGATTAAAATCAAACGTACATAGAGCTTGTTTCCTAACACAGAATTGAAAACTCCCAAACTTACAATCTAAAGGTTTTGGTTGTGATACAGGAGGGTGATAGAAGCATTGTGGCAGTGTGAGGGCAATAGTTTCAAACAAGTTAAGGTGCCTGTGTGTCGTACTGTAGCTAGTGGGTGTGAGTGATCTAATGCTGTGGAGCGTGTAATTGGACATAATAAGAAAAAACATTTTAAATATGCATTTTTTGTGCTTTTTTTAAGGTTTTGAGGCAGTTAGATAGTCTAATGGAGTGAGGCAAGGAGTCTAGAAGGCGGGAGTGAGAGGAGATAAAAAGAGAGGAGGAAATAAGAAGATCATTAGTAGAACAAAGAGGGCAGGTGGGGGAGTATTTAGAAACAAGAGCAGAAATATAAGGGGGAGGCAGTTGTTGAGGGCTTTATATTTTAGATTATGATTTTAAATTTGATTCTGGAAGCTATGGGAAGCCATTGGAGAGATTGACAGAGACACTGAGCGTTTAGTATGGTAGATGAGTCTAGTGGAGTGTATCAATGTGGTGCCTTTTTCAAAACTCCCAACCACAATGTACCAAGATGATGAGAACTTCTACCCAAACACTCACTAACTATGGTCCTTTTGGTTTGTGGTGTATGTATCGAACTCTGACAAATCAAACAACACAAAAGTAAATAATCATAGCAATGTATATGAAATTACTTTTGTCTGTTATTCACACAAGGCTGAGGGACTCCACAGAATCGATTGGCTCAGCAGAATAACGGGAGAGAGAGATAGAGAGAGGCATTCATTATGCATTAGAGTGGAGGATAAGTGATGGGAGGCCAACAAGGAGCGAGTTGCAGTAGTTGAATCGAGATATGAGAGAATGTATTAGAATGTGTCTTGGAGATGTTATTAGGTAAAACTGAAAAGATTTTGTTATTAATCGTATGTGAGGAATAAAAGACGCGCCAGGGTCCAGTAGAACCCCAAGACAAAGTGCTTGGGAGATGGGAGTGATGATAGCATTATCAACAGTGAGAGATATGTGAGAACTGAAAGCTGTAGTAGACGGTGGGATTATAAGGAGTTTAGTCTGTGACATGTTGAGTTGGAGTTGACGGGTAGACATCCAGGAGGATATGCTAGAGAGGCAGTTGGAGACTTGTGCTAGAAGAGAGGGGGTAGATCTGGTGCCGAGAGGTAGATTTGAGTGTCATCAAATACTAAAAGCAAAAAGATTTTATTAGGGTACCAAGTGAGGATGTATAGATGGAGAAGAGGAGGGAGCCTAGGACGGAACCTTGCGGTATGCCAACAGACAGAGGGCAGGGTGAAGACGATCTTCTAGGTAGGATGTGAACCATGAGAGAACTGTGTCATGGATGCCAAGAGAGTAGAGAGTTTGGATTTGAAGAGGGTGGTCTACTGTATCAAAGGCAGTGGAAAGATTCAGGAGAATAAAAATAGAGAACTGTCCCTTTGACTTGGTAGCTTTTGTGAATGCTTTTTCAGTAGAGTATTGGGCATGGAAACCAGATTGGACGAGGTCAGAAGGGAATTGGAGAAAATTTATTGGGTAATGCGATTGTCAAGAAGACTCTAAAGCAGATTTAAAGCCAGGGGAAGTAGAGAGATAGGGGCGATAGTTGGATGCAAAGGCTGGATCAGGTGAAGTTTTCTTAAGAATGGGTGTAATTATTGTATGTTTTAAAGATGATGAAAACTTGCCAGTGTTTAGAGAAGGTTGAATAGATCTGTGAGAGCAAGCAAAAGTATGGTAGAGAGGGGGGATTAGCGGTGATAGAATAGGATCCAGAGGATAGGTAGTAAGGTGAGCGGTTGATAGTAAATTAGATACGTCATCCTTAGTTACAGGGTCAAAGGAGTCCATAGTGGAGGAGGGATTGGGGAAGGGTAAAGGCTGGGTGTTATCGGTTTGTTGAGAGGATGGCATGTATGGGCCAAGTTGAGAGGAGAGTTCATTTTGGATGTTTTTAATTGTATTTTTAAAGTGGCCGGCTTCCGTGTGAGGCAACTTTATAATGAATTAACATCTTTTTAAGTGTTTGATTTAGTGCACCTCAATTTTTATCAACAAATTTGCTGATTAAATTCAGTAAAATGGGTATAGGGTGAGGATAATATTTTAACGGTCAAGTATCATATAGGACACGCCAACTGGAAGTTTCTTGCAAACAAGGAAAAATTAGACAGAAGCAGCTATCACTTTAATGTTTCCATGGTGACATAATGCTCTAGAAAAGGTTTTTCCATATCCAGTTCTTGATAGACAGAACTACATTTTCAGGATATTCCTGGCTAAGCACAGATTAGTACGTTTTGATAGACGCACCTATACGTCTTGGCTTTGAGAACATTGCAGTGTCTTTCTATTTGTGGGATCTATATTGCTGCATTCAAATTATGATAGTACTAACAGGGTCAGATGTATTATTTCTACTACATAGGATACATGTAAATATTTCCATTATATCCTTATATCTCAATTTGTGACGTATTTATTCGAACATCAATGTTAATTATGAAAATAATGCAGAGAATCTGGCAAACAAAATATGAATTTTTCACACAAGATATATCACTTCTTTATGAACTGTCTGTTCTCTCTTCAGAAAAGCGCTTATCCTAAAAGGTATTTATTTATATTTTCTTCCAGAGACTTTTGTTGGTGGTTCTATGGCTCCCTCTAGTGTTGAGATCCTGCAGTTCACTTATGGGACCAGCAGCCTAACCTACTTAATACTGTTTGCAGCCAGCAGTGTGACTCTTCTGCTGCTGCTTCTTCTGTGCTCATTTTTATCAAGGTAGGTTAAAATAGTCCACCGAGTTTAAGAGTTGGTATATAAAACAGATAAACTGCTAATAATTATATATATATATATATATATATATATATATATATATATATATATATATATAGAGTAAGCCTATTTGAAAGTCTAACAATATGTGAAAAGCTTATTTATCACTCAGGTTTGCCAGAAAAAAGGTCATTATACTGCACTCTGAGAGACTTGGCAGGGACATAGTTCAGAATACCATGGCTCCTTTTAAGCATATGCTCGCTGTATTAAACAGCTTTAAGCAAAGCACAAGATTATGCACAAGCTAGGAACCCACTCACAGACAGTGCTGTTTCGAGGTTGATACCTCATCAGTGTGATCCTGGTTTGTGCGGTAGATTTTGTGGAGGTGGTATGTACCGCAATAATCATTTGGTTTATAGTGAGCAAGAGAAGCTCTCCACCGTGCAGATGACAGAAAATAAATATTTGTAAGCCCATTTGAAAGTCTAAAAATAAATTATGAGGAGGTAGTCCAAGATGGTGATTTTCCTACTTTTCTATTAGACAAGGAGAATTAAAGGAATATGGAAGGTATCTGGATTTTAATAGGTATATAACAGACCTGGGCATTTTATGGCCCGCATGCCATATCCGGTCCGCGGGGTGTCCCTCTCCAGCCAGTGGGCCGGATGAGGCTGGCGGGCTGTGAATGCCCAGGTCTGATCATATATTTCTTTGGACTATGAATACAATGTATCTCTTTGACAATGTTATGGCACTCGATGTACAGTCCAGGAGAAGGTGACTGAGCGGAGCTCCCCAGGCTCTGGACTGCCCAGCCTCCGTCAGCCGATGTCCCATTGCTCAGTGGTTGGTTATCCTTCCCCTGCCAGAACTTCATACAGCAGGGGAGGGGATTCCTAATGATGTCACGTGACCCTGCAGTATGAAGCTCCGGCAGGGGAAGGATACCCAACCTCTGAGCAATGTGACCTGGGACAGGGACTGCAACTAACAAGAAAAGGGGGGGTGAATGAAGTGTAGGCTTGAGGGGGGTGAATAGTATGACAAGGGGCCTGGGGGTTTTAAGGTTTATTTTTTTTTTGGGGGGGGGGGGTGAATGGTGCTGCTGAGGGGGCCCTGGGGGTGAATATGGCCACTGACGGGGGCATGGGGGGTGAATGTGGCTGCTGAGGGGCTTGGGGGATGAATGGTGCAACAAGGAGGCCCTGGGATTTTGGGGGGAGTGAATTATGCTGCTGAGGGGGCCCTGGGTTTTGTAAGGGGGGGGGGGATGGTGCTTCTGAGGGGTCCCTGCGGGGGTTGGGGAGTAAATATTGCTGCTGAGGGGGCCCTGGGGGGGGGGGTTGTAGTGTGAATATGGCATCAGAGGGGGTTGGGCGTTGAATAGTGCTGCTGAGAGATGCCTGGGGGTGTTGGGGGGTGAATATAGCTGCTTAACGGCTTGGGGAGGGGTGAATAGTTCAACAAGGGGCCCTGTTTATTTAGGGGCTAAATGATGCTGCTGAAGGGGCACTGGGGGTTTTGGGGGGTGAATGGTGCTCCTGAAGGCCCTGGGGGTCAGGTAGTGAATAAGGGGGCCCGGGGGGGGGGGATGAATATGGCTGCTGAGGGGGCCTGGGGGGGGGATTGCAAAATTGCTGCTGAAGGGGTTGAGGGGGGCTGGCGCTGCAGAGGGGGCTTGGAGGTGTTAGGGGTGAATGGTGTTGCTATGGGGGGCTGGGGGGGGGTGAATATTGCTGATGAGGGAGTTGGATGGGTGAATGGTGCGGCTGAGGGGGCCTGGGGGTGTTTGTCAAGAGACAAGAAAATTTAGTTTTATGTATATATAATATATATATATATATATATATATATATGTGTGTGTGTACAGTATATACATATGTACATATATGGTCCTCCACAACAGTCCCAGATTCTCATGTGGCCCACCCCTGGTATATAATATCTATTTACTTTTATGTACTTTATTTTATTAAGAAATGCTTATAAGCTCTGTTTTACTGCCTAAAATAAAACAAAAAACAAAAAAAACAGCTAGGGTGTGCCCTTTGCAACTCACAAAGACACAGACTCTGCTGTACTTTCTGTGCTGTGTCTCATATTAACCAATCAGTGACCAGGGCTGGTCTGCCCACTGCAGCGTATGCAGATAGACTCTCTAAGGCTGGGCCTGCAGTGTTGAGTCCTAGCCTATCAGGGACCACATATCTGCAGCATGTTTCAGAGAGATAGCACAAATAGAGCTTACAAGCACTTCATAATAAAGTACATAAAACTAAATAGATACACAGGGACATTATATACCTAGTAGAATAATGATTTATCAGATCCCACCATGGAGGCTGGAGGGGGCTGAGAATGGTCCATCATGCTTTGCTCCGATTCCATCTGTGATGATGGTATGCCTGTCTGGGATCAACAAAACAATATCACCGGTATCTGTGATGAGGGGGGTCTTTTGTAATAGCACTTTGCTTATGGATCAAATATTCCTACTGGTTCAGTAATATCCTCCGATCTGATGCATTTTGTGGGTGGGTTACCTTTCCTGAGAGGGGTATATCTCCCCTCCCCTTTTTCTATTGCCATTATACTCTATTTAGCACCCACAATCAACACATATTACCATGGGACGATAGTGATATGGTCAGTTGCAGAATCTACTGATAGTGCAGAAGGTACAAAATCACCGGGGCCCACAACATGGCAGGGGCCCTCTGCTTCTGGCAGCAGCCTGGAGTAAAGAGGGAATCTTAATGAATTTGAAGGAAAAAAGTTTTAATAGAAGGGTGATCTAATAGGCCTAGGGCTCAGCTGACCAACCACATATATTGTTAGCTTCTTGATTCACTCCTACAGGCACCTACCTTGTAAAGAGAAGTTGTAAGCAAGAAACAACACATTATTTTCATTTTCCATTCACTAGTTCTGCCACTGGATTTGGTCATGCTGTTTTTTTCATGTTGTACCTGAGACTTGGCCACCATATGATTGTGTGTATATGTGTGTGTTTGGAGGCATCCATGATGCATTGGTGGGAGTTGTGTGAGAGGGGTGTTTGCATTTCTTGTGAATTGTGCTTGCCTTTATTGATGCAAGCAGCCTGTTTCTGTGCCAATGAAAAGAAAGTGGGGTGGTGACAATTTCATTCAATTATCTAACAAAGCCTCCTCATCCATGCCTATTTCCTCACCGATTCACTCAATTCAAATCTATGCCCTCATGATCTTGCTCTCAGGAAGTAATGTAACAAAAACAGATTCATTTATTCATAAAGTGTCTTCTAAAATTATGATTTTCTTGAGAAAAAAAAATTATGTTCATGGCTTACACAGTTCATAATGTTATTAATTTGCTACACACTTCACAAACAAGTGCTTTTTTCCTTGTCAGTAGCCATTTAAACTACCAGAATCTCTTATTTTGATATATATATATATATATATATATATATATATATATATATATATATATATATATATATTGTGACAAAGATGGCTGCCTGTAACTGAGGTTTCCTTAAAGGGATATCTAAGTGAGCTGGATTAATACATTTCTGCACTCTGTAGGTAAAAAAACGACTATGTGTATGCAGCACATCTCATAAAACATTTTACTTTTATTAATATCTAGAAATCCTTCTAATGATTATGTTGACACCCCCTGGGGGTGTCTACACAACTTCCTGGTGCTCCCCCAATCAGCAAGCAGCACCCGGGGAGCAATATTAACCCACTATTTACCTGCTGTTGCTTGTCTAGCCAATCTCCTTACAGCTTCCTAATTGCAGCTTCCTGTCACATGTCAGTGATACACTACATTTCCCAGGCATATCCCATGCTGCTTTGCACCACAGCCAATAGGAGAGCAGTGTTGTCATTGCTGGTATATGACTCATCCATGCTGCCTGACTATGCTGTGTGATGTTGCCATAGCAACTAACATAGTGCTATGTCTGAAATATTTCTCTAACCGGATTGGACAAATTGGACGGGGTGTTAACTTTTAATTTTAAACTGTCAGAAATTACAATAGATTTTGCTAACTTTGAGGTTACTGCTGGTGCCTCCGTGCTCTCCAAGACCTCTGGGTTCTCTACTTCTGGCTGTCCCAGGCACATCTCACAAATCATCTCAGGGAATCCCCTGGAACACTGATTCTCGATGAAGCTTGTGACTAAAGCATGTTGGTCAAAAGGTTTCTTCTGCAGCTCCTGTTTTATACTAAAGATTGTGACCTCTTCATTCACTAGAGCACTGTGAAGCTTCTGTGCTTCATCTTGTTGAATTGTATCTTCCTAATTCTGTACTTTCAGCACTGCTAGCTCGTGACGTTTGACTTCTTTTTATCTCTCCAATTCTTCCACATCACTCAGTTGCTCCGTTAACACAACTAGAGAGTGGTGGTGTCTGCCTCAGGTGGCGGCTGACTCTCTGTTACCAATCTGTGTAACCCTTGATCAAACTGGTGTATGCAGTCAGCAGCTTTTTCCTGGACTGCAGTCCTCCTCAGTTCAAACACTTGTGTCTCCTATCACTCTCTCAAACACAGGCTTTCTCCCTCTCTGTACTTTTATTGCAGTCCCAAAGACTGAATATAGTTGCAGTCATCCAGACTCATCCACCATGGCAACTTCCTGCTGCTGTGTCACATAGTGCAAGCCAGGGCAAATGATGTGTGCGTGTTATACGCCGATATTCCCTCCCCCCTCCTCATCCTCAACCCCCCCTCCTCATTCTAAACCCCCCTCCGCATTCTAAACCTCCCCTCCGCATTCTAACCCCCCCCCTCCTCAACCTAAACCCCCCTCCTCAACCTAAACCCCCCTAAATACCTCCCCCTCACTTACCTGCTCCCGCCTCCGCTCTGCTCCTTGACCCGGCGCGCATGTGACGTCAAATGCGCGCCACGTCATTAGCATATGCCAGTGTTATAGTAATTTTGCCAGGGTGATATATGGTTAATTGAAGAAAATATTTACTAATCAAAGTTGCTTTCATGCCACAGAGAGGTAGCTGTGTCTTTTTCAAATTGATTACATTGCTAAAAACAAGAGCTAGATTATGGATATTTTTATATTATCCCACACAGAGCAAGCAGTGTTGCTGTGTAAAGTAGTTGTACCAAGGTCTATCTCTGGGCTTCAGCCAAAAGAGTTTTTTTCTAAGAAATGGAATTTCTGTTGGTACCCTTGTGGAACATATACATCTTGATGGATTACAAAAAAAATGGGAAACTTGACACGTATTATAATTCAGCAATAAATATCGAGCTGAGGAGGACCATCTGTACATATTTTTGAATAAATATGTTCTTATATTAACCTGAATCTCTCTGCACCCGTCTTCACCAGATCTAAATGTCTGGAACTCTGGAGCTACCCTAAAAGTTAACAGAAATAAAGTAAAAGTCCTACTTTTTTTGTGACACTTTGTAGCTTTTCAACACATTACGTGAAATATCTTTCTGCTGCTCATTTCTCTACCCAAGCACGGCCCCAAGGGCGCGTTCAATCAACAACATAGTGGAGGAAAACAGGCCACAGTGTTTGGTAGTAAACAATAACATATTGAAACACTTGAGGGGAAGAGCGAAACCAGAGACAGCACACCCTATGCCCGGGACCCACATCCAGGGCCTCCACTCACCAACTTCACCCCTGGACTGGTAACTCCCCTCAATATACACTGCTGTGACAATACATAATTAAAATCTAACATAAATAACTTACTAATATGTAGTAATAGACCACCATTAACCACCTACCAACCACTACATATATACTCACTAGCTACTTGCACGTAAAAAATGACGGGAATAAAATGTTAAGGCTGTGAATGCTATACCTTCGGCGCTCATCACGAGCCCCGCGATGAGCGCCTTCGTTGCTCATTGCAAGCCTCTGCCCCTGTGTAGTTTATAGTCCTGGCGCTCAAGTGTTACTGTCTTAGGTTGTGTTACTGTCTTAGGTTGTGTTACTGCTTTGGGTTAAGTGTTACTGGCTTGTGTTAAATGTTAGTGGCTTGTATTAAGTGTTACTGGCTTTGGGTAAGTGTTACTGCTTAGGGCTATTTTTTACGTCCTTCGGGCCACTTTTACGTCCTTTGGGTTAGTTTTACGTCTCTGGGCCTCGTTTTCGTAGTTTTGCAATTTTTCGGCAGCCATTTTTTTTCTCGTTTAGGTGATTTTCGATCATTAAAAAACGGCAAATATGCCTCAAATTAACTTGCTACCTGACTCACAGGCTCCCTGCCTCTCCCACTGTGGTGTGCGTGTGTAATTTAATTTGAGGCATATTTGTTGTTTTTTCATGTCTTTTCAGTTTCTTGGTTCGGCCGTTAAAGCTGTAATTTTGCGAGGCGCATAGTGCATGTACGAGTTTTGGTCCTAAGTCGTATGGGTCGCAAGTCCCGCGTGCCTCAACTGCTCGCTTCGCTTTGTGAGGCTCGCAGTGCAATGAGCGCCATTGGCGCTCATTGCACCCTAAGTCCCAGTTGGTCGACTGCTCGCAGTTGCGGCTTTATGGGCCGCAACGGCATGACCAACATCATAACGTGATGCACTCTGACAACTATATATATGTGATAACTAACATCACTTCCCCCTTTTTTTTGGCGATTGGAGTGTATCCTCACACATCGCTGGCTAGCTGGGGAACAGTGGTGAAAAGGGCAACAAAAGTGCCTTATATCCAGCTCCACCCCCAGCCAAGTAACACCCCATACACCCAGATCATGGGGCTCCTCCTCCCAACCAAGGAGATCCGGGGTGGCATCAGAGACTTCCACCCTTTTTCTCTATTATCATCAAACATTTACTTTCCAGTTGATAATATGATGTTTCTTGTTCTAGTTGTTATATAAGTCCCATTATTCAGTAATGGCACCCTTCCTGTCCACACAGCCATACTGCTTATTGGAACAGGTTCGTTAGTGATGGCTGCACTTAGGTAAATAGTATACGTAAGTTGGCCCAAAAATGTAGAGTGCCTCTTGGAATAAAAGCCACATCCAACTGCTAGGCCACAGTTTCCCCAACCTATTTTTTTAAAGAAAGAATATTTATTACCTAATGTTGTCCAACACAACATAAATAAAGCCCATCCGGCGAAGAAGAATCTAAAATATACAAGTATGTAACTGTAAAAAACCAATGAATCCAGTCACTAGTGGGTTATCATGCCTAGCACTTTCTTCATAGTATTTAAAGCAGCACATTTAAATGTCACATTAAAAAAATATTAAGTAAAACCTGTTTAAGCTTCATTGAAACTAACAGGAAATGCAGAGAGCATATTTATCTGCAGATCTTATTGACTGGCAAAGGGCAGGCAACAAAACTTCTGATTCAGTTTTTGTGTTCTGAGATCTTTATTGTAAATAGAAAATGCAATGATACATTATCAAATACCCTCATTCTGATACTGCAAAGAAAAAAAATATTTGCTTAAATCTTTAATAGTTTTTGGACACATTCATAGACTTTCATGAGATCCAAATATACCTTATCTCTCCAAAAGTATTAAGGTGTTGGTGTGTGACCTTAAGAAATATGGAGAAAGCAAAAGATCCACCTGTATTCATAGAATGGGACTGTGATACCTAGAGAGTGGTCGCCATTCATAGAAAACTGTAGAACACACAGGTTTGCCCCTTAATTTATATATTCCCCCATGATTTAATGCAAGCAGGCCAATGGTACTATTGGTACTAATGATACTTAACCTAGTAACCTGGCAATTAAGACAGAATTCCTCGAGAGCCGCCAAGCAATAAGACTTCTGGTGTATGATTGAGCTTGAAACTTACAAATGGGCTATGGAATTCCCTAAATGGCAAGTATTATTGACTACAGAAGGTGAGGCTATACTAGGCAGCCAACAGGGTCAATTGCCGACATTAAAAAGGGCCAGCAAAGTCTCTTTCCTAGACCTTGGAGATGAATTTCTACAGGATTGCTGAGCTAAGTAAACTTCCATTAGTCCAGAGTTCTGAGGGACACTCTGTTGGCCAGTTGTGACCATCAGGTGGACTTATACATTCCTGTTCCACCCAGGATTGGCTAGATCATATTTCCTGGATCTTTATGGATTATACCATTGGTCCCTTGCCAGCCAATAAAATTGCAGCCAACATTTTAAGTTTGTTTATTTGGTTATATGCAAAACAATGGTTGACAAACATAACTTGTATAATGTATCTATAAGAGCTGAATATGTGAATCAATGGCCAAACTATCTAAAATAGAATGTATTTAAGCTTCTGTCCCTTCCTCGATGGATATACCATATTTATTTGCATTAGGATGGTCCAAACCTACATATCTGTATTGGAATTCTGGGGCTGAACGTGGATCTCCAGAGATGAGCCAACCACATGCTCAAATGGTGCAGCCATGACTGGATCTTGTATTCCAAGGGCATGCATGGACTTACATGGCGAATAGACAAGAGAGGGACACCAACAAACGTAGTGGCCAATCATCACTGCTTGAAGGGCCATAAATAACAACTGGTCGAGTTCTGTTGGAAATTTAAGGGGTATGTTTAAATGAGAAAGGACTAAGGAGTGAGGGGGAGAAGAGGCGAGAGCCGGAGCTGAGAGGGTCTGCAGATGTGTACATATATATTTTCAATTATCAAAAACCCCAAAGCAATAAATAAAACTATACTAAACTAAACTGGTAGGTTGTTAATTGCCTATATATTTTCTCCTGTGCAAGTTTTAGTATCTTTTCTCGGTAACGTAAAAAAATATGTATTCCCTGGTCTCTAGCCTTGCAATAAAAAATGTGTTTTCAATTTATTCGACTGTTAAAACTAATTATTTTTGAGCCGATTCAAACTCCCAGCAATCCCAGTATGAATGCTACCCATGAGTTATTAAAGGGATAACATTTGCTAGTAATGATTAATATTTTTATGTGCAATGTTCTCGTTTTAGTTTGTTTATCTGTGTTTCACTTCAATGTCCAGCTTAATAGCTAAAACAGTCATATAAATGTATTTTTGAGTAACATTAGGAAATAAGTTATACCAAAACAGCTGAAATCGTTCACATCTGTCACGGATAAGCAGATCATTTGCAAACAGGATCGACTTGCCAGATGAAGCCTCCAATTTGAGAAGATGTTTATATATCAAGTTTAATTTTATTGGTAATAAACATAGCTAAGTAACTCAACGTAACATTGTGTAACTATAGACCTTGTATGGTACACCTCTAACTTGATTATACCTGTGTATTTTGAGTGTATCAGTTAACATATCAACATCTGCAATGGACCAAAGACTTTTGGTAGAAGTTGTGCTCTCTGAACGACACAGCTGTCAAGTCTCATATAGTTCCTGGGCATCATAAAATGTTGCTGTTGGAAGTTGAGGATGCTAATGAGTTAGGAGATGAATTAGGAGATGAACATGAGACTCAAAGTGATGGGTGACTCAAAACTGACAGATGATCTTAAACGGTGAATGGAAATAAATGCTGTTTTATGTATCCTAAGAGGTCAAACTGGTTAGAGTCCCTTGGGCTGCAACCAGGGCCAGATCTACTTTTTTGGAGCCCCTGGGCAGTGAAGTGGAGGAGCCCTTGCGAGTGAAGTCGCAAGGTATGCACAGAAACATTTTTGCCTTTTCTGTGCATGTAAATTCCTTCCGTTTTCTATTGTAACTCTCTTGTTGTAGGTGGTTACTCCCTAATAGCCAGTCTATGAATTGCAGCATTTTGTTTTTTTTAAGCCAGGAACCATTTTTTTTTTTAGATAAAAAGTTGCGCCCATCACAGAGAAGTGCCCCTGGGCGGCTGCCTAGTTGGCCTAATGGGTAATCCAGTCATGGCTGCAACAAGATCCAATCAATCAATACTACATGAAATAAAGCTAAACTGTTCACTGGAAGGTTTGATCATGAGGCTGAATCTCAATATTTTGGTCATTTCAAAAGAAGACAGGACTCTGATGCTGGAAAAGATTGAGGACTGAATGACTAAACACAATCATTTCACCACATGATGGTGGCTGAGGATTTGGGGGAAATGAGTCGCTATAAGCAGTCAGATCGAACTAATTTATGATGTACTTATGTATAATGGGTGTTAGTAAACTGTTTTTTTTTTTTTGATTCAACATGCTTTATTTGAAATTTCTTCGCACCAACTTTAAGTCATGTTTCTGTGCTTCCTGGCTAGTTGTATGCTCTATAGTTTGGTAATTAGTAACAACCTTGTGAACATACAATACATTTCCAAGTCAGGGACAGAGAACTATCCCCTCCTCTCTCATGTTAATGAAACCATTCAATCCCAGGCAAAAAGCTCTTGAAATATTTTAAGCATGCAAGAAGAAAAATGTGGAACTAGATTTCATACTTTGCGAAATATTTTTAGAAAATTATAAAACAAAATATTATTATTAAGTATTAAGTTACTTCCACTGACATGCAGCATTCCTTTGTTACCAGTTCTCAATATGACACATGGAAATCATATCAGTTTACAATCCACCTTCCCCCTGTTTAGAAAGTGGCTAAAGAAAATAATAATAATAATAGCACTTAATAAATGTTTATGTATTTTTATCTTTGCTATCTTATTATTATTGTTGTTATTATTATCTTATTATTGTTATTATTATTTTATTATTCATATTACCAAGTGTAGTTCTTCAAAAACATTCATTTTCATACACGTTTTTGAAGAGGAAATACCCAGCAAAAAGAAAAGAGCAAAATAAATGTAGTCCATATGAGCATGGGGATTTAATATATTAAAGTACATAAAACTATAGAAACAGTGGTTTGGCTATATACAGCTCAATAGTCCACCTAGTGGTACAATGGTAAACTTGCAGGTTGGTCTGCATTGGAACAGCTGCATTTGTGAATTAGTTTTATAATTCTTTCTTGTTGCCTCTGACCAAGAAAGAGTTAAAAATACTTATTTATTCAAAAATCACCAAATGCTAATCACTGGACCACCAGGGAACCCTAATACTTGAAAAACGTTACCATTCAATTTAACCTCATAAAAATATCACCTTGTACAGTCATCTTGTGGTTTTTCAAGACCAGTTCTTCATTCTTTTCTTGTAATTTACATTAAAAGGACAGTGTAGAATTAAAACAAGTCACAGCTCTTTATAAAAGTGTCATCTAATACAATGAAAGCGCTGTTAGCGCAATCTATAAATATATTCATTATTACAATGTTTTTTTTAATGTTCACTCTACTTGTGTTGGCCGCCATGTTGGGCATCAAGCTATGAAAGTCTATATTGTATCTTCTAATGCACAACAGTACCTGAAGTAGGTTTGTCCTATAGGTCTGGTTACCCACCATGAGAGCAACCTCTTTTAGCCACTTGTGCCCTTCACAGGAAGAAATATCCTGTAGTATATCAGTCTGGTCCCAGACCCAAAATGCCAGGCAATTCTACCCTGAACAGGAGAAACAGCAAACCGCAGACGCGTTTCGGCCTCTGTGGGCCTCGTCAGTGAGGTTTAGCTTTTAATGCACACAACACAGCCAATGGTTTTCTTTTTCGTCCATGTGATGCCCACATGACCGCACTGACCAATCGGAAGCTGCTTACATTAGAAGATGCAATAGGGATTCATTGTCTGCTGCCCGCCCACTTCTGTTAGTGACGCTTAATAAGGGATGGGAGGAGTGAAGGAGGTCAACATGCCAACTACTTAAAGACAAGCAGAGGCAATTTTAAAAAATGATAATAATTAATTACTTGAGATACAACTTTTATTTTTAAAGAGCCATGACTTGTTTTAGATAAATACATTTTGACGATCAATAGAACTTTTTTTATTTACAAGGAGTATAGATTGCTTCTATTTATTATTTTTTTTCGTTGAGGGTTATTTGAACATTTTAAAAATGAGTAAGCATTGTATACATTATTTCAAAAACAATATAACAAATTATATATTTATTCAAATGTGAACACAGGTGTACTATTTATTTACTATACTACTGTACGGTGGAGGGCTTCTATCGCTCTTTTGCCCACCATTTTATAAATGATTGTTTTGGTGAACTACCTACTCATAAGATCCACAAAACAGGCTGAGATCCCGCTCCATGCTGATGATAGCCAGTAAGCTTGAAACAGCTGTACATGGATAGGATTCTCAGCTTGTGTAAAATCCAGCCTTGGCTTTGCATTAAAGCTGTGTAATACAACATGCATAAGCTTAAAGGAAGCCATGTTTGATAATGGCTATGGATTGAAGATCGAGGCACTTGTGGGCACATTTGCATGTCCCGGCTCAGCTTCCCAGAATGCAGTGTAATAACAGTTTTTCTTGGAATTCTGAGCTGGAAGCAGGTTTTTTAACATGTTTTAGACATTCAAATGTGAACACAGATGTACATTTTATTTACCACATATTTATACAGTGGATATAAAAAGTCTACACACCCCTGTTAAAATGTCAGGTTTCTGTGCTGTAAAAAAATGAGACAAAGATAAATAATTTCAGAACTTTTTCCAACTTTAATGTGACCTATAAACTGTACAACTCAATTGAAAAACAAACTGAAATCTTTTAGGTAGAGGGAAGAAAAAATATAAAAATAAAATATGGTTGCATAAGTTTGCACACCCTTAAACTAATACTTTGTTGAAGCACCTTGTGATTTTATTACAGCACTCAGTCTTTTTGGGTATGAGTCTATCAGCATGGCACATTTTGACTTGGCAAGATTTGCCCACTCTTCTTTGCAAAAACACTCCAAATCTGTCAGATTGCGAGGGCATCTCCTGTGCACAGCCCTCTTCAGATCACCCCACAGATTTTCAATCGGATTCAGGTCTGGGCTCTGGCTGGGCCATTCCAAAACTTTAATCTTCTTCTGGTGAAGCCATTCCTTTGTTGATTTGGATGTATGCTTTGGGTCATTGTCATCCTGAAAGATAAAGTTCCTCTTCATGTTCAGCTTTCTAGCAGAAGCCTGAAGGTTTTGTGCCAATATTGACTGGTATTTGGAACAGTTCATAATTCCCTCCATCTTAACTAAGGCCCCAGTTCCAGATGAATAAAAACAGCCCCAAAGCATGATGCTGCCACCACCATGCTTCACTGTGGGTATGGTGTTCTTTTGGTGATGTGCAGTGTTGTTTTTGCGCCAAACATATCTTTTGGAATTATGGCCAAAAAGTTCAACCTTGGTTTTATCAGACCATAACACCTTTTCCCACATGCTTTTGGGAGACTTAAGATGTGTTTTTGCAAAATGGATGTCTTTCTTCGTAAGAAAAGGCTTTCGTCTTGCCACTCTACGCCATAGCCCAGACATATGAAGAATACGGGAGATTGTTGTCACATGTACCACACAGCCAGTACTTGCCAGATATTCCTGCAGCTCCTTTAATGTTGCTGTAGGCCTCTTGGTAGCCTCCCAGACCAGTTTTCTTCTCGTCTTTTCATCAATTTTGGAGGGAGCTCCAGTTCTTGGTAATGTCACTGTTGTGCCATATTTTCTCCACTTGATGATGACTGTCTTCACTGTGTTCCATGGTATATCTAATGCCTTGGAAATACTTTTGTACCCTTCTCCTGACTGATACCTTTTAACAATGAGATCCCTCTGATGCTTTGGAAGCTCTCTGTGGACCATGGCTTTTGCTGTGGGATGCGACTAAGAAAATTTCAGGAAAGACCAACTAGAGCAGCTGAACTTTATTTGGGGTTAATCAGAGGCACTTTAAATGATGGCAGGTGTATGCTGACTCCTATTTAACACTATTTGTAATGTGATTGCTTAATTCTGAACACAGCTACATCCCCAGTTATAAGAGGGTGTGCAGACTTATGCAACCACATTATTTTTCTTTTTTCTTCCCTCCACCTAAAAGATTACAGTTTGTTTTTCAATTGAGTTGTACAGTTTATAGGTCACATTAAAGGTGGAAAAAGTTCTGAAACAATTTATCTTTGTCTCATTTTTTTACAGCACAGAAACCTGACATTTTAACAGCGGTGTGTAGACTTTTTATATCCACTGTATATATATATATATATATGATATGTATTATATAATGAAGTAGCACGAAGCCTTTAAATGTTGTTTAAGTATTGGTGTATAATAACCTAATAATTGTATAATGTTATAGATTTATATACAATATGTCTCATATATCTATATGTCTCTCTCTCTTTATATATATATATACAGTAAAAAAAAACGTTATCCGGCACCCACGGGGGACTTTCTATTGCGGATTAGTGTAGTTGTCGGTTAATCGGGAGTCCTCGGATTTAACAGTCTAAACGACCCTTAAACACTCCAAAACCCATCAAAATACCTCTGAAAGGGCATTAGCACCTAAACTGGGCCATTTAGGCCCAGAAAAAATAATTAGAAAAAAAGTTTGCATTTTTTTTGCAGTCTCGAACTACCAGAAAGTGCCGGTTATAAGGTTTTTTGAAAATGAGCAATTGATTCTGAGGCCGGTTACTTGAGAGTCCCGGTGAGTTGGGTGCTGGATAACTGATATTCTACTGTATATGTATATATATATATATATATATATATATATATATATATACAGTGTGTTATAGAAAAGCAAGTTCCTCCTAATTTTTTTCTTCTATATATACATATATATATATATATATATATATATAAATGGTAGAAAAAAAGTTTATGAAGAACTTGCTTCTTTATATCACAGTGAAACATAAAATAATAATTTGCTTGTTTCAGTTGTATTGCTTTTAATAAATATTCACCAGCTGTAACATATGAAACTTGAAGTTGCTGAGGAAATGTCTAAATAAACAGAAACCTTTTATTAAAGTATTCAAGAAATAGTTCCAGCGATCTCTGAATGTACCCAGTGTAAGATAATATTGCTCACATGTAATGCGTCTTCCCTTGTACACAAATAGTTACGACTGATTATAGGATTATACAGAAATAATTGACAAGTAGAAAACCTTTGTGATTAATAAATAGATTTAAATTAAATTACAGAGTTGATTTAGTTTATTTTATCGGTTTAAGGAGGATATTAGTTAAAAACAAAAGGAATTTGTTTGTGAAGTATGTACCAAAATAACAAAATTAGCAGTTGTGTAATCCATGGATACAGGGGCGGATCTAACAGTGGTGCAGTGCACCAGGGCCCTCCTCTGGGGGCCCAGTAGTGCTTTGTAATTTTTTCTTGTATTTCATTTTGTATACGGTATGGGCCCCATCACAACCCCCATAACCCCCACTCGGGCCTCCCTTGTGCCAGAAATTGGTATGATTATTTCGAAAAGAGCATTTTTACTGATGCACCAAGAGATGGCAGTGTGGAGCAATCCAGTACACTGGGGATGTGTAAGCAAGCAAGGGCTGCAAATTGACAGCAAAGTACTGGGGTGATTGGTTCTGTGAAGGGGGATCAAATGAGATATGGATGGATGCTATGTGGGGTTGGATACTGTGTGGGGATGGATGATGAGAGGGGATGGTTGCCTATAAGGACTGGGTGCTATGTAGGGATGGATGCTAAGAGGGACTGGGTGCTGTGTATTGAAAAAAAAAGGTGAGCTACTTGAGCTGTTATCAATTTTTTAATAAAATACTTATATTATTGTACTGTAACTTTACTCCACTAATACTTTTTGTAGTTGTTGTAATCTAGCATGTAATATAAAAATGTATCCATTAAAATAAAAAAATTGTGAATATATTATTTTATTTATTTATTTATTTTATTATTTATTTATATATGTATATATATATATAAATATTATATAATATATATATATATATATATATACAAATACATATGTATACATACATATATATATATATATATATATATATATATATATAATATTCATACATATAAATAATTTATATATATATATATATATATATATATATATATATATATATATATATATATATATAAAGGTACACTATATAAATGCTGGAAAAGTATGTTTTAACATTGTACCATTATGCTGTATTTCTTTGATTTTTACTTATGTCTCTATTACATTTTGTGCTGCTGGAATAACAAAATACTAATTATTCATCTTTTTATTCATATCAGTCGGTGCTATGCGAGGATGTTGTGGGACAGTCAATGTTAACACAAGGAATATTTTGTTTTGCTGTTTATTTCATGTGCAATATCCAAAATAAAATGACTGTATTCTATATTTTTCACAGCTTCAAAAGAAAACAAATTGATTTAATTAGCCCTCGACGGGAAAGGCCACAGTCCAAACTCACAAAAATAGTAAGTAGGATTTTTTTATATAATCCTTTGCTGTATGAGATGACCTATAATATCTATTTTGTTTCTGTTCACTTGATTGAAAGACTGAATGATAGTAGGCAACTGTTTAGTTATATCAAGGTTAATTAATTAATTATGTCCTCCTTGATGTAACTATCATATAACATTTACACTAAGTAGCTCCCAAAGCAATAAATTATCATCTCCCCTGACCTCCTGTTCTCTCTCATGAGTGCTGACATCTTCCACAGGCCCATAAAATAGGCTTCACACTTCTAGTGTAATGCTGTTAGTAAACCATTACATGCTGAATGTCTGCATGCAGCAGTATGACATTGGTAGTGTGAAACTTATGGCCTTTAGGTCACAGCTGTCAGCACTCATGAGAGAGAACACGAAGACAGGAAGTTCCAGAATGAAAGCATCTGTTGCTTCGTAGAAGTAAGTGAAATGAAAGATTAATATCACAATAACATTGAGGATACATTTATTTAATTAATTAATTAATTATTTAAATAACAAAGTTAAAATATTTATAAAAAAGAAACAAAGAGTTGTCCTATAAATAGTTGTGGTATTTTTGTGGTGAAATCACTATGGGCCTCATTCTATTATCGGCCGCAGCCGCTGCGGGGCCGCAAGGACCGGCCGCAAGCTATTCTGCTATTCTATTCCCTTACGGCCGTAGGCTCCGGCAGGCTTGCGGCCGGTGCCTTGCTATCTCTATCCGATCGCGCCGGAGGAAAGCCTTTGATCTAAAACGGCCGCAAGAGATTTGCAATTCAATTGCTCCGGGAAACCTCTCTGCAAGGCTAAAAGCGAGCCGCAGCTTACTTGCAGCAAAAAGGTCCCGCTAGCACCAATTAAGCACATAAAATAGCTCAAATAAAGCCATCCTGCACTTTGAGAAGACTATAAAGGGATTTTAGGTGTTAGAAAAAATAGCACATAATTATCCTGTACTCAAATCCGTAAAATATTTTATTTTTAATATCCGTAAAATATCCATGTAAAAAGTCCAGAGTGCTTGGAGCACTTCAGACACGCCCACGCCGCAGCCGGCAAATAAACAGTTAATTTGAACTCGGGTTTGGGCAGATGTGCAAGCTTGAGAGTGGGTTCCTTTTAATCCTCATGTCCCCCAATATGATCCCTAGCATTTACAGAGCTGTACAGTGCAGGCTTGAATTTATTTTTGAGTTTTTATATTTCACAGATTACGGCCGGTTCCAAGATATGCGGCCGGCCGTAAAAGGAGATCCTTGCGGGGCCGTATAATAGAATCGCGAGTTAACTGAACCCTCGCAAGGAATCGCAGCCTTACGGCCGATTTACGGCCGATAATAGAATGAGGCCCTATATTTGTAGTTCTACTGGTTAGCAATAGTGAATCCATAGTAAATACTTATCTTTGATATTTAGTGTGTGGGGTTTAGCAGGACTAATGTAATCAGTTAAGATATGTTAATATAGTATATCACTTTTGTTGAATTTTTACTATAATTTCACAAATGTGAAGGAGCCCAATGACTTGTTCTTTATGTTACCTGCAGCATGAGAACACTCACTATAGTAAAAAATAAAGTAAACAATACAAGGCTAGAGACAGTGGTTGTGCCAGTGGTGCGTTGCACTGGGGCCCACACTGCTATGGGGGCCCAGAATTGCCACTCGACTAGTAGTCTCTCTTTACCAGTAACAGGCTTTACCACTCCCGCTACACCTCCTCCTCACTATTTTGAGGCATCTGATTGGCTGAGAGCTCCATCCAGATATGGGGGCACCGGAGAGTGAGGCCGGGGATAGAAGCTGGACTAAGGAGGCTGGGGAAGCTGGCGTTATATATATGTTATATATATTTTATATATTTTAAATTATACTAGCGTATTGCCCGTCAAAAAATGACGGCAATGAGATGTGTATGTTTGTAAAGTTGTTTAGTTATTAATATACATATGGAATTGTAAGGTAGCTAATGTTGTTTTGTGTGTACTACTGAAATATAGAATTCAAATTAATAAATGAATATACTTTATCTATTTTGAAGCATTGTGTTGAAGAGCTGGCAATCTGTTTTCATGTTGCTGCAGCATTAGTGGTGTGGAGATGCTGTGTAAGCGTGATGAATGTGTGCAGTGTAATGGTGTGCGTGCGCGAGACTAAACCGTTAACGTAGCTGTGTACTTCCGCATTATCCTAAAATGGCGGATAATGTGTGGTATGCGTCTTAGCGGATTATCCGTACGTGTTTTCCGGGGTTATAGTGCTGTATCCTCGTTTTCGTTTTGTTCGGCCACCATTTTTTCTGCGGCGCTCATTACCAAATTACTACGGTTTAACGCTCATCGCTAAGCCCGCTAAAGTACTACGGTTTAACAGTAAATATGGTAAAACGGTCAAATGACGGTCAATAAAAATTAAATGTTGTGAAATTTGTTTGCAACACAAAATGAGTCCACTACATTTGTCCCCTTTTTTTTTTCTTAAAATAAATACAATTTTTTTTTTTTGAACTTTTTATTTTTTTAACTTTCAACTTATATTTCATCAAATGCGTTGTTTTAGGCGTGAAATCCGATGTTGCGCGAGACAAAGGCGTTAAATCTGTGTTAATGCGTAAATCTGTAATTGCGTTTCGTAAAATGTACTCGCTACTGTCTTTTTACTTATTGTGCGGTTAATCCGCATCCTTTATGTCGTTGTTTTTCGAGCACATACGTCTGTGGCTGTGTTTTACGCAGTTCGTAGTAGTATAGCCTCGTTTTCATTTTTTTCGGCTGTAAGTGACCTTTTTTTTATTTTTTAGTGTGTATTTAGTGTTTTTTTTATTGTTTTGGTTCCTGCCGCTTATCTCCTAATTTTTTTCATCTCGTATTTTTTTTCTAAGTATTTTTTTTCCTGCGGCGCTCATTGCCAAAGTGCTACGGTTTAACGGCGAGCCTTGCGCAATGAGCGCCTGCGGCACTCATCGCAAAGTCGTACGATCGGCAAAGTGGTACGGTTTAACGGCTCGCCTCGCTGCGCGAAGCTCGCCGGGCGATGACCGCCTGCGGCGCTCACCGCTAAGTCGTATGCACTATGCAACACAGCGTGACGACGATTCGTAGTTGGACAATTATAATATGTGATACATATTATACTGTATATAATGAGGGAGCTGTGGGGCCCAACACAAAAAAATGCGCCGTACCCCCCTGGACCCAATTTTGTTTTTGCATCAGGGCCCTCCGTTCACTAGCCCCGCCACTGCAATGATATGTCTTAATTAAGGGCTAGATGTAAGGATGTCATGTGAGGCCTATAGGCAGTGCCCTGGGGGTAGTACAGATAACACTGACTATGTCCCAAAAAAGTTGGAACATGTTTATTTTATTCAGTCAGCATAATGTTGCTGACTCTTGTAAAACAAAAAAATATATGCAATTTTTTTTTACCAATAATACTTTGTGTAAAATGTTGTTTGCTAATCATTACAAGCTTGTAAAGGGGAAAGGCAATGGCAGCCAGCTCAACAAGCTTCAGGCAGAAAGCATTAAAGCTTTACAAAATGTGATAGTTAATTGGGGCAATTTCTTATCTCATCAATAACTACAATTCGACTCACAAATCAAAAAGGAGCTCAGGGTAAATTAAATTTGGACTTATAAATAAATATTATATGGGGTTTCTTTTTCCTGTAAGTCTTTATTATGGTAGATGAAAGGAACCAACAGCCTTATTAAATTGCGATTCAGTAAATTTAAAAGGGCTCGATTTAAGCACACAGCATATTTTATTTACAGAAGTTTTTAGTTATTGAACTTCAATGCAAAAAGCAAGGTCTTCACTAACTAAAAACTTCTGTACATAAAATATGCTTTGTGCTTATATAGAGCCCTATTCAATTTTCAGAATCGCAATTTAATAAGGCTGTAAATGTTTAATTTCAGTGGCTTTTTAAAATGAGCAACTGCAATGAGTTAACTTTTGCAAACTGTGGCAGGAAGTGCAGCATGTCTCCCAGATATACAGCCTTATTAAATTGCAATTCGGTAAATTTAAAAGTGCATTTATTTCTTACAGAAGTTTTTAGTTAGTGAACTTCTATCCAAAAGCAAGGTCTTCACTAACTAAAAACTTGTGTAAATAAAATATGCTGTTTGCTTAAATAGAGCCCTTTTAAATTTACCGAATCACAATTTAATATGGCTGATAACCAGTAAAGTTGTGTGTAAATAGGCAGTTTCAGGGAAGCCTGTTGCTGGATTTGCTACCGTTTGCAAGATTGACTCCAGCCCCGAAATCCTGGGTAACCAAGATTTTTTTTAGTGTAAGGTTTATTGCAAAAAATGATACTTAAAATGTCAAGGTGTATTTAGGTTTTATGCTGCCCTAAGCTCTTTCAAATTTGCATGACCCACTTACTTCTCCTCCTTTCTTCTTGCTATATCTCAATCATACATTTACCATACACTTATATAGAAAACCATCAGCCTTATTAAATTGTGATTCGGCAAATTTAAAAGGACTCTATATAAGCACACAGCATATTTTTTTACATAGAAGTTTTTAGTTAGTGAACTTCTATCCAAAAGCAAGGTCTTCACTAACTAAAAACTTCCGTAAAAAAAATATGCTATGTGCTTAAAGAGAGCCCTTTTAAATTTGCTGCATGTGTCTAATGTGTCAGTGTAAGTGTCAATGTAAGTATACAGTATTCCCAGGTGGTCTCCCATCTAAGTACTTACCAGTGTGACCTCTTTGTTCCCTGGCTGGATTTGAACCCAGGATGCTGTGGTGAAAGCACCTGCATCCTAATCATTGGCTCCCAGGGAACCCTATATATATATATATATATATATATATATATATATATATATATATATATATATATATATATATATATATGATAGAGATATACTGTATATATATATGATATATATATATATATATATTTATATATATATATATATATATATATATATATATATAGGTTTAAGACCCATTACGGATTGTGCGTGCTCACCCCCCACCTTACCCAGTTACTCCTCCTCCTTTCCTTTTTGCTTTATCCAAATCATACATTTATTACACATACACCTATATAGAAAATAATAACAGCCTTATTAAATTGCAATTCGGCAAATTTAAAAGGGCTCTATTTAAGCACATAGCATATTTTTTTTACAGAAGTTTTTAGTTAGTGAAGACCTTGCTTTTGGATAGAAGTTCACTAACTAAAAACTTCTGTAAAAAAAATATGCTGTGTGCTTATATAGAGCGCTTTAGAATTTGCCGAATTGCAATTTAATAAGGTTGTAAGTGTTTATGAAACTAAGAAAGTACAAGATATACTTACAGATATTGCTTATAGACATTTCTGTCCATATTCTATGACATTGCATTGGCAACTTCAGCCAGCCTGCCACCCCCTGCAACTGTGCAGCCCTAGGCCAGGGCCTTGTGGGCCAAGACTGAAACACACCCATGCACATTTCACTGTAAAGTTTTTTACAACTTAAAAATCATGGAAGCTGAAACATTACAGTTTAAATGACTGTGTTAAGGCCTACGTAAACCCAGCCAACAATATTAAACACAATAAATAATTATAAAGCTTTATTTTTATTACCATGTTCTGAAATGTAGGAATTGTCAGGCTGTTCAGTGTAAAAACATACCATTTATAATTATAGTTCACTCAACAGCTTTTACATGTAAGTGCAATGAACTATATTTAGTTTGTCTGGTCATCTGTCTTGTACAGCTTTAAATAGAGGCTCACACCGTGTGTTGGGAAACATTTGGCCTCCATATGTGTGCTGTATGTTATGTCTAGAATAGATGGACTACATGTAGCTGTTACTGAACCCTCCAGTATTTAGCTCAAATTTTCACTGACTCATAATATTGAAATAAATATTGAAGATGATATTTAGATGATTATTATTTATAGAGGCCAAGAATGTTCTATAGCAAAGCTCAGATTCTCTATCATAGCTTAAAGGGATATGTAGGGTTTCTGGCTATTACTAGCTATATAATATCACGGTGTATCTATTTGCTTTTATGTACTGTACTTTATTTTATTAACAAGTGCTTATAAGCTCTGTTTTACGCCTAAAATCAAGGAAATAGTTGCTGTATGGAATGCTTGGCCGGATTACCCATTAGGCCAATTCGGCAGCCGTCTAGGGGCGCTTCCATGTGGGGGGCATTTTAAAATGGTTCCTAGCTTAGCAAAAATGAAATGCTGCAGTTCATAGACTGGCTACTAGGAGGTAACCACCTAGAACAAGAGAGTTACAACATAAATAGGAACTTACATGCACAGAAAAGGCAAACATGGGTCAGTGCATACCTTGCGTACTCACTAGCAGGGGCTCCTCCACTTCACTGCCCAGGGACTCCAAAAAGGTAGATCCAGCCCTGATGGCATGGACGTAGGAACTGAGGGGGCTGTGGGGGACAAAGCCCCCAGATTTGTGTATGTTTGTATGTATGTATATATAAGCTATTTTTGGCCTATGTATACAATGAGCTGTAGCCTCCTCCAAAATTATTCTTGCTTCTACACCTCTGCTGTATGGGTCTGCCCTCTGCAGAGTATGCAGACACTGTAGGGCTGGATGTGCAGTGTAGTGTTCTAGCCTATCAGGGACCATGCAGATTGTTGTCACTGATTGTATGAGACACAGTACAGCAAGTAAAACAAACCCATACAGGGACTATTTGTAATAAAAACAGAGTTTATAAGCCCTTCATAATACAATAAAGTACATAAACATAAATAGACACGCAGGTATATTATATACCTAGTAACAACCACTGTAGTATCCTAAGAACAGGAGCTAGATGTTTCACTTGGGCATTATCATTAACCAATTTCATAATCAATGATATAAGAAAAGCTCATTTAAATGTTAAGCTTGCTGATGGTCTCCTCCCATTATAAGCCCATATGTCGAACAGGTTGTGCAAAATTTTCAGACACAAGATTATGTCCATACAATGCTCTCAATTGGCTGGGGGTTTGCTGTGTATTAGTCTTCCTTGTCAGCAAGTTTTTGCTGTACAGACAACATGTAAGTGAATATACTTACAAATAATTTAGACTTGTCTGTCAACCAATCAAGGATGGAGTCAAAGAGCTCAACTGGAGGCTGATACTCAGATCTTTTGAAAGTAAACTTAATATTGAATGTTAATATTGTAGATTATTCAATTACATATATATATATATATATATATATATATATATATATATATATTATATATATATATATATATATATATAGTTGTGGGCTTGCGCATGCGCGTAGCACATGTGCAAGCCCACATTTGCGAACCTGGTGATGAGCACCGAAGGCCTCCCAATGGCTTCTAAGTAACGGGCTTGCAAAAAAATGGTGTCCGTAAAATATTTTTAAGGCTGTAACTCGGAAGCACTTTGCGGGCTTAGGGAAAATGATCAATTTCCCCAAGCCTGCAAATGTTTTCACACCCGTAAATGGCAAAAGGAGCACAGGGAAGGGAGAGGGGGGAGAAAGACACAGGGGAGGGAGAGGGGAGAAAGAGACACAGGGGAGGGAGCGGGTGGGGAGAAACAGGGGGGAGAGAGGTGGGAGAGAAGCAGGGGATTGAGAGCAGGGCAAAGAGACACAGAGAGGGAGAGGTGGGTATAGAGACATAGGGGAGGAGGCGGGAGGAAAAGAGACACAGGGGAGGGAGAGGGGGGAAAGAGACACAGGGATTCGAGCGTTTGTCTGCAAAGTTAAGGGCTTGCGCATGCGCATAGCACATGCCACGGCCTGCAAAAGGCTCTCATTGCAAGGCCCATAAAGTCGAGGGGGGAGAGGCTTGCAATGAGCATAGCACATGCCGCGGCCTGCAAAAGGCTCTCATTGCGAGGCCCGTAAAGTCGAGGGGGGGGAGGCTTGCAATGAGCGCATAAGGACCTTATTGCGGGGCCCGCGATTAGCGCCGAAGATATCACTGAAAGGCTCACAGGTTAGAAGGGGAAGAGCCTCGCATTGTGTGGCAAGACTTTAAAAAAAAGTTGCCGTCATTTTTGATGAGCAAGTGGCTAGTATATTTTATAATTGTCAACACATAATTAAAACAACTAGCTCCTCTTGATAGGTCATTATAGTAATTTAAAAGTCCAATTGCAATAAAATTCTAAAAAAATGTTTGGGGTGAAACATATTCTTTTGATCAGTGCGTATTATGACCACAAGTTGTAAAAAATATATACGTTTTATGAACTTTTAAGTTTTTACCCAGAAATAATATAATATGTCACTATAAATTTAAATCTAAATTACACACCATTGAATTCTAGTGACATCCCAAACATGATAAGTAGAGTAGACTTTATAATCTGAACTGGCGTCTCCTACATTAGTCAGGTCTCTTTCCACTAGCCGTAGACCATATTGATTAGATTTAGCTTTTGCTTTGGAGGGCACGTCCATCCATACCTTATATATGGGTGACCACTGAACTGTTTCCTGGAGTAGACAGGTCCTCCGTGGAAAGACAAAATAACTACATGTGCTAGAAGGGTTTTCTGGAAAGGGATTTTAAGTGTAGTAATTCATCATTTCAGATCATAGTAAGTTAATGCATATGTACTGTAGGAAAACAATATAAGCCATATGGATAAACGTCATATGAAATGTAATGTATTACTCCATAAGAGCAGTTGCCTTCGGTTATAGTATTTTAATCTAATATCAGCTTATCATGAAAGCCCAGAAGCCCTAGGAATTTATGATGCAGCGTATAGACCTAGATACCGCTGATTCTTGAAGTAGGAAGCTTTTCTATCCAACACTTCTTTTGTAAAAAAGTAGACAGGCCCCTCTATGAGGAAATCTAGAGACCACCATGAAATACATAATGTCCATTAAACCTATATTTTATCCAAGAAGGTGGGGACAACAAATGCTGAAGCTTCTGTCTGTAATCTAATTTATATCAATTAGCCATGATCTTCCCCCTATACCTCTTTGAGGGTTAATTAAAAATAAATCTCAAATAAGAGCAGTCATTTCTTCCTAAAAGTAACACTATTCTAGTTAAAGGTCAATTGTTTATCATTAATTAATTTATATACAGTTGTGCTCAAAAGTTTGCATACCATGGCAGAAATTGTGAAATGTTGGCATTTATTTTGAAAATATGACTGATCATGCAACATAAATGTCTTTTACTGAAAGATCGTAATGATAAAAAAAAATCACCCAAATGGCCTTGATCAACAGTTTACATACCCTTGAATGTTTGGACTTGTTACAGACACACAAGGTGACACACACAGGCTAAAATGGCAATTAAGGGTTAATTTCCCACACCTGTGGCTTTTTAAATTGCAGTTAGTATCTGTGTATAAATAGTCAATGAGTTTGTTAGCTCTCACGTGGATGCACTGAGCAGGCTGGATACTGAGCCATGGGGAACAAAAAAGAACTGTCAAAAGACCTGCGTAACAAGTTAATGGAACTTCATAAAGATAGAAAAGGGTATAAAAAGATATCCAAAACCTTGACAATGCCAGTCAGTACTGTTCAATCACTTTTTAGGAAGTGGAAATTTCGGGGATCTCTTGATACCAAGCCAAGGTCAGGTAGACCAAGAAAGATTTAGCCACAACTGCCAGAAGAATTGTTCAGAATACAATGAAAAACCCACAGGTAACCTCAGGAGAAATACAGGCTGCTCTGGAAAAAGACGGTGTGGTTGTTTCAAGGATCACAATACGACGATACTTAGACAAAAATGAGCTGCATGGTTGAGTTGCCAGAAAGAAGCTTTTACTGCGCCAGTGCAACAAAAAAGCCTGGTTACAATATGCCCAACAACACCTTGACACGCCTCACAGCTTCTGGCACACTGTAATTTTGAGTCACAACCATAAGTGCGATGTTTGGAGAGGGGTCAACAAGGCCTATAGTGTAAAGAATACCATCCCCACTGTGAAGCATGGTGGTGGCTCACTGATGTTTGGGGGGGAGCTCTAAAGGCACGGGAATCTTGTGAAAATGATGGCAAGATGAATGCAGCATGTTATCAGAAAATACTGGCAGACAATTTGCATTCTTCTGCACGAAGGCTGCGCATGGGACGCTCTTGGACTTTCCAACATTACAATGACCCTAAGCACAAGGCCAAGTTGACCCTCCAGTGGTTACAGCAGAAAAGAGGTGAAGGTTGTGGAGTGGCCATCACAGTCTAATCAAGCCACTCTGGGGAGATCTCAAACGTGCAGTTCATGCAAAATGACCAAAGACTTTGCATGACCTGGATGAAGACGAATGGGCAGCTATACAACCTGCTAGAATCAGGAGCCTCATAGACAACTATTACAAAAGACTGCACGCTGTCCTTGATGCTAAAGGGGGCAGCACACAGTATTAAGAGCTATGGGTATGCAAACTTTTGATCAGGGCCATTTGGGTGATTTCTGTTATCATGATTTAAAAAGGAGCCAGACAACTATGTGATTATAAATGGCTTCATATAATCACTATACTTCAATAAAAGACAAATTTTTGTATGATCACTCATATTTTCAAAATAAATGCACAAATTTTTAACATTTCTGCCAGGATGTGCAAACTTTTGAGCACAACTGTATAGGGGTCATCAATATTTAAATACTGCTGCCCACCAGTGCCACAGTAACTCAATTTCCCCTATCTCATTTCTGGTTACATAAATCATATGACCCCAGCTATGTATCACCCCGTACTTACTAGATAGTGATCCGGACCGGACTGCTGTCCCTAGGCTCTCTCACCATCTCTCCAACCAACCAAGCGCGGTGCTGCGGGTCTCCTGCGTGTGACATCATTCATCACTCACTAGCGCTTACCCTGCTGCCCACCATGAAAGCTTGTATCGCCCTCCATTCACTAGCTCTGCCACTGAATATAAACACCCCTCACACACACACAGCTTCACCAAAATATTATGGTTGCCTACAGGGTCCAGTAGAGGCATCAATATTATTTTTTTTGCAAATGAAAGCTAGTTTTATAAGCATTTGCCTGACTAATTGTTCTCCGAGAGCTGCTTATGTCCACCTTCCTGTGTCTTATCAGGGGGTCTTGGCCAGATCTGTCTGGGGCCTGGACTATCCTGGAACGTATAGGCAATGAGGTCACTGGCCCTCTCCATAATATCATTGGCTCTGCCGCACTGTACACCCAGGGGTAACAGCTGCATTGTAATCTGCTTGCAGTTGACTCGTAGACCCTGCCTAGTGTATGAACCAACAAGGTCCCACTCCATTTTACTAAGCATGCCCAGTATGAACCAGATTCTGACTGGTCAGATATTTTTAGTCTAGCTTTCAGGTAGAGCTGGTCACACCCCTATAGGCACAGGGAGGTGGAAATAAGCAGCACTACTTGAAGGAAAACTGACATTCAAAAGTAAGAGAAAATACTAACTTGTATTTATTTTAAATTACATACTGTTTTTTATATTCATTACTTGTAAATGCACTACAGTGGTCATTTATATATAGCATATAATGCATTTTCATTCAATTTACTCATTTTAGCTGTTTTTCTCCCCAAAATGCTGTAAGTGGAAAATTACCAGAAGGGAATTTACAATGTTTATCTGTAATTTGTAATTTGCTTTTTCCAGACTAAACGGGATGGCAGTGTAATCAAGGAAACTAATGGACCACAAAATGGAGTAATTACTAAAGGTAAAGTCATTTTATGGTGGGATTACCTTAAATGTAATTATCACTGCTGTGTTTTCAGGTAAAGGTTTCAACAATTTAAATGAGTTTATTGAAGATTGTAATAACAGAACAACGTGTTACAGAGTTTTAGAGAATATTATTATTGATGTCATTGTAGCATTAAGGTTTTATTTGTTTGTTTATTTACTGATTAGCAATAAATTCAGTATTTGTACAAAAAATGCAACATAGCTTTTGAAACTGTCATTGTAGTTTCCAGCAGATCTTCTCTCCACACCATATTATGTTGCCAGCCGGTGAAAGGATCTGCCTAGGAGGCTGTCCTAAAAAAAACTCTGACTGATGTAGGTTTGCCTACAATAGCCACTGCAGGGAAGTAAGCAAAGGTTAGACTAAAGACTCCTATGAGGACAGGACACACATATGGCTGAACACAATTTATTAATTTTCAGAGCCTCATTGGGTTATTGTCAATCATTAGAAATAATTACCCATTAGAAACAGATTTGTGGGTGGATCAGAAATAGCAACCGGCATGCAAAATTACAACATTCATTTTATACTATAAGAAAATAATATATTTTGTAATGACATTAAATGTAAAAACTGTATTTAGATTTGTTTTATCATTAACACTTCAACCCCTGGTGGCTGCATTATCAGCAATGCCATCCCAAAGTGGTCAGTTAAGCTTCTGTTTACTGCATTGTCATGTGATCTGTAATAGATTAAGCAGTTTGACCTTTGACCCTATGTGTGAGTTTTTGTGCGGTGCAGATGGTGTTTATCCCAGGCGCCATAGTATAGCAAGGTCCTGACACTATACTGAGAATCAGGTCAGATACTTATGTGCGAATGTAAATATCACATTACTCAAGTCTGGAGATGGGTTTGGTTTCTGGATTGATGCAGTGGACCCTTACGCCATCTGTACAGGGGTCACAATGTACACAAACAGTCCGACTAGTAAAACCAAGGTAAACAGGGCTACCTTCTCATATATTTGTTTAGGAAACATTGAGTATTCCCAACTGTATTATATCCTCGCCCCTCTCCCGACGTTCCCATGACGTTTTGCACCTGGCCTATATTCGCTATGAGAATGGGAAAACTGAGTTTAGAAAGTGAAAAAATAAAAGTAAGTCTAAATATAGTAAAGGGTCCATAAATAGCTGAACCCATGTCTGCAAACAGCTGCATGTAAGAGGTCATAAACACTTTATTAAAGGGCCACTGCAGTACAAGTAAAAAGACACTTCTTTATCAAGTATGTGCCAAAATTAATTAATATTAGCAAAAAAATTTAGGAAAAGTCTGAATTTGTAAAGACTCTGTTTATGAGTACAGGAATCCATTTTGTGTTTGTTACATCACTTTCTAAGGACTGGATGATAGAGGTGTATTTGTAAAGATTAGTAAAAGCAGTCCAGAGCCATTGCTTGCTTGCTTCAGGAAATGCAACTACCGCTGTCCAGAAATGTAAACAACTCTAAGTTCCCATAATGTATAATAGGTGCATTAAGGGTCCATCAAATGCATTAAAATTATTATTATTTTTTTATATATATTTTAATTTTTTTATTGTTTTTAGAAACAGACAACCAAAATAAAATACATACAGTAAAACAATACTTACATCTAAATCATACACAATCACCCACCTACAAACCCCCCACCCACCCCTTGGCAATATTCTCATTATTTACAGAAGGAGGCAATACCCGAAACCTATTATATAATTAAAGTAACTTCGCTAAAGGCAACAAATACAACAACAACAACAAAATATCTATTAACAGAAAGGCCCGGCAAACAGTTCTTCGTCCCATCTTGCCCATTTCTTTACCACTGATAATCTTAACTTGGAATCAAAACTTAAATATTCCATTTCATACTGTTTATCCCTTTCCATAGTACTACAAATCTCATTCCATTTAGGCAATTCCCCACTTCTCCATCTCCGTACAATCCACCATTTAATTGCCATGAGAACCTGCACCACTATCCCAATTGTTTCACTAGACCATTCCCTTGGAAAGATATGTAATAGAAAAGCTTCTGGGTTTAAGGTAACTTCCTTACATCCCATACCCACCAACTTGGTGACACACCTTTCCCAAAGCCCTTTGATCTTAGCACATTTCCACCACATGTGGCTTTGGGTGCCTATTTCCGAGCACCCTCTCCAACACAGCTCACTATATTTGCTTGTATCTATTTTAGACAGAAGCTCTGGAACTATGTACCATTTTTGTGTAATTTTAAAGAGGATTTCTCTGTAAGTTGTACAAATCAAGTTATCTTTTGTTAGCTGATACGCTTTTCCCCAGTCCTCCACATTTTTCTTAATTCTAAAATCAGTTTCCCAGCTTTCCATGGCTACAGATTTTCCAGAACTTCTGTACTCGTCTAGAATTTTTAAGCATTTCGACACTGAACTCTTATTACTTGTTCTTAAGGACAGGAATTTTTCGAGAGGTGTCAAATCCCTGACTGATCTTACATCAAAACCTTCTTTTGTTAATATCTTCTTAAGGGTCAGAAATTGCAGCCACATTGATATTGGGACCTCTTTCACTCTCCTCAGTTCCTCAAATTTAATAAAGCCCTCATTTCTGATTAAATCCTTAATTTTGTCAATACCCCCATTTCCCCCACTCTACCTTATCTATTTTGGGGTGAATATCATAAATTACTTCCAGTGTTGTTAATGGAGATGGAAAAGGGAGCAACTTCATTTTTGAGTTCATTTTGAGCCAACTAGCCCAACATTGTTTCCCTATTCTGAACTCTATCTGAGTCTTAAAGTTGGACGATTTCTTATACCATAGAGCTTGCTGCAGAACTATTTTGGGGCTTAATGCTTCTTCTAACTGGACAAACTTGGGTCCTTCCACTCCTTCTGTCCATCTCAGAAAGTGGTACAATTTTATAGCCTCTGCATACTTCCAGAGGTTGATTACCCCTAATCCACCTTCTATATACTTTTTATTTACTTGGTCTTTACTGACTCTAACCCTATTTCCTTTATATATAAAATGATCTACCACTTTCTGAAATTTAGTAATACTTCCTCTGGATATAAATAGAGGGATTGCTCTTAAAACATAAGTAAGTTTTGGTAAAATGAACATCTTAACACATACGATTCTGCCTGACCAGGTTAGGTTTAGCCTCTCCCATGACTTGAGTAGTTTGCACACTGAAACAAAAGTTTTTTCCAAGTTATTCTTTAACATGGAAGCAACACACGGAGTCAACTCTATTCCCAAATGTTCTATTTTATTCTACTCCCATCTAAATGGGAATTTCTCTCGTAACAAGGTTTTAGTTTCTAAGTTCACATTTAGCCAGATAACCTCTGATTTGGAAGAATTAATTTTATAATATGATAGGCAACCAAAGGTTTTTAATTCCTTCATGAGATACACCAATGATTCTAGTGGCTCTGATAAGACTACAACTGCATCGTCTACGAATAGAATGATCTTCGATTCTATAGCTCCACATATGATTCCTCTTATCCTATCATTCTTCCTTATCATTTGAGCCAGCACTTCTATACACAAATTGAAGATCATTGGTGATAGCGGGCATCCTTGTCTCGTCCCATTGCTAATCTCAAACGATTCCGACTGAAAGTCTGTACCTTTTATGAAGGCTGAAGGGTTAGAGTATAGCGCCATAATCGCACTTGACCCGAATTTGCCCAATCCAATTTCTTCTAAAGTACACTTGATAAACTCCCAGTTGAGCCTATCAAAGGCTTTTTCCGCATCTAACCTTACTGCCACCAACGGAATTTTATTATCTTTAGCATGTGCCAATATATCGATAAGCTTTCGCAGATTATCTGTCCCTTGTCGGCCTTTAACAAAACCTGTTTGATCTGACTCAATTAACTGGTCTAAAAGAGGATTTAATCTTTGTGCTAGTATCTTTGAATATATTTTGAAATCGATGTTGAGTAAAGAGATGGGCCTGTAGTTAGCACAATTTGCCAGATATTTTCCCTCCTTCGGTATCATAATTATTGCTGCTTCTAATGTCTCCTTAGCAGCCCATCCTACGTCTTTAATTTTGTTAAATGCTTTTACCATATGAGCCCCCAATTCTGGTAAGAATTGTTTATAATACAGTATCGGGAACCCATCTGGTCCTGGGGATTTTTGGACATTTAAACCGGACACACAATTCTCGATTTCCTCCACTAAAATCTTCCCATTTAGTAGTTCCTTTTGCTCCTCGGAAATTTTTTTTAGATTCAACTTTTTAAACAAATCCTGTATTTGCCCTTTGTCAGGTTTAACCCACCCTGGTTTCTTTTCCAGATTATACAAGGCGCTATAATACTCCGCCGCAATTCTACCTATTTCAATAGGATCCTTTTTCATAATTCCTTTGGCATCGAGGAATTTCACTATCCTTTTGTTGCTTCGCTTTTTCCCAATAAGATCCACTAGTGATTTATTTGCTTTATTACCTAGATGATAATTTTTTATTTTTAGCTCCTTTAACTTCTTATCTATTTGACTTTGTAAGATCATATTTATCTGTGCTTGTATCTTATAGATCTGTTCCGTCAACATGTTATCCTGGCTTTTTTCTAAATATAAATCATGCAGCGATTTCCCCCTGGCCCTCCTCTTCTTAATCATTCTTGTTTTCAGAATACCCCTCATATACGCTTTGTGCGCATTCCAAATACTTTAATCTGAGGTTATAGAGCCACTGTTAACTCTAAAGAACTCTTCAATTACTTCCTTAATTTTTTTTTTTCTTCTATTGTATAAAATACTTCTGAGTTAATATTTTCTCTTTTTTTTCCATTGCTAGTCCCCCGACCTTGCAGTACTATTTTTACCAGGGCGTGGTCTGACCATGATATAACCCCTACCTCCACATCATCCACTTCTCTCCATGTCTCTATGTCAACCAGTATGAAATCAATCCTTGTGTATATACTATGTCTCTGAGAATAATAAGTATAGTCCCGGACCTCAGGATTTTTTAGCCTCCAAGAGTCATATAGTTTGTATTTCAACAATATCTCATTAAATCTTCTAGACAATCTTTCCAGAGCCAAATCGCTCGTCCTTAAGCTCCTATCATTTTTTATGTCCAGGACCATATTCAGATCCCCACATATAATAAGCTAAAAAAAAAAAAAGACCCCGGCAGAACCTTGGGAGTGCGCCCATTGCCCCCTCACCCTACTCCTAGAAGCACTCAACTATACATTAAGTGTTTCCTTCACGTCCAAAACTTTTAATTGACTCTACAATAAAATATTGAAACATTTCCCAAAATTGGCTCGGATAAGTAGTATATTTTATACATTTTCTTTTCCATTTTTTTTTTTCTTTCTCTTTATTCACCTACGTACTTCACTTTCACTTTCCCGTTTTACCGCCTCCATCGAAGTTGGGGCCTTTCCCATCCCTTCTCGTGTCTTCTTTTTCTATTTCGAAACCCCACTTTTCCAAGCAATGCACACCTTCTGCGACGGACTTGATCACCTCAGTTTGGTTACCTTTAGTTATAATTAGTTTAACAGGGAACCCCCATTTATATAATACCTTTTCTCTTCTGAGCACTTTAGTGAAAATTATTATTTTGTCTAATTAAAAATAGGGTTAATTAATTTTTTCCTGCTTAATTATGCTCTTAGTCACACTGAAAGTTTATATATATATATATATATATATATATATATATATTGCGCAAGAAATCATATTTTGGCCTCTTTCCTTTATATCACATTGTGGCAAATTTGTTCTTCTAGTATTTTCTTAGGTTGAAGTCATTTACTATTGTTGTGTAGACATCCAAGTATAATTAGGATCCTATCATAGGGATCGAATCAGATTTGGAACTTGACGCCCCTCACAGTGGAAAAATTTGCTCGGAAGTCAACACTTGCTCAGAAGTTGGCACGCTCACGACAGCCCACATCCTGTCTTTCAGGAAGTGGAATAAAGTTCTGTACTGTGGCGTAGAGTAGTTAGTGCCTATAAGAGCCCAAGAGCAGTCTGTTCAAGAGCCCAAGAGCAATCTTTGGCTGCAAGAATTAAAGTGCAGCCTGTGCCTATAATTACCAAAGCATAGCCTATGCCTATGAGAACCAAATACAGCCTGTGCCTATAATTACCAAATACAGCCTGTGCCTATAAGAACCAAAGTGCAGCCTGTGCCTATAATAACCAACGTTTCAAGCAATAACCTCTCTCCTCCTCCATCCCATTGGGCCCTCGTGCCCTCAGTACAGTTAAAGTGAAGTTAAATTCTATTTTAAACTTGTATTTGATGTAATTATTGTTTTTTTAGTTATGCCTGTTTAGTTTTAAGGTTCTGTATCCCAAAACAAGACCATCAGCTCAAAATAAAATGGGACAAATTTGGGGTCTGGAATGGATTATTTAAATTCCTTATAGGAAATGCTTGTTTGAAACTAAACCTGTTTGGTTCTCATACTACTGTCCCCAACAGATTAAGGATGAGAACCAAGATACCACTGTCCTTTTGATTTATTCAGGATTCCCTGGTGGTCAAGTGGTTAGGATTTAGTGCTTTCACCGCTTTGACGTGGGTTTGATTCCAGTCAGGGAACCAAGAGGTCACACCACCCTGAAGCCATGCAGGATTAGGCCTAATTAGTACTACGATGGGAGAGCGCCTAGGAATACCAGGAGCTGTATGCTGTGGGCCACTGGAGAAGGAACTGGCAACCCACTTGTGTATTTCATTATATTGGTCCCTTTATAGGGACGGGTTGCTTGTCATATACAGTACTAGATATTTTACTGTGTCGTTTCAGTCAATATGTTCCCTTCTTTAACTGTTTACCTATATATAGGCCTCAGTGGTATGCACTTTGAAAAATGTCTAATTTCCTTAGTTTTTTTAGACTTTATACCACGTTATACTAATTGTATCTCTAAGAAATCTAATTCTGCCACATTGTTCCAGCTGTTAAATTGAATGACAATATCCACTGATTTAAGGTTTTCTCTCTGTTTATGTAGTCACAGCTAATCTGCCCAATACAATACCCGATTTACAAGCATTGTGTTTTCTAATTCATTTACCCTAAAACAGTTTTTGTTTTCTGGTGGGTGTGATGAGAAAGCAAGACGCGCCGTGTATACAAAGCTAAGTGGATTTTGGCAGAGTACCGAGGGACAAGCACCCACAGGAATAGCTGAAGGGGAGCGGTGCGTGTACCTACTGGTTATCACAGAGCTAAGTGCTAATTCATAATAATATCATGACAAGCATCTCCAATCTCATCTATTTAGTGAAATAGATACAACAACTGCAGAAATGTATTTTTTCTTTAAAGAGCCACTGTAGTGCAGGGCTTCATGTGTATGTGGAAGTTTCCTGGATTATGATCTGATAGAGGAGAATCAGTAGTGTATGAAAACATTTTCATCCCCAACTTACCCTAAAATTTGCAAAATGTCTTCAGTTTTCTGGCAGTTGATTTTGCGACGGAACTCCCCTGGAAATCCAAGCCAAATTAGCATAAAATTCATAATTGATTATGGACAGGCAGCTGTAACAATGTAGCAATATATGGGGATTCAGTCTCTGCAGCAGAGCATCATGGGATTGTAGTCTTTTGCTCTCTCCCCTCTGAAATACAACATCTTGTCTGCTGGAGCAGCAGTGCTTGCTCTGGATCTCTGCACTGTGCTGCTATTGGCTGGAAAGGTAGAATAGGGTTAAAAATCGTACATGAATGCAGTTTTTCTATTGGTTAATACGTGTTGTCTATGTAGGTATCTCTGTGGGCGTGGAAACCAAAAAATAAATAAATCTGTATGTGTATAGAATGAACCAATGTAATGTGTGTGTCTGATATAAGCATCATGTGATAGATAGGATAATGTTACACACAGGGCAACTTTAATAACTGAAAAATTCAGTATTTGCAAATAAATTCGAAAAAGCTTTAAGACTTACATTTGAGTGTTAGTGTTTAAGCCTTCAGTAGATATGCTTATCACCACCATCAGATATTCATGGGATGCAAATGAAGCTACCATAGGATATTTCCTTGCAAGAATAATTAGATTGTCAGTAACCTGGGAAGATCTTCTCCAACCCCAGGGCACCTACGGTAATAGGGGTGGAGAGGACCAGCTATGCTAATCCCTGAATACCAGGGATAACTACATTTCATTTATTTTCTTCAAATACTGATTGGATTACTAATCAGTTACCAGATGAATAAATTGAACTATATTGTATATGCAATATGGTAGTAGTAATATGGTTAAAGGACCACTGTGGTGCACTTACAAGTAAAACTCATATGTTTGTTTGTTGGGCATGGACTATTAAAAATAGTATGCAGTTTGAAATAAATAAAAGTTAATATGTTTTCTTACTTTTGAATGTGCCTTTACAACAGATTTATTTGCATGGAAAATTCATAATTCATTTTAGCCAATCAGGCTCCAGCTGTCTTCCTGTTCTCCATCATGAGTGCTGACATATTGCACAGCAGTGAATTAAAGTCACCCCACATGGGAGGGACTTCACACTACCAGCGTCTCATGCTACTCAGGTATACAGCATGTCAGTGATGGCTTGTTAGCAGTATGAGACATTGGTAGTGTGAAGCCCCTCCCATGTTAGCGTGGCTTTAGATGACCCTGTGCAACATGACAGCTCCAGTGAGAGAGAACAGAAACAAAGAGGGAAGCTCCAGAAGGTGTAAAATCCTTTACTTTGGTGGCCAATTAGAAGTAAGTGAAATATAAATGTTATATCATTATCACTGTCACGATCTGCTTCTTCAAGGGGGCTTGATATGAACCTAGTTCAAACCTACCCCAGCAGAATTGTGTAGTTCTTGTTCTCTCTAATAGCAGAAAGATGGACCAAACACAAGTACCATGCCCAGGAGCTTGCTTCAACGAACCAGGATATCAGGAACACCATATAATCCCTTAGAATTGGGATTAATTCACAGAATGACACTTACACCTTGTTTATGTAAATCCAGACACAACTGTCATACTTTTATTAATTGTCACATTTTATACAATTTTCTGGCACACCGGCTCGCCAATCACAGTGAGCCCCATCCTTAGTTACATAGAAGAGGGACCAATTACCATAATAGGCTGCCCCTGGTTACTTGGAAACTCTGTACATCTGATGAGCTCAGGCCCTTAAACTTATCCTGGTGATTATATTAACGATAACCATTTGCTTTTTTATCTACCCAAGACCCCCTGTGTTTGTTTATTTAGGTGGGCTGGGCGAGTCATCGCCCGATAATAACACTGTAACATAATCACAATACATACAATGTATACTTCATTTTAACCATAAGTAATACAAAATACATAACTTAACGATAAACATGGTAACTTCTTGCCACTCCCGGCTCAGGCCATAGTGTAAAACAGTCCAGTCAGGCCCTGGGCATGACAACTACATTGAAGATGATAAATGTAATCTAGTTAAAAAAATTACATAAAACAAAAGAATTGAAGAAATTATGAATTAATCATTATTACATTTCTATTCAATGATTTAAGAAATCATTTTTTAATAGTAAACTTACTTTCAAAGATTAACATATCTTTTACATAATTATATAAATATAGGGTTTTGCTGGGAGATAGATCAAAAGGGCTTTCTGGTTAGAAATAAGCCAACTTAAGCTAAGAATTTTTTTGCCAAGGAAGGCCATTTTAACATCACATAGTTGTCACATGCATTGTAATGAACTATTAGCACAGCTTTCCAGGCACAGCTGCCTTTTACCTTTTCATGGGTGGAGACAACCAGCTGCTGAATCTGATCTTCAAGAGGAATTTTGATATTCAGTACTACTTTTAAAATTATTGAATGTGAGTTTAATTAAGGACCATGTCCTAATTAGCTCTTGTTATTAGACCATTATGGTGAACTAAGTTAGTCCCTGGGCTCCATTCAGATGGTCCACTTCAATTCCAAAAAATGATGGAAAATGCCATTATAATTATTATAAAGCAGACAGGATTATCACGAGGGGGTCCGTGAAGACCCTCAGCAGTATTCAGGTGGGCAGCCAAGGCCCGGGCCAACTTTAAGTGGAAAAATGATTATTTTTGCTTGTGACAAAGAATGATTTCTTCTTCATATTTTTGAATACACTTATAATTGTATCTGATAGGTTTAGCCAGCAATATTCATTAATACACTGAGTTAAATAATATCAATAGACAGATGTTGCTTAGAAACAAAATAACTAATTCTATTAATTTAAACTGTAAAGAAATACAACATTGTTTGAAACACCACAGAGAAGTCTGGCAGAGCTTTTAATGAGATTATTATCTGATAATTTATGTCTGCATCTTTTCATTTAGTTAATGTTTAGTTTTATTGGTAATTAATGATAGTGTATTATGTAGAATATTGTAGCATAGTATGTCATCACCGACTAAAGAGATACTGTCGACACTACTACAAGATGGTTTCATCTTAAAGAACATTGAAATCTGTCTATATATTGTATTAGCCACTTTTTTTCCTGCAGTAAAACATTTTTGAGACATTTAGTGTTGTTTGTGTAACTTGTTTATTCTAATGTGCGGCTCCATATTGTAAATTATAGCTTAGAGTTCTTGATTACAGTGCATGTGGGAGGATCTAAATGTATAAAAACATTGGAGCACAGAAATAAACTTTGTTACTAATTACACATGAAATAATCTAATTAGAATTCACAATGCAGGAACAGCTCATTTGCATAATAAAGCAGCAAAACAATGCTGAATATCTCATTAGAGAAAAATGAATGTGCAAACTCCATACACTTGTAAAGAACGGCCTAATATCCTACCTTAGATAATGGGCTAGATCCAATAAACTCCTCTGCAACCAATAATTGTCATAAATAGGCATTAAAGGGACATGAACACATATATTAATCTAGCATAAATTTGAAAGAGCTGGGTTTAAACTTTGAAAAATCTTTAAAAAGGTTATAATGACTTGCAATGTATGATTTTCGTTTTAGAAAATCAGATTTTTTTGATACAATATATAAATATTACTTTTATTACTTTTATTAAATAAATAATATATAAATATATATTTTTTTAAATTTATTTTTACTAAGAAAATGATGTGTGTCCTGATTTGCTTATCAGTTAACATAATGACAATTTTCTCACAACTAAACCTGAGTGGGTGGCACGTGTAACTGGATTACAGCAGCGCATATAGCTGTTACATTAAAAGCGGAGTATTCATGTAAATAGGTGCATGTCCCAGCATGCATCGGTAGGCTCTGCTACTTTTACTTTTTGGAAGTCTGGTTTGGCACTTGAATGAATAGCTTTGATGTGAATGATTTAAACCACTGCTGTCAGTGAGTGGCTTTCACAAGGAAGCCAGGAATGTGTCTGTTTCCAGGTCCTGGGATAGTAGACATAATAATGATAAATGACTGTACGTGTGCTGTGCTTTACCAGAGAGTACAGAAGGTGCAGATCTGTTTTACTCAATCAATACTCGTTATCGCCTGTAATTAACATGAAATGTGCATCATTTTGCTTTAATAATGTTAAAAGGACACTGTAACAAATTGGTTACTTTTGTTTTGCATATGCCTTAAATTGGTCTCATAGCCCCAGGGGCATGGCCGGATTACCCATTAGGCCAACTAGGCAGCCGCCTAAGGGTACTTCCCTGTGAGGGGCGTCACTTTAAAAAAAGTGGTTCCTGGCCTAAAAAAAAAAAATTAAATGATGCAGTTTATAGACTGAGGTAACCAGCGAGAACAAGAAAATTACAACAGAAAAAGGAACTAAAAGGCAAAATGGGTCCATGCATACTCACCCACAGTGGCTCCTCCACTTCTCTGCCCAGGGGCTCCAAAAAGGTAGATTCTGTCCTGCCCAGGGGGTAGTCAGTAATTATTAGTACTGATCCATGTGAAAGGCTGATTAACAGCTAATAATTGTAATCTTCAGTGTTGGCTTACAGTAGAAAAATGCAATTGTAATCAAAATTCAATGGAGAAAGTACTTAATATATATAGATAATGCCACATTTGGAACCCCCAATGTGTCACTTAATGACCTAAAGTAGTGTCACACGTGTGTGCTGAAATATTGGCACAAATAATGTACAAACAAAGCTGAAGAGCAGCGTACTTTACAGAGGTCAAAATAAACTGGTACAATCCGCACAATGCCCTTGTAGATACCGGAAAATCCAACGTTCAACAGAGAACATTCACCAGATAATGAGTTCAATGCCAGTCATTACCCAGCATCCTTTGCCAAATGTTGATTTCCCCGCAAAATAAAGGACTTAAAGGAATATGGAAGCTTTCTGGATTGGGCTAGGTATATAATATACCTATGTATTGATATACTCTTTATTATTATTTACTAGCGACTTGCCCGTCAAAAAATGACGGCAATAAAATTGTAAGGCAGGTAATGCTGTTTGGTGGAGACATTGATTTTGTTAGTGGTTTGGCGCTCATTGCGAGGCTGTTGTATTATTTTTTTCTGATAGGCGCTTTTGGTGTTATTGTTTTGTCGGTGGTGATGTGTTTTTTGCGCTTATTGCAAGGCTTTGTGTGCTATGAGCAGCGTTGGCGCTCGTTGTGAGTCGCGCAGTGAATGGCTTTTGTGTTTATTGTAAGAGTGTATTTTTTGGTGTATATGTTTTTTGTATGCTAATTAAATAATTAATAAATTAATAAATTAATATACTTTACCTATTTTGAAGTAATATATGCAGGAAGCATTGTGCTGAAGAGCTGACAATCTCCACCAGCGTAAGGAGCGCCTTTGGCGCTCCTTGACAGCAACTGCGGCCCTCGCTTTGCCCACTGCAGCACATGAAGACACAGACTCTGTAGGGCTGCATGTGCAGCGTAGTGTCCTAGCCTATCAGGGACCACATCTAAGTAGCATGTTGCAGAATATTGATGAGTAATGGTCACAGATTGGTTAGTATGAGACATCACAGCAAGTACAGCAGAGTCTGTGTGTCTTTGTGAGCTGCAGAGGGCAGACCCAAGCAGGTAATAGAGCTTTTAGGTACTTCTTAATAAAAGAAAGCACAAAAAGGTAAATATACACAGATATATTAGATACCTAGTAAAATCCAGAAACCTTCCATATCCCATTATTAACCAAAATGTGGAAAACTCAAAGTGTAATATATAGAATATATATATTATATATCACTAATATAGTTGTCGTACTGCAAGTTTGTGTGCAATGCTTGTAAAATTGCTGAGAGGAGGGAAGGAGAAAGAAGGATAGGGAGGGAGAGAGAAGGAGGGAAGGAGAGAGAAGGAGAGGGAGGGAGAGAGAAGGAGGGAAGGAAAGAGAAGGAAGGAGGGGGAGAGAGAGTGAGAAGGAGAGGGAGGGAGAGAGAGTGAGAAGGAGAGGGGAGAGCAGAAAAGGAGAGAGAGAAAGACAGAGGGAGATACAAAGAGAGAGAATTGCGAGTTGCGCATGTGCACTGCCCATAGCGAGGCTCACATTGCGCAGCAAAGTGAGAGGGAGGGAGAGAGGAGAGGCAGGGAGGCAGGGAGAGAAGGAGAGGAGGGAGAGAGACGGAGAGAGAAGGAGAGATGGAGAGAGAGAAGAAGGGAGGGAGATGTAGAAAGAGGGAGGGATAGAAAGAGAAGGAGAGAGAGAGGGCACAGAGAGAGAGAGGGTACACAGACAGACAGAAGACACTATTTTTAAGACTAGTATACCATCATTTTTGGCTTGCAAGTAACATAGTGTATATATATAAATATATATATATATATATATATATGCATCATATATTATAATTGTCGAACTACAAGATGTCGTCACGCTTTGCGTGATGCGTACAACTTAGGCGATGAGCGTCGAAGGTGCTTATCGCTTGCGAGCCTCGCAAAGCGAGCCGTTAACTTGGAGCACTTAGGCGATGAGCGTTTGTAAATTATGTACCAAACTAACAACATTAGCAGATGTGTACCCTTTTTAAATAAAATCTGAAACCTGCATTTTTTAAGACTGTTTATGAGTGCAGGAATCCATTTTGTGTTTGTTGCATCACATCCTGAAAGCTGGATCATGGTGGTGTGGTTTTTATCCTTCAGTGGAGGGAGTGGTGGAGAAGGAAGGAAGAGTGAGAAGTCAAGAGGCAGATCATTGGACATGTTCGAGATTGATACCATACCCCTTTATAATCACAGGCCTAGAAACAGGCAGGTTGCATCAAAAGATGCAACCACAACTCTAAAGAACACACACAACTTTCATCTACGTATCATGGATGCCACCAGGGTCCAGCAGAGGCATTATTTTTTTTTTCCTATTAAAAACTAAGTGACTTTTTTCTTTCAGACTCAACATTTTCAAACATAGTTTCTTTTCATTGTACAGTGGTCCTTTAAATGAATAATTCTGGAGAAAATCATAATTTAAAACAGTGGTGGTTTTCTTGTGCTGTTTATAATATCTGATGTATTTTATTTGCTTTCAGAAGATTCCTTAAGCATTGAAATGAATAAAGAGAACACACATCAAGCAAATGGCGTTGACATTTCTGGTTCTAACGCATTGAAGAATGGCAAGAAAAGAATGTTGTCTACAGATCGTAGTATGGACGTAAATAAGAAATCGTTGAGTATTAAAGATAGACAACTTCCTAAGTTGCCACAGAGCAATGAGACCACAGAAAGTCAATTAGCTCAGAGCCAGGCTGAAGACCCTCTGTATGATACGTTGAATGAGAAGTTGAGCACTTCTCTGCCCAAGGAAGAAGACAACCCATTAGTGGCGATTAATATACCTGAAGTTCAGGATAACATAAAGGAAAGCAATGAAGACGAAACCAAGAGAAAAGTAGAGACAACCGTAAATCAAACCAGTGGCTCTGAGCCTCTTTACGCTGTTGTTTGCAAAAAGAAAAGTGTAAAACAAAACAACTTAGTCAAACAAAATAATGTTGGTTCTTTTGAAAGTGAAACTAGCATTGAGTTACCACAAATGGAAGAAGTACCTTCTCCAGAAGTTATCAGCAGACAAAATGGTGAGATCCCACCTCTTAAAGCCCCCTCTCCAATCAGTGACAGTCACGAGATTACCGAGGACAAGCTATTGATGATGTATAAAAGAGCAAAGGAGAGAAATACAAGATCATTCGATTCTGAAAGCCTTCCCCCAAGTGTCTCCATATCGGTCAAAAATGAAAGTCCCCCAACGCTGCCAGAAAAACACTTTGACCTTGATATGGAATTGCAGCAGCATGAGAATGAGGTATAATAAATTGTAAATTATTTATATTATGATCTAATTAATTAACTTGTGATCATAATTTCTAATTGTGAAAGATGTGCACCAACATAATAATAAGTGATATTTAGGGCACATTGTCTATACACAAGGCACATTTATTATTAAGCAGACAGAGCAGCCGCCCACTGATGTTTTATTCATGGGGGTACCTGTCTGGTCACTTAAAAGGACACAGCAAATTAAAGACAGGGCCCTTCATTCTTTTGTCATCTGTTTAATATAATTATTATTATTATTCCGTTATTTGTAAAGCACCAACATATTCCATAGTGCTATACAGGGTACGTTCAAGTTCAAAAACAATATTGACACAATGCAAAAAAATAGACGGCCCTTTCTTTGAGCTTAAAATCAAACGTACTTCAATCAAACGGTGCTTTCCAAAATATATATAAAACTCACAAACTTACAGACTAAAGGGTAGACATGAGGTATAGAAATATGAAATATGTGATGTGTATATTAAGGCTGAATCTTCTTTAAACAGATGAGATTTAGTGAGGTTTTGAAGATTATGTGGCAGGAGGATGTCTATTGGAGCGAAACAAGGAGCTCCAAAGAATAGGGGCAGCAAGAGAAAAGTCTTGAAGGCAGGAGTGAGAGGAGGTCATAAGAGAGGAGGAAATAAGAAGGTCAATAGCAGAGCGAAGAGGCCAGTTGGAGCATTTAGAGACAAGAGCAGAGATATAGGGGGTGCACTATTGTTGAGGGCTTTATACGTTAGACTACTGATAAGCTAATATTGTGTCTTATTATGTACTTAACTCCTGTATTGCGCTACTGAATATGTTGGCGCGTTACAAATAAAAGATAATAATAATAAAAGTAAACATATACATATAATTCAAGTTAGTTGCCATTTTGAGTAGTTGGTTTGATATCTGGGGGAGAGAAGGAGACATGGAGGGAGAGGCATGGGAAAAAGGGAGATACATGGAGGGAGAAAGGAAAGGGGGAGACATGGAGAGGGGGAAACATGGGGGTAGAGGGAAGCATGCGGGAGAGGGGGAGACATGGGGTAGAGAAGGAAACATGGAGGGAGGGAGAGGCATGGGGAACAGAGGCAAAGAGGAAAAAAGGAGGCACATGGAGGGAGAAAGGGAAGAGGGAGACATGGAGGGAGGGAGAGGCATGGGGAAAGGAGGAGACATGTGGGAGAGAATGAGACATGGAGGGAGAAAGAGGCATGGGGAAGAGAGGCAAAGCGGAAAAAGGGAGACAAATGGAGGGAGAAAGGGAAGGGGAGACATGGAGGGAGAGGGGGAGACATGGGGAGAGAGAAGCATCAGGGGAGAGAGGGAGACATGGGGGAGAGGGGTAGACATGGGGAAGAGGGAGACATGGATGTAAAGGGAGAGGCATTGGGAGAGAGGCAAGGGGAAAGAGGGAAACACATGGGGAGACATAAAGGGAGAGGGGAAACATGGAGGAGAGGGAGGCATGGGGGAAAGAGGGAGACACATGAAGGGAGTTAGAGGCAAGGGGAGACATGGGTGAGAGGGATGCATGGGGGAGAGAGGGAGAGGAATGGGGTAGAGAGGCCAGGGGGAAATAGGGAGACACATGGAAAGAGAGGCATGTGGGGAGAGGGGGATGCATAGGGCAAGGGGCAGAGCAAGATGAAGAGAGAGGGAGAGAAAGAGGGGGAGCGAAAGAAAGAGTGAGAGGGGGAAGAGAGAGGGTAGAGGAGAGAAAGAAAGGGGAAGAGTTAGGGAGGGGAGAGAGAGAGTGGGGAGAGGGAGAGAGTGAGGGGAGAGAGAAGGGGGGAGGGAGAGAGAGAGGGGGAGAGAAGGTGAGGGGAAGAAGAAATCCAGAGCAAAACAGAGGGATAGAATGAGAGGTGGTTGGGAGAGAGAGGGGAGAGGAGAGTAAGGGGGAGAGAGAAGGGGAGAGAGAAAGAGAGAGAAGGGAGGGGAATAGGGAGAGAGACACGGAGAGAAAGGGAGAGGGAGAGAAAGAGAAAAAGAGGGGGGAGATGCAGAGAAGTGGGAGTGTGAGCGAGAAGGCAATATATATATATATATATATATATATATATATATATGCACTGGGGGCATCAAACTCAGGGATAGCCATGGGCTGCAAAAGCTCTAGCTACGCCACTGAGTGTAGCTCACACATAACCTGTTATATGAAATGTATACAACCAATATAAAAATGGGTTAAAACACCTACTAAATTATAAAAAAATAAAACAGGCTGCATGTATGCATGTGTTGTATATCCAGTTATCACCACGCTTATCAGTCTCTGTGACAAAGGTTACAGAGTGAGCTCAAGCACGTTCACACCACCCCAAGCTGCGACACCTCTCGCACTGACAATTTCATCATGTTTTGAAATCGGAGAATTTCTGGTTTCTTGCATTGTTTTGTTCTGGTTGAATCATTTCCTGACATGTGCGGCTTTCTCACATTAGCAGCAAGTTCTTCACGTAATCTTCAAAGTCATCAGTAACAGTCTGTATAAATAAACTGGTGGCTCTCTTTTATTCTCCACTAATCTTTTTTTTTTTACATGTTATACCGTATAAATATTAAGACAAAAAAGGGTTCCCTCGGCTTATACTCGAGTCACTCTCCCCCCGTGTCCCTCTAACCCCCCCGTGTCTCTCTAACCCCCCTGTGTCTCTCAAACCCCCGCCTTGTCTCTATAACCCCCCGTGTCTCTCTACCCCCTCCGTGTGTCTCTAACCCCCCGTGTCTCACTAACACCCCCGTGTCTCTCTAACCCCCCCATGTGTCTCTAACCCCCCCATGTGTCTCTAACCCCCGTGTGTCTCTAACCCCCCCTTGTGTCTCTAACCCCCCGTGTGTCTCTAACCCCCCGTGTGTCTCTACTCCCCCGTGTGTCTCTAACCCCCCCGTGTGCCTCTAACCCCCCCGTGTGTCTCTCTACCCACACCCGTGTCTCTTTCCCTCCCCCCTCCTCAACCTAAACCCCCCTCAACCCCCCTAAATACCTCCCCCCTCTCCCCTCACTTACCTGCTTGTGCTCTGGCCTCCGCTCCTTGACCCGGCGCCGGCGCGCATGTGACGTCACATGCACGCCGGGTCAAGGAGCGGAGGCCGGAGCACCAGCAGGTAGGTGAGGGGAGAGGGGGAGGTATTTAGGGGGGTTTAGGTGGAGGAGGGGGTTGAGGGGGGTTTAGGTGGAGGAGGGGGGTTTAGGTGGAGGATGGAGATTGAGGAGGGGGGTTGGGGTTGAGGGGGTGGAGGTTGAGGAGTGGGGTTGAGGTTGAGGATGGGGGTTGAGGATGGGGGGGTTGAGGAGGGAGGATGAGGATGGGGGGCTTGAGGAAGGGGTTGAGGAGGGAGGTTGAGGAAGGGGTTGAGGATGGAGAGGGGGGTTGAGGAAGGGGTTGAGGATGGAGAGGGGGGTTGAGGAGAGAGGAGGAGGATGGGGGGTTGAGAAGGGGGGTTGAGGATGAGGAGGGAGGTTGAGGACGGGGGTTGAGGATGAGGAGGGAGGTTGAGGAGGGGGGTTGAGGATGAGGAGGGAGGTTGAGGAGGGGGGTTGAGGATGAGGAGGTAGGGTTGAGGAGGGGGGTTGAGGATGAGGAGGGAGGATGAGGAGGGAGGATGAGGAGGGAAGATGAGGAGGGAAGATGAGGAGGGAGGAGGAGGGAGTAGGGGGGTTGACGATGGGGGGTTGAGGATGGGGGGTTGAGGAGGGAGGATGAGGATGGGGGCTTGAGGAAGGGGTTGAGTATGGGGGGTTGAGGAAGGGGTTGAGGATGGGGAGGGGGGTTGAGGAGAGAGGATGAGGATGGGGGGTTGAGGATGAGGAGGGAGGTTGAGGAGGGGGGTTGAGGATGAGGAGGGAGGTTGAGGAGGGGGGTTGAGGATGAGGAGGGAGGTTGAGGAGGGGGTTTGAGGATGAGGAGGTAGGGTTGAGGAGGGGGGTTGAGGATGAGGAGGGAGGTTGAGGAGGGGGGTTGAGGAGGGAGGTTGAGGAGGGGGTTGAGGAGGGAGGTTGAGGATGAGGAGGGAGGTTGAGGATGAGGAGGGAGGTTGAGGATGAGGATGAGGAGGGTGATAAGGGAGGGGGGAAGAGACACAGGGAAGGGAGAGGGGACACAGAGGGCACAAGAGGGACACAGGGGGCAGCACATTTCCCACCCTCGGCTTATACTCGAGTCATTCATTTTACCCAGTATTTTGTGGTAAAATAGGTGCCTCGGCTTATACTCGGGTCGGCTTATACTCGAGTATATACGGTATTATCATTATACATGAATAATTAGAGTATTGTAGCATATTGTTGTTGCGTAGTCATTCAGTCGTGTGTGACTCTTCTTGACCCTATGGACTGCAGTACGCCAGGTACATCTTGTATTTGAATATCACATTATTAACATGCTTAAAAGCTACTTTTTACTCACTGAATCCTTTCAAATAGTCCCTGCAAAGCTCCACCCCTAAAGCTCATGCACACAATGTGTGTGTGTGTTCAATCCTTCAGTTGTGTCCAACTCTCAGTAACCATATGGACCGCAGCACCCTGGCACAGCTGTCTGTGTTTCTGGTTGTGCTTATCCATCTGGTTGTCGGATCCTTCTCCAGCGGCTCATCGCTTCATTGAGGTTCCCAAGCCCTTTCACCACGATAAGGTGGCAATCCAGAAGGGGCATGCACACACTATTTCTATATTACTAGATGTACTAGCCAATGATAGACTGTGTCTTAGTAGCATGTTACTAAAATGCTGAAAATACATACTTTATGATAGACCAGTACAAAATATAATTTTTTATAGTCTTCAAAAATTAAAGGGACATGGAACACAATTCTTTTTTTTTCATGCATTTAAAGAGCAGCTTTTAACATTATCACATATCTGTTTTGCATAAAAAAATATTAAGTAAAACCTGTTTAGGCAACAACAAAACATAGATGTGCTCAGAGAACAAACTAACCTTAATAGGTTAATTGTATGGACACGATAACCCACTCTGAGAGCAGCCTCTTTTAGCTCATGTCTATAGAAGTAACCTATTAAGGATAGGTCATTAACTGAGTTTTGCTGATGATAATGACCCCTGGGGCTTAGTATCCATAAGATTGATAGGGGCCTCCAGATGTAGACTTCTTTCTCACTTGTGCATTACCAAGTTCAGATGCATTTTACTGATGAGGCCCAAGAGAGACTGAAATGTATATCTGGGGGTTTCAGGGTAGAATTGCCTGATATTTTGGGTCTGGATCACTCTATTTATTCAGATCAGACTGATATACTACAGGATATTTCTCCCTGTGAACTGCACAAGTGAGCTAATAGAGGCTGCTCTCAGAGTGAGTTATCATGTCCAAGAAAACTAACCTTTTAAGGTTAGATCGTTCTTCGATTGAAAGTCTTTGACTATTTGGGCTTAGCCCCCCTAAGGATGATAGGGGGCTCCAGACGTTGACCTTTCTCATTGTGCCTTAGAGAGTTCAGCTACATCCGACTGATGAGGCCCAAGAGAGGCCGAAACGTACATCTGGGGTTTGCTGCTTCTCCTGTTCAGGGTAGAATTGCCTGGTATTTTGGGGCTGGATCACTCTATTGAGTGAGACTAGTCTGATATACTACAGGATAGAGAACCCTGTGAAGGGCACAAGTGAGCTAAAAGGGACTGCACTCAGAGTGGTTTATCATGTATAGAGTTGCCTGGTATCTCGGGACTGGGTAACTCTATTGAGTGAGACCAGACTGATATATTACAGGATATTTCTCCCTGTACAACAGTGCTGGAAACAGTAAAAACTGCAGCCACATGTATTCCAGAAATGGGCAAGTTCCAGGCCACACTTGCCAAAAGATAGGGTCAGCAAGCAAAGCCTAGGACTAGGACTTAGCTGGAATTAATACGCCAAGACACACTGGGCAAACCTCCATCCAAGTCAAAATAATACGTCAAACTGAATGTTAGATTATGGGAGTTGTTCTCATTGTTTCACGCTGGCGCTCTCCAAGGGACAGCAGACAGATTGATAGTCGTTACGTAGTATGGGCCAATCGTTCTTAGCGGTGATAGCTATATCTAGAGACAACAAATATGGCAATATATTGTACTTTATGGTTTTCGGGTTTCACTACTTTTTAGAAGAATTAATACTTGTTGATGATAAAGAGTTCAAAAGGATATTCTGTGTGGTCCCAACAATCAGCCTCAACTGCACTTCGACGCCAGCTAAAAAGCTTTTTGGCTTGAACGGAACTAGGGAGTGTTGGGAAATGGAAAATCTAACAGCAAAGGTCAGTAAAGCAGTGAAGAAACCTAAATACAACATTTAACCTTTTATATTATAATCCAGGCCGTAATAATGTCGAATAATAAATGTGATTATAACTCTAGCATGAGGTCTTCATATATCACCCAAAAATCTTCTACTTTCCAACTTCCAATCATACTCCTCTTTTCTTCAAAGATACTTCCCTCCTGACTTTTATTATATCTTCATATATCTTTAAAGGTTTCTAACATATAACCCCACTCTCTTTTGACTTCTTAACTATACATAGTAAGGTCATAACATTTTTCTTTATAATGTTTCTTTTCTAACCCATTTTATTACTAGCGACTTGCCCATCAAAAAATGACGGCAATAAGATTGTAAGGCAGGTAATGGTGTTTGGTTGAGACATTAATTTTGTTGGTGTTCCGAGATCCTTCGACGCTCATTGCGAGCCTCGCGCTGAACGGCTTCGGCGCTCATTGTGAGGCTGTTGGTTGTTTCTGTGCTATGAGCAGCGTTGGCGGTCGTTTTTTGTATGCTAATGAAATAATTAATAAATTAATAAATTAATATACTTTACCTATTTTAAAGTAATATATGAAGGAAGCATTGTGTTGAAGAGCTGACAATCTGTTTTGATGTTGCTGCATCATACAATGTCGGTTTTCACTGTTGTGGAGCTGAGGTGTAAGTGTCAGCAATGTGTGCAGTGTGTAGTGTGCGTGCGCGAGGAGAATCCGTTAGGATAGCTGTGTACTTCCCCATTGTGTAAGTTAGTGTTGTAAAATGCTAATGTGTATGTGGTACGCGTCTGTGGATGATTTAGCGTCCTTGGTAATAGTGTATGTTGGACCTCGTACAGCTTTTTCGGAAAATCCGTATGTCTTTCGTAGTGTTTTGCGTGTTTAGGGTCCTGTAGCCTTGTTTTCGTTTTTTACGGCAGCCATTTTTTCTCTTGCTTAGGGGATTTTCGTGCGTCTAAACTCTTGAATTTGGACTTTTATGTGTTTTATTGTGTGTATTTATTGTGTTTTTAATGTTTTCATGTGCGCGGTGATAGGGCGCTATGGTCGTAAAGTCCCGCGGGTTCATATTTGTGGATGCTAACCCCGTAAATTTTGCGGTCGACATGGGAGCCTCAACCTTCGGCGCTCCTTGCCAGAAACTGCGGCCCTCGCAATGCGAGCCAGCAGCGTTAGCAACAACCTTCATGCTCACAACTTTATATGTGATTGAGAATACTACCATTGTATATATGATTTGCGGAACATCATTTGAATTTTGTTGTGTACCTTTGTGAATATTTCAAGTTTTATTCTCAAATTCTATATTTTAGGAAAGCAACATAGGATAGAATATGTGGAGTGTGTCTGTAGTTGCTCATAAAATTAAATTGATTTTAATCAAATAATTAGGATTCATCTCAGTCCTGAGATAAGAGATGAGTCATACAAATCACACATTTTGTTTGGAATCAATATAAAGCAGCGATGACAATAGGGATGTGGCAATAATACAAACATCTGATTTATATGTATGCTCATCATAACACATCTCTGGTCTTCTAACTCTATTCCTACCATAACATTACAACTACTAACCCCCTACTCTACTGTACTAGTATAGTATTGATCTTTTAAAAATTGTACTCAGACATAAATATTCTCCTGGGATTCAATCAATATCTTAATTTCATGGTAATATCCCCAAAGGTGTCTGGTTTACAGATGAAAGATGTTGTATAATTTTATCCTAAGTACATTTTGTAATTTTGAGGCCATACATATTTGTTTATACTTCACCATTGTGGTCTCTTTGCTCTCCCTTTGTATCTTTATATTGTCCCTTAGGTTTGTCATATCAAACATATAAGAATACATCAACAAAGTCAAACTTACTCCAGTTACCATTGGCACGCTTTGTTGATGAATTGACCCATGCTCTATTTTGACAAAACAATCAATTTCACAAAATGTACACAAGAGAGTATATTTTCTAAAGAGCTATTTACGAGATCATGATTAAATGTTCTCTGGGGATGTCCGAGATAAAGCCGATCAAAACTAATCTTACATCTGCATTTACAGAAATTCTGCAAATTGCCAATTTGCGATAGCGAAAGTTGAAAGTAGTTTACAGAATAATTGAGAACATTTGAATTTGTGTTTGTGTCGTAATGTAGATTTGTTGGGTTGATTATTAATATTGACTTGTTTGTGTTTGACCTCATTTTGCTCTTCAGGACGATAAAGAATTGGCTCTTCCAGTCAACTAATTTCCAGATGCAATCTCAGGCCAACTGCATCCTCAGTTTAATTGAAGCAGAAGGAGCTTCCTACTCCTGACAGAGGTCATCAGTCAACCATCTTTACTATGGATTACTTGTGCTGAATACAAATGCAGGACATATCGGAGCGCAGGGTCATTCCATACATATCATCAAAGAGGATAAAATACACAAATGATGCTTAGAGCTGTGTCTTGACTCCGAGCTATTTATTGGACAGTGAAATGGATTGAAAGATCCTGCCAGTGTTTGATAATTTTGGTGTATAAGCTTATATTAATTGACTTTGTCGAACTGATTGAAAATAGCATTTTGACGGACTTCTGTAACAAACGATGTGTAAGCTATGAACAAAAATTATTTTTTTAAGATTTCGTTCACGGATAGAGATCTTCATTCTTTTGTTGCATCACTTCCTTAGAGCTAAAGTATGAGGAGTGTATTTGTATATATCAGTGGAGGGTAGTGTGTGAGAGGAGAGAAGAAGGAGAGATCTGGATGATTTGTTAGATAATTTGATCTGATTGACACTGACATGATCCCTTCCTCCTCCCAGCTTGCATCAATAGATAAAAGTACATCTCGCCAGAAATGTAAACTCTCCTCTCACACACACAGCATCTACCAAAGTATAAATGATCCGTCCATGTTCCAGCAGAGGCAGCAGTTTAGTTTTATAATTAAACACTAGTTTAATTATCTTTTTCCTACTTATTTTCTTAGACTTAATTTTTCATTTTAACATATATTTTTCATTATAAAGTGTCTTTATAAACATTATACTCACTAAGAAGGTGTGGTGCACTCAGAAGGCAATACTTACTACAGAAGATGGAGACCATGTCCAATGCTGAAATGGGACAGAGTGGCCACCTAAAGGAACTAGGAGCACCAGAGATTTAAATTTGGTCCAGTTGCAGACGGCTCTACTAAATCCAACATGCTATCATTAATCTAGAGAACTGATCTAGTAAAAAGAAGTTATAATTGATCCATTTACTTAACTTTCCAGTTTACACAAAAAATATAATATTATCTGTGATATATATGCAAGATAAATTTAGTGTTCAATATCTGCCATTAAATTCTAAACGTATATAATCTACATAAAGAATGAGCTCTTAGAGCAGTTTTCCAAACTACTCCATCCATGAAACTCCATAGCCTCCAAGGGTATTGATTCATCTAATAAATTTTCTAAACAACACAATAATTAAAAACACAGGTCCTGTGGTAGCAGTTGAGGAAGCAAATTGATGTAATTTCATAATTAAATGGATTAAAAATCATAATTTTTAGTATTATTCTTAATATTTAATATTTCGTCTATTTTAAATCATTCTTGATATATTCACCATATATGAACTTTCAGCTTTGGTGCACCAATTTGTGACACAGTGTGCTTCTTCAGCTTGCGGTTACAAAACAATCTACCTCAGTGTTATCATGCAGTTGGATCCCCGCCCCACACTTGTTAAGCACACCGAGCTACAGATTAATTTACATATTTGCATAATCGGCCCATAAACAGTGTTGAAAATGTCATCAATTATTTACTGTAGTACCATGCATTAACAGAGAAACCAATTTGTTTTTGAGGTGGCAGAGCCTTTTAATAACTATTTGATCTAAAATATCTAAACTGTCAGCCCAACATACTTTTGATTAATAAGCAGCTTCTCCATCTCACCCTGTACACAGTAGATAACACATCCAAAACATATGTTCATGGAGTATAATTTATGTTACTATATGCTGACATACTAATCCTTCACTTAGCAGAAGATATCACACTTATATTTCATAATAAATAAATATTTTATTCCTTAATCCAGAAAATATAATATGATTATCCAAAACAATATAATTTTATGCATTTTTAAAAAACTCTGCACTGATCTTTATTAAAATTAATCTTACATGCTCCTAACATTATCTACTTAGAGTATCCAGAACTGACATTGACATTGAGCTTATTTGTAAATAATAATCATATCTCTTTTTAAAACCATCTTTACAAATGTAAAAAATCTAAAATTTTAGATCTGTATGTTTTTTAAGGACCTTATAATTAAATGTAAATTTTTAATTGAAAAACATACTTTAATGCTGGGTTGGCAACGTCAGTCCTGGAGCGCTGAACACCATCCTGGATTTAGGAGGACTCTGTAATAAAACTATTCAGTCAGGATATAAATATAATAATGATAGTATTAATTACGCACAAAAAAAGTTTAAAAAAATGTAACTCACTTTTGTATTAGCTCATATCTAGGAAAAATCCAATCACTCATTTGCACTCAAAGTACCTAACGAGCTTTGGGAGCTGCATCATTATTACTGCACAACACATCTGTCACTTAATAATTTATTTGGATGCAATAATACATAAATAATGTCTTCTGTTAATCTCCCTTTTAATTCCCATAATATTTAATCTGTCTGCAGCTTCGACATCACACTTGTGTGGCAGACCTGTGGTTGCCAATGATATGCCATTAAATTAATATTTACTATTACCATAAGACTAACTATTCTTCCTTAATAAATTCTTTTCAACAGTATTTTATATTTTATGAAAATTTGAACAGGGATATTAATAGTACATAGACTACTAAATATTAGAGTGTCAACAATAACACTAATGTGCCATTTAATTCAGAGCAATCTTTAAATGCATTAAAAAATGTCATCAATGAAACGTTATCATACAATTCACATCAACAGACTGTATTTTTGTACAAGAAATTACTGTATATGGTTACAGTAAAACTACATGAAATAATATAAAAATGTCTATATATTAACAGATGTAAAAATGAAAAGATGTATTTGTACAAAATAATGTCATGGGCTATGAGAGTCCTACAAACTCAATGATGGCTCCTTCTAATTTACATGATGAAGCAATACTTGCTCCATCTGCACACAACAAGATCTTAAGATATCATAACTATATCTAGTAACTTACAGGGGGCTTAACTTTTGGATCAGACTAAACTATTCATTGTACTATTCTACTACGGAATATGTAGAAAGCTATTTTATGTTGCTTGTGTTCATTTTTATTGTATTGTATATATTATAGATGCTATATTTTAAATAAACTTGTGCTACAGTATTGTGTTATCTTTTATTGACGACCAGTAAAGTCTAAATATATATTAATCATATTATATGTAATAGCTGTGGAACATGTCTACTCTGCTATTTAATTCTCCAGGACATCTACAGTCTTCCTCCAAAACGGTGCAGAAAAGAAGCATTTGCATGGAAAAAGGCTCCAAACACTGCCCATAAATTTTAAAGATGGTAGAGGTGCTCCAGCCTAAAGATGGTAGGAAACCAGCTATATTTATTATTTCCTCAATAAAGGATAATCGTAATAACGATTGGAAATTGTTTATGTTTATTTTCACTACTCAAATAATGAAAACGTGGCCATTTCAGTTGCCAATTAAATAAAAGAAAAAGTTTTTTTCTGGTCCTGCTGCCATTGAAGGGGTTAAAGTTCACTAGTCCTATATTTATGCTTTTTGTAGATAATAGGATATATGGCAGAAGTTTATGATGAAAGATGTTTGTTGCTAGGTCACCTACATTCTTCCAGATTTGTTGGACTTTATTGCACTTCCACCAGGTATGGATGAATGTGCCTATATCAGGGCAGCCTCTGAAACATTATGGGTTCCCTGACTTGTTTCATTTAGCTAATCTGTCCGGTGTAAGATATGTAGGATCAAGAACTTTTATTGAAGTTTCTAAGATGCTATGATTCAAAGAGCCCCTGAAGATATTCGCCCAAGATTCTTCCCAATCATTTGAATCCCATTGGAGTGCTAGATCTTTTTCCCACTCCCACATATATCTATCCCTATTTTCCTGTCTAGGAGATTTAAGTATGTCATACATTTCACCAAACATACCTTTAGTTAGAGGAGCATCTTGGCAATTTTTTTGTGTAATTATAATGTTCATATAAGGAGATGGCATATTCATCCCTAAGTACTTCAAATGAGAGAATTTGACCGTCCCTTACCCATGAGCATAGTCTCTCTAAATTTTTGAATTTCCACCAATGTTGAGAGATAGATGAGATATGTTTTGGGGCTTGGGCATGTGTAAAGACCGAAATTAAGTGAGGGGATTAAGAAAAAAGTGTGGAGTAGCGGTGGGCCCAAGTAACTACTGATGCCATATATTTGATCATGGGGTTTGAGGAATTTTTTATCCCAGACAGTAGTGAGTTAAGCTAAGTTACCGTGCCCCAGATATAGGGGTACATGGCACAATTTTCAATAAATATTCAACTTGGTTGGGATAAAATTGAGTGCGTTAAGGCTATAAAGGCCAGTTGTGCTGCCCTGTAGTATTGCTTTAAGTTCGGGCATGACAGACCTCCTCTGGATTTGTGCCTCTACATGAGTGTTGTGGTGATTCTAGTGAGTCTATTATTCCAAATGTATCTAAAAATCAATCTTTGGAAGTGTGTTAGATCCTTCATGGTGATCTGAAGAGGCGTTGACCTAAAGAGGTACATCAATCTGGGTAGTATGTTCACTTAATCCTCCCTAGCCAAGATATATTGTGTTTAGACCAATTGTATAAATCTTTTTTTAGTGTATTATATAATGGATTATAATAGTTACAAAAACCCGCGTAGCCAGAAACTGGAAAAATAACCTCCTAGACATAGGGACAATCGAAGCAAAAATAAATGTTATTACGACAAATTAAAGAATTTCACACTCCTTGCATATACTATACTCAAATTTATAGAGATGTGGGGCCCATAGATAGACTACACAGGCATTCAGATCACAGCTATAACCTAACATCCAAAAAATAAAAACGTAAAAGACCCCTGGAAAAGGTGGGGAACTGGAGATTGGGGACTTACAAGGAAGGACCTGGTGGGGGACCAGATAAGGAACACAAGGACTGGTATTATTAATTTGCCTTAAATAAAAAAATAATAAAATTGACCAAGGTGACATATGAGATAAGTTATATGTTAATTTGTTTGATTTAAGTTTCTTCTTATTACTACCTGTACTCACTCCTACCTTTCAGGGAATATTCTCTATACCATAATGCCAGATATTAAAATCCCAGACTGAAGAAACGATTACATTATGGGATAAATGTAATTGATAAAAATGGCAAATGGGAAATTTCCAGTAAAACCTATTGATGAAGCTTAGTAAAGTTAAAATAAGCAAACCTGATATTGTTATGCAACTAACTTACATGATAATTATGAGGAAAATGTTGAAAATGGGAAGAGGCGAATTGCATGATCAATACAGTAGTTATATTCTTAATATATGCAAATGATGCACATAATATGTTAACTGTTCTTAAGAATATAGTAAATAATTAATAATTTATATAATAGAGTCATTGTTATATATGTTTAAAACATGTCTATGAACAAAAATGTAACTCTGTATGTCATATATATGCTGACAATAAAAACAATTAAAAATATATATATATATTTAAAAAAAAATACACTTAAAAATAGGCAAATTGTTTTTAGAATCAACAATGTATAGAAGTTAACACTCCCACAGATGCTTAACACTAATTTGACATATAAACACAAAAAATGAGGGATAAAGTATTTACATATATTTACATTTCTTTAATTTATTAATATATCATGTGAACAGTGGAGCAAAAGAAAAAAATAGAAGAAACATTTAAAAGAGAAATGTTAATTTTAATGTTTAATGTTATTAAATCTTACTAAGTGATTTGTTTCGTTCAGAATTATTGTTTATCTTTATTTCATCTATAATCACTCCTTGCTCCAATCACTGGAGTCTGGACATACTAGACAGTATTTGTTGTGGGAGAGTTTTGAATAAGGGAGTTCTGTCTTTCACAATCTAAGGGAGAGTGACACAAATGTTCAATGACACAAACAGTATTAGAGGGATGCACATAATTACATCCTGAAATTATATGTATATGTTCAGTTGTCCACATACATTTAGGGCCTCAGCTAAAGTCAAACTTTTTAATTACTCTGTTATATCTTAAAGTCTCTTATTCTCTTTTCCCCATCTAGATATATATTGCATTTAGTGCTTAAAGGGATATGAAAGTTTCCTGGGTTTCAAATGTTTCCTAATAAACAGCTACTGATCTAGTAGAAAAATATGTATTATATTGAAAAGTTGAATGTCCTTACATATTTATATGCTATATACTGATATGTGGATGTGCACACCCCTAGAAAGCTTACATAACGTGTACCCTGGAGGGTACAGTGTGTGACCTCTAAATGAAATGATGGTTGGTGGGGTCAGAGCTGAAATTACCCATGTGGAGACAGACAGAGAGAAAAAAACAGACAGCAAATGCCAGATTGTGATAAAAATGTTTCAGTCTTTACTTCCTCCTGATTGGCCATTTTTTTTTCAAATTGTATACCAGTTTAGCCTGGGTTTGTAGGGTGTTAACCCTAAGTTTCAACTGACAAAAATTAAAATATATTTTGATAACTTCAAGGTAAGTGTTTAAATGCTTATTTTGGTATTTTTTTTATACACTACTAATTCTCCTCCATCAGATGCACTCATAATCCAGCTCACTTACATATGCATTTAATTTTTTATTGCACACTCATGGACTTTAAAATATGTAGATTTAGTATCTAAAAGGGTGCACTTATTTTATAGAGCTTCTATTTTTTCCTTTGGGTATTTAACCATCAATGTATATTTCTTTAAGTTCTAGGTACCGTATTTATCGGCGTATAACACGCACTTTTTCTCCCTGAAAATAGGGGGCAAATGATAGGTGCGTGTTATATGCCGATATATACCGGCACCCGGTATATGCTAATGACGTGGCGCGCATGTGATGTCACATGCGCGCCGGGTCAAGGAGCGGAGCGGAGGCCGGAGCAGAAGCAGGTAAGTGAGGGGGAGGTATTTAGGGTGGTTTAGGTTGAGGAGGTGGGTTTAGGTTGAGGAGGGGGGTTAGAATGAGGAGGGGGGTTAGAATGCAGAGGGGGTTGAGGTTGAGGAGGGGGTTGAGGATAGGTGGTTGAGGTTGAGCAGGGGGTTGAGGATAGGGGGGTTGAGGAAGGAGGATGAGGATGGGGGGTTGAGGAGGGAGGTTGAGGAGGGGGTTGAGGATGGTGGGTTGAGGATGGAGGATGAGGAGAGAGGTTGAGGAGGGGGGTTGTGGATGAGGAGGGAGGTTGAGGAGGGGGGTTGAGGAAGGAGGATGAGGATGGGGGTTGAGGAGGGGGTTTGAGGGGGGTTGAGGGGGGGTTTGAGGATGGGGGGTTGAGGAGGGAGGTTGAGGAGGGGGTTGAGGAGGGAGGATGAGGAGGGAGGTTGAGGAGGGGGTTGAGGATGATGAGGGGGGTTGAGGATGAGGAGGGAGGTTGAAGAGGGGTTTGAGGTTGAGGAGGGGGGTTGAGGAAGGAGGATGAGGATGGGGGTTTTGAGGATGGGGGGGTTGAGGAGTGAGGTTGAGGAGGGAGGATGAGGAGGGAGGTTGAGGAGGGGGTTGAGGTTGAGGAGGGGGTTGAGGATAGGGGAGTGAGGAAGGAGGATGGGGGTGGAGGAGGGGGTATGTATACCTTAGATGTCTTGTTTTTTTATAAAAGGAATACCCAGTGTTCTTTAAATGTAATCTTGTTGCAGTTTGGCACCCCCTTTTTTGGGGGGCGAAACTGTTAACCCCTGTGGTAGTGATTTCCAAATATCCACCACCCAAATTTGAGGTATTTAAAGAGTTAGTCAATTCTCCCAGAAATGTGATTTTCAGTTTAAGATCATTTGTCTCAGCTATTGTTCATTTGCTGATTTCTTTACCAGCTATTGTCCATTTGCTAACCTCTCTATCCCACATTTTCCGGGTGTGGCTCTACCTTATATAGCGACTTAAATCTCCCTGAAACTTTTTTTTTTTTTTTTACTTTATTTAAAGTTTCCACATTTAAAAGACAAAACATAAGAGTATACAAATTCAATTAAAAATGTTGCAAAAGTTCACACAATTCATACATTCATCACACCACATATCCGAGGAAGATTCCTCAGTATATAGATTACATTGTAGAGAGAAGACAATATGCCAGTTAAACAGTCTATGAACCAGAAGGAAATGCAAAATCAAAAGTATCGATTATTCCCTTTCTTTTTCTCTTCTTTTTTTGATATATCTATCCCATATATCCCTTTAAGAGGATAGACTTTTTTTCTTTTTTATACTCTGCATTATCTGAGGCCTCAAAATCTATATTTCTATTAATACACCTTAACATTTCCTGAAGGGAGGGGATTGTATCTGATTTCCAATATTCACTGATCATTGATTTAATGACCAATAAAATATGAGATACTGGTGACTTTTTGGGAATTGTTCATCCAATTTTATGTGTAGCACTAACATTTTGGGTTTATATGGTACTTTTACTATTTCTATTATCTCCTCTATCCAACAAATACATTTCCTCCAAAATACTTTTAACTTGACACAGTTCCACCACACATGTAACATGTCACCTCTCATCCTACATTTCTTCCAACATAAATGTGACTCGCTACAGGAAAATGTATTTATGGTTTCAGGTGTCCAATGCCACTTATTAATTATCTTAAAATAAAGTTCTATATAGGATGTTGAGCGGGCAGAGTTCTTAACTATTTTCAAGGCACTAAACCAATTTTCAATGCTCCAAGTAACCCTCAGTTCCATCTCCCATCCTAACATCCCATAAGTTTTGTTTGTTTCTTCGTTTTAAGCCAATATTTTTTGACATTTGGCTACTCTATGGGTAAGATTGTCATTGTAAAATAATGAATCAAAACTTGTTATTGATCTCATTTCCTTTTTCCTATATCCTTTTTGTTTCAAAATTATTGCCACTAATCTTTGCGCTCGAGTTAAGATACAGTACATTAATTGCTTTTCTAGTAAAGTCTCAAAAAAACATACTTTTCCAGAGCCATTTTCAGAAAGTCCCAGCTGACCCTGTCAAAAGCTTTCTCAGCATCTATTGACAGGGCCAGACTGGGTCCTCCATTTTTAACATCTACTCCCTGTCGTGTTTTTATAAAAACTGATTGATCTGGGTGAATCAATTTTGGAATAATAACAAGAAGCTGTTGAGTCAAGATTTTCGAATAGACTTTTAAGTCAAAGTTTATAAGTGAGATTGGCCTAAAGCTTTTCCTCTCCTCAGGATCTTTACCTTCTTTTACGATATTAGTTATCTTTGCCTCCGTTAGTTCTGGCAATATGTTACCACTATTTTTGATCTCATTAAACATGTTTTCCATTGGAGGTATCAAAAATTTAGAGAATGTTTGGTAGCATAATTTATCTAGGCCGTCCACCCCTGGTGATTTATTACTTTTACTTTCTTTTAAAACGTCTTTCTATTTCAGGTTCTGAAATTTTAGGAAGGTTAATTGCATTTAGAAAGCATTCTTTTGTATCCGGTTTTTGAAAATCCTTTTGGTCTTCTATATTATATAATTTGTGATAATATTGGAAAAAAGCATTCCCTATTTCTCTTGGGTGGGCATGTAAAATGTTTTCATCCCCCTTAATTCGCTGGATAGGATTTTGAAGTCTATCCTTTTTTACTTTATAAAAAGTTTATAATGTGTCTCTTGAAATTTCCATACTAATCTATCTACTTTGAATTGGTGGATATTTTTTATTTGGAGATTAGTCTCATTATTTTTTTCTAAAGTCCCCTTATCAGACAAGACTTTATTTCCCTCTTAATTTTTTAAGATGTATTTCCTTGGAAATCAATATACCTCTCATATAAGCTTTCATGGAGCACCATAACATAGAAGGGGAGGATACTGAGTTTGTATTAATTTCTAATAAATCCTTTATGTTATTTCTAATCTCCATTATCTGTGTTTTATCTTTTAGTAGTAATGGTTCTACTCTCCAATTTCTACTTCTTCAAAGTTTACTCCCCAATTTTACTTCCAAGAGTATGTGAGAATGGTCCGAAATTACACTAGTCACAATGTTCATTTTTTTTTTTTTTATTCCAATCTTTTTATTAAAGACCAAAGGTAAAACACAGCCTGTAATGATGGATCAGATAGACAGATTCTCCATTGCCAAGCAATATATGTTAAACATAAACATAGTGTCAGATTTGAAAACTTAAATACAAGGTGCAATCAATACAAGGATATTCTGCAGTCTTCACACATCTTTTGAATAATTTTCTGTGATTTACTTACTGAGGAGTTCCCTCCTCAAATCTAAACTTAGCCTACTCGATATATAAAATACAGAGGAACTCTGAAATTAGCCAAAAGTACTCGGTAAATGCAACTAATTAACTTAACATAACATCTAGTATAAACAGAAACTGTAATTAAAGAGAAGACAAAAAAAAATACACAGAATAAAAGGAAAGAAAGAGAAATATAGAAAAAAGGACAAAAGGCATCTCCTGGTTAGTTACCTCACTCATGATCCCTTCCGGTCCATGGTCCAGCCGGCCTCCGCCTCCCCGCAGGGCCAGGGACACAGAGGAGAGAGTAGTGTGCCTTACCTAATCGATATACTATGTTGGGAGTCTAGCCAAGGGGTCCATATCTTTAAAAACTGCGGGTACTGATCTTCTAAAGTACTGGTTAATCTTTCATTAATCTTAATGAAGTTAACCTTGGTGATTATCTCACCTAAGCTAAGCCTTGGGTATTTCCATTTTCTAGCTATATGCTGTTTAACTGCTAAATTAATAAATTGCAATAACTTATTTTGTATTTTAGTTAAGGCTTCAATATGCATTCCTAAAAGGCAATTTTCAATTGAGGGTCGAATTGGGCTACCAAATAATTTGGATCCGAGACTCATAGCTTGTTCCCAAATGTGCCTAGCCACTGGGCATGACCACCAAATATGCAAAAAATCCCCTTTCTGATGACAGCCCCTATAGCATTTATCGTTGTTCTGTGAGTACATAGAATGCATTCTAGCAGGGGTGAGGTATGTCCTGTGTAGGACTTTAAGCGACTCCTCCAGAATATTATATGTAATAGAGCCCCTAGACAGATTGGTAAAGGCCTCCTTCCACTCCGCCGGCCCCAGTCCCCTTCCCAGGTCCGGTTCCCATTTGTGCATAAAGGGGGGTTTAGGAGTTTTATCAGCCCTATTAAAAAAGGAGTACAGGGCTCCCAGTGTACCCCTAGTCAGAGGCAGGTTCTTACACACCACCGAGAACCAGGTTGATCTTGGGGGTCCTAGACTCTGTACCAACGACGTTAACCAGTGCCTAAGACGCAGGTAACGCCAATTTTCTCTTGGCGGGATATCGTACTTATCCAGCATTTGAGCGTGTGTAAATTATATAGTTGGAGAACCAGGTGTTTATCCTATCTAGTTGTCCAAGAGCCCACCACTGACGGGACTCTGCGTGAAAAACGTATTTAAAATTTGGAAAGGAACTAATGGAGGTTAGAGGGGACAGGGGGGTTGACAACTGATGCTTCTTGACTGCCCAATCCCATACCGAGAGAGTTATTTTAATCATTGGGTTGGAAAATTTAGGAAGAGGCTAGCTAGACCCTGGATGCCATATAATAGTGTCCCACGTCCAGGGCTTGAGATCTTGATTTGCCATAAACACCCAGGTAGGCTGGTGTTTGACTGAGTGGGCTCTAGGTAAGAAAGCTAGCTGAGCGGCTCTTAGATACAGCCTAAGATTGGGGCAGGAGAGACCCCCTTGGGTTCTATGCCTGTACATTAACTGCTTAGCTATCCGCCGTGGTTTGTTTGCCCAAATAAATTTAAAAATATGTTGTTGCATTCTTTCTAGATCTCGGGTTTCTACTGGGATGGCCAGTGTCCTAAATAGTTAAAGAATTTTAGGTAACACAGTCATTTTAATAGTAGCGATACGCCCTGTCCATGATATATTATATTTAGACCATTTTTGCAAGTCGTCTAACAGTTTCCGAAACAGTGGGGGGTAGTTTGCTTTATACATCCCTGAGACTCTCTCCGTGATCCTGACTCCCAGGTATTGTATGCCGTCTGACGGCTAGACAAATTTGTACCTAAGTTTCAGAACCTGGATGTCCGTCTGCCGCATCCCCACGCCCATCGCCTCAGTCTTGTCTAAGTAAATTTTCAGACCCGAGTGTAAGCTAAACTCTTCGATAGTCAGCATAAGATTGGCAATCGATGCTACCGGATTTGTCAGAGTGCAGAGAAGATCGTCCGTGAATAGCGAACATTTAAAGTGTTGAAATCCCACCTCTGGGCCCTGGATGTCCGATCTGGTCCTAATGGCCTGGGCAAGGGGCTCAATCGCCAAAGCAAATAATAGTGGAGAGAGTGGACATCCCTGCCTAGTCCCTCTCTGAATTTTAATATCCACTTTCTTTGTTCCTGGTAATCTAATATTGGCTGCTGGGTAATGATAAAGTGTTTTAATTAGGTTAATGAAGCGTCCCCCGAAGCAAAACTTCCCCAGGACTGAATAGAGATGAGGCCACTCGACCGTGTCGAAGGCCTTCTCGATATCCAGCGCCAGAACGCACAAAGGTGTGCTAGCTACTTGCGCAGAGTGCAAGACATTCAGCGTCCTCCTGATATTATCTGCTGTCTGTCCATAGGGGATGAAGCCTGTTTGGTCCTGCCTGCCATAATCTTAGCCAGGAGCTTAATGTCTCCATTCATAAGGGAGATTGGTCAATAATTCTTGGCCTTGAGAAGGTCCCTGCCCTCTTTGGGAAAGAGGACTAGATCCGCCCTGTTAAGATCTGGGGGCATCGAGTCACCATCAAGAATTGAATTGAATAGTTTACAGAGAAAGGGGGATAATTGGTCCGCAAACTTTTTGTAATATGAGTTAGTGAACCCGTCCGGCCCAGGGGCTTTGCCTGTCTTAAGGTTCTTAATGGCCGTTTGAACTTCCTCCTCTGTGATATTCGAGTTATGTTTGCTTAAATTCTGGTCTGACACCGATGGGAAGTCGTATTTATCCAAATATGATTGTATGGCTTCTGCACTGCTTTTGGGCTTTGAGGTGTAAATATCTTGGTAGAATTCAGCAAAAGTTTTCTGGATTTCATTTTGGCTCACCGTAATGCCACCAGTAGGTGTTTTGACTCTAGAGATAGTGGTTTTGCCAGATTTTGTTTTAAGCCTCCTTGCTGACATAGAGCCTGGTGTATTGGCTTTAGCATAAAATAGATGTTTAGTGCGCCGGAGGGCCTTTTCTGTTCTATCGCTCAGGAGGTTATCTAATTCAAGTCTACAAGCTTCAATTTTTTGGCGCAGCTGGGCCTTAGAATTAAGTTGGTTCTGACATTCCAGTAACCCCAACTCCTCCCTAAGCTCCGATTCTCGCAGCCTACATTGCTTCTTAAAGCCTGATGCTAGCTTTATACAAGTACCTCTCATAAATGCCTTATGTGCGACCGAGGTCCAACCAATTCCCACGTCTGTGAGCGAATTCTGGTCGAAGAATAATTGCAAGTCACCGGCCATTTGTTCATGCAGGGAGGGAACTGTGAGAAGTAGCTCGTTCAATTTCCATGCATAAGGGGGTTTAAGCTGGGATACCAAATTCAAGGTAATAAGAACAGCCAAGTGGTCCGGCCAAGTGCAGGGGAGAATTTTAGCCTCCTTGGAGGAGTCAAAAAGGGACGAGTCTAATAGTAGGGAATCTATGCGCGAATAAGACCCATGAGTGTGTGAGTAGTATGTATACTCTCTCGACCTGGGATAATGTCCCCTAAATGCGTCCGCCAGTCTCAACCCGTCCAGACATTTATTAATTTGTTTTATTTAGTTGGAGAAGCGCCCATTCGTTAAACTATTAGATCTGTCCAATGTGTGATCAAGATTTAGGTTGAAGTCACCCCCCACTATTACCTTCCCATTGGCCTGTGTTTCTAGAATCCTCAAGATCCTTAACAAAATTTTATGAGGGGATGTGGTGGGAGCATATATGGAGACTAGAGTTATGGGCTGGCCATTTACAGAGCCGTTTAGGATAATATAGTGTCCCTCCTTATCTACCTTTTTTGATTCCAAAATGAAGGGGAACTCTCGGTGGATGAGTATTGAGGTGCCTGCTTTCCTAGTAGGTTGTGTCGCTGAGAAAAATACCGGGTAGTCTTTGTGTAAGTAGCTAGGGACATGGTTACGGGAGAAGTGGGTCTCTTGCAAGAAGAGCACTGATGGCTTAATCTCTTTATAGTAAAGGAAAGCCTTCCTCCTCTTGAATTGGGAATTGAAGCCTTGTACATTATGCGTCACAAATGTATACTCTACACTAGCCATGACCGTGTTGAAGTGAGGAGTGCTCATCAGCTGCTGACTCACCCATCCCTGGATCCAGGCCCCGCGGGGCGGGGAGACCAAACGGAGCCCGTAACCTCAGCTTGTGAGCCCGAGCATGTTGAGGTAGAGTGGAGTGGAGATATTTCCCGCCAGGAGAAGGTGAGACAAGAACAAAGGAAGGAGAGAAGAGTAATAATGTTTTCACATAAGATGCCATAAACAAGAAACAAACGAGTAAACAACTTAATGGACATAATAAACATAACCTCCCTAGCCACCTAACTGCAGTGGTGGATTCAGGGGTGGAGGTTTGGCTGACCATACCTCCAAACTACCCTCAAAGGGAGGGGTACTAGAAACAGTTAGAGTATGTGTCGGGGAGGGGGGAGAATAAGACCCATAGGGCCCTCGCTATGAGGACTGGTGCTGGCCTGGCTAATGACCACTTGTAGTGCCGGGGTAGAGAAGCCTACCAATTTAGGTTAAAATGTACAACTAAGGGCCCTAGTACTTTTCCTGTGAGCTCCCTTCAGAACCTGGCACATTCTTTATTCTAGACCTAGTCCTAGTGCGCCGATTAGGGCTATGGAAAATAGGCCGTTCATCTTCCTTAAACCTCAACATTCTAAAACAAACAAAGTAAACAGTTAACTGTCAGCAGCCGTCCAGAGGAGGATACGAGTGCAAAAAGCGTTCCAGGACTCCCAAAAAACAGTCTCAAGTAGGGTCTGCCAAAGCGGAGGGGCTCTGCCAGGATGGTCCACCCTGTGAGTGGCGCAGAAAGAGATAGTTTCCCCTTGAAGAGGGCTCCTTTGCCTGTTTAACGCGGATTACTTCCCGCCATTGCTTGGTAGGAAGTGGCATCGGCATATTAGCCTGAGCCTCGCTCGATTCCTCTGCGGGCAACAAGTGGAGGCGTTTGAGAAGCTCTTGGCACTCCTCCCATGAGCTGGCTGAATAAGAGGCACTATTATGTTGAAACAGCAAGGCAAATGGGAAGCTCCATCTATATTGTATTTTATGTCTGATCAGAACCTCCAAAGCTGGCTTCATCTCTCTCCGTCTGGCCAAAGTGATGGGAGACAGATCCGAGTAGATTTGGAGCTCCAAGTTGTCCGGGCCCTTAATGACTGCCATCTTTCTGGAGGCCGATAAGGTTAGGTCCCTTGACTTTTGCCTCAGAAATCTAATTATCACATCCTTTGGCAAGTTCTGGTTCTTTGAGGCTCCTAGTGCTCTGTGGGCCCTTTCCATCTCCCAGATCGATTCTAGGACGTCCGGTAAGATGCTGCCGATGGTTGCTTTCAAGTACTGCATCAGGTCCTGGACTGCTCTAGGTACACCCCTAATTCTCAGGTTGTGACATCTGGAGTGATTTTCCAGGTCCTCAAATTTTTCTTTGAGGATAGAAATGCGTGTTGAGTTCTGACCGATCTCAGCCCTGTCTCTCTCTTGCGCTTCCACTATGTGGTCTGTGGATTCTTCGAGTAGGTGGGTTCTCTGCCCTAGGTCACCAATGTCCTTTTTAAGAGAGTCTACTGTTTTTGTGAGGTGGGCCAAAAACATTTCCTCAATCATTGCCAATGATTCGGGTGAGAGATGCATGTGTTGTTGTGGTAGGGCCACTGGATGCCCCTCAGAGTCTGAGTTTTCGGACAGTTCTGAGTTGGATGCATGGGGCGGGCTAGAGCTATCTCCTGGATGTCCAAAGTGGTCCGTTATAATGCGTTTTGTCTGCGCGCCCTTCTTATTTTTCCCCATCTTCATGCTTGCACCCCAAAGAACCCGGCTGTGCTTGAAAGACTCGGTCTGAGAGATGGAATGGGCTGGATCGTCTATCAGGGCCCCTGGATTATATCCTCTCGCCCAGCTTGGTCTGGTAATATATGCTCACAACATCAGCATTCTCCCCAGGCTAGCGTGTCCCCCCCCCCCCCCCCGGAATGTCTTGTTGATCTTAGGGAGACATGGTTAGATTGCTTTTCGGCCAGCAATGTCCCGCAGGTAGTATAGTCAGTTTGCTGTATATGCCGCTGGGCAGGGACTCCAGCCGGGGGGAATGTAGGTCTCCCACGCCCCAACTTGCCTAATCAGGCTATGCCAACAGCCGGGTGCTGTGCAGAGATTGTAGGTAGCTCTTTATAGGCCAAAGTTCTTTCAGCACAAGGTTCCAGCAGCTTGTAGCTGATGTACTAATTTTGTGTAAAAGTTATAAACTTGTTGCAGATGAAAGGGAGACTGTGAGATAAGCCAAAGCTCACATAAATATATATTCTGTATGCTGTTGACGCTGGGTATAAGGGTGTTGTTGTTGTATATTGTGCCCACAGGTCACATGGATTCATGTGCTTATGTGCCTGCACTAATGGAGGAGGAGGAGGGAAAATGGCCGCTCCAGCCCCTTTCTTCCCTAGCCCTTCTGTACTCACTGAGTCCCTTGGGGATGCAGTCAGGCCAGCTGCCATCAGGGTGCCTTTTGGTCTTCTTTACCACCTGATATGGTATGGTAGCCCTGGGATGTGGCTGCTGCAGGACCGATTCAGCACACAGGCCGCATGGCTGAGCCAAGATGGCGGCCACCTTATCACTGGCTGGCTCTCTACTGCTGCCTCTCTAGCTTGCTCTGTAGCTGCTGCTCCAGGGCTCTTCCAGGCTTACCCCGCCACCTCCAGATGTCTCCTGAGGGGCCCCCGGGTCTTTCCTGAGCGCTGGGCCTCTTATTTAGGCTGTTTGCCACCTCCAAGATGGCCTCCAAGCTTGGCCCCCCTCGCCACCTCCAAGATGGCAGCCGCACGCTTGCAGGCTTTGCTGCCTCTCTCCTCCTTCTCAGCGCCGGTTCGGCAGCGTCAGTCGCACAGAGGCTGTTGCTCCTGGTGCCCTCAACTCACCCCCGCCTCTCTCCGAGGCTCTGGGCTCCCTGGGGAAGGGCACCACTGCCTGTGGCGTAAGGGAGTTTCTCCCTCCCCTCCTGGCAGGGCTCCGGAACTCCGGGTTTACAGCCGGGAGGTCCAGTTGGGGACCCGGATCACCCCCTCCTCTATCCCCCGTTGCCACCTGGGCTGCCTGTGAGCTTCTTGTTCTATTTGGGGCACTTTATCTACCCAATTGCAGTTTTAACAGCAGGAGCTCCCTCTGTGCACGTCTGTCACAGTCAGACACCAGCTCCACCCCCCATCATCCTCTATCTTAAAGGATCACAGATGTCCTTTGTCTCCACAATGTTCATTTTTAATGTGACAATCAAAATGGAGAGATCCCCCAAAACATAGTCAATTCTCAAATATACATTATATTTCTTAAAATGATATGTGTAGTCTATTTTTTCAGGGTTAATAGTTCTCTATAAGTCATACAAGTCCAGTTCCATATTACTTTTTTAATCCTAGCGGAGCTATATATAACTGATTTAATCGCTTTCCTTTGGAGGCAGATGGATCTTAATTTTTCTTGTTTACTATTCGGGGCATACAAGTTTACTATAGTATATGGTACATAATTAAGCGAGCCAACCCAAATAATATATCTGCCAGCATTGTCTATTTTTGTGAAATCTTCATTAAATACATTTGATTTCTACTAAACAGAATTGATTCTCCCCTGGCCTCGCTGTTTTATGTTGAGTCAATTCTATTTAACTTCTTATTATTCAACAAATATGTACACTTTTTTTAAATGCATTTCTTGTAGACATAGGAATTCTGTCCCAAATTTAATGTATTCTGCAAAAGCCATTTTCCTTTTAATATGAGAATTCATCCCGTTAATATTGTAAGATACAATTTTTAATGTCATCTGATAGGTATATCAACTCTCTTGTTTAACTGATTAATCTCTACCAACCTTATGGTTACAACTTCAAACTGTATTTTCCTCAACTTTCTTTCCCATTCATTCATCATACATCGAATCATACATGGGACTACTTGTAGCTTCATTGTAGCCTCTCTCTATAGGGCAGTTACGCCAATGTTTAGAAATGGCGGGCGTAGAAATGATGGAGTCAGCATCTCCCCATCAGAAAGTTTACTTAGCATACTCCATAAATATTCTGCAAAAATTCATCATAGATTTGATATTACTCACTGTATCCAGCACTATTACCCCACTCTCCCCTACTCTCTCATACCATATTTAAATTTATAAATATACACATATAGTGAATATTTAAAATTCTTGAACCAAAGAATTCTATTGTTGTTGAATCTATACAGTTGTAATTATGTATAACAATAGGTATTGTTTATATATATTTGCCCTTTCTCATTGGCTTCTTTACCAATCTTTCTTATAGAAAAAAAAAATGTAAGGTATAATAAATCAATTAGTGATTATCTATTAGTAATATAAGTGTGATGCTTTACTAGTGATCTATCCTCTGGTACAATTTCTCCTCAGTGAAGTGTTGAAATAATAAGGAATAAACAATAAAATAAAAAAATCTCCCTGAAACTTGATTTGCAATTACACCTGATACACTTCCCTTATCATACATGTATCTTAGCTATAGAGTATAAACTTTTTCAGCTGTTAGTCTCCTTGCCTGCTCGAGCTTCGCCTAGTGACACGCTAGCATGTGACGTCACACGTCACGCCTAATCCTTAACATACGTTTCTACGCAGATTCGTCTTTCTCAAATGCTTTTAAGTTTCTTACATTTTTTACTTTTGTGCCACTGTTCACATGATATATTAATAAATGAAAGAAATGTAAATATATGTAAATACTTTATCTCTCAATGTTTGTGTTTAAATTGTTTTTAGAATAGAAAATCAAATAATATTGCCTCTAATAAATTAGATTATATATGCAACTAAGCTGCGCACCAAAGAATTGATGCCTTTGAATTGTGGTGTTGGAGAAAACTGCTTAGAGTCCCCTGGACTGCAAGAAGATTCAATCAATTAATATTACTAATGAAATCAAGACAAACTGTACACTGGAAGATTTGATCATGAGGCTAAATATTATCAGCCTTATTAAATTGCGATTCGGTAAATTTAAAAGGGCTCTATTTAAGCACACAGCATATTTTTTTTACAGAAGTTTTTAGCTAGTGAACTTCTATCCAAAAGCAAGGTCTTCACTAACTAAAAACCTCTATAAATAAAATATGCTATGTGCTTAAATAGAGCCCTTTTATATCTTATTCTAGTACATGTATTACAGCTCGTTGTTTGCACATAGAAATAACATTGGATGAATATTCCCATTGACTGCTCAGGGTGTAAACTGTTAAACATACATTTAAAGCATTCAGGTTGTTTTGTGTGTTTGTTGTGTTTAATAGGGAGTGTACCTGTTTAAACAGAGCAAAGATTAAATCATTGCAATTCTTCTGTTGCCTTGAATGTTAGTGTGTCTGGCTGTCATCCAGAATATCCATGAATGATTACAACTCTATAAAGGTCACAGTGTGATATAAAAGCTTCAAAAAAGATTTTATATATCACTATACCATGCATTTGAATTAAAAAGTAGCTTTAGTTTTCCAAAGCACTTATGAACTTGTTAGGATTTCTGAATATTATATTAGTTATTAATGTATCTATACATTTTCAGGACATGCTTACAAGGGATAGCCACGACAGCCTGGAGTTGTAAAATATCCCAACTACAGTAGAGTATATACTGTAACCCTGAGTATCTGAAATAGCTGTATCAGGAGGTTATTGTTTTTCCACTTGAAAACATTTCTTAAAGGGATATAGAAGGTTCCCTGTTTTTAATTTTAAAATAAACTAAGTTTTGTTTGCATATCTAAACTTAATTTTATTCACATATGCTTAACAGCTCTATTTTTACTCACTGAAACCTTCGAAATAGTCCCTGAAAAGGCCGGACCCCAGCAGCTCACGCAGACACATACCATTTTGTGGTTAGGAAGCATTGATTGCCCCGTTTGATAGTACTACCAAAACTATATACAAATTATATAAATTGAATGCACTGCCAATTCCTACAAAAGATAATAGCTTACCCACCTTTAAAATCAATTATTTCACTTTATACGAACTCACAAAAAACAACTAGAATATAAAAATATATATTTTGCCATAGGATGAATGGTGGCTTGCTAAATTTAAAATTTTATTATGACTCAGCAAAACTGGCACAAATTGCGATTTTTATATAATATTACGTTATGGGTCATAATAAAGAATATATTGCTTGATTATATGGCCTTAAAATCGTACTTATGGTTTAGATCAAGTTAATGCCCTAATGTTCAATTAATATCATCAATAAAATTATATGCTGCATATAGGATAATAACAAATATATTTATAAATTAAAATAAGTAACTAGTAAATCGGTTGCAGTTTTTAATAGTAAACAGATATTATTTGAGACAGCTCATGGTGGTTGAACAACTCTCTCAACAAGTAAAGATTTCTTCATATCTAGAAATGTAAGTTCCTGGGATACTTGTATCGAAATCATGATATCTCATAAAAGAATATACATCATATAAAACAATTTGTGAGAACATCAAAAATATACTTGGTATAATATATTAATTAATTATATACATAATTTGAATATTTACTAGCCAGCAAAAGTTATAAGTAAATAACATTTCAAGAATATTTGCCATGTTAGGAGCAAACGTTGATGACTATTTGGAATTCATCTATAATTGGAATTCTATTTTACTATCCTCATTATCAGACAAATTATGGGATGAGATTATTAAAAATACTGTGAAATGCTCAATCAATATATCACATGAAGAATAGGCATATAAAACATTATACATAATTTATTAAGTACCTATGATGCTAAAAACTTTTAATAATTAATTTTAATAATGTAATCATTATTAATTAATAATTTAATATTATTACATTATAATTTAATAATATATCACGTTTTAGAGGCTGCCAGGTACATTTCTATATATTTTGTGAGCATGCCCAATAGTTGAATGTATTTAAAAAAAAATAGAAATATTTATAATTACTATTTTAAATAATAATGTCAATAACACCATAAGAGAAACATTATTAAATAATAACATTACTAATTTTACTATTGCTGTTAATACATTTATTAGATACATTTTTATTAGCACTTGCTTCTTCATGACTTATGCCTACACAAATTAATTGCAAACATCGATCAACCTTGCCTTAGATAAAATGTAATCATTTAAAGACATATGGATGGGACGGCTAATTTCAACACGTGGAAAATATTTCCATTAATATATTTTGTTCAGTATTTCTTGTTTTTTTCTTGTATAATTATTTTATTTTTTCTATGTTATATGCTTTAGTATAAAACCAAGATTTAATACTGCATTTAAATATTATATTATACTAGCGACTTGCCCGTAAAAAATGACGGGGCAATAAAATTGTAAGGCAGGTAATGCTGTTTGGCAGAGACAGTAAGTGTTTTGGTCGTCTGAAATCCCTTTGCACTCATTGCGAGCCTCGCGCTGAGCCCCTTTGGCGCTCATCGCGTGGCTCGCAATGGGCGCCTTTGGCTCTCATTGCAGGCCTCTCGGTTGGTGTATTTTTTGTTATCAGAGACGCTTTTGATTTCATTGTAAGGTCGGCGCTTATTGCAAGTCTCTCCCCTAGTGTAGTTTGTGTCCTATGAGCATCGTTAGTGGTCCTTGTGAGGCGCGCAGTGAAGGGCATTGTGGTTTATTGCGATACTGTGGTGTTTTTTTTTGTATATATGTATTTTTTCTTGCTAATTAATTAATTAATTAATTAAATATACTTTACCTATTTGTAATTAATATATGCAGCAAGCAATGTGCTGAAGAGCTAACAATTTGTTTTGATGTTCCTGCAGCATACAATGTAGGTTTGCACTGTTGTGGAGCTGAGGTGTAAGTGTCAGCAATGTGTGAAGTGTGCGTGCACGAGGGGAAGCCGTTAGTGTAGCTGTGTACTTACGCATTCTGTAAGTTAGTGTTGTAAAATGGCGTCGATTGTATATGTGGGTACGCGGGTGTGGATGATTTAGCGTGCTTGCTAATAGTGTATGTTGTACCTCGTACGGTCTAAACTTGGTAAATTGGACTTAAATTGAGGTGTACCCTCACTTCCAGACGTCCTGGGTGTCCCCCCTTGCTGTGGGTAAGATTTTTATTTCATTTTTGTGTGTATTTAGTGTTTTTTTAATGTTTGCCCATTAAGGTCGTATTTTTGCGAGTTCATAATTTAATTTTTATAAGTCCCGCGGCTCGTATCTTTTTGTGTAAGTCTGTATTTAGTCATTGCATGTTAGAGGTTTTTTTTCAAAGTCCCGCATCTGTGGGTGTTTGTAACCGATTGTGAGGCGCCGTAGAGCCTCCACCTCCGCAAAATGCGGCCCCTCATCTTAGGCTCATTGCAGCCGACGTTGGAGCCTCCACCTTCCACAAATGCAGCCCCTTGCTTTGCGTGACGTGACGACGTTTCCCTTACGTGACGACGTTTCGTAGTTTGACAACTATTATATGTGATGTAAATAGTATTTCTTGACTTTACCGGTTTGATAGTACTTGCAAAAACTATTATACAAATGTAATGCATTGCCAATCCCCAACAAAAAAAGGACAGTTTACCAATAAAAAAAAGTAAAATATGCATTTATGGAATGTATACTTCAGACTTTGTAATATTATGAAAACCCAATATAGAGATGTGACCCTCCCAGAAGACTGAGTGATTGACCTTAGTTCTTTCACCTGTAGTTCATCTCGCTGGCATGAAGATCGGAGCTATTTTCTAATTTTTATTTATTCAGATATCAAGTTTTAGCTATCACAATGCAATGTTTGGGTAAGAAATCTAAACTTCCTGATCTATATAGTGTAACCAAAGCAGGCACGGACATGTCTTGATGTCGCCAAGCTGCAGATATGGGGATAAAGTCTCATAAATGCAGTATACTATTATTTAATCCAAGTGGTGTGCTATGGGCTTATAGAACCTGCCAGGTTTACGCTGACTTGTTGTTTTCCCAGTCATGTTATAGCCAAAAATGATTGCAACATTTCATCTGTTTAAATCTCAACAAATGTTTAATAGAAGACAAAAAATGTGTGTGCAAATTAAACACTATTGTACAAACAGAACACCTACCTGGACGGAAGGGAGGGTTAGTAGCTAGGATACTGGGGCAGGAAAGTGAGCAGGCTCTGACCAAAGCGGGGTTAATAGAATAATACATGGATTAATGTAAAGAGTCAGTAGATTGACAGACATTTCACAATCAAGTGGAAAGGATAATTTAACTACACCCAGAGCTAAATATTTATATTATATGTTATAGTAATGGGTATAAGGTGTTTCTCTATGATGATAAAATATGTAATTGTAAGAAAACATCAGTTGGATAATTTACATTTTAAAAACCTCACTGAAATCTATTTTCACTTATTTGTGAGGGACATGAGGGAGATGGATAGAGAGACAAGGGGGAGACATAGGGAAAGAGGGAGAGGCAAAGGAGAGAGGGAGATGGAGAGAAGGAGAGGACGAAGAGAAATTGATGGAGAGAAAGAGAGGGTTAGCCGCGCATACGCATTGCGCAGGGTAAGGGGAGGGAGAAGAAACACAGGAGAGGGGGAAAGAGACACAGGGGAGGGGAAAAGAGACGCATGGGAGGGGAAGGAGACACAGGGGAGGGAAAGGTAAGGAAGAGACACAGGAGGGAATGAGGCTCAGGGGAGGGAGAGGAGTGGGGAAGAGACACAGGGGAGTGAGAGGAGGGGGAAGACACACAGTGGAAGGAAATGGGGGAAAAGACACAGGGGAGGGAGAGAGGGAAAGAGACACAGGGGAGGGAAAAGAAATGCATGGGAGGGAGAGGAGGGGAAAGAGACACTGGACGGCGAGGCCCGTGATGAGAGCCAAAGGAGCTCTTCGCGAGGCCAGTAAAGTAGACGGTGTAAGAGGTAGAGGGGGGCTTGCAATGAGCGCCTTCGGCCAAAGGCACTCAACGCAAGGCCAATAAAGTAGAGGGGGAGAGGCTCCCATTGTGTGGCAAACAGCATTGCCAGGCTACACTTTTTATTGCTGGCATTTTTACGGGCAAGTCGCTAGTAATATATTACATATTGTATTTATATATATATATATATATAGTGATATGACCTGGGACAGCACTGGGCATCAAAAGCCCTAGCTACGCCACTAAATGGAGGGCAAGGTGGGAGGCTGTAATAGAGATCACTCCAGAAGTCTGACAGACTGTAATAGAAAGCAAGCTAAGGGGTTGACAGACTGTAATGGAGAGCAAGCTGGGAAGCTGACACACTGTAATAGAGTGCAAGCTGGGAGGCTGACAGACTGTAATGGAGGACGAGCCAGGTGGCTGGCAGACTGTAAAGGAAATCAACTGGGAAGCTGAGAGACTGTAATAGAGAACAATCCAGAAGGCTGACAGACTGTAATAGAAATAAAGCCAGGAGGCTGAGACACTGTAATAGAGAGCAAGCTGGGAGACTGACAGACTGTAATGGAGAGCAAGCTGTGAGGCTGACATATTGTAATCCTCGACAAGCTGGGAGGCTGACAGACTGTAATGCAGGGTAAGCTTGGAGGCTGACAGATTGTAATGGAGAACAAATTGGGAGGTTGACAAACTATAATGAATGGCAAGCTGGGAAGCTGACAGACTGTAATTGAGGACGAGCCAGGAGACTGGCATACTGTAATTGAGGACGATCCAGGAGGCTGGCAGACTGTAATGGAAGACAAGCTGGGAGGCAGTGAGTTCACTGCAAGAAGAACAGTGACCTTAAGAGACTTATTATCTATAGTTATGTATAAAGTGTCAGTATCATAGCTGCCAACCTTATAGAAGGGGAGTTAGGTTTTTATTAGTTTCTATTTAACATTTGTTTCAGCACAAAACCCACAAAAAAAAATATAATCACCAGGCCCTTCGGGCCCCACTGTCACACATGTAAGCAAGCTCCATGGATACAGCTCCCCTGAGGATGACATCTCCATATGTCACAGTAGATGACATCACCTTATGTCACAGTGGATGACATCATAAAGCCTGCCCACTATATAGGTAGCTGTATTATGGGGGTAAAGTCATTTCCAACTGGTGTAGCAGGAGAGCTGACTGAATGCCGTGGCTCATATGAAGGGTCTACAAGAGGGTCAGAGGGAGAGAAACTCAGACTTCCAAATGGTGGCTGTAACAAACCTACAAGTAATGGAGGTGAGATTGTTTTTTGGAGAGTTTGGCATCTACAGGATCGGAAAATGGAGGGAACCTAATATGTTTGTGTGTTTTAGGTGTAAGTAGAGATTTCTGATTATTGTCAGTGTGAGAAGGTGATGGATTATATTTAAGAGATCTCAGGGAGGACGTGGGATGATCTGTAAAGAGTGGATGTTTTACTAACCTAGAAATACTGATGGTACATATGGCTATACTGAATAAGGTGAGAGGTTTGCCACTAATGAGAAGAAACATCTAAATTCCTTATGTTTTATTTTATGAAGCAAATACTTCATATTTTAGTGAATATGATGCACAGAATAACATAGAAATCATTGAGGTCTCACTACATTAGTGTGAAAACTTTCACCTTATATATCCAAGTCCTATAAATTCATCAAAATGTGCTCCATATCAACAAATTGTACTTTTTTTGAGCATAAACTCCTTTCTGGGCAAAAATAATAATATTTATTATTTTTCCAATTAGATCAGTGAAAATCTTGAGTAAGAAATGTCACAAATCAAGATGCTGAGTTTCACTGAGCTTAACAGAAACATCTACATGAAGGGAGCAGCCATCTTGGAGACAAATTGAAAATCATAACAGAAGCATCTACATGGTGGGAGCAGCCATCTTGGAGACAAACTGAAAATCATAACAGAAGCATCTACATGGTGGGAGCAGCCATCTTGGAGACAAACTGAAAATCATAACAGAAGCATCTACATGGTGGGAGCAGCCATCTTGGAGACAAACTGAAAATCATAACAGAAACATCAACATGATGGGAGCAGCCATCTTGGCCACAAACTGAATACCATAACAGAAACATCTACATGATGGGAGCAGCCATCTTGGAGACAAACTGAAAATCATAACACAAACATCTAACTGATGGGAGCAGCCATCTTGGAGACAAAATGAAAATCATAACAGAAGCATCTACATGGTGGGAGCAGCCATCTTGGAGACAAAATGAAAATCATAACAGAAGCATCTACATGGTGGGAGCAGCCATCTTGGAGACAAATTGAAAATCATAACAGAAACATCTACATGATGGGAGCAGCCATCTTGGAGACTAATTGAAAATCATAACAGAAACATCTACATGATGGGAGCAGCCATCTTGGACATGAACTGAAAACCATAACAGAAGCAGGGATGGAGTTTAGATTTATATCACCAGAGACTTGTTATTGCAGCTTAAACACTGAATCACAGAAGTTGCATGTGTAGGCTGCATGACTCCAGTCTGCAGAATGCAGAGACTGCATGAGACAGCGTCAGAAGGCCGAGACACAAAGGAGACCTACACAGTAGACCATAGACTGTCATAGACTGTGAGTGCCCTGCAATTAGGGCTGTTGAAGACTGTGCCTTAAATGACTATTTATATTTAGGTGGCAGTGGCCTAGCTACACACCTTATAGAGAGGGGCCAAGAAGTGACGTAGGCTCTGAATGGGAGCTAGGTTTTTATTTTTTTTATTAGTAATTTTTGATTTTAAAAACATAAACATGGGATGTAAAATGTTGTAGTTGTCACTGTATGTTTCAGTACAAACCCACACACACAGTAGAGTGATTGCTAGCTCTTGGGGCCACACTGACACAAACAGATATTTTGTGTAAAACTGGTCCTGAGCTCTAAACCTGTGAGATGCTTTATATCTGCAAGAGCAGCGTCCTCACCCTCCCATATTGGGGTCTGAATGTCTCCTGAAACTAACAACATCAATATATGTTCTATATATTACATTTTAATATTTTAATTAGATGGTCACACCTTTCCTGTTTTCTTTTGTTAGTCTTTTGACTGAAAACTAGCTAAGTAAAACACAAATATTAAAATATAGGACCGTTGTCTGATGGAAAAAAAAATATTTAGTTAGCAAAATGTTTATAACAAGATGAATATTAATTGTAATGTCTATGTTGTTCCCCCTGTTTATCCAAATCACTAAATAGTCTATGATCATCATGTTCAAGAGCTTGTGTACCAATGGGAATGCAGGAGATAATTGGTAAGGGGCCATAGGCTGAGTCATGGTCATGGGTTTGCCTTGTCATGCTGGAGGTCATTGAATTAGGGGTTTAGAGAGACAAATAACCTTTTTTTCATTAGACAGAAGTCCTAGATAGATTGTAGTTTTAGGGGATTGTCTGCTGTAAAAGAAGAAACAGGTGGGTGGGATAGTGGGCCCAGTACTAGTTGCTGGAGGTCTTACGTATTCTTAGAAATGGGCCCAGTGCTGGTTACTGGAGGTCTATGGTATTTTTAAAAGTGGGTCCAGTACTGGTTGCTGATGTCTATGGTTTTCCTAGTTTTAATTAATTAAATAAAGGTATGCATCACGATAAACACACAGGATATGGGGAGGGCCAAAGTTGATGGTGAAGGACGAGGAATAGACAAACAAGAGTATAATATACAAAAGTGATGTTGGCAAAGAAAAGTAATAAACACTTGATGCATGTATATTTGCCACAGCTAGACAAACAGCTAGAAATATAGAATTCATATCAGCAAGATGGATGGTAAAACAAAATAATTTCCTTATAAATTAGAGGAGGCTACTAAGCTTAGGAAAAACACAATTCAGCATGTAAAGTAAGAGTTCAAATCTTTGGTATACCCAGTAGGACCGTCTGATTCTTTGTATATCCTTGATAGCAGGAACAGAAACACAGAAGTTTACAGCTACCAAAGTGCCCAGCAAACTACAGCAATCAGTAACACCACCCAACAAGTGTTACCAACTCCTCCCGCCAGTCCATCAGCTCATGCCCTGTCCATAATCCCAGGAACTCTTCCCATTGGGCTGCTAGAAGGGTCACTTTCTGGCAGTGTTTGGCAACTATCTTGCTGGAACTCTGACAGCTTTGTGGCAGACTTTGGTATCTCAGCATCTGTAACCAGAAGTAGCCTGGATGTGGAAACTCTATCCCAGAGGAGGCAGGAAATTGTCATTCAGGATTGGCAGAGGCAATAAGACAGCAATCCAGGTGTCAAGTGAGCTGCCTAACTAGAGAATGCAGCAGAGTTCCAAAAAGATGGCAGCCAAATACTGCCGGAAAGTGAGGGGACCATGTGTGCCCCAAACCCTCCTGCTTTCAGCTACAGGGACACCACCTCTACATTATCAAGGTTTTCAGTAATCTCAGTAATTTGAATTAGCTGTCTTTTTCAGCATACAGAAATGCCAGGAACAGAATGCCAGAAAAAAAATGCCAGGAACACAGGAAACATACTCAGCAACGTTACTCCCAATGGTTTAGGATCAGAGTTTCAGGCAGAATCCATAGTAATAATTCAAATGATTAGAATTATTATATTAAGAATAAACCATAAACCTTGTTTATGTATGCTTAAACTGACAACTCCTATATTGATGAACACACATAACATTTATAGGCACAGTACATTACATAACTGGGGGGTGAACAATTCAAAACCATAGGGAGGGGTCAGTTCCATGCCTATATCAGGAATTTCCTTCCTACTCTTTGTACTTGGTAGTCGGTATTTGCTAATAACCCCTGCTGAGACATCAAGTCTGAGGGGGGGCAGTTGCTTTAAACTGATGGCTATCTTCACACCATGTTGAACTCCTTACTTGGCCCCCTTAGCTGTCTGTCCCACACAACATATTTTATTAGAACTCCCAGGGGAAATCGTGCATTTTCAGCCTACATTTGGCCATATCTCACACTAGAGAAATACCACTCAGCAGTATGAGCACATTAAACCATATTTACTACTGGGGAAATATTTCCTAGTAGATAATAGCATTGCACTCATGCTTATCCTGGTATTAAGATTTAAAGAGGGGTTATAGATTACATTACAAATCCAGTTTTTATTGAAATGTGATTAAGATGGATTAGCACCTTCCCTCGTCACTTTTGTGACTGTTTCTTCTTAGGCCTTTTGATCTGTGTTTGCCTGAGAAGAGGGAAGGCACACGTCAGTGTCAGGAGTTAGCTTACTCTGTCAGGAAGCCAAATGGTAGAGTGAGGTGATATTGTAAATCTCCTCTGCAGACACAGGATCTAAGTAGTTCCTTTCATTTTCCAGACCAGCCTCCTCCATTTTATCGTTCTGTCCCCACAAACAGGTAACACCGTAGCTGGAGCCCCTCCACCCCAGAGACTGCAGTAATACACTCTATTAAACTCTGTGGGAAAATGCAGCATTTCAATACCAAACATGCCTGGTTGCCACCGTCACATCAATAAATTCACATAACAATACAATAATTCTGATCACCCCAATAATGGCCCCTTACACAATAAGTATGTAGCTGTCACAGTTCAAGGGTCCAGGCTGGGAAGACACAGCCAGGAGAGAGAAGAAAAGAAAGAACAGAAATAGACCATGTTAATCCAGGGCCCCCAATTATTATCCTTTATTTATAAAGCACCAACATATTCCGAAGCGCTATACATGGGTTAAGTACAAGTCAATAACAATTTCAAACAGTGCAAAGGATGGAGGGCCCTGTTATTGAGCTTTTAATCAGACATACACAGTGCTTTCCTTAAAGCACCTTGCAAACGTCAATTCTAAAGGGTGTGTACAGGAGAGTGATAGATTAATAGAGCATGTAAAGGCTAAAGATGATAGGCTTCTTTGAATAGATGTGTTTTTAAAGAGATTTTGAAGAATTTGAGGCATGAGGTTTATCTTGTGGTGCGAGGCCAGGAGTTCCAAATTAAAGGGCAACACGAGAAAAGTCTTGTAGGCGGGAGTGAGAGGAGGTGACGAGAGAGGAGGAGAGAAGAAGGTCATTAGCAGAGCGAAGAGGGCGGGTTGGGATGAGAGCAGAGATGTAGGAGGGTGCACTATTGTGAAGGGCTCTATATATTAGGGTCATGATTTTGAATTAGGGCTATGGGAAGCCAGTGGAATGCCTGACAGAGAGGAGCTGCAGACAGTGTGCGTCGATTTTGGTAAATTAGTCTAGCGGATGCGTTTAATATGGATTGGAGTGGAGAGAGACTGGTGATAGGAAGGCCAGTGAGGAGAGAGTTGCAGTAGTCAAGGTGAGATATGATGAGAGAGTGAATTAGAATTGTTGTTGTGTCTTGTGTAAGGTTGTGACATATTTGGGATATGCTTTTTAGGTGAAAGTGACCAGATTTGATTGTGATTGAATGTGAGGAATGAAAGAGAGGGTGTGGTCCAGTAGAACCCCAAGACAGCGGGTCTGGGAGGTGGGAGTGATAATGCATTGTTAACAGTGAGAGAAAAGTGAGGGGTGGGAGCTGAGGGAGAGGGTGGAAAGACAAGGAGTTCTTAGACATGTTGAGTTGACGGGATGTGCTAGAGAGGCAATTGGCAACATGAGCTAGCAGAGAGGGTTATGGTTCAGGTGTAAAGAGGTAGATTTGAATGTCATCTGCATATAGATGATACTGAAATCTAAAATATTTAATTAGGGCACCGAGGGAGGATGTGTAGATGGAGAAAAGAAGGGGGCCTAGGACAAAACCTTGGGGCACGCCAACAGTTAGAGAGTTAGGAAGAGGGGACGCCAGAGAAGGAGACGCTAAATGTTCTATTTTCTAGATAGTGTATGAACCAAGAGAGAGCAGTGTCACGGATGCCTAGGGAGCGGAGATTTTGGATAGGAAAAGAGTGATCAACTGTGTCAAAGGCAGCAGAGAGATCCAGGAGAATAAGGATAGAGAAATTGCCCTTTGACTTGGCGATTAGCAAGTCATTCGTAACTTTTGTTAGAGCTGTGTCTGTGGAGTGTTGGGGCCGTAAGCCAGAATGGAAGGGATTAAGGAGAGAGTTGGAGGAAACAAATCAGGTAAGGCGATTGTAGACGACACGCTCAAGCAGTTTGGAAACCAAGGGAAGTAGAGAGATAGGGCAGTAGTTAGATGCAGCAGCTGGATCAGATGAGGGTTTCTTGAGAATGGGTGTAATTATGGCATGTTTCAAAGGTGATGGAAACTTGCCAGTGTTTAGGGAGAGGTTGAATAGATGTGTAAGAGTTTGGGTAAGAGTGGTAGAGAGGGGAGGGATCAGCTGTAATGGAATAGGATCATATGGACAGGTTGTAAAATGAGAGGTTGAAAGAAGGCTAGCATCTTCATCCTCAGTTGCAGGGTCAAGGGAGTTCATAATGGATATAGGTTTGGGGAAGGATGCTATTGGTATGTTGAGGGGAAGGTGTGATGTGACTCTGACCATGTTGAGAAGATAGGTTGTTTAGATATTTTCAATTTTACTGTTAAAGTGTCTAGCAAAGTCTTAAGCTGTAAGAGAGGAAGGGGTAGGAGGTGGGGGAGGGCAGAGGAGAGTGTTTAAAGTGGAGAACGTGAGGGGGTTGGAGGCCAAATTTGATATTAATGTGGAAAAGTAGAGCTGTTTGGCTAGATTGAGGGCATAGGTATAGGAGCGTAGGATAAACTTGTAATGTAGGACGTCAGCTGAAGTACAAGAAGCACTTCTGGATGTAGCGTGTTTGTGTGGTGTGCCATGGTTATAGGTGGGAGCGAGGACGTCTACTAGTGGTAAAGGGAGCAAGTGTGTCAAGGGTGGAAGTTAGAGTCAAGTTGTATTGCGTGGTGGCAATATCAGGGCAAGTAAGGGAAGAGAGGGGACTGAGAAGGGGTTGCAGTAAATTGGAAAGCTGTTATGGGTTAAGTGCCTGCAGGTTTCTGTGGGTTCTGGTAGCTGGGCGGCGATATTGGAAGGGGATGTTAGGCTGTAAGTTAGGAGATGGTGGTCAGAAAGAGGGAGTGGGGGGATGCTAAAATTGGATATAGAGCAGTGATTGGTTAAAATGAGGTCAAGAGAGTGCCCATCGTGGTGGGTAGGGGAATCTATCCATTGAGAAAGGCCAAGGGAAGAGGTGCAAGTAGTTTTGTGGCCGTGGGAAAAGTGGGAGTGCCAGTGGCAATGTTGAAATCACCGATAACGAGTAAAGGTATGTTGGAAGAGAGAAAATGAGGGAGCCAGGTGGCAAAATGATCCAGAAATTGAGAGGCAGGTCCAGGCGGACGATAGATGACAGCAACTTGCAGAGAGATGGGTGAAAAAAGGCGGATAGTGTGAACCTCGAAAGAAGAGAACTGGAGAGAGGGAACTGGGGGAATGCAATTGAATGAGCAATGGGAGGAAAGTAATATGACCACACCCCCACCTTGCTTACTCACAGGTCTAGGTGTGTGACTGAAGTGTAAGCCACCATATGATAGTGCAGCAAGGAGACAGTGTCAGATGAAGATAGCCAGGTATCAGTGATAGCTAAAAGGTTGAGGGAGTTGGAGATGAATAGGTCGTGGATGTAAGTGAGTTTGTTGCAAACAGAACTAGCATTGCAGAGGGCACATGAGAAGGGCAAAGTGGGGGATTTGTGGCAGGTGATGGGTATAACGTTTTGAGTGTTTGTTGGGCTGAGCGTGACTGAGAAAAGGTAGGAATGGATGAAGGGCCTGGATTATGTGATGTATCTCCAACAACCAGTAAAACGAGCATTGAAAGAGAGAGGAGATGGGAATATGACTTACAGAAGTGTTTCTGCTTATTGATTATTGAAGAGGGAGGAGATAGAGACTGGAGGAAGGAAAGGAGCTCATGGAAACAAAGAAGAGGGAAAGAGACCCAGGAGGGTGATATGGTTAAACAGTTCGAAACATGAATTGGAGAAATTATGGAGAGCCTGAGAAAGAGGCAGGAGATGATAAGGAAAGGTTGCGTGGTTAGAGGTAATAAGCAGATGTCGCTAATTGAACATGTGCAGGTAATTAGTATGCCTCAATATATTAAGTGTAAACAGGGAGGGAGGGGATTGCATTCAAGTGGAGTTCTGTGGGATATTCTGGGCAGCAGTATGTTTTAAAGATATCTATAAGACAGAGAGGAGAAGGAGTTATTTGAGTGGGTGGAGATATAAGGACAATAAACGATATGAGTGAGCACAGAACCTTTCTGGTTTACAAATAAACAGCAATAGATCATGACAATAGCAGTACAATCTAACAGAAAAAGGTATATCTCAGTGATTATCATAACACATTATTAATAATAAGGGATATTCTGGGCTGCAGTGTGTTATAAAGATATCCTAGATTGGTTTAAAACCGCATTCAGTGGAGTTATGATAGTCCAACAGTCCCACAAAGTCTTGGGGCTCCCCCTGGACATCACAGTTTAACCCCCCGAGTGTAGCCTGAGGGGTGATCCTGACAGATGACTCCTTTAGCTACACTGACCACTTATCCTCCAGAGACCGTCAGCATTCTGATGAACCTTGCCCCTCTGGTGTTGAATAGAGAAATCAAAAGTCTGTAGGGTCAGGCTCCATCGTAGAAAGGCTCCATCATAGCAATCGTCCATTGTCTCCCATCCCTGTGGTCAGCCAACATAGGGGTTAAGACAAATTACCATGATGAACCCCCCCCACATGGTACTATACCAGGGAATAAACTTGCAGTAATACCATGTGGTTCCCAAGAAAGCAATCATCTGCTTTTTTCATCTGGGATATAGGACAAGGAGCTATTCTCTCCACCTTAGCTGGCTCTGGCCTAATCTACCCACTGCCCACTCAGTGGTCCAGGTACTAAACCTCTGCCTAATGCACTAGCACTGGTCTGGATGAACAGCTCAGTGTTCTGCTGTCCCACTATCGGATACGGTTCCCTCCTCTGGGTCACTGCCTGTAGGCAGAAATATCACTAACAAGTTCTGAGGTATTCCTTCTCTAGTACTCCTTCAGTCTTCAGTCTATTGATATGAGCCACCCTGTTAACTTTTCTGACAGAATCTACAGTCACTAGATATGTGTGGGATTTTAACTATTTTGCTGGGTAGGGGCCGTTCCAAGTGGCTTGTCATTTATCCAGGGGCTGGGGCAACATTATCAACATCTTCTGCTCCACTTCCAGTTCTCTATATTTAGCCCCCTTTAATAAAATGATTTGCTTTTGCCCTGGGCCACCTGCAGGTTTAAGGTTTCCAGTTGTCATTTGTTTTAGCACAAAACCCACAAAAAGTAACGTAATCACCAGACCCTTTAAGCCACTGTCACACTGGAAGATAAGCTCATTGGATACTGAACTGTCTCCCAAGTGGATGACATCACCATGTCACAGTGGATGACATCATAAAGCTTGACCACTATATAAGTAGCTGGGTTATGAGGGTAAAGTCATTTCCAGCTGGCTGTAGCAGGGGAGGGTTTGAAGGCCATGGCTCATATGAAGGGTCTACAAGAAGACTTGAAGAAGAGAAACTCAAACTTACAGATGTTGGTTGTAACAATCATACAAGTAATGGAGGTGAGATTATATTTTGGAGAGCTTGGCATATAAGGGATAGGATAATGGAGGGAATCTAATATGTTTGGGATGTAAGCATAGAGTTCTGATTACTGTGAGAGAAGGTGATGGATGATGTTTAAGAGGTCAGGGAGATCAGGGAGGACGGGGGATGATCTTTAAAGAGTGGATGACCTATGACTGGTTTGCAGTATTATTAACCTAGAAATACCGATGTACATAGGGCTATACTGAATAAGGTGAGAGGTTACACACTAATGAGGAGAGGCCATCTCAAATCCTTATGTTGTTTTGTGAAGCAGAAACTTTGTAGAGACCATAGAGGTCTCAGTACATTAGTGAGGAAACTTTCACCTTAGTGTGGCTATAACTTCATGTTAATGTGCTCCATATCAACATATTATACTATTATAACTCCTTTCTGGAAAAAAAGAAGAGACCATATTTAGCCAAAAAAGTAAATAGTTTTTATTTTTTCCCATTAGAAAATCTTGAGTAAGAAATATCAAAAATCAAGATACTGAGTGTCACTGAAGGACTAGATAAGGTCAACCATCTTGGAGATAAACTAAAAACCATAACAGAAGCAGCTACATGATTGGAGCAGCCATCTTGGACACAAAATGAATACCGTAACAGAAGCGGAGATGGAGTTTAGATTTATTTCACCAGAGACTTGTTATTGCAGCTTAAACACTAAATCACAGAAGTTGCATGTGTAGGCTGCATGACTCCAATCTGCAGAGTGCAGAGACTGCATGAGACATCGAGTCAGAATGCTGAGACACAAAAGGAGACCTGCACAGTAGACCGTAGACTGTGAGTGCCCTGCAATTAGGGCTGTTGAGGACTGTGCCTTAAATGGCTATATTTAGGTGCCAGTGGCCTAGCTACACACCTTATAGAGAGGGGCCAAGAAGTGAGGTAGGCTCTGAATTGAAGCTAGGTTTTTATTGTTTTTCATGAGTATTTTTTTATTTAAAAACATAAACATTTGATTTAAAACGTTGTTGTTGTCATCGTGTGTTTCAGTACGAACCCCACACACAGTAGAGTGATTGCCAGCTCTTGGGGCCACACTGATACAAACAGATATTTTGTGAAAATTGGTCCTGAGCACTACGCCTGTGTGATGCTTCATATCTGCAAGAACAGCGTCCTCAGCCTTCCATATTGGGGTCTGAATGTCTCCTGAAACTAACAACATCAATATATGTTCTATATACTACATTGTAACATATTATTTAATTAGATGGTCACACCTTTCCCATGTTCTTTTGTTATTCTTTTGAATGAAATATGGAGCTTTTATGACCCTTGTATAATTAAAAAAATATGTTTAAAAAATTACTCTATACTAAAAATATATTTAGTCACTAAAATGTTCATAACTAGACAAATATTAATTGTAATGTAATATCTATGTTGGCCCTGCTGTTTATCCAAAGCACTCAATAGCCTATGATCATCCTGCTCAAGAGCTTATGTACCAATGGGAATGCAGGTGATAATTGGTAAGGGCCATAGGTCATGGGTTTGCCTTGCCATGCTGGAGGCCAATGTTTAGAGAGGCAAAATCCTTTCTTTCATTGGAGAGAAAAACTGGAGATATTGTAATTGTAGGTGATTGTAATTGTAAGGGATGTCTGCTGTAAAAGAGAACACAGGTGGGTGTGATAGTAGGCCCAGTACTTGTTGATGGAGGTCTATGTAGATTTAAAGCAAAATGACTTAAATAAAAGGATGCATCGTGATAACTACACATATTATGGGGAGGGGCCACAGTTGCGGGTGAAGAAATAGACAAACAAGGATATAATATGCACAAGAGATGTAGGCAAAGATACATTTATATTTGCCACAGCTAGAAATATAGAATTCATATCAGCAAGATGAAGATGATCTACCTTAGCAGTGGGTCCAAAGAATGGTCCCAGTACTGGTTGCAGGCAGCTGACAGGACTTCCTCATAAATCAGCATATAAAGTAAGAGTCCACATTTTTGGTACACCAAAAAAATATCAGTAGCTTTCCTTTCTTTCCAAAAGTTATTTTTCAATTTACATACACACAACAGTCTTCTCTTTATAATCATATATGGCAACAATGTGGCCCTAATAAACATGAAGGGCTCCGAACCTTCTGAAGTCTATATTATAAGAACTATGCTCTGACGTTCTTCAGCCCTATCTAACTAAATGATTTAACTCTGATGTTGAAAGTCACAATCTCCACAATTCCTAAGCACATAACAATTATGACTTCTGTTGATTTTTTGCTTACTTCGTTTTATAAATAACCCTCATACTTACTAGTTAGCAAACAAGGTATATAGAATAATAACTATTATTTTTCTATGAGCAGGAAACTTACCTAACAAGAATCACAACAAATTACTCCAGCTTTTTCGGAAAAAAAAATTGTGTTAATACATTTATACAATTGACCGTATTATTATTATTGAATAATACATTTTCTTACAAATATTATTTCATTAAAATAAGACAATTACAAACATGTTCATGCCCATACAAATAATGCAAAGTACAAGTAAATGGATAACACTGCAATCTACTTGTTTTGTCATGTGATGGCTCTCATCAGTAGGTCGCTGTTACAGATATATTGTTACAAGCTACAGTGGATATAAAAAGTCTACACACCCCTGTTAAAATGTCAGGTTTCTGTGATGTAAAAAAATTAGACAAAGAAAAATCATTTCAGAACATTTTCCACCTTTAATGTGACCTATAAACTGTACAACTCAATTGAAAGACAAACTGAAATCTTTTAGGTAGAGGGAAGAAAAAATATAAAAATAAAATAATATGGTTGCATAAGTATGCACACCCTTAAACTAATACTTTGTTGAAGCACCTTTTGATTTGATTACAGCACTCAGTCTTTTTGGGTATGAGTCTATCAGCAGGGCACATTTTGACTTGGCAAGATTTGCCCACTCTTCTTTGCAAAAACACTCCAAATCTGTCAGATTGCGAGGGCATCTCCTGTGCACAGCCCTCTTCAGATCACCCCACAGATTTTCAATCGGTTTCAGGTCTGGGCTCTGGCTGGGCCATTCCAAAACTTTAATCTTCTTCTGGTGAAGCCATTCCTTTGTTGATTTGGATGTATGCTTTGGGTCGTTGTCATGCTGAAAGATGAAGTTCCTCTTCATATTCAGCTTTCTTGCAGAAGCCTGAAGGTTTTGTGCCAATATTGACTGGTATTTGGAACAGTTCATAATTCCCTCTATCTTAACTAAGGGCCCAGTTCCAGCTGAAGAAAAACAGCCCCAAAGCATGATGCTGCCACCACCATGCTTCACCGTGGGTATGGTGTTCTTTTGGTGATGTGCAGTGTTGTTTTTGCGCCAAACATATTTTTTGGAATTATGGCCAAAAAGTTCAACCTTGGTTTCATCAGACCATAACACCTTTTCCCACATGCTTCTGGGAGACTTCAGATGTGTTTTTGCAAAATGTAGCCTGACTTGGATGTTTTTCTTCGTAAGATAATGCTTTCATCTTGCCACTCTACCCCATAGCACAGACATATGAAGAATACGGGAGATTGTTGTCACATGTACCACACAGCCAGTACTTGCCAGATATTCCTGCAGCTCCTTTAATGTTGCTGTAGGCCTCTTGGTAGCCTCCCAGACCAGTTTTCTTCTCGTCTTTTCATCAATTTTGGAGGGAGCTCCAGTTCTTGGTAATGTCACTGTTGTGCCATATTTTCTCCACTTGATGATGACTGTCTTCACTGTGTTCCATGGTATATCTAATGCCTTGAAAATTATTTTGTACCCTTCTCCTGAATGATACCTTTTAACAATGAGATCCCTCTGATGCTTTGGAAGCTCTCTGTGGACTATGGCTTTTGCTGTGGGATGCAACTAAGAGAATTTCAGGAAAGACCAACTAGCAGCTGAACTTTATTTGGGTTAATCAGAGGCACTTTAAATGATGGCGGGTGTATGCTGACTCCTATTTAACACAATTTGGAATGTGATTGCTTAATTCTGAACACAGCTACATCCCCAGTTATAAGAGGGTGTGCAGACTTATGCAACCACCTTATTTTTATTTTTTATTTTTCTTCCCTCCACCTAAAAGATTTCAGTTTGTTTTTCAATTGAGTTATACAGTTTATAGGTCACATTAAAGGTGGAAAATGTCCTGAAATGATTTATCTTTGTCTCATTTTTTTACAGCACAGAAACCTGACATTTTAACAGGGGTGTGTAGACTTTTTATATCCACTGTACTGCTTCTGTTGGGCTTGATAGGAACCTAGTTCAAACCTACCCAGTAGGACCATCTGGTTCTTTGTATATCCCTGATAGCAGGAACAGAACCAGCCCAGCTTAGAACCATCAGCGCGCCCAGCAAACCACGAGAATCCGTAGAGCCACCCAGCAAATGTTACCGACTGTAACATAGTGCAGGTTCAGCAGCAATAATCCCAGTAATATAATTCCCTCAGAAGGAAACATACACATCAATTATGTTATGTAAACTGACAATATTTTTCCATCAAGTTAAGTTGTCGCTGTAAAGTCCACAAGCTGCAATCTGATAACTATAAACAAGGTCCTAGAGTGCCTCCTCCAGCCCCAATGGAAAATAAGGCTCCGCATCAGGGACTCTGACAGCTCTCACCCAGGCATCATATTTGTACTCTAATTGTAGTCTTTGTGTGGGAATACAACCCAAATGTATATAAAATCAATGCCTAAAACAAATTTAAAGTGTTGCAATTAGATAATCTGCCCTTAAGTGTTTTCTTGTAACCACACAAACACTAATATAATTTTGAGGTCAGCTTGGTGGCAAGCGGTGGGATCTAGGAAGCTGTAACCAGCAGCAGCCTGGACATGGACCCTCTATCCCAGAGGAGGCAGGAAATTGTCTGCAGTCTTGGCACAGGCAAGCAGACAGCAATCCAGGCTAAAAGGGATCTAACCAACTAGAGAATGCAGCATAGTTTCAGCAAGATGGCCACCAAACACTTCCGGAAAGTGAGGGGACATTCTGAATATTGTAGTCAGACAGAGTACGTCCATTTTAGCCGCATGTCCACCACTAGATTGTCAGGGTTTTTAGAAATGTCAGTGCCCAGCTGCATTTCACAGGTATCAGGATACAGAAATAGAATGGTGAACTAATCAACATGGTACTAGACTGGGAATAAACTTGAGGTAATATCCAGTGGTTCACAAGAAAGTTTTCACCTGCTTCTTTGTCTGGGGAATGGGCCAATTAGCTATTTCCTTCACCCTAGCTGGCTCTGGCCTAATCTGTCTGCTGCCCACCCCGCGGCCCACGTACTGACACTCTGCCTAAGCCCCCTGCTACTGCTCTGGAAGGACAGCTAAGTATTCTGCTTTCCCCGCTATCGATTCTCATACATCTTGCCTAGCAGCTGGGCTAGCAAATCAGGTAAGGTTACCTCCTCTGGGTCACTGCCTGTATCACTAACAAGATCTTGGGTATTCCTTCTCTGGTACTCCTTCAGCTTATTGATATGGGCCACCATGGGGACTTTTCCGTCCGAGTCTACAGTCATTACATATGTGTGGGAATTTAACTATTTTGTGACGGGTAGGCGCCTTCATAACTATATTAAAGAATAATTAACCAGTATAAAAATTATAAATAGTCTGGTCCATCCACAAAAAAGTAAGATATATATATATATATACCACTGTGTAGAAATTAAATAACACTATAGTTCAAAATAACACATATCATAATTACTAATACACACTATCAATTATTAAAGTACCTTACCTAAATAGTATATTCTGATAAGCTATAAAGTATTAAAGTGCAGTGCAATGAGGTAACATTATTATAGTGTGTAAAGTGTAATTTGATAAATGGCTTGTAATTTATTCTGGGGCTGGGGTACAAATACCAACACCTCCTGTCTCACTTCCACCTCTCTATCTTTAGCCCCTGTTATAATATTGTTTGTTTTTGCCCTGGGCCACCTGCATGTTTTTAATTATCTGGTTTTAGGTTTCCAGTTGTCATTTGTTTCAGCACAAAACCCACAAAAAGTAACGTAATCACCAAACCCTTTGGGTCACTGTCACACATGTAGATAAGCTCCTTGTATAGTGATACTGCTCACCTGAGGATGGTATCACCATATGTCACAGTGGATGGCATCACCATATGTCACAGTGTATGGCAACACCATATGCCACAGTGGATGACATCATAAAGCCTTACCACTATATAAGTAGCTGTGTTATGGGGATAAAGTCATTTTCAACTGGCTGTAACAGGAGAGCTGACTGAAGGCCATGGCTCATATGAAGGATCTACAAGAGGGTCAGAGGGTTGTAACAATCATACACATAATAAAGGTGAGATTGTTTTTTGAGGAGCTTGGCATATAAGGCATAGGGTGTTGGAGGGAACCTAATATGTTTGTGTGTTTGGGATGTAAGTAAAAGAAGGAGATGGTGATGGATGATTTGAAAGAGGTTTCAGGGAGGATGTGGGAGAATCTGTAAAGAGTGGATGCTGTATGACTGGTTTGCAGTATTTTTAACCTAGAAATACTGATGTACATAGGGCTATAGTGAATAAGGTGAGAGGTTTCCCACTAATGAGGAGAGACTCTCTCAAATCCTTATGTCATTTTATGAAGCAGATACTTCATATTTTAGTGAATAGGCTATGCAGAATAACATGGAAACCATAGAGGTCTAGCTACATTAGTGTGAAATCTTTAACTTTGAAAATGTGCTCCATATCAACATATTGTACTTTTGTTTGAACATAAACTCTCTTCTTTCTGTAAGAAAACAAGAGACCTTGTTAAGGTAAAAAAGTAAATATGTATTATTTTTTCAATCAGATTAGTGAAAATCTTCAGTAAGAAATGTCATAAATCAAGATGCTGCGTGTCACTGAAGGTCGGATCTACATGATGGGAGCAGCCATCTTGGACACAAAGGGCCTCATTCAATTGTGATTCAGCCATTTGAATAGGGCTCTAATTAAGCACATAGCATGTATTTTTTAAAGAAGTTTTTAGTTAGTGAAAACCTTGCTTTTGGATAGATGTTTACTAACAAAAAACTTCTTTAAAAAATATATGCTATGTGCTTATTTAGAGCCCTAGTCAATTGGCCTAATTGCAATTGAATGAGGGCCAAACTGAATACCATAACAGAAGCTCCTACATGATGGGAACAGCCATCTTGGACACAAACTGAAAACCATAAAAGAAGCATCTACATGATGGGAGCAGCCATCTATGACACAAACTGAAAACCATAACAGAAACATATACATGGTGGGAGCAGCCATCTTGGACACAAACTGAAAACCATAAAAGAAGCATCTACATGATGGGAGCAGCCATCTTGGACACAAACTGAAAACCATAACAGAAACATCTACATGACGGGAGCAGCCATCTTTGACAAATACTGAATACCGTAACAGACATGGTGATGACGTTTAGATTTATATCACCAGAGACTTGTTATTGCAGCTTAAACACTGAATCACAGAAGTTGCATGTGTAGACTGCATGACTCCAGTCTGCAGAGTGCAGAGACTGCATGAGACAGCAAGTCAGAAGGCCGAGACACAAAGGAGACCTACACAGTAGACCGTAGACTGTCATAGACTGTGAGTGCCCTGCAATTAGGGCTGTTGAGGACTGTGCCCTAAATGACTATTTATATTTAGGTGGCTGTGGCCTAGCTACACACCTTATAGAGAGGGGCCAAGAAGTGAGGTAGGCTCTGAATGGGAGCTAGGTTTTTATTGTTTTTCATTAATCATTTTAAATTTTAAAACATAAATATTTTATGTAAAATGTTGTTGTTGTCATTGTGTGTTTCAGTACACACACACTAGAGTGATTGCCACACACACTAGAGTGATTGCCAGCTCTTGGGGTCACAGCCACACTGACACAAACAGATAAGATATTTTGTGAAAACTAATGTAAAACTGGTCCTGAGCAGTAAGCCTGTGCGATGCTTTATATCTGCAAGAGCAGTGTCCTGGGGTCTGTGTCTCCTAAAACTAACAACATCAATATAGGTTCTATATACTACATTGTAACATATTATTTAATTAGATGGTCACACCTTTCCTGTGTTCTTTTGTTATTCTTTTGAATGAAAAACTAGCTGAGAAAACACAAATATGGAGCTTTTATGACCCTTGTAAAATGAAAAAAATATGTTAATATTGATCATTTTAAATATTAAAATATTGAGCTTAAAGGACCCCTTGTATGATGAAAAAAAAGTTTAGTCAGGAAAATGTTTATAACTAAACAAATGCCAATTGTAATGTCTATGTTGGCGCTCTGTTTATCCAAAATACTAAATAGTCTATGATCATCCTGCTCAAGAGCTTATGTACCAATGGGAATGCAGAAGATAACTGGTAAGGGTCAAAGGCTGAGTCATGGTCATGGGTCTGCCTTGTCATGCTTGAGGCCAATGAAGTGGAAGGGATTTAGAGAGGCAAATAGTCTTTCCTTCATTGGAGAGACGTACTGCAGCGATTGTAATTTTAGTTGATTGTATTTGTAAGGGATGTCTGTTGTAAAAGAGAACACAGGCGGTTGGGATAGTGGGCCCAGTGCTGGTTGCTTGAAGTCTGTGGTATTCTTAGTAGTAGGTGCAGTGCTGGTTGCTTGAAGTCTATGGTATTCTTAGTAGTAGGTGCAGTACTGGTTGATGGAGGCCTATTTGCCACTGCTAGTAATATAGAATTTATATCAGCAAGATGGAGATGATCTACATAAGCAGTGGGTCCAAAGAATGGTTCCAGTACTGGTTGCAGGCAGCTGGCAGCTTCCTCATAAATCAGCATATAAAGTAAGAGTCTGCATTTTTGGTGCACCATAAACATAAGAAGTTTCCTTTCTTTTGAGTAGCCATTTTTCAATTTACATTACAAGATCATTACATATATATCTCCTCCTGCCGTGTCTTCTGTCAATGCCTTTTCGATACAACAGTCTTCCATTTATAATCTGGCAACTATGTCGCCCTTCTAAACATGAAAGGCTCAGAACCTTCTGAAGTCTATATTATAAGAACTACTAGCAACTTGCCCGTCAAAAATGACGGCAATAAAATTGTAAGGTTGGTAATGGTGTTTGGTCCAGACATTAATTTTGTTGGTGTTCCGAGATCCTTCGGCGCTCATTGCGAGGCTGTTGGTTGTTGTATTTTTTTTTCCAAATAGGTTCTTTTGCTGTTATTGTTTGTTCGGCGGTGATCTGCTTTTTGCGCTTATTACAAGGCTTTGTGTGCTATGAGCAGCGTTGGCGCTTGTTGTGAGTGGAGCGGTGAATGGCTTTTGTATTTATTGTGAGAGTGTATTTTTTTTTGTGTATATTTTGTTTTGTATGCTAATTAAATAATAATAAATGAATAAATGAATATACTTTACCTATTTGGAAGTAATATATGCAGGAAGCATTGTGTTGAAGAGCTGACAATCTGTTTTGATGTTCCTGCAGCATACAATGTAGATTTGCACTGTTGTGGATCTGAGGTGTAAGTGTCAGCAATGTGCGCAGTGTGTAGTGTAAATAGTTTGTGTGCGCGAGGGGAAGCCGTTTGAGTATCTGTGTACTTCCGCATTGTGTAAGTTAGTGTTGTAAAATGGCGGTGAATGTGTGTGGTACGCGTCTGTGGATGATATAGCGTCCTTGGTAAGAGTGTATCTTGTACCTCGCATGGCTTTTTGGAAAATCCGTATGTGCTTGGTGGTGTTTCGCGTCTTTAGGGTCCTGTAGCCTCGTTGTGGTTTTTTTGGCTGCCATTTTTCTCTTACGGAATTTTTTGTGTGTCAAAACTCGGGAATTGAGGTGTAACTTCACTTGCAGAGGTCCTGCGTGCCCCCCCCCCCCCCGCTGTGGGTAAGCTTTTTATGTATTCTTTGTGTGTATTTATTGTGTTTTTAATGTTTTCAGGTGCGCGCAGTTCGGCCGTTAAGGTCGTATTTTTGTGAGGTTGTAATGTTTTTTTTTTTCTTGTTTTTTTTTACGCTAAGTCTGTAAATTTTCTGTTCTAAGTCCCGTGGTTCGTATTTTTTGTGTAAGTCCGTATATAGTGATTGTGTGTTACATCTATTTTGGTAAAGTTCCGCTTGTGTGGGTGTTTGTAAACACGTTGAGGCGCCGTAGAGCCTCCACCTCCACAAATGCGGCCCCTTTGGCTCATTGCAGCCGACGTGGGAAACTCCACCTCTGCAAATGCGGCCCCTCGCTTTGCGAAGGACGCAGTTCTTGCAAGCTCGCTTTGGGAGCTCACAAAGCGTGACGACGATTCGTAGTTGGACAATTATAATCTGTGATGCCCTGACGTTCTTCAGCCCTATCTTACTAAATGATTTAACTCTGATGTTGGAAGTCACAATCTCCATAATTCCTTAGCAGATAATAATGTTTTACTTCTGTTGATTTTTGTTTACTTCTTTTCATATTAACCCTCATATTTACTAGTCAGCAAACCAGGTGTATAGATTAATAACTATTTTTTTCTATGTGAGCAGGAAACTTACCTAACAAGAATCACAACAAACTACAGCTTTTAGAAGAAAAAAAGAGGCTTAATTTGTTGTTAATACATTGATACAATTGACCATATTATTATTATCAAGTTTAATAATACATTTTCTTAAAATATTATTTTATTAAAATAAGACAATTACAAACATGTACAAAAAATGTTTCAACTGCAATCTACGCGTTTTGTCATTTGATGACAGTGCTGTTTCAGGTCACTGCAGGTACAGTAGGGGGAAAAGTATTTGAGACGCTGCTGATTTTGAACGTTTGTCCACTGACAAAGAAATGATCAGTCTATAATGGTAGGTGTATTTTAACAGTGAGAGACATTATAACAAAAAAAAAATGTCAAAAAAGTTACAAAACGGATGTGCAGGTCAATGACGGAAATAAGTATTTGACCCCTTCACCTTAGTGCTTGGTGGCAAAGCCCCTGTTGGCAATCACAGAGGTCAGACGTTTCTTGTAGTTAGCCACCAGGTTTGCACACATCTCAGGAGGGATTTTGTCCCACTCCTCTTTGCAGATCCTCTCCACAGATTTTCTATGGGATTAAGGTCTGGAGACTGGCTAGGCCACTCCAGGACCTTAATGTGCTTCTTCTTGAGCCACTCCTTTGTTACATTGGCTCTGTGTTTTGGCTCATTGTCATGCTGGAATACCCATCCATGACCCATTGTCAATGCCTTGGCTGAGGAAAGGAGGTTCTCACCCAAGATTTGATGGTACATGGCCCCGTCCATCGTCCCTTTGATGCAGTGCAGTTGTCCTGTCCCCTTAGCAGAAAAACACCCCAAAGCATAATGTTTACACCTACTTGTTTGACGGTGTGGATGGTGTTCTTGGGGTTATAGGCAGCATTCCTCCTCCTCCAATCACGGCGAGTTGAGTTGATGCCAAAGAGCTTGATTTTGGTCTCAACTGACCACCACAACACTTTCACCCAGTTCTCCTCTTAATTATTCAGATGTTCATTGGCAAACTTCAGACGGGCCTGTACATGTGCTTTCTTGAGCAGGGGGACCTCCTTGAGTGCGATGCAGGATTTCAGTCCTTCACAGTGTAGTGTGTTACCAATTGTTTTCTTGGTGACTATGGTCCCAGCTGCATTGAGATCATTACCAAGATCCTCAGACCGAGGGAGACTGGCAGTTATTTTGTGTTTCTTCCATTTGTGAATAATCGCACCAATTGTTGTCACCTTCTCACAAAGCTGCTTGGCAATGGTCTGGTAGCCCATTCCAGCCTTGTGTAGGTCTACAATCTTGTCCCTGACATCCTTGGACAGCTCTTTGGTCTTGGCCATGGTGGAGAGTTTGGAATTTGGTTGATTAATTAATGACGCAGTGGCCTTGTAGGAATGCATACTGATGTTCTTTATTATAGATGTAAAATATATGTAAAATTAGTATTTTGCAACTGCTGGTTATTAATATTTACTAGTGACTTGCCCGTCAAAAATGACGGGGCAATAAAAGAAAGTGTTGAAATGCTGTTTGCCACACAATGTGAGTGTACTATGTGCTTCAACTATATAGATGCCTATAACACACTAATCAACGCATGTAATAACACTATAAGTGCCATGAGAGTCATCCAGGACCCTCATCAGGGGTGGCCCGTCCATTGGGGCGTCAGGGCAAACGCCCCCCCAAATATTTTCTTCACCCTGCAATAAAAAAAACACAACAATGTATTAGTATAACCCAAAAACAATTAAATATAAGGTGTACATCATCATTTCAAGTCTCAATAGTATTAAAATGAAGTAAAGTTAGTAAAGGGACACTGTCACTTTAAGATAACCCTTGCGCTACATTAACTAATGCTGTGTGTACTCTGTATCTATATTATAGCCCCCTGCCTGCACCCTGTGTGATCATATTACACTACACTACTACACTAACCTTTAGACTCTTCTCTTCAATGAGTCCTGGCCTGGCCCCCTGACCGTTAATGCATGCCGCCCACCATCACAGTGACGATATGCATGGGCGGTCATAAATGTATCAATTAATGACTGACAGTCTTCCATCATTGACCAATCAATGATGGAAGGCTGTCCAGTTACTAAGAGAACAATCTAAACCCACCCAGACCGTTAGCCCTGAGCGCCCGCCAGCAAATAGGGCCTCGAGTTTTAATTTTGATTGACTGATACAGTCAATAAAACCACCAGTTGCCTGTCCCTTCCCCCTTTCTGTTTCCTGACCCTGGTCACGCTGAGACTGAGAGACCTCCCTGGCTGAATCTACTCACATCTGCTCTGCCTGCCTAACACAGTAAGTCTACCTGGCACCTGCCCTGCCCCTGGCCAAACCAAACCCCTAGTAGCCCCTAATAAAAGTTAGGGGTGACCAGTTACCCCACTATGCCTGCCTGGCCTGCCACCTACCCAGCCACCCACCAACTACCACCGACGACCCTAGGCCTGCAATGCCTGGTGCCACCCCCAGCCTGGCCATCACCCCCATGTGGCCTGTGCCACCCCCGATCAGGCCTGCCCTATGCTATGCCATCATGCCACCGTCGGATTACCCCGATCACGGGATCGGGGTAGTCGGGTGGTGAGCGGGGTGGCACAGGCCCACATGGGGGTGATCGGATCACCCCCTTGATGAGGCCTGTGCCACCCCTGATGACCTCCATGTCGCCACCCTATGCCACCCCCGAGGCCCGATCACCACCACCCCGATGCGGCCTATGCTATGACACCGCCCGATTACCCCTATGACGGTGATCGGGGTATTCGGGCGGTGAGCGGGGTTGACCAGGCCACATGGGGGTGGATGTTCACCCCCATGAGGCCTGTGCCACCCCTGATCGTGTCCTACGATGGGCGCCTGAGCGTGACCGACCCCACCCTTAACCAACTACCTACCCCCCCCCCCCTATTTTTATTCCATTTTTAGAAGTAACAGGCATGTATATGTGCCTGTCACTTTTAAAGATAAAATAAAAATAAGGGAAGGGAAAAACAATACAGTAAACACAGTAACACATTATTATACAAAAATAAACAGCTTTAAACAAACATTAATAAAAATTAAATAAACAACAGCACATACTTACCTGTCAAATTGACCCCTCCAGCGTTGGCCTTCTGTCCTCTGGATATAGTCATGAAAATAATCCAATGTTGATTGAAGCCAATGGTCAAATAAATAATCCAATGTTGATTGAAGCCCATGTCACAGTCAAATAAATAATCCAATGTTGATTGAAGCCACTGGTCAAATAAATAATCCAATGTTGATTGAAGCCAATGGTCAAATAATCCAATGTTGATTGAAGCCACTGGTCAAATAATCCAATGTTGATTTAAGCCACTGGTCAAATAATCCAATGTTGATTGAAGCCACTGGTCAAATAATCCAATCTTGATTGAAGCCATTGTCCATCCATCCATTCTGGCCCATTGAAAGAGGCCTCCACACAAAAAAAAACGACGCTCTAAAAAAAAAAAAAAAAACTAAAAGAGCTCCTCCTACAAGGAGCCCCTCCCGCGGTTAATTGTTTTTTTCCCACGGTCTGCTTTATATACTAATTTTTGAAGGACTCTGATTGGCTGAAATTTTTGATTGACATCGATTTCAACCAATGAGAGTCTTTAAAAAATTAGCAAATCAGCAAGCAGGTATGGAAGCCTGTAAGGGTAAAAAAGGTTAGTGTGAACTTGTTTGACCCTGTATGTATTATACATATTACAGGGCTATTTTATGTGATATACATGTTACAGGATAATATCCTGTAACATGTATAGCCAAAAAATAGCACTGTAATATGTATAAAAAATAATGTGTAATAGAAATGCATGAACAATATAATATAACAAGTAATAAAGAACATCAATTAATCAAATAATAAATATCAATTAATATATATTGTTTTATGTATATGTTTATGTATATTTATGTGTATTTTTTATGCGTATATATATATTTGTATATATTATATATATATATAATATATATATATATATATATATATATATATATTGATTGATAGATATATTGATTGATATATATATATATATATATATATATTTATATATATATATATTTATATATATAATATATATATATATATATATATATATATAAAATTGATATCAATATATCACAATAAATAAATATATATATATATATATCAATCAATATATCTATCAATCGATATATATATATATATATATATATATATATATATATATATATATATATATATATCTATATATATATATATTATTATTTTTTTACAATTTGGGCCTATTTGGTCCCAATTTGTTATTTAGGGTTTTTAAGGTGCGGTTGGGGCCTATATGGTCAAAATTGGTTATTTAAGGTTTTTAAGGTGCGGTTGGGGCCTATATGGTCAAAATTGGTTATTTAAGGTTTTTAAGGTGCGGTTGGGGCCTATATGGTCAAAATTTGTTATTTAAGGTTTTTAAGGTGCGGTTGGGGCCTATTTGGTCCCAATTTGTTATTTAGGGTTTTTAAGGTGCGGTTGGGGCCTATTTGGTCCCAATTTGTTATTTAGGGTTTTTAATGTGCGGTTGGGGCCTATATGGTCAAAATTGCTTATTTAAGGTTTTTAAGGTGCGGTTGGGGCCTATATGGTCAAAATTGGTTATTTAAGGTTTTTAAGGTGCGGTTGGGGCCTATTTGGTCCCAATTTGTTATTTAGGGTTTTTAAGGTGCGGTTGGGGCCTATTTGGTCCCAATTTGTTATTTAGGGGTTTTAAGGTGCGGTTGGGGCCTATATGGTCAAAATTGGTTATTTAAGGTTTTTAAGGTGCGGTTGGGGCCTATATGGTCAAAATTGGTTATTTAAGGTTTTTAAGGTGCGGTTGGGGCCTATATGGTCAAAATTGGTTATTTAAGGTTTTTAAGGTGCGGTTGGGGCCTATTTGGTCCCAATTTGTTATTTAGGGTTTTTAAGGTGCGGTTGGGGCCTATTTGGTCCCAATTTGTTATTTAGGGTTTTTAAGGTGCGGTTGGGGCCTATTTGGTCCCAATTTGTTATTTAGGGTTTTTAAGGTGCGGTTGGGGCCTATATGGTCAAAATTGGTTGTTTAGGGTTTTTAAGGTGCGGTTGGGGCCTATATGGTCAAAATTGGTTATTTAAGGTTTTTATGGTGCGGTTGGGGCCTATTTGGTCCCAATTGGTTATTTAGGGTTTTTAAGGTGCGGTTGGGGCCTATTTGGTCCCAATTTGTTATTTAGGGTTTTTAAGGTGCGGTTGGGGCCTATATGGTCAAAATTGGTTATTTAAGGTTTTTAAGGTGCGGTTGGGGCCTATATGGTCAAAATTGGTTATTTAAGGTTTTTAAGGTGCGGTTGGGGCCTATATGGTCAAAATTGGTTATTTAAGGTTTTTGAGGTGCGGTTGGGGCCTATATGGTCAAAATTGGTTATTTAAGGTTTTTAAGGTGCGGTTGGGGCCTATTTGGTCCCAATTTGTTATTTAGGGTTTTTAAGGTGCGGTTGGGGCCTATTTGGTCCCAAATTGTTATTTAGGGTTTTTAAGGTGCGGTTGGGGCCTATATGGTCAAAATTGGTTATTTAGGGGTTTTAAGGTGCGTTTGGGGCCTATATGGTCACACTTGCTTTTTTAAGGTTTTAAAAGTTATGGTTTGGGTCTTAAACGCTCTAATGTTTTTTTTGTTGTTTTCTATCACCCCCCCAGGTGCAAACTATCTGTGAAAGCAGATTTGTTTGGACTCGTTGGTTGACTTACTGGACGTGAATACCCCGAGAAGGAGAGTCAACTGTAGGTGAGTATCATTGCCTTTAATTTTCTGTCCATGTGTATAGGTGCAAATTTGATGTTGATGTAGTCTTGTCACATGAGGGTTTGCAATCTGTAATGTATACCAATGAAATCAACACACTGTTATTTTAAAGTAATTTTGTGACATAATATAAATTAATATACCGTGATCTCTTTCTTCTATTGGTATCAGAAATGAATACTATTGACTCTCTACTTGTGAAGCCTTTCGGCACCCTAACCTATGAGGAGAAGGTGGAAGTAAAACGGTTAGGAGCTGACCAACCAGAGATAAATCTGCAGCAAATCGCAAGAGATAGAGGGAAGCAATATGTCCGTAATTTCAATACTGAATGGTACAAGAAGAACGACTGGCTTTCTGGAAGCGTTTCTAGGAAGTCCTTATATTGTTTCCCATGCATCCTATTTGGTGGTGATGCTGCTTGGACCAAAACTGGAGTGACTGACGTCAAACATCTAGCTGATAAATTGTCGAAACACAAAAGTTCTAAAGCTCACTTGGATAACAGGATCAAGTTTGAGATGCTTGGACAGGCGAACATTGCTGTTTAACTGGACCAAGGATACCAAGTCAGCATTCAAAAACACAACTAAGAAGTGGCTAAGAACCGGTACATCCTTTCCAAGATAATTGATTGTGTTCGCTTTTGTGGCGCTTTTGAACTGGCATTAAGAGGACACGACGAGAGTGAAACATCGCTAAATCCAGGAGTGTTTCGAGGCTTGGTGGATTTAGTTGGCAGTATCGATAGTGCAATGGAACAGCATTTGAAGACTGCAACTGTGTTTAAGGGCACGTCCAAAACCGTGCAGAATGAGCTACTGGACTGCATGCATGAAGTTATTAAGGAAGTGATTCACCAAGAGCTTAAGGAAGCCCAGTTTGTGGCAATCCAAGCGGATGAAACAACCGATATTTCCGCTAGGACACAGTGCGTTGTAGTCTATCGCTACATTGACAAGAAGCATCAAGTGGTGGAAAGATTTGATGGCTTCACGGAAATGAAATCAACGGATGCAGACTCGATTGCTGCTGTTGTGCTGGAAACACTGAATACTGTTCTCCCAGAGCCAGAAGACAAGAAGAAACTCATAGCTCAAAGCTACGATGGTGCCAGTGTGATGCGTGGAGATCAAGGAGGAGTTCAAAGAAAAATAAAAGACGTGTACCCGAACGCACACTACGTCCATTGCTATGCTCACCAACTGAACCTAATAATGGAGAAAGCAGTTTCAAGGATTGGAAGAGTTCGAGTTTTTTTTTCCAACATAGGCGGCATACCATCTTTTTTTTCACGCTCTCCAAAAAGGACTGGAGTTCTGGATGAGGTAGTTGGTAGAAGACTTCCAAGAGGTGCACCAACACGATGGAACTTCAACGTTAGGACCGTGAACGTGATCTACGAGAACAGAGATGCGCTACTTGAGTGTTTCCAGACAATTGAAGCATGTCTAAACTTTGATCCAACATCTATACGGGAAGCCGCAGGTTTCATTGGAATGCTGGAAGACAGGGAGTTCCTTTACTTCCTTAAATTATTTCATTTAATAATGCCACATGTTGACATCCTCTATAGTCAGCTTCAGAAAAGAGACACGGATACTGTTTATATCAAAAAAGTCACAGAAGACTTTGTCGCCAGCATCCAGAAAATCCGTAATTCTGTTGAAGAGATAGAAGCAAGTTTGCCGAGCGATGTAACAGTCAACAGACGGAGTGCGGAGATCTCAACCTTGAGACAACTTTCAAGAGAGGTATGTGACATAGTGGTGGTTCATGCAAAAGAACGTTTTTCATTTTCAAATCACCTAGTCAGTGCCAAACTTGTTCAAAGTGACTTGTATAAAACCCATGACACTTGCTTTCCAACCCAAGCTCTGGAAGACACCGTGCAAGCATATCCAATACTGAAGAAGGAACAATTACGCACTGAGCTGTCACTTCTGTATGGGAAGACAGATTTTCATACTTGTACAAGTGCTGTTGCTCTGCACAAACTTTTCCATCAATTTAATCTGCAGAATGATTTCACAGAGACAGTGAAATTATTAAGAATCCTGATTACAACACCGATGACCACTGCAGAATCAGAAAGATGCTTCTCCACATTGAAGAGGATAAAAACCTTTTTAAGAAGCACCATGTCCCTAGAGCGGTTGAATGCATTGGCGATGCTCTCAATGGAAAAGGAACTGATTTCCGAGATCCCAGACTTCAATGAAAAAACCATTGAGAAGTTTTCTTCTTTGAAAGATCGCCGTGCAAAATTAAAATACAAGTTATTGAAGCAAAGAAGAATGCATACCCCCAAGGTGTGCAAAGATAAACTGCGTTAAGCAGCACCACCTCACACTACCAAACATAACTAGTGGTAAGTAAAGTATGAACGGTGTGTGGGTGTGCATATGGAAGGAGCTATGAAAGGTGTGTGCATGGTCAGTAACAAGCCTTAGCGTGGTTTGAAGGAATTGGAGGCACTTCCAAGGGTAGCTGTCACTTGTGTACGGGAAGCAAGAATTCCATGTCTGTACAAGTGCTGTTGCTCAGCAGCAACTTTAGCATCAATTTAATCTACATAATTTAACAGAGTGAGTGAAGCTATAAGGAATCCTGCTTACAACAATGAAGACTACTAAAGAACCAGAAAGATGCTTCTCCACATTGAAGAGGATCAAAAAAGTAATTAAAAAGCACCATGGCCCTGTAGCGGTTAAATGCATTGGTTTGAAGGAATTGGAGGCACCTTCAAGGGTACGTAAAGTTCTCAGAAATGGCACCACCTCACTACCAAAAATAACTAGTGGTAAGTAAAGTATGAATGGTGTGTGGGTGTGCATATTGAAGGAGCTATGAAAGGTGTGTGAATGGTCAGTAACAATTGTTGAAGCCTTGGCGTGGCGTTACTGCTCATATGGTTATCCATATGCTAATTCAACGTGTTTGTTTGACATTGATTATTGTGTTGTCTAAACAGAAGTTAAATGTTGTTGTTTTCTTGAATCCCAAGATACACTGGTTTGGGCCTATGCAGTGCTGATTGGTCTTCTAAGGTATGTTTGAGGCCTATATGGTTCCACTTGGTCTTCTAAGGTATGTTTGGGGCCTATATAGTTCCACTTAGTCTTCTAAGGTATGTTTGGGGCCTATATAGTTCCACTTGGTCTTCTAAGGTATGTTTGGGGCCTATGGTCACACTTGGTCTTCTAAGGTATGTTTGGGGCCTATATAGTTCCACTTAGTCTTCTAAGGTATGTTTGGGGCCTATTGTCACACTTGGTCTTCTAAGGTATGTTTGAGGCCTATATGGTCACACTTGGTCTTCTAAGGTATGTTTGGGGCCTATGGTCACACTTGGTCTTCTAAGGTATGTTTGAGGCCTATATGGTCACACTTGGTCTTCTAAGGTATGTTTGGGGCCTATGGTCACACTTGGTCTTCTAAGGTATGTTTGAGGCCTATATGGTTCCACTTGGTCTTCTAAGGTATGTTTGGGGCCTATATGGTTCCACTTGGTCGTTTAATGTTTTTTAAGTATGGTTTTGTTCTTGAATGGTCTGATTGATTTGCTTGTTTTCTTTCAACCCCAGGTGCAAACCCTATGTGGCTGCAGATTTGTTTCTACTCGTTGGTCAACTTAATGAACGTGAATACCCTGAGAAGAAGACCCGACTAATGGTTGGTGTCACTCCTTTAATTTTTCTGTTAATACGTATAGGTGCAATTATGATATTGCTGTAGTCTTGTCACATGAGTTTTTTTCAATCTATATTGTATACCAATGAATTTAACACATTGTTACTTTACTTCTTGACATTTATGCATTGCTGATCATGTATTTCAATGGGCTTTACAAGTATAAGGTCATTGGGCGGGGCTTATAAAGGTCATTATGACATCAGGGGGAGGAGTTATAAAAATGGGTGTGGTTTGAAAAGGGGGAGTGGCTATGTTTCGCCCTGTCGCCCCTCCAACTTGAAAAGTCACCAGCCGCCACTGACCCTCATGACCCAAAGTGTAAGCACTACACCATTTTAACCCAGTGTCTTATGGGGGTCTATACAGACCCTCATATGCCTCTATTTAACCCCATTAGTCCCATAAGGGTATTTAAAGACCCTCATGGGACAGTTAGAAGCCTAACATTACCCCATAAGTGCTATGTACCCTCATGACACTAAGTATAAACACTAAACTGCATTATAGCCCCAATAAACCATGACATCTAAAGTAATCCCCCTCTACACTAACCTATTAAGACCAACACTACCTACCCCTTAATACCCCCCACCTCTCTAATTAGAGAAAATCAAACAAACTAAAGGCACCTAAAATAAAAAATCTACATTACATAAAATAAAAAAACCTAAATCACAAAAAATAATAAATCTACATTATTGAAAATAAAAAACCTAAGTCACAAAAAAGAAAAAAAGGAACATTACAGAAAATAAAAATAATTAATTACAACCCCCCCCCCCCCCCCGTAACAGAAAACATAACACCTGAAAAGGAAATACATAGAATACATACAATACAATACAAATAAAATAAAATACAATACATTACCACCTATCTATCTAACATACAATCAATACTATCTATCTAAAATACATCACCCAATCCATGTAATATACAATACATCCTATCTATCTAATATACATCCCACAATCTATGTAATATACAATACATCCTATCTATGTAAAATACATCACCCAATCTATCTAATATACAATACATCCTATCTATATAAAATACATCCCTCTATCTAACATACAATAAATGCAATTTCTATATAAAATACTCTAATTCTCAGCTAAAATAAAATAATTAAGACCACTTACCTTTGCAGTCCCTTCAGATCAGCAACCTAGGGGAAAAAAAATAATTACTACAACACGTTTTCAACCAATCAGAAGGCGCCATTGCCTATTTTCTTCCAGAAAAGTCTCCGGGAGGCTCATTAGCGTCGGATAGGTCCGCGAGTGCGGATCTCTGTTTTTTTTTTTTTTTAGAGCGCGGTTCCAGGGCGGGGCAGAAGAGGAGGAGGCCAGAGACATCGCATGGAGGTAAGTACAATGTAGATTATGTTTTTTGCATTTTGTTTTATGTTTATGTATTTGAACTAATGTTATGTTTTTTTTTAACAGGGGCCGTGCCGGGAAGAAGAAAAGAAGAAGGACCCCCATAAGCACTTAATTAACCCCATTACTAATGGGGGTCAATACAGACACCCATAAACCCCTAATTTACCCTGTCACTCATGGGGGTCAATACAGACCCCCATAATACATATAATTAACCCTGTCACTCATGGGGTCAATACAGACCCCCATAAGCACTTAATTAACACCGTCACTCATGGGGGTCAATACAGCCCCCCATGAACCCATAATTAATCCTGTCACTCATGAGGGTCAATACAGACCCCATAAGCCCTTAATTAACCCTGTCACTCATGGGGGTCAATACAGACACCCATAAACCCCAAATTAACCCTGTCACTAATGGAGTTCAATACAGACCCCCATAAGCACTTAATTAACCCCATCACTCATGGGGGCAATACAGCCCCCCATAAGCACTTAATTAACCCTGTCACTCATGGGGGTCAATACAGACCCCCATAAGCCCTTAATTAACCATGTCACTCATGGGGGTCAATACAGACCCCCATAAGCCCTTCATTAACCCTATCACTCATGTGGGTCAATACAGACCCCCATAAGCACTTAATTAACCCCCTCACTCATGAGGGTCAATACAGACACCCATAAACCACTAATTAACCCTGTCACTCATGGGGGTCAATACAGAGCCCCATAATACAGATTATTAACCCTGTCACTCATGGGGGTCAATACAGAGCCCCATAAGCACTTAATTAACCCCCTCACTCATGGGGGTCAATACAGACACCCAAAAACCCCTAATAACCCTGTCACTCATGGGGATCAATACAGACCCCCATAATACAGATTATTAACCCTGTCAATCATGGGGGTCAATACAGACCCCCATAAGCACTTAATTAACACCGTCACTCATGGGGATCAATACAGACCCCCATAAACCCATAATTAACCCTTTCACTCATGAGGGTCAATACAGACCCCATAAGCCCTTAATTAACCCTGTCACTCATGGTGGTCAATACAGACACCCATAAACCCCTAATTAACCCTGTCACTCATGGGGATCAATACAGACTGCCCATAAGCACTTAATTAACCCCATAACTCATGGGGGTCAATACAGACACCCATAAACCCCTAATTAACCCTGTCACTCATGGGGGTCAATACAGACCCCCATAATACATATAATTAACCCTGTCACTCAGGGGGGTCAATACAGACACCCATAAACCCCTAATTAACCCTTTCACTCATGGGGGGCAATACAGACCCCAATAATACATATAATTAACCCTGTCACTCATGGGGGTCAGTACAGACCCCCACAAGCACTTAATTAACACCGTCACTCATGGGGGTCAATACAGACCCCCATAAACCCATAATTAACCCTGTCACTAATGTGGGTCAATACAGACCCCCATAAGCACTTAATTAACCCCATCACTCATGGGGGTCAATGTAGACACCCATAAACCCCTAATTAACCCTGTCTCTCATGGGGGTCAATTCAGACACCCATAAATCCCTAATTAACCCTGTCACTCATGGGGTTCAATACAGACACCCATAAACCCCTAATTAACCCTGTCACTCATGGGGTTCAATACAGACCCCCGTAAGCAATTAATTAACCCCATCCCTCATGGGGGTCAATACAGACACCCATAAACCCCTAATTGACCCTGTCACTCATGGGGGTCAATAAAGACCCCCATAAACCTAGAATTAACCCTGACACTCATGGGGGTCAATACAGATCCCCATAAGAACTTAATTATTCTGGTCACTCATGGGGGTCAATACAGCCCCCCATAAACCCATAATTAATCCTGTCACTCATGGGGGTCAATACAGACCCCCATAAGCCAATAAATAACCCTGCCACTCATGGGGGTCAAAACAGACCCCATAAACCCTTAATTAACCCTGTCACTCATGGGGGCAATACAGCCCCCCATAAGCACTTAATTAACCCTGTCACTCATGGGGGTCAATACAGACCCCCACAAGCCCTTAATTAACCCTGTCACTCTTGGGTGTCAATACAGACCCCCATAAGCCCTTCATTAACCCTGTCACTCATGGGGGGCAATACAGACCCCCATAAGCACTTAATTAACCCCCTCACTCATGGGGGTCAATACAGACAACCATAAACCCCTAATTAACCGTGTCACTCATGGGGGTCAATACAGAACCCCATAATACAGATTTTTAACCCTGTCACTCATGGGGGTCAATACAGACCCCCATTAGCACTTAATTAACACTGTCACTCATGGGGCTCAATACAGACCCCCATAAACCCATAATTAACCCTGTCACTCATGAGGGTCAATAAAGACCCCCATAAGCCCTTGATTAACCCTGTCACTCATGGGGGTCAATACAGACACCCATAAACCCCTAATTAACCCTGTCACTCATGGGGGTCAATACAGACCCCCATAAGCACTTAATTAACCCCATTACTAATGGGGGTCAATACAGACACCCATAAACCCCTAATTTACCCTGTCACTCATGGGGGTCAATACAGACCCCCATAAGCACTTAATTAACACTGTCACTCATGGGGCTCAATACAGACCCCCATAAACCCATAATTAACCCTGTCACTCATGAGGGTCAATAAAGACCCCCATAAGCCCTTAATTAACCCTGTCACTCATGGGGGTCAATACAGACACCCATAAACCCCTAATTAACACTGTTACTCATGGGGGTCAATACAGACCCCCATAAGCACTTAATTAACCCCATTACTAATGGGGGTCAATACAGACACCCATAAACCCCTAATTTACCCTGTCACTCATGGGGGTCAATACAGACCCCCATAATACATATAATTAACCCTGTCACTCATGGGGGTCAATACAGACCCCCATAAGCACTTAATTAACACCGTCACTCATGGGGGTCAATACAGCCCCCCATGAACCCATAATTAACCCTGTCACTCATGAGGGTCAATACAGACCCCATAAGCCCTTAATTAACCCTATCACTCATGTGGGTCAATACAGACCCCCATAAGCACTTAATTAAACCCTTCACTCATGAGGGTCAATACAGACACCCATAAACCCCTAATTAACCCTGTCACTCATGGGGGTCAATACAGAGCCCCATAATACAGATTATTAACCCTGTCACTCATGGGGGTCAATACAGACCCCATAAGCCCTTAATTAACCCTGTCACTCATGGGGGTCAATACAGACACCCATAAACCCCAAATTAAATCTGTCACTAATGGAGTTCAATACAGACCCCCATAAGCACTTAATTAACCCCATCACTCATGGGGGCAATACAGCCCCCCATAAGCACTTAATTAACCCTGTCACTCATGGGGGTCAATACAGACCCCCATAAGCCCTTAATTCACCATGTCACTCATGGGGGTCAATACAGACCCCCATAAGCCCTTTATTAACCCTATCACTCATGTGGGTCAATACAGACCCCCATAAGCACTTAATTAAACCCCTCACTCATGAGGGTCAATACAGACACCCATAAACCCCTAATTAACCCTGTCACTCATGGGGGTCAATACAGAGCCCCATAATACAGATTATTAACCCTGTCACTCATGGGGGTCAATACAGAGCCCCATAAGCACTTAATTAACCCCCTCACTCATGGGGGTCAATACAGACACCCAAAAACCCCTAATAACCCTGTCACTCATGGGGATCAATACAGACCCCCATAATACAGATTATTAACCCTGTGAATCATGGGGGTCAATACAGACCCCCATAAGCACTTAATTAACACTGTCACTCATGGGGCTCAATACAGACCCCCATAAACCCATAATTAACCCTTTCACTCATGAGGGTCAATACAGACCCCATAAGCCCTTAATTAACCCTGTCACTCATGGTGGTCAATACAGACACCCATAAACCCCTAATTAACCCTGTCACTCATGAGGATCAATACAGACCGCCCATAAGCACTTAATTAACCCCATCACTCATGGGGGTCAATACAGACACCCATAATACATATAATTAACCCTGTCACTCAGGGGGGTCAATACAGACACCCATAAACCCCTAATTAACCCTGTCACTCATGGGGGTCAGTACAGACCTCCACAAGCACTTAATTAACACCGTCACTCATGGGGGTCAATACAGACCCCCATAAACCCATAATTAACCCTGTCACTAATGTGGGTCAATACAGACCCCCATAAGCACTTAATTAACCCCATCACTCATGGGGGTCAATGTAGACACCCATAAACCCCTAATTAACCCTGTCACTCATGGGGGTCAATACAGACACCCATAAATCCCTAATTAACCCTGTCACTCATGGGGTTCAATACAGACACCCATAAACCCCTAATTAACCCTGTCACTCATGGGGTTCAATACAGACCCCCGTAAGCAATTAATTAACCCCATCCCTCATGGGGGTCAATACAGACACCCATAAACCCCTAATTAACCCTGTCACTCATGGGGGTCAATACAGACCCCCATAATACATATAATTAACCCTGTCACTCATGGGGGTCAATACAGACACCCATAAACCCCTAATTAACCATGTCACTCATGGGGGTCAATACAGACCCCCATAATACATATAATTAACCCTGTCACTCATGGGGGTCAGTACAGACCCCCATTAGCACTAAATTAACACCGTCACTCATGGGGGTCAATACAGACCCACATAAACCCATAATTAACCCTGTCACTCATGTGGGTCAATACAGACCCCCATAAGCACTTAATTAACCCCATCACTCATGGGGGTCAATACAGGCACCCATAAACCCCTAATTAACCCTGTCACTCATGGGGGTCAATACAGACCCCCATAAGCACTTAATTAACCCCATCACTCATGGGGGTCAATACAGACACCCATAAACCCCTAATTAACCCTGTCACTTATGGGGGTCAATACAGACCCCCATAATACATATAATTAACCCTGTCACTCATGGGGGTCAATACAGACACCCATAAGCACTTAATTAACCCCATCACTCATGGGGCTCAATACAGCCCCCCATAAACCCATAATTAACCCTGTCACTCATGGGGGTCAATACAGACCCCCATAAGCCAATAAATAACCCTGCCACTCATGGGGTCAATACAGACCCCCATAAACCCTTAATTAACCCTGTCACTCATGGGGGTCAATACAGATCCCCATAAGCACTTTATTAACATCGTCACTCATGGGGCTCAATACAGACCCTCATAAACCCATAATTAACCCTGTCACTCATGGGGGTCAATACAGACACCCATAAACCCCTAATTAACCCTGTCACTCATGGGGGTCAATACAGACCCCCATAATACATATAATTAACCCTGTCACTCATGGGGGTCAGTACAGACCCCCATAAGCACTTAATTAACCCCCTCGCTCATAGGGCTCAATACAGACCCCCATAAACCCATAATTAACCCTGTCACTCACGGAGCCTCCGCCTACGCAAATGGGGCCCCTCGCTTCTATATATGTGATATATGTGATACTTCTGAAACAAACATGTTATCTCTACCTACTGTTTTAATTCAATGGCACTCATGAGTTGACTGATATCATGGCACTGTGTTGGTTATTTTTCGCGTACTGATCAATGGCATTTTGGTGGTTGTTTTTGGCATACTGAGCAGTGGCATTGTGTTGGTTATTTTTGGCATACTGAGCAGTGGCATTTTGTTGGTTATTTTTAGGCATACTGATCAGTGGCATTGTGTTGGTTATTTTTGGCGTAACGATCAGTGGCATTTTGTTGGTTATTTTTAGTCGTACTGATCAGTGGCATTGTTTTGTTTATTTTTGGCGTACTGACCAGTAGCATTTTGTTGGTTATTTTTGGCGTACTGATCATTGGCATTTTGTTGGTGATTTTGGAGCAATACTATCTCAGTTCCAACTACAGTGAGATAAGTGGCCAACTGAAGTCCAATGTTTTCTGATATATTATTTCTAATATATTATCAAGTAGCTTCTTTAAAAAATATTTGTTTATTAAAGTACAACTCATATTTTTACTTATTTTTCTGTTCTTTTTCTGTTCTTTTATTCTTGCTTTGTTTCTTTTTTGTTTTCTTAGGTATTTTTAGTTCAGAGCACCATTTGCTGCCCATCCTTACTGTCCCATTTTATATACTAGAGGCAGTTATACAAAGGCGTTCAATCCATGGGTCCCGAGCTGAGTTAAGTGCACTCACAAATCACCCCAGAGCTATCATATCACATACGTAACTCTAACCTCAGACAAATGCTGATTGCGTGAAATGTCCCTAATATGATAAGCTCTGACTGCCTATCCCATCACTATTTTACAAATCCATATCACAAGCCTACCGATACGATATATATACTGTATATCTTGCCTAGGTTAACTCAGAAGTCTTTCTAAATTCCCCGAATTTAAAAAAGGCAAAAAAAAGTCACAGAGAGGCCTGGATGCCTAAAATCCATTTATTATGATGGATTTAAAGCTTGGTTTCTCAAATTTGTCACAATTAAGTGGTTAATACAGCTGGTTCCTATGAGCCAGGGGATCCATGGTTCCCCCTCAATTCTCTCTACCTTCTATGAGCCCTGGGATTCTGTGGGATTCCCCATGCCTACCTACTATGCTTCTTTGAGCACCTTTGGATTCCCCATTTATGCCCACTAGCTCCTATGATCCAGAGGATGCCCCCCAACTAATGTATAACCATGGGCATCATAATAGACCCACATGGCACCTAATATTAACCCCCATATCTTGTGGCACCAAATTCACCTTAATTTTCTGTAAATCCTTGTCTTATTTTAGGTTTTGTACTATAATTATTGTGTCTCAGTAGGTCGTATCTGGCAACCTTGGTGAGCTCTGTCCCTTTGTCATTGTTAGGCCTGGATATTACCATGATGTGCAGACAGTATTGTCTGGGGATCATACCACACAATATCTATCACAAGAATATAAGAGACAGGTCACGCTAAATATACTGCTGTTAAAAAAAAACGCAGAAACGTTTTTTAGACAAAACTCGTTGAAACTTTTTGGGGCGTTGGTATTACCTCAGTTATTCTTTTGTGAGTATAATATGTTCATGTGTGCTTCAATAAATTATTTATTTTACTACACCATTTTGGTCTATTTTACTCACTTACTCTCTCTCTAAAACTAAAACTGTAGTGAGCTATAAAACAACTAAAAACAAATCATATAATAGCCTTAAAAAATGTACTGCTTTATCAAAATACTTGAATGGATTCATTATAAATGCAAAACACATTTGAGGGTTAGTTATTAAAGGGAGTCCCAAGGTGGTATTAAAAATTATTATTAAATAATTCCAATTCCCATGCAGCTTATCCATATATATATATATATATATATATATATATATATATATATATATACAGCAATTTAGTAATTATTAATCTATATATATATAGATTATTAATGAGTATTGCAGTATATTATGATACCTTTTGTATTAGACAAACGTCTTCTTTATAGTGACAAACTTTCAAGATGTTCAACCTCTCTTTATCAAGTCTGAAGTGATACTACCATGAGATGGAACCCTCAGTTTGAATAAAAACAGTGATGCAGAGAGAGTGGAGACAGCATCTGACATCAGGTAAATACATATGGGGAATAAACACAACATAGTAAAGGAAACATATACATATACTACATACATATATACATCAATATATACATGAAAAAGCAGAGCACTGTAGTCCACAGTGATATCTTTCCTGTTGGACAAACATTTCACTAAGAGTGCTAAGCCTGTTATTGTATAATAAGAAAAATTCACATGAAATTGTGATAATGTGTTATAAAACCCAAGTCCATATTAAGTCCTGTATTTTTAGTGTTGAAGAATGTGATCATCTTTATTTCAAATGTTTTTCTCTCTTGGATGTTTTTAAATTTTCCTCTGAGTATGTTGACTTTAACAAGTGATCATTCTGCCTAAAATGGTGTCTCACTGGGCTACAATAACTGTCTTCATTATTCTTTCTCATTGAATGTCTATGTAAATTCATCCTTAGGTGCATTTTTTGGCCGGTTTCTACAATGTAACAGCCTGTATTATATAAACCACATTGTACGATGTACATGAATACAATCCTTTGATGTTCTAGGTCTTGTTGTTATGTGTGGCTGTATCATCATTACAAATGTGTTTACAATTTACAGGCAGGTTTGTTACAAGGTTTAGTTCCTTTATTTGTATTCAGTTGTTCATTGGCCAATTTTCTGCTGACAGGTTTTTGTTTCAGGTTTGGTGGTTGTTTAAATGCAAGGATGGGAGGATATATATATTTGAATTCAGGGGAATATATCTTTGAATTCAGTATCTTCAATTAGTAATGGTTGTAAATCTTTGATTATTTTCCATATTTTCTCTAAAATTTGATGGTATGTGGTCACTAGAGGTGAAGTAGTTTCTTTTGTTTTGTACTTTAATAGGTGTTCATGGGGTATTTTGACGGCAGTGGGGTATTTTGGGTAGTAATACAGTGTTTGTAACCCTTTTGTTTGGAAGATTCAGACAGTGTTTTTACTTTTTGTATCACGGTCTCCAGTGTTTGAGCAAATCAGATGGTATCTAATAGCTTTACTATGGATGATGGCTTATTTGGCGTGGGAGGTATGGATCTGGAGCTGTGCAGGTAGTTACATCTGTCAGTGGGTTTCCTAAATACAGATGAGTGGAGAGAGAGAAACACACATGGTAGGTGCCCATGCTTCCCATAAATAACCCCAAACTGCTGCCAGTGGCTGCTGGCTCTTAACCTGCACCGATTCTCAGTGCTTTGCACCTACTCCAACTGCAGTAGCCCCACCCTTGCTGTGATGCATAATTGTCAAATTATCTAAGAGTTTACAGTTTTTGAAAGGCAGGATAGTTTTTACTTATAGTAAAATATATTTTAAAAATGATCTATATAGCATATAGGAGGCGCTTTAGAACATATTTTTCCAGTTATTCTTCGTCCAGTTATTCTTTTATTTTTTTATGAAATTAGTTTTATTTAAACCAAAACACATAAAATATAAAAAATAAAAAATTATGAAAAAAATTATTTTTATGAAAAATAAATGCTTTTAGTTCTAAAAAACATGCACTTATTCCCTGAGCAGAGGTATCTTGAATACCCTCCACCCTCATATGCATCTGGGAGGATTCATTTGTATTATATGTCCACACAATAACAGTTAAATAAAATGATTTGTCATAAGTGGGTGTGTTTAACTAATTTATATTATCTATGTAAGATTAGGTAGTAGGAGAGAGGATTTGTTGATTCAATCGTGGATTCAGATAAACTTTACACATTGTTCGCCTACCCAATCCCTCCCACAGACTCAGTAAATGTAGTCTGCAAATCTACTGTGCTCTGTATCCGCCCCTTGTGCTTTGGAAAGGAAATATGACCATGATGGCAGCCTCCATAAATTCTGTTAAAGAATGCAAAAAATGTGTGAAGAAAATTTCGTTTTAGCAGATTGCATGAAGCTCTTTAATATAGCTTTTTAATTTGTAAGGTTTTCTATGAGTTTTAAATACTTGTTAATTCCATCTGTTGTGATTTTCCGTCTCATGATTCGGCACATGATGTCAGATTATCATAGCTCGAGATGCCCATGATAACACGCCAATGTTACTCTCCATGAGGAGTATAGATAAGAGCTGGCAATGCTTTAATGATTCATTGCATTATATGGCAGTTGTGATATTTTATACTGAGCAAACATGAAATAAGTACATAGGTGACACTAAAGCAATTACTATATTTAGATTATTTTCTGACAATCTAAACTTCATAACAGGAAAAGTATTTTGAGAAAGTAGAAAATAATATAGTCTTTTATTAATTAACTGACCCCTGGAGGGTTTAATGATTGGTTTTATGATGACAGACATTTTGTCTTTGTTCCCTAAAATAAAACTTGGCATATATTGTGGATTCCAATAAGATCTGTATTTAGTTCTATTGAAAACATCCTGGTCATATAGAACTCAGTGGCAGAGTAAAGCCCAATGTAGCTCATTACAAAGTCAAGCTTCCTAAGAGCAAATTAATTAAACAAGTTCAAAAAACATATTTCCTGAGAAAAAAACAGTTATTGCCCTGCATGCTGGGAAATAGGGCAGGGACATGCAAATGAGCCCACAATGTTTCCACTCTTTAAACCACATTTTAAGCATAGGCCTGTTGTATTACACAACTTTAAAGCATAGCATAGGATAAATTACACAAGTTAGGAGACCTACCAACAGACAGCACTGTTTCAATCTTAAATGGATCTCGTCTCATCAGTGTGCAGCTGGTACATATCTTCTGCTATAGATTTGTGGGAATTATAAAAGTTAGGAGACCTACCAACAGACAGCACTGTTTCAATCTTAAATGGATCTCGTCTCATCAGTGTGGGCCTGGTACGTAACTCCTGCTATAGATTTGTGGGAGCCTATTAACCACAACATTAGAGCATATTATAAATATGATACTTCACTGGTTCTTTAAAATAGTTCTGAGGAGGGTAAAGTCTGGCACCTGACCGCTAAGTGCCCTTCACAACAATAGACAGAGCTGCCAGACCTATACATGTAACATTTCTTTTAGTTTCCGGGCCGTGTCCTCGTTACCTCCGTGTTTCAGCCGCAGTCCATCTCTAATGAGCATCTTACAGAGGTTATGGTTCTGACAGTGTAGTTGCCAGACTTTCATCCCCAGAGAGCCCGGGAGGTGAATCCTTCATCACAGCTTTGTGTTGTACGGGAGGAGAGCTGTAGGTTATGGCTGGGAGTATTTAATCTATTCACTCTCTCTCTTTTTAATATACGCTACAGCAAACCTTCTCTTGGGACTTGTGCTCATTCTCTATCTCTATTTGGAAGTCGGCGTCCTTGTTATAACAATGTACCATATGTCTGATTCCAAGGACAGTCTGTGCAGGGAAGCTATGTAAGTCCTGTCAGTGATATGTGTGGGAGATAGTTATTAGTGATATTCCTGTCTAGGAAAAGTACAGGTTATTGCCTATACAGAGACAATGTCCATCCTGGAAAGGCGTTGGTAGTTATTTAAGAATAGATTCAGTTATTATTGTTTATTTGTAACTCGCCAACATATTCCGTAGCGCTATGCATGGGTTACGATTAAGGCAAAAAACAATAGTAATATTAACACATTGCAAAGGATGGAGGCCCGGTCATTGAGCTTCGAATCCAGTGTCCAGAGTGCTTTCCCCAAAGTTCCAGGCAAGATCGAAAACTCGCAAACTTACAGTATAAAGTAATATGTTGACAATTACTACAAAATGCACCAACATAAATCATGTCACCAGAGGTGGAAATAGCATGGAGGGCACTAGTGCAAAATAATTCTCTATACAAGCATGGTGCCTATAAAAAGCAATATAAACAGCCAAAAATATATGTAGGTCGTCAGATCACCTTCCAACAAAATAATTGTCTGTCCCTCAAATAATGTAAAATTCCCACTTTAATCGAGGTCCATGCCTTTTGCTGTTGTTTAGTCGTTCAGTTGTGTCTGACCATATGGACCAATGTGCGTCAGGATCGTTTTATTGGTAGATACTGGAGTGGGCTGCCAGTTCCTTCTCCAGTGGACTAAAATTTGTCTGACCTATCTGCTATGACCGGCTCATCTTGGGTGACCCTACATGATATAGCTCAAAGCTTCATTGAGGTACACAAGCCCCTTCACCACAACAAGACAGTGATCCAGAAGACATCCATGCCATTAGGAGAGGACTTCTTCCTTGCTGGGCCTGTGTGCTGTGCACCTGCTGCACCATTACCAGTAGCTTCGTCACAATATCCAGTAATCCAAAAATGATTGTCAGAACAAAATGAATCATTATCATTGGTGTGATACAGATGGGAGGTAGTATAGGAATTAAAACAGACATGTTTATGTATCTGCTTTTATTTCAAGGTGTTTGATCTTGTGAGCAGCTCTCCCTAAAGATGTTAGTCTCTATCTTGATTGTGCGTTATTATTTTTTTTTTACTTAAATGACCAAATATAGCTTTTAATAACATCCTTAAAAAATTGAGCAATTTTTAATCATATAGAGACAAAGTCATATGAAATAAAGTCATTAGCTGAGAGGGGATCTTTTCAGGTAATTTATTTAAAATACCTAACTTTTAAACTCCATCCTCTAACACTTCCACTTAAAATGTTATGAATAATAACAAACTTTTTTAACAAAGACATTTGATACTATATATATACAGTATATAAATATACTAGCGACTTTTGATGGAGCAATACAATTTGAAGCCATGGCAATGCTGTTTGCCACACAATGTCAAGCTTTTTGTACTGTGAGGACCTTTGGTGCTCATTGCCAGCCTCTCCTCTCGTGCACTTTTGCTCTTGTGAGCACCTGCGGCTCTCATCTCAAAGACAGATACATATGTCTATATTTTTAAAATAATAATCAATTAATTAGTTACTTAATATATTAATATACTTTACCTATTTGTAATTAATATATCCAGCAATCAATATCCTAAAGAGCTAGCAATCTCTTGTTATTGTCCTGCAGCATATAATGTCCAGTTGAACTGTTGCTAACCTGAGGAGAAAGTGTCATGAATGTCCCAACTGTGCATTAGAAATAGGCTTTGTGCGCGAGGGCAAACCGTTGGTTTAGTTGTGTTAAGCGCTACTTTAGATTTGTAATGGTATTAGTTGCAAGTTAGTGTTGCAAAATGGCGTAGTTTGTGTATGTGTTACACGGCTTGCGAGCGTGTTCCGTCCTTTCTAATAGTGTATTTTGTAGTTCATACGTTCCTGGGTAAAAGTTTGACGCTGCTCGCGGTGTTTTGCGCAGGTCGGGGTCGTGTATCCTCGTTTTCATTTTTTTGTCCGCCATTTTTTTCTCGCTTAGCCGATTTTCAAGTGTTGAAACTCAGCAAATTTGGCTTAAATTTGCGTGCAACCTCACTCCCAGACATCCTGGCTGTCCCCCCATGCTGTGCGTGAGTTTTTTTTCCGTATTTTATTTTTTGTGTTGCGCGGTTCGGCCGTTAACTTTGTATTTTTCCAACCTCGTATTTTTTTTTCTAAGTCCTGCGTCTCGTAATTTTTTTTTCTAAGTCCCTTGTTTGTCAACTGCTTGCAGCGTATGGCGATCCCGCGTTTCCTAAGTGCATGGAGGCTAAGTTGCGAGGTTTTCAATGCCTCAATGGCTCGCCTCGCTTTGTGCTCATCGTCTAAGTGCTCCGAGTTTCAATGCCTTCACTGCTTGCTCTCATCGCCTAAGTCGTACGCACAACACAAACCGTGACAACATCTCACAGTTTGACAATTATAATATGTGATTATATATATATATATATATAGTAAATAAATAGTACATTTGTGTTCACATTTGAACGTCTAAAACAAGAATTTCTCAGAATTCTGAGAAATACAGCTATTGCACTGCATTCTGGGAACCTGGGCGGGTCCACACAAAGTGTTCCCACAAAGGCTTTGCTCTTGTAATGCAATACCATTTCAAACATGGCTTGCTTTAAGCATATGCTTGCTTTATTACACAGGATTGGGCAAAGCTAAGGTTTGATTATACAATGGAACCTCTATATTCATCTACCCCTATATTTGTCAAATCCAATATTAGTCACATTTTCTGTGCAAAAAATACTCCTATATTCTTCCAAAAATCCAATATTAGTTGCAGAATTTAAAAAAAAAAAACAGACAGAAACAGTCAACAATTTATTTGCTGGTGAATTGTCAGCATAGGGACAAAAAAAGACCTTGATCACCAGAGTTGGAGTTACTTGATGTGTAATGGAAGGTGACTCCCCTTCTAAACCACAATGCTAATACTGTGTCCATACCAGGTCATCTATCCTGGCCCTTTACTATGTGACTTTTGGTTGCTTGTTTCAGAAATACTTTATACTTTCTTGTTCCTCTTAACTGGTTTGGTGTCCTACTGGATTATGTATGTCTAACTGTCATAAAAACATGCTAGTTAGACATTCTAGTTGTGATTTAAAAAGAAAATGTTATCAAAGCAAGTGGTGTAAATAACAACTATATTAATTCAGGGTAATTAAAAACTTCATTTATTCTACATAAATCATTAGAAGTCAAAACTGTATTGCATTGCTTTCAGAAGGTATTTCTCTTTCTTGTGTTGCCATGTCTCAGATTCCATTGTTGCTGGAACTGATAAGTAATTTCGCATCTGTTGTTACAATATAATAACTGCTACAGGATCTGTTCCCACTGAAAGGTGACTCCGTATTGAAATCTGAGCCAAGGTCTGCAGAGAGACTTTTTGCTAAAGTAATGATAAAAAAGACATAGACAGTAAAAAATGATATCATGCACTCAAAAGCATGCATTAAATATTACAAAAGGTGTTCTTTATGCAAAAATGTTATGCAAAATTTGTATAAATGTACCGATAACAAATGATTCTCTGTCAGGGGTTTAGGAACTGTGGGAGGTGGGGGCACCATTTCCCCTCAGATTAAATGAATAGGGGACACAAAAAATAGCAAAATTAAACTTAATCATATGTTACCAGATTTGGAGCAGTATATATTTCCAGTGAAAGCTTTAACTCGTAATTTATCTTTTTTTTTTTTCTGGATTGTTTCTCTGTCTACTTATAGTGTTATGGTGCTGCTACTCCTTAAGATAAGGCAATATTTACGACCCTATCTATTTACTCTGCAGACTTGTGCACAGCTGACTGAACAGAACATTTTTTTATGAAGCTTGTAATTTCTTTATTTCAATGGGGATCTAAAATTAGTACTGCTTCTGACTTGACAAAGGGCCTCATTCAATTGCGGGATATAACTTGCTTGCAAAACGGCGATTTCCTGCGATCGAATTACGTCCTTGAGTAGCTCTACGTTTACGCTTCTATTCAATTGGCCATGCACGTAAGTTAGTCTTCCCGATAATCGCAAACCATGCTATCGACAGTAAGCATTAGCAGGTTTGAACTTGATCGCGGCCGCAAGGCCGTAGCTTGTGTTTCAAGCCCGCAAACTCGGAGCACTGTAAATGCAAATATAAATTCAATCCAGCACTGTAGAGCACTGTAAATGATGGAGAACACAATGGGTGACTCTAGGATTAATGGCACAACATTCTCAAGCTCGCACATCCCCAAAATACAATACTTAATTTCACGTTTAATTTCTGTCCAAAGTCCTACGGGCTTGAATGACCTCCAAGACCGTAACTTGTTGTTCAAGCCCATAGGACTTCAATGAAATCTGGAGGTTGGATATCAAAGTCCTACGGGCTGGGAGGTTGAAGCCCGTAAGACTTTAGGACGAAAATTGAACATGAAATAAACTATTTATTTATGCCAATTTGAGAGTTGGGTAATGGTTTGCTATTAATTCTAAGACCTAAAATCACTTTCACTTTTAATAAAAGTATAGGATTGCTTTTTTATTTGATTAATAAGTGCTACAATTTGTAAGTAAGCCCTTTGCGACACCTGCTTGGTACAAATAACCGGTGGTTCGTGTTTAGCCATTTACGCGCTTGACGGAAGGGTGATCGGAGCAATTGAATAGTGATTAGGGATTTTTTGCGGCAGCAACTCTTGCAGCCGTGAAAGATCAAAGTCTTTGGCGGAAGTAATCTGTGATTGAACAAATCGCAATGGAAAGTAGCGCGCACCTGCATTAGCAATATGGAAGAACTGAAAGAAACATGGCAGGGCTAATAAGGATCCATGCTGAGTCTGCTGTGTGTATTTGCTTAGCTAGTTTTTACAGTCTGAACATTGTCGATACATAGTTACATACAGCCTTATTAAATTGCGATTCGGTAAATATAAAAGGGCTCTATTTAAGCACACAGCATATTTTATTTATAGAGGTTTTTAGTTAGTGAAGACCTTGCTTTTGGATAGAAGTTCACTAACTAAAAACTTCTGTAAAAAAAATATGCTGTGTGCTTATAGAGAGCCCTTTTAAATTTACCGAATCGCAATTTAATAAGGCTGTAAGGTTGAAAAAAGACTTTTAGTCCATCAAGTTCAACCTTTTAAGATCTCCTCTGATCTGCAATATGCAGATTAAATATTAATTAATTAGTTGTTAATTAATTATTAATTTTTTTATTTTTTTTTACCAGCACAAGGTGGTGTCTGTCCCTAGAATCCCCGGGCTCCCGGTCCTCCTACTTCCTGCAATATGTCAGGGCCAAGAAGAGAAAGAAGTCCCATCTATGTCTTATATTGCACTTAAAGATAAGCAAAAAATGTACAGTATTTGAAATGGAAAACACAGAACCAAATATATTACATTTTATATGTTGTTCTGCTTCCTGAGATGGGAAGATACTTTAATTATACAGGGCAATGGTAGTGTAGCATCTACAAGTGCCAGTGCTTTCATTAGTTCTAATAGAATTATTATTATTTTACAAAGATATACACTCTTTAGGAAGTGATAGGCAGCATCATCTCATCAAACTAAATAGATACTTGGATATAAAATATAAAAATGTAAAGTTTGTGTTTATTTATTTATTTTCTTGCATTCTAAAAACATTTTGCCCATAATAAAAAGTGCAGTGGTGCTTTATCTACAACTGGAGATTACGTCCCTGCCCAAATGTTGGAGGAACGTGTTTCTTGCTGATCATCAAGGAAAGAGTTAAGTCAGCTCTTGATACATATCTGCAATATAAGCAGCCCAAGAACACCACAAAATAACTAACTATTCCTGATATAATCATCTACTCAGCAGTTTTTATTGAGGGACAAACATAGACTCATCACGTCTAATAACAAACTAGTAGATATTTTGCACGTGTATTACACATGTAGGAGGGCTGAAAGAAACTGTGCATGCAGGTAACATCTCTATTTATTTCTGTTGAAAGATTACCACGTGACAATAGGTCTAAGTAGAGGAGCAACTTCAAGTAGGATAACTATCAGTCCAAGATGGAAGCCGCCATGACACAAGCAGAATCTCCTCACTTTAAATATTGTTATAATGCAGGTTTTTATGTTCATTGCTTTAATAGCTGAAAATGTTGTTTGATGCAACGATCCAGAGTCCTTTAATACGAGATATGTAATAACGATGTAATGAACGGTTATACTAATTAGACATACAAAGTCCTTATTAAGTGACAGTTAGCATTTGTAGAGCGGGCAGCCCCACCACAATTCTTTATTACTAGATATATAATATCCCAGGGGGTATCTATTTACTTTTATGCACTTTACTTAATTAAGAAATGCTTATAAGCTCTGTTTTTCATGCCTAAAATCAAACATATAGTCCCTGTGTGGGTCTACTCACTGTAGCTCATGAATAAACAATGTAGGGTCCTAGATTATAAAGGAGATGTGGTCCCTAATAGGCTTGGACACTACACTACATATCCGCCCCGACACAGTCTGTGTCTGCTTATGATGCAGTGGGCAGACCCACACAGTGACTATTTGTTTTATTTTATGTTAAAAAAAACAGAGCTTATAAACACTTCCTAGAAACCATTCATATACCTTTAATTGAATACTAACACAACAGACAGGCTGATACATCAATCTTATCAGTGAGTTAAGAGGAAGTGTAAACAAGGCCTTGTTTATTGTGTTTTCCTATCTGTTTTGCATTAAACCAAATGGGAGCAAAAGTGCAATATGTTGCCGTTCAGACATCCATAAGGCTCACTGTCCCTCTGTTACATATCAGGACAGAGTTAGAGAAAATACGATCTGTCACACACTTATTGTAATTTTTCGGGCACCCTGACCTTAGCGTGCTGGTCAACAGAGCGCCATCATCAAGGCGCCAACAAATGCGCGTGCTGACAACTGCGCGCCAGACAACAGCGTGCCAGAGAACAGCACGCACTGTTTACTGTGTGACAGACATGGTCCTTTAAAAGTTGTATCCAGCCTAATCACTATAATAGTTGTAGATCTGTGGGGCTGTCCAGAATGCTTACAATGTTGGTCACGCACTTGCGGCCTGTAGGGCCGCAACTGTGAGCCTCACAAAGCGAGGCGAGCCGTCAACCACACGGGACATAGAGCAGGCCCGCGGAACAGCCTGCAGTGAGGGCCTCCTCCTCCTCCCTCCTAACCCCCTTGGCCCGTGGGCCTGAACGCCGAAGTGAGGGCCGCAATCCTCCTCCTTCCTAACTCCCTTGGCCTGGAGTGAGGGCTGCAAACCTCCTCCTCCTCCTCCCTCCTAACCCCCTTATCCTCCCTCCTTCCCCCTCTCTAAAAACCTCCCTTTCCCCTTGCTCCTCTCTTCTTACCTTGATCCTCTGTGCTCCTGCTGCTTTAGCGCGTCTTCTTGCGATGACCATACCGGCATATGCTAATGATGTGACGTCACATGCGCGTCACGTCATTAGCATATGCCGGTTCCAGACACATGTAGAAGATGAGCTGCAGCAGCAGGAGATCACCGGATCAAGATAAGAAGAGAGTAGAGAGGGGATAGGGAGGTTTTTGGAGAGGGGGAAGGAGGTAGGATAACAGGGGAAAGGGAGGAGGAGGAGGAGACACGAGGGAGAGGAGGGGGGCAAGGAGACACAAGGGAGGGAGAGGAGGGGAAAAAGGAGACACAAGTGAGGGAGAGGAGGGGGAAAATGAGACACAAGGGGGGAAAGGTGGGGGAAAGGAGACACAAGGGAGGGAGAGGTGGGGGAAAAAGAGACACAGAGGAAGGAGAGGTGGGGAAAAGGAAACACAAGGGAGGGAGAGGTTGGGGAAAAGGAGACACAAGGGAGGGAGAGGTGGGGGAAAAGGAGACACAGGGGAGGGAGAGGTGGGGAAAAGGAAACACAAGGGAGGGAGAGGTGGGGGAAAAGGAGACACAAGGGAGGGAGAGGTGGGGGGAAGGAGACACAATGCAGGAAACAGAGTAAGCTTGAGAATATCTGAACTGATAGTATTTATGTGCCTATTTATTACTGTAGCTTATTGAACATTAATTCACATGAGCTTGCACTGTTCTCTCTAATCTCTGCCCTCCATCCATAATATTGTGACACTCTGTGCAGGTCAGTGACACGCAGCCTCCTCAGTAATGGATGCCAAGAATGCAGTTCTCTGGTAATAATCATGGCGGCCAACATATGGCAGTATATATTATTCATCAGTCTGCTGTGTTATTATATCCCAGGGTCAGTCTCCTGTCAGATTATTATCTGAATGTTCATCTATAGAGCACTTGTTGTGAATCTGTATTACTTGAGGAGAGGTGATCTCTATAAAGCACCACACACTGCATTACTGGTCCAATTATGGAAGAGTTCATTGACTAGTGCACTGGGGCTGCTGCAATAAGGCATGAAACATATGAATTTATTGATGTGGTTTGACAAACAAGGCGACAATGGACCACCTCCAAGGGAGGGGGTGATATGGAATGGTGATTCAGTGTGGACTTTGGGGGACACTGGGAGTGGATGAGGATAGTGATTGGAAGAGACAAGGAGAGGGGAGCCAGCTCTTGATGGGTGAGAAGGAGAGAGAGAATTAAGTCTGATGTGAGGGCAGAGACGGATTAGTGCAGTTGGCGAGCGCTCTTGTCTTGCGTGCGCTGTTCTCTGGCGCGCTGTTGTCTGGCGTACAGTTGTTGGTGCACACGTTTGCCGGCTCGCTATTGATGGTGCGCTGTTGACCAGCGCACTAAGGACGTGCTACCAATTTTTCTATACTATAGATCAATAATTTCTCATACAAAACATTAAAAGTATATTTTCTAATACAGACTAGCTCATCAGTGCATCATTGAGATATAATAACTGGCAGCTTTTCTCAAACAACAACAGCTTATGTCAGACGCACTCACATACACGTTATTTTTGCCTTTGTTTGAGCAGTGGAAGCTGTATACAGACAGAGGAAGTGGAGCAGTAAATACAGGGAGACAGAGCTGTTGTATCAGATGTATTAGAGGCCACAAGGATCCTGCAGCTACAGTATGTGACAGGGTAACGGGAGAAGAAACTGCTTGGGGGGGTGAGAGCGACTGAAGAGTAAGAACATTAATATCAGAGATCAAAAAAACAAGTGGAAAAAATAAACTATTATGCTTTTTTTTTAAAGTGCCAACATTTTCTGTAGTGCTATATATATATAATAGATATAATTGAAAATAGTTTTGCACCTTCTCGAAGCCTATAGAGCTATTTCTAAAATATCTCCTGGAGAAGACCCCCTAATTTGTACATGACCTTTCCTGTCCTGTGCAGGGGCAGAGCAACCTGTGGTGCAGGTGGTGCAATGCACCAGGGCCCTCCTCTGGGGAAGCCCAGTGCTGTGTAATGTTTTATTTTTTTGCATTTATTTTTATATTCTGTAGTGGCAGTGTGGAGCAGTGCAGCATGCTGGGGATGTGTATCAGGGAAGAGGGGAGAAACCACAGGCTGAATGACAGCAGAGTAAAGGGTCATGGGCTTTGTGAGGTAGGTCATGAGTGGGGATGGATGCTGAGAGGGGATGGCTGTTGACAAGGACTGGGTGCTATATAGGGATGAATGCTAATAGGGGTGGGTTCTCTGTGGAGATGGATGTTGCTGTGTAGAGATAGTATATGTATGTCAAGGACCCCTTTTCCCCAGCCTGGGTGCTGGCCCATTAAGCCCATCAAAGCACAGACTTTTTGCGTCCACCACTGGATTATCTGCATGGATACCTCTATTGTATTTGTCAACCTACTTTGTTCCATTGTTTGCCAGATTGAGCTAAACCCCTCTGGAAGAGAGGAGGTCAGACACATCTGATATGAGCTAGAGATGGCAGGATGTGTATTGGAAGTCTAAATCCTAGGAAGTTAATGCCAGACCACATGTGGGGTAATCTTCTGTAATGGTCTGCCACTCCCTTCCATTGTGTTCACCCCCTCTGTGTCTAACTGCTATAAATACTGCTGTGATTTTCAAAATTAAATCAGTTCACTTGGAGATACATAAAAATCATGTATCTCATTATGTTCTTGGTGGCTGCGATACTGAACCTATGTCACTACCACAGGAAGGTTACTGGGACTCCTGGAAGCGCTGATTCCAGATGGAGAGGCTCTGACTGATACAGAAGCCAGATATCAGGGTGCTGGTGCAGAGATTTCAAAGAACCCAACGGTCCTTGTGGGTAGATAACCTGTAGTCTACAGCAGATAGCTCTGGGCTTGTATAGCCCCTACTCATGGATTGTCACAATGTATATATGCATATATATGTGTGCTTCATGCAGTCAGTAGGTAAGGTAAGGGCCACAGGGTCTTGGGGAGGGGTGTTGTTATGGGAAGATTTTCTTAGAGAGGGCCACTGAGTGAGTTGGTAATGAGGGGGTCACATAGAACAAATGATAAATGAACCAAAAGGCAAAGGAATTAAAAAGGAGAGTCAAGGTCTTGGAAAGTGAAAAAAAGAGTACAAAGTGAATAAGTGATTAAGTCTGAAGGTTTTATCCGCTGTGAAAGATGGAGGTGATAGTGCAGAAACTTGCACTATAAAGTCACGCAAATCAGAGGTGGGTAGGTAGGAGGAAATGTTAGGTGAGTTCTGAGGCAGAAGAGAAGGTGAGGACATCATTATTACAGCCAATATTATTATATTACTTAAACTGTATATTACTCTGTTATTATATTTTACAAGATTGAATATTTCTATATTTAAATTGTGCCACATCTATGTATCCAACTGGTATACAGTGGCCTAGCATTCCTTATCCTCCAGCCCTGTATATATTGCCTGTCTCTGCTTTGACCCCATTACTGTTTCTCTCTTTTATCTATCTATCTATCTATCTATCTATCTATCTATCTATCTATCTAATTATCTATCTATCTAATTATGTATCTATCTATCTATCTATCTATCTATCTATCTATCTATCTATCTATCTATCTATCTATCTATCTGTGTCACTCTTCTTGCTCTAACACACACAAATTGTTTTCCTATTACAGAAGCCATCTTAGTTTGTTCTTGGCCTCTCCAGTCCTGGGTAAATAAAAAACTAAGAGCCCTCCGCTCCATCCCACCCCTCTCTCATCGTCATCTAATTTGTCTTTCTTGAATCACTTGCACCTGATTAGTTACCAACACCTACTAACAAACATACCTAATATATTGTTATCATCCCTAATCATGACCACGCTGATTAACCTTCTACTCCATCTCTACCTGTTGTGTCTCTGCACATCCATGATCATTACACACAATTTGTCCTATGATAGCAATCCAGCAACATATATTTTTTTTACTTTTCTACCTTAACCCACTTGTTCTACAAAACACTATATAAATATAAATAAATAAACTAAACAAGTGTGAATAGAAACATTTAAAGAATGCTGATTTTCATTTATATAATGTAAAAAGTTTTCCAAAGAAATTAAATCACATTGCCAAACAAAATTACATTGGAGATGTAGCACCACTACAGGACCAGGAATCTTGGTCTAGATGTTTTGGTATTCCCAATTATCCACAAAAATGTTGGCATAACTAGGCACAGAATAAATGTTTTGTAGTTTATTTGTAGTATGCTTACTTTTTAGGAATAATATACTTTGGCACATCAATTTGTTGTATGCTTACTTTTTTGGAATAATGAACATCAATGTGTGAATATTTAAAAAAAGAAGAAAAAAAACATTAAAAAAATAACCTAATTGATCATTTGTGTCAGAGTCCACCTACGGGTTTGATATCAAGACTTAGCACAAGTGCAACAGTCTCATGTCACAGCAGCTACAGCTATATGTTCTAGAGACAGTCAGAAGCACCTCCCCTAGCTTTTCATGCAGCTTCTCCTGATTGGGTATTTGTAAGTCCCAGTCTCTCTACCAGCCAATTACACCTCATCTGGGACTATTTATTGCTGCTTTGGCCTCCTCTCAGAGTCTATTGCAGGTTCCTGTGACTGGGAGTGAGTCTGGTTGCGCCTGTGTCTTCCTGCTCTGTTTTAATACAGCTCCTGCTCCATTCCTGTTCCCTATTGGACTGATCTTTTGCTGCTGAGGGGGTTGTTACTGACCTCGTTAGATTCCTGCTGACATCTGATCTTTGGCTTGCCTGACCATTTATTTACCAGTGCCCTTGGAGTTGTTGCTTTGGACTTGACATCCTCTGGTGCTTTGCCGTTCTCAGGTGGCATGCAGCTCTCTTGCTGGGCACTATTTTTTGTCATGCCTAGGGAAGCCTACAGACTTGGGAATAGGGTCAGTTTTACGAGGTACCAGGTGAAGGGGGTTTGGGAAGGCTTCATATGTTCAGGGAAGGGCCAGCAGACTCTTACGAGCCCTGGTAATTCAGTGAATGGTGAGGAAGATCGAATTAACTGTTATCGTCCCCTTGCTATTCTTATTATTTTTATTATCGTTTATTTGTAATGCGCCAACATATTCCGTAGTGCAATACATAAGTTGTGATCAAGGCAAAACAGTATTAACACAAAGATGAAAGGCCCTGTCTTTGAGCTTAGAATCTGCTGCCCATAGTGCTTTCCCCAAAGCACCATGCAGGATTGAAAACTCACAGACCTACAATCTAAAGGTTTAGTGGGTGGTACAGGAGGGTGAGAAATGCAGTATGGTATCTCTGACCACAGGCTGTGCTTTCATCCCAGCATCAGGCCCCAGCCGGGGGCAAACACAGGGCCGCTGGAAATACATAGAGCTCAGACTTTAATGAAATTGTGGGGGGGTGAATAGAGATATCAATATGGATCAATATACATCAAGTGTTTGTCACCGGTATCGCCTTTGTCTGAGAGTTAAATCCCATTGATTCCATTCAAAATCTGTGACCAAATTTATATTCTATGAGCATTATTAATAAAGAAGGCTATGGAAACTTTTACTGGCTCTAAAAGTTTGTACCTTCACCAAGTTATCTGAACCTAGGACCGACTAGGTACCTTCACAGTATCCAATTAGGGAAGGTACCCTGTGGCTCACACAGCCAGCCCCAGCACTAACAACCAGTGGTAACTGGGCCACACTTACTAAGGTTATTACCCAGTCGCTTGGTTCTTCTGGCTCTATACACAATCACTACCCATTACAGAGAACCCTAGAAGTGGATACCCACGTATGTTTAAACCCCTACTTTAGGTAACTTGTGTCCGAGTGTAAACTTGTGCCAGCCTAGAGCAATCATGGGTAAAACAGAGAGTAATCAGCTGCTCAAGGGGTACCTAAATAATACAGAATGCTCCCACTAGCGTCCACTAGGGGTGTTAGGTCCCGGTCATGGGAAGAGGGGTACTAATAAGTGGGGGACCATAATAGTAGTTTATGGACATGGGCCAGAGTAAATGGAAAAGGAACCAGAGTCACATACAGTAGGCGGCCAGACATGCTGTTTCCATCCTTGATTAGTCAGCTAATCAAAGGTGTCAGATGTCCAGCGTACCAGGTGTAAGAAATTAAATTTCTTATACAGGGGGTCATTAGGAACTCTGCCAGTCCTTGATGGACAGTTGGCCCTCATGGGGGAGGGTGGAATAAAGCTTGGGGATTGGCTAACAGAAAGTTTGCTTAGATTGTGACCCTGTACATAAATATGAGGTGTTCTTGCTAATAAAGAGTTGTTAGTTTGGATATACATAATCCATGTGCATTATTCATTCTGGGTAAGTAATAATCCCATACATTGGGGTTATTGATGCTGTGTTTGATTGACTAGAGTTCTGGGGTAGCACAATTGAAGAAGCGGATCAGGACAAAAAATATTGAATATGAAAAACAGGAGGGGGGCTTACCTGCTAGTGCATGTCACTACAGTCTACATGTATAATAACAAGTCAATATTTAGCTTCAACCCTCACCTGTGAGTACCTAACATATATGAGGTATATAAATCATGTCACAACAGGTCCAAGTTCTGGTCAACTCAGTGGTCCTGGATGTTTCTGTCTGTTTTGTTTTTTTGAAAATGTGGTTCTTATTATTGGTTTGTAAGTGGGTTAGTCCATTACAAGGCTTGACGCCATTATACTTTATATACTCTCCTTATAATGTTGTTGAATGGCACAATGTATTAGTGAACAACTATATAAATATAGTTCCAATAACATTTTACAGTGATCTGATCAATTTAAAAAGGAATTAAAAATCCTGACCAAATGTGTTTTGCTGTTTCTTGTGCAGCTTTTCCAATGTTAGAGCAATCTCATATATAGTATATAGTAGAACGTGCAGAGTTCCTCCTTGGAAGCTGTTATTGTTAGTTTAAATAATAATTCATATGAGTGCTCTAATGTGGCATGAGATTATGGTAGGAGGCAGCATAAGTATTCCCTACATCCTTATCTTATCCAACTGGACATGTAACATTTGAGCAGAAGCAGAAGAAACTCACCAAGGAATATTAAACTGATCTCAGATATGTGTTTTGTCTTCTTACGTTAATCTGTTTGTCAAGAGGAGGAGCCAGCCAGACCGGCCAATGAACGGATCCCACTGGTTAAGCCATTTCCTCCGCGAGTTTCTGCGTATTGGTGCTGGAGATTTCTAATCCTGTTAGAAAAATAAAAATAAAATATCTGCTGTCATTAAAGTGAAGTTAAATACAATATTTAAAAATTAAAGGCTGTATTTATGTATTTTAAAATTTCTAAAACATTTTGCACATTATCAAGTCAAATATGAAAGAAAACATACTATAAATATGACATTTCAATAGTCTTTAATTGATAAATTTTCTTACACTGTTTTGTTAAGATTTTTTTTTTGTGTTTTTATTAAATATAAGACGTTATATCACACTAATCCCTCATAATAGCTGTTGGCAAGAACCATGCATATAGTATAGGATATGCATAAGGTATGCATATAATTTCAAATAAAGCCAGGTCTGCATAAACATTGGTTTTCTTTTGAAATAAAATGGAATTAATGATTTTTAAGAACTTGAAATGGTGTAAAATTACAGAGCAATTATTAAGCTGCTAATAATATGTCAATACAAAACAAGATGGCATCAGATATAAATAGGATCGTTTTATTTCTTTAAATATATTCTCACACTAGCTATTATTTCAAAACAACCTAGAGTGGAGCTCTCTTCTGCTAAAATATTTTCATCAGCCATTAGGAAGAGCTGACAAATTCTACATAATTACTGTAGATATATGTAGTTGTTATGTAGCACCGGGTCCATTCACATATATAGAGCTCTTTAATATTAATACATCCCTTCTCCAATACCAAAACTTAGTGTTCATTGTTTCCTACTGTAATGCGTAAGTTAATATGCTACAATGGATAAAATCTCAAATAAATAATTTACTGATATTATTTAATTTTAATTTATAGATATTTAACCCAAGTGAGCGAGCAGATGACATTTGAGCAAAGCTGGGTTTATTACCAAGACTTCCTTAAACTGTGTACAGTTGTTTGAAGTATCCCTGCTACGTTGTCTTCTATGCATATTTTGTCTTATTTTTTTAAACTAGAACGTAGGCCGCAGATCAGTTGTAGACCATACATATTTGAAAGAGCAATAGATGCATGTGAAATATTCATTTACACTTTTCAAGACCAGCAAGCTTGAACCCAATCAAGTCTGTATGGTCATTATTTAAAAAAAAATCTAAGTAAGGATGTGATGCCAATAATAACACAAATGTGATGTAATACAATACACACTTATTGACAGATTTGTAATAACTTATGTAAAAGACAAAAATGGTAGGGACCTAATAAAAGCAGATCAGAACAAACCGAAGATTTATACAGGGAGAATCGTAACAGCACTGATAATCTCAATAGTTTGTCCATTGGAGCCATACATCGTAGGAAGCTTTGCTGATAACAAGCTTAGCTGAACAGTTCAAAATTGCTACAAGATGATGCTGTGAAAGTGCTGCTTTATGTCAAAAATATTTAGAAAACTCAACAGTGGCCAATAGACTGGAAAAGGTCAGTCTACATCTTAATCCCAAAAAAGCAGTGCCAAATTATCAAGCAGCCCTTCAGTTATGAAACAATTGCACTCATTTGCCATACCAGCAAGTAAAGGCCTAAGATAGGCTTCAAACATATTTGAACAGAGAAACTACCAGATGTGCAAGCCGGGTTATGCAGAGGCAGACATAACATTTCAATGTCCTCTGACTAATAGAGAAAGCAAGAGAGTTGAAGATATACATTTACCTTTGCTTCTTAGACTATTCTAAAGCCTTTGACTTTGTGGGTCACAACAAAATGTGGCAAGTTTGTAAAGAGATGGGAGTACCAGATCATCTCATCTGCCTCTTGAGGAATCTAGATTTGGACTAAGAAGCTACAGTCAGAACCGAACATGGAACAAGCGAATAGTTGAAGATCATGGAAGGAGTGTGACAAGGTTGTATATTGTCACCTTATTTATTCAACTTTTATGCAGAATACATCATTCGTAAGTCCGGAAGGGAGGAATTAAAAGCAGGAATCAATATTGCTAGGAGAAATATCAACAACCTCAGATATGAGAATGATACTGCTCTGATGCTTGAAAGTGAAAAGGAACTAAAGGACCTATTGATGAGGGTGAAATAAGAGAGTACAAAAGCTGGCCTGCTGCTCAATGTTAAAAAGACAAAGATCATGGCAAACAGTGATCTCAGTTCCTGACAAATAGATGGGGAAGAAGTGGAGGCAGTTACAGATTTTATTTTCGTGGGCTCCAGAACCAAATGTCTATTAATTTCATGGCTACAGTCCTCATCTGAAGAGATCTTGGAGTGGAAAACTATGGCAAGTCTGGGCAAGCTAAAGATATTACACTGTCAACAAATGTCAATATTTGTTATTGTATAGTCGTTCGGTACCGTCCGACTCTCCGTGACTCTATATGGACCTCAGCACGCCAGGTACATCTCTCAATCACAGAACCTCTGAGCTCCATCAAGTTCATGTTCATTGCTTCAGTTACCTCATCTATCCATCTCCGCCTCTGTCGTTCCCCTTCTTGTCTATTGGCCATTGTTTAACGTTTTCCAAATGTGTTTGCATAAGGAAAGTAACACTTTCACAGCATCATTCTGTAGAATTTTGAATAGTTCAATTGGGATTCCATTACCTCCTGCAGCATTATTATCAGCAAGACATCTTAGGGCCCATCCAAGATGTCTGGCTCCAGCTCATTGGACAAATTATTGCTGTCATCCCTACTGCTAAGATCCTTCCTGTATAGATCTTTAGTGTATTCCTGCCACCTCTTCTTTATCTGATCTTCTTCTGTTAAGTCCCCTACCATTTTTGTCTTTTATCACGCCCACTTTGGCATGAAAGGTGCCTTTTAGGTTCCCAATTTTCTTGAAAAGATCTCTAGATTTACACATTTGGTTATCTTCTTCAATCTCTTTACATCACTCAATGTAGAATGTCTCCTTGTCTCTTCTTGCTATCCTCTGGAATTCTGCATTCAGTAGGACAAATCTTTTCTTATCTCCACTAACTTTCGCTTTCCTTCTTTCCTGGGCTACTTTCAAAGCCTCATCCGACAGCCATTTTGACTTCGTACTTTGCTTTCTTTTAGGGATATTCTTTGTTGCTGGTTCCTGGATTATGTTGCAAACTTCGGTCCAAAGTTCTTCAGGCATTCTATCTTCCATGTCTAGTCCCTTAAATCTATTCTTTACTTCCACTGCATATTCACAAAGGATATTATTTATTTTGTATCTACTTGGTCTGATGGTTTTCCCTTTTTTCTTCAGTTTAATTTTTAACTTTGCAATAAAAAGGCTCATGGTCTGAGCCTCAGTCAGCTCCAGGTCTTGTTTTTGCTGACTGTATAGAGCTCCTCCATCTTTGGCTGCAAACTATATAGTCAATCTGATTTCTATGTTGTCCATCTGGTGATGTCCATGTGTAGAGTCGTCTTGGAGGCTGTTGGAAGAGGCTGTTTGCTATGACCAGAGAATTATCTTGACACAATTCTACTAATCTTTGACCTGCTTCATTTTGTACTCCAAGGCCAATTTTGACAGTTATTCCGGGTGTCCTTTGGTTCCCTACTTTAGCATTCCAATCTCCTATGATGATAGTAACATCTTTTCTTGGTGTTGTGTTGAATGTCTTCATAGAATTGGACAACTTCAGCCTCTTCAGCATCCGTGGTTGGAGCATAGACTGGGATCACTGTGATATTAAATGGCTTGCATTGAATTTGAATTGAAATAATTCTGTAATTTATTGGGTTGTAACTGTGCACTGCTTTGGGCACTCTTTGATTGACTAGGATGGCTACTCCATTTCTTCTGCTGGATTCTTAACCACAGTATAAGATCATGTGGTTGTCTGATGTGAAATGTCCCATTCCAGTCCATTTAAGTTCACCAATTCCCAGGATATCAATGTTTAACATTGATATTTCATTCTTGACCCCATCTAGTTTGCCTTGGTCCATAGTTCTAGCATTTAAGGTTCCTATTCTGAATTGGTTTTTGCAGTAGCTAACTTTCTTTCCCCTCCAGACAAATCCGTAGCTGGGTGTCCGTTCGGCTTTGGCTCAACGACTTAATTAGATCTGGTGTTACTTGTACTTGCCGTCTGCTCTTCCTCAGTAATGTGGTAGCCACCTTCTGACCTGAGGGGCTCATCTTCCGGTGCCATATCATTATGTCTCTGGTTGTGCCGGTCGTTAAAGTTTTTTTAGCAAAGATACTGGAGTGGGTTGCCAGTTCCTTCTCCAGTGGACACCGATTTGTCTGACCTCTCTGCCATGACCTGCCCATCTTGGCAGACCCTACATGTTATAGCTCACAGCTTCATCGAAGTACACAAGCCCCTTCACCATGACAAGGTAGCGATCCAGAAGGGGAAGGTCCATACAGGACTCTGGTATTCACAGAAGTACCATGCAGATGCAAAAGTGAACCATAAAGAAGGTTGAGTGATGTAGAATTGATGCCTTTGCATTGTGGTCTTGGGGAAAACAGCTTAGAGTCCTTTGGACTGCAACAAGATCCAATCAATCAATACTACAGAAAATACTGTTTACTGGAAGGTTTGATCATGAGGCTGAAACTCAAATATGTTGGCCATATCAGGAGAAGGCAGGATTCCCTGAAGAAGATTCTAATGCCTGGAAAGATTGACAGCAAATGAAGATGGGGAAGGAAGAGATGGATAGATAAGGTAATTGAATAAATGAACATGAACTTGAGGGAGCTGGGAGAGGCAGTGGATTACAGATGTGCCTTCCGTGCTGCAGTCCATAGGGTCACAGAAAGTTGAGCGAGTGAACAACAACAAGCATAGAAATAGTTTTACTGAAAATAATTTCTCATACTTTGGCTATTCCTTATCTCAAAACCCTCTGCCTCAGGGTAAGTGACTGGGGGATGTGTCCATGTTCTGTAACTCACACAAAATTGAAGCAAATCTTTGTTTTGAGCTGTATAACCCCTTCTATTACGTTTAACTGTGATTACAACACAATGTCACAGAATGGAGAATATAAAAACATCATTGTGTATTTTAGCTGTGTAAATACAGTGCAACAAGCGTTAAATCAAAATGTTCCGTGTACAGCAATCAATCATAACGGGTCATACGGGTTTCTATTCAAAACTATATAGCTATTATTATGCTCTTCAAATTCAAAAACTAATTTTTATTTATTCAACAAACATATAAGAGCCATTGAAATTAAACTCCAAAGATCTTTCAGTCACCAAAATTACAAAAGAACGTTTTATAAATATATATCTATATATAAATATATATATATATATATATCAAAAAGTGCACATACATAAATATATATAACACTCAGACGTAAGTATTATAGTCAATCAAGTTACAAAATTCAATTCAGTGGTTACATCCTTGTGTATATATGCTAATACATTTATAATTTATCAAACCACAAAAGAAGAAAAACGAAACAAAAAATAAGTAAAGGCAGAGTTGAGGGGGGGGGAGACATCTCCAATGTACAACACTTATTACTGAGTGATAGAGTCCCAGATTTTCCATTTTATTCCTCTAGTGGTAACTGAGTTAATCTTCTAAAATCCCTCTCTAGCATCCTATTTCTATTCATCTCTTCCAGGACTTGATTTCATGTAGGGGTACAGACTTTTGTCCATCTAATGGACATCTACCTCTTGGCAGTCATAAATATTTGAATAAGAAGGGCTTTTTCTATTAAATTTATTGAATTTGGGAAATTATGAAAAAGAGCCATTTCTATAGAGGGATTTATATGTTTATTTAGAATAATGGAGAGGTGATATAACATTATTTCCAGAATGTTTGTATCTTTGGGCATTCCGTCTGGCTAGACCCTCGCCAACACATATTCATATCCCTATTTTGGTTTATCTCTGACAGTCTAGAAGGTGTAAGACGCCATCTCTGTAAAATTCTAAAGAAAAGCTCCCTATATGAAGCACATTTGATAAATGTTGAAACCAGGCTTAGGCCAGACCATACCCACCTCTTTCCCATTCCTTCATTTTATTAATTTTATCCGTTTCAACCTTTAATCTAAGAATGTCAAAACAGTTGGAGATCTCCATCCTTCCTACATAATAAATTGGTTAAATCTCTATTTACAGTATAGATAAATTTAGTTTTAATCAGAGCTTGTTTAATCGCATTGTATTTTAACCTGTGGGGCGGAAGATCATATTTCTGGACCAAGTCATTGAATGAACATAGTACGTTTTTATCATAGATATCCTTTAAAGTTGTAATTCCCCAGTCCAACTATCTTTTTGGGAAATATTTGCAATCACTAGGGTAAGGAGCTGGAGACCATTTTTTATTGAGTCAATGCCATATCTTAAGTCCTTTTTTACCAATAAATTATCGAAATGTACTAACATGTACTAGATTGTAATAAAAATATATTAATCACATAGAAATACCCGACTTATGTTATAGGTTTAATCCTATGAGTAATATGTCTATTAAATGTAAAACTCAGGACAAAGACAGCTATACTAATCTGAACTCCGGGGAACTCAGAGATGCTGTGACATCAAATAAAACCAATTGCCTTCTCTGAATAGAAATAATATATATGGAATACATTATAAATAAAACATATAATAGAGTTAAAAATTAACTGACTTCAAACGTCATTCGTCAAATAATTTAAAGTCTATTTGGTGAATAAACTGTTAGGGTACATTCACTAGAACTGAAATGTATCAATTTTCCATCAAAGTATTTATTAGTGATAAATTACACACTGAAAAACATGGCAACATGGAGCTAATATCACATAATTAATTGTTTTAGCACAATTGGGACAGACTCCAAAATGGGTACGTTACTCATAGATTACAAGATGTATATATTACTCCAATGTTCCCAGCTCTGGACTGTCTCAGTGATAAACCTCCAACTCTACCACTCTTACATATAGACCAATTGGATGTATTAATTGTCACTAACAGTTACATTTTATCATCAATTTGTACAATCATTTCCAGATTAATTACACGTTTTCTTAAATATTAATTGATAAAAACACAACACTCATTACTTAGTGTCAGCGTAATTTGTAACAGTTAAGTACTTTTTACAACTTTCTTAAATTAATATTTATTTGTATTCAGAATGATTATGAAAACTAACATCTCGAATGAGTCAATGTGCAATTTAGACACGGAGTGAAGGATGATGGGTATTTATCAAAAAGTCTTAAAAGTTGAGTAGGTAAGTGCACATACCAGTTATTTTCAACCAGTTTACCCATCAATCTGATATAGTAAACAAATTGATAAATATGTAATGTTACTAATGTCACTGATGAAGAATATACAATAAAATGGCCATCGTTGTCCCAAAATTTATGAGAGCATATTTTTGTACATTAAAAAAGTTTAAGTCTACATTGTATGTACCTTATTCATTCTCTACCTTCAATAAAACGATTGAAACAAAAAAGTGTATAACTTATTGATTTAAAAAAATAAACATTAAATCAAAAAATAAAAAGCAGTGTGTTTGAACCAATTTAGACATACTACAGAACTGAAAGACATTCAAGAGGAAGTTTAATTATGGTGCTAATGGGGATCGGGATCCTACTATTTAAGGCCTCAATTCAATATGTCCGGTAAGATCAAAGAAAACCCTTTCTCGTAACTCCAGGAGCTTTAAAAACCTGCACTGGAGTTACTTCATGTGTCCTGGAAAAGAGAAGCCCCTAAAAACTAAGTGGCTCAAACCCAGGGGGACTTTAGTGCAAATGTGTGAACGCAGCGTACTCGCAGGAAACTGAGTCTAAATCTCAGTATTCTCCACAGTAACACTAACAACTACCGTGAACACAGTACACTAGCCCTAAGATCCTCTCATATCCCTATCTATTTACATAAGCCCCCTTTCCATGACAGGGAAGTGGTTAAATAACATTGCATATTAATGCTGGGGGTTGATGACCCCCCCTCTATGAGCCTGGGGATGCGGGGATTTCCCCTTCCTACCCTATACTAAAAGTCTGTGGATCCCCCATCCAAGGTGTAACCATGGGGTCCTTATAGACCTCCATGGCACCTAACATTAATCCCTGTACCATGGGGTGCCTATGGACCCCCATGGCACCAATTCTTAACCCCCATACCACCAGAGGTCCTCAATAGACAACATGGCGCCTAACATTAACCTCAATACTATGGGTGTCCTCAATGGGATAAAAGTTAAAACTCAAACCAATCATAATTCAAGGATTGAAATCTGATTAAACAATCAGATATGGGGCGTGGGTAATTCAAATACTCAATTCTGATTGGCTGAAATATGACTGACACATATTTCAGCCAACTGAGAGCCTCAAAATAAAAAATTAATGCAAAGGACGCTCCAGAAACTGACAGTGCACCACAACTGTTAAACAACACGCAGAAAATTCAATAAGAATTCCACTAAGACTACAAAATATGCAAGTGGTCTTCCAAAACCCTTAGCAATTTTGGTTGTGCAAATAAAAAGTTTGACAAACACTGGAACAGAGTAATTGAAGCATGGACACATTTGGCTATGAAAAGTAAAAATAAATTTGATAAATTTATGCCAAGGTAGTAAAATAAAATCTCACATTCCAACAAATTTTCCATTAGTTGTAAATTAACAGCACAGCAAAATTTTAGTCGTCAAATAACGGCAAAGGGAAGTTGCGATTATAACTGCCTGATGCTATGTATAAATGTAAACTTATCATTACAGCATAATTTCCCCTTTTTAACACTATTTTTATGTTATTGATGTGTTGAAATAAATTTCATAATCATATGTTTGGTTTTTCGGTTATATCATTTAAACGTATCCATCTTTTAGTTAAAGGGGACGTGTAGTACTTCTATCATGCATAAAAAAATAGCGTATTTTACATTATACCTGGGTGCTTTACCAACGACAAATTCATGGTGGACTTGCGTATTTATCCTGCTCAACAGCTTTGTCATAACAGTATGTATATACTTTAAAGAGTCCATGGTAAAATGGTTTTGGGTTAAAGCATGAAATACATTGTGACTTTATTTGCATGTCCCCACCCAGAAACATTTCAAACATAGTATTTCTTGAGCTGGAAACAGGTTTCCTGACCTGTTCTAGGAATGCAGTTGTACACACAAGTGTATTATTTTGCTTATTATAAAAATTATGGGCATGGGCGTAGGAGCCCAAAAAAAATCTGGGGGCGTGTCATGATGTATCTTTTGGGGAGTATGACATGTTGCTTTTATGTTTAAAAGCTATTGTGTGTTGTACTAAGATTGTAAGTTTGCAAGTTTTCAATATTGTGTCAGTGCCTTGGAAACAAGCTCTATGTACATTGGATTTTATGCTCAAAAACAGGGCCCCCCATTATTTACAAGGTGTTAAGTTTGTTTTTTCCATGTAGTCAACCCCTGTACAGCGCTACAGAATATGTTGGCGCAATATAAATAACGATCATAATAATAATAATACTGCTATTATAATATTGAGTCATCAGTAACCAAACATGCAGGGGCGTAGGAATTGGGGAGGATGGGGAGACAAATACCCCCAGATTATATGACTAGGGAATACCCAAAAATAGTGAAATTAAACTTAATCATGCAATACCAAAGCTTTGACTCCCCCTTTTTATTAATAACCCCGGGGGGGGGGGGGGGATGCAATGAACACAGATATTAGTATTTGCACAGAGGCATACACAGCTATAATTAAAAATTGCTAGTATACTTTTCCAGTATAACACCTCACTTCATATCTCTATGACTTACTTTTACTCTTTGTTCTTTATTCTGTTTGTTCCAGTCTTCACTTTTCCCCATCTCACTTTCTACCTTCCCTTTTTCACTAATTCCTCTGTACTTCCACTGTTGCCTTATCACCGACCTAATCTCACATACACTATTTTCCCCATGGAAAGTATTGAGGGAAATGAGGAGGAAAGAAGCCTGAGTTATGCAGTGATTTGATAGTGAGGAGGGAGGAAGCCTGAGTTATGCATTGATGATACTGAGGAGGGAGAAAGCCTATGTTATGCAGTGATATGATAGTGACGTGGTAGAAAGTCTGTGTAATGCAGTCATACGATAGTGAGGAGGGGAAAGCCTGTGTAATGCAGTGATATATAGTGAGGAAGGAGAACGCATGTGCTATTAAGTGATATGATAGTGAGGTGGGAGGAAGCCAGTGTTATGCAATGATATCATAGTCAGGAGGGAGAAAGCCTGTATTATGAAGTGATATGATACTGAGAATGGAGAAAGCCTGTATTATGCAGTGATATGATACTGAGAATGGAGAAAGCCTGTGTTATGAAGTAATATGATAATGAGGTGGGGTAAGGGTGTGTTATGCAGTGATAGTAAATTAGGAGGAAGCTTGTGTTATGCAGTGATATTATAGTGAGGTTAGAGGAAGCCTTTGTTATACAATGACATGATAGTGAGGTGGGAGGAAGCCTGTTCTATATAGTGATATGATAGTGAGGTAAGAGGAAGCCTGTGTTATGCAGTGATCTGATAGTGGAATTAAACATTAGCTAAACACAACAGTAGATTAGAAAGCCATCCATGACCACAGCACATATACATTTCTGTGTGTTCCTCTGAATAATTTTTTTGTTGGTCTGCTTTGCATACATGTTGCTTAAAGTTATACATATAGAGAGAAAAAGATTGGCGGGCTAGTAGCAAGCCCTATGGTGATTAAACACCTAATGCAAAAAACGGAATAAAAAAATGTACTGGAGGAACAAAATAGTCCCTTATTAGGGGGCTAGTTACAGGGATAAAAAAACTTGGCTAAAATCCTTTATTAAACTTAATAAAAGAGAAAAAACGCTGTAGTAATTATATAGGCTGCCTGCATAAATACTACAGAGTTTTTTCTTTTTTATTAAGTTTAATAAAGGATTTTTTTTATCCCAGTAACTAGCCCCCCAATTAGGGACTATTTTGGTCCTCCAGTACACTGTTTTTATTTAGTTATACATATATTATAACAATGTGAACAATTAGACATGTCTAGCAGTATAAACCCTTATGGAGCATCTCTTGCTCCTTTCTCTCTCTCTCTTATACCTTCTTTATCCCTCCGTCTCTTTCTCTCCCTTTCCTTTCTCTCAAGTTCTAGACCTTTCTCCCTCCCTTTTTCTTTTCCTCCCCCTTTTCTCTCCGTACCTACATTCTCATACCTCCCATCCATTCTCAACCTCTGCCTCTCCTCCCTACTCCTCCTTCCTTTTTATTTTCTCTTGCTCCCTCACATATTTCCTTTTGTCTCCCTCTTATCTTTTTCCTTCACTCCTATCCTAACTGCTTCTCTCTCTTTCAGTTTCACCGATGTCTGTCTATTTCTTTCTCATTTATCTTGCCTCCTCCCTTATACATAGAGACATCTGTTTGAAGACAGATAATAACAAAAAAGGCTCATCCGGCTTGCCTATTCTATCAACCCAAAGATCTTGCTTATTAAGCCTAAAAATGGTCTTATGCTTAACCCATGCATGCTTGACTTCCTTAAAGTACTACTTTATTTTATTTTTCTCTCTACATTTCTACATTTCTCTATATCTCTTTCTTACATTATCTCTGCTCTCTGCAGATTCTCAACACATTATCTTTGCCTTACTTTTATACTAGTTTGTTAAAAAAAATGGAGAGGAGCACAAAAAAGATGAGCAGCAAAGATGCAAAATATAAAAACTGCAGAAAGATGTCTCCAATCTCTGACACAGTCTTGTTAAGATAAGATAGACCTTATAGAGAAAGGGTATGAGATTAATCAAAACTTATCTACTTAATACTTAAAAAGCCAATTATCTGACATCTTTTGAAAGGCTCGCAAAAGTGTAAATAATCTGCCATAATACATTCATTATTACATCTACATATGTTTTATGCCAAATAATTGACTTTTTTTTAGATGACCATTTTTTTTATGTTTTGTATCAATAATATTTATGCATGTATTAAAATAACCCGAAGCTGGACTAAACTGGTTCCAATTAATTTTGTCTAGAGCTGCTTGTCTTCAGCTCAGGTAACACAGACCATCCCCAAGAAGAGGGCAGCCTCTTCTGTGACACCCCCCTGTGCAGGAGCATTGAGAGTTTAAACCCCAGTATAATAAAAATTATAGTGGCCAAATCTAGTAATGCATTATTACATTTCATTTTGCTATTTTTTGTGTCCCCTATTCATGTAACCTGGGTCTGCAGTTCGCAGAAATGATAATTCATTGAGATCTATGTTATTTTATATTGATAGTTAATCTATAAATTAATATAGATAATTATCCCTGATATTAATAATGAAACAGAACTTTGACTAACTATGAATAACAGTTACAAGTTATCTAGTGCATTATTCACATAACGTGAAACTGTTTGTCACATGTAGTCAATGTTCTGTTTCAATGCTAGGCAATTAAAGAATCTCCTTCTGGATCGGTACCATGACATTATGAAAGGGCTTTGGTACCTCAATGAAGCTGTGAGCTACATATTGTAGGTAGTCTGGAGCTAGAGAATGGAGGGTCCTGGAAGTTGTAAAAAATGTTTTGCACCAGAACCAAATCACTCAGTGCTCCTCCCCCAGACCCTTTACCATAACTGCTCCCCTCCCGAAGATCCCTTCCCATAACAGCAAACCTTCCCAAGACCCTTACCCACTGATGCTCCACACTAAAGGTCCCTTTTTAAATACATTTATAGCATCCATCCCTACCCAGTCCTTTCCAGCAGCCATCCCCTCTTACCATACATCCCCACACACCACCCAACCCATCTCCGCACCCAATACAAATAGCAGCCATCCCTATCTCCTTCCTTCCTCCCTCCCTCACAGAATCCCTCCCCCTGTACTTTACTGACACTTTGCAGCCATGCTCTCTTACCTTCTTCCCTGCTACATATCCCCAGCATGCTGAACCGCTGCACACTCCCACCTCTTAACAGGCACACACCAATTTTAGACCAGGGGGTGGGGTGCAGGCAAGGAGGCACAAAGGGAGCAAGGGGGACTCAGGGTGACTGTGGCAGGATGAAAAAATAAATGCATACAAAATAAATAAAAAATGTACACAGCACTGCCCTCCCAGAGGATCGCCCTGATGCACTGCTCCACATGCATCACTTGTAGATCCCCCTACATGTAGGGTCACCCAAGTTGGGCAGGTCATAGCAGAAACTGCAGTCCACTAGAGAATAAACTGTTAACCCACTCCAAGATCTTAGCCAAGATGGTAGGTTGAATTTCGTGATCTTTAATCAATACATTCTTTAAGCTGTTCCCTAACTAAATACCCCACATTCCCCTACCTGGTCATAATGTCTTCTACTCCTAAATATCTTTTAGTGTATATATGGAAACATATTTTCAGAAAGATGACTTGTATGAGCATCTCAAGTTGAGCTTAGTAGACCTATCCATGTAATCCTGTAATATGAAATATGCTCTTTCTCCACCTAATTAGTAATATAAAATATGGTACATAAATCAATGCTATTATTGTATTATTTTGGAGTGAATTGCATTTATATGGGTCACATTTTGCTAAGCGGAGGGTGTGGTATTCAAAAAGTAAAGACTTTCTGGTTACAGCTAAATTGTTGACTGTGGTAGATGACAAAGTCTCTGACATCCCTTTAAATGCCTTGCCCAAAATATTTTGCAAACCTGAAATTAATTATGACACTGGGCACTAAGCATGTTTGCTGGTAAAGTAGCTTCTGGAACAGGATAATTATGCCATTATGTTATTTCTTTGAATTATAGCTCTAATTTTACGAAATAGACCATACAAACAAAACTAAAATGGGTCTTCGAAGGATCTACATGCTCTACATACTGATTAGGTAATCATCAGTTGGATATCGTGTAATACATTTTCTGAAATAGTACATATTATCAATGACAAAAAACAAAATCTTGGCTCCCAATAAAGAATAATTGCATAATCGTTAATCAGCGAAAGGCTGTGTTCAGTTTTTTATGAAAATATTGTATAAAGAGTTTTTTAACAGAAGATATTTTAAATATGGGATTAAAGTCCTTTACGGTTACCTTTAAAACATGGTTAGCATTAGGTTTTTATTTGTGCTGGTTACAATAACAAGGGTATTGGAAATTCAAGTGAATTTTAAAATATGAAACAGTAGCCTAAGAAGAAAAACTATTGGAAAACACTAATCTAGGTGCATATTGCATTAATAGTTTAGTTAGTTCAATCAGAGATGTTTATTTTATTATGCAGAACATTGTAGTGTTAGGATGTAGTAGGAAAGTTCCCTTCTTGTACTTCTGCTTTTATATATATATATATATATATATATATATGTTTTGGTGGAAAATTAAGTTTGTTTAGAGGATATAAAAAAGTATCAGAATACAGAAGAATTTGAATTAAACGGAACATATGTGTCTCTATGCTTTCGTAAATTGTTGTTTAAACATTGAGCATAATAAAAATTTCCGTCTAATGACAAAGTCTGAGTCTTTCTCATTGCTTAAAGCAATAGATACAAGTGGAGTGTTGTAGGCATCACCAAAACCACAGGAATTCCCCAAAACTCCATCTGCAGAATCTAACAGCCTGCCTGGTAGCTAAAATAAAATGTATGATTTTTAATTTTATGTGTTGCTCTTCTTCTTTTATTTTAATTTATAATATTTTTTTATTATAAACAACTTATACAAAAGAAATATATTCATTTATTAATGAATAAAGTTATACCTCACATTAGCCTAGCTGTATTTTATAGTGTATTAAATGCTAGCTTTCTCTTATGTTCAACTTGGGATTTTGTATGAATTTTATATTTCTGAGTAACTAAAGGTGTCCACCATTTGTTACACTTTAAATCCCCTTGGTGGTGGCATTGTTATTTTATTGATTTGGTGGTGTAGGTCTTTCACTTACACACCCATGTTAGAAGGTCAAATGTCCGATTTCTGTAACAAGTTGGTGGTAGCGGTGGGATTCATTCTTTTATGAGAGAGTTAATGTTTGTACTGGTTGCAGTTTTAAATTTATAAGGCACTGTGTGCAAATTGCATCAGTTCCACAGTATATTGTAAATATACAAAGTGTAATAAGTTCCCCTACCAGTTTACTGCCCTGTGATTTTATTTCTGTCCGTTTACACTGTCTGTTTCTTATTAAAAGTAAGGAAAATTTACAGTCAAGAAAAAGGAATGCCTGATGGTTAATCAAGGACAAACACAGAGTGGAAGCTGGGACCCTTACACTGTCAGCAGATAACAAGAATGGTATGACACATGTTGCCGCAATTTATAGACAGGTGGGGCTGCAAGTTGTTTCACGTGTCAGGTACAGAGATGGGTCAGTAGTGTCAGAAATCGGTCATAACTCAGACAAGCAAGACACGGCTAGAGATGCTGTGTTAGGCAGAGAACAACACAATAAGTTAAGATGTCATCTTAAAACACTATGACACAAAGAAAGAAGAGATGAGAGGTTTGAGAGGAGAACCACAAGAATTCACACCAGGAGAGACATATTTTAAGTATTGGAAGAGAGGCAGCTTCATAGGATTTTTCTCTTGTAACCATTTCCAAACATTTAGGACGGATGGACTATGTTATATGTGTTAAAATAGAAAGTAGGCTGTCAAGTAGGCCTTGCTAGCCTACTCCCGTGGTTTTATATTAGGTTGAGGTATCACAAATAAAGAAGAGGAAAGGTTAATGGCTATGCAGTGGGGTACTTAAGGGGTTACACAATTCAATGTGAGCGGTGGCTGTGGTTATTTAGTGCACAGAGATATCCCAGTTTTCCGATTGTGGGATTAATGGATATCCAACATTTCCAGCTAGAAACAAGGAGTGGGGTGAAACTACTCCTGAAATGTCTTAAAAACTCTTTGTGATTGTTTGTGGTAGTCAGAGATGGATGCAAGTGGGACGCTGTGGGCTTGACCATTGAAATTCTCCAGAACTCCATATACAAAATCAAGCAGCCCATCTTGTAACTGAAACTGAAGTATAGAAATGTCTTTGTTGCCTCCTTCTGTTTTATTTTTGCATTAATTGATTGTACTAAATATTATTGCATTTGCATTTATAATTATTTTGTTCACATATACTGTCTTTTTATACATAATAAATATAATTTATTTATTATGTTCTGTCTTTGTGCTCTCAAGAACCTCATGTTTTATAGTGTATAAGACATAACATTTTCCCTTATGTTCAAATTGGTGGTTTTTATGACTTTTATAGTTCTGGTAAAGCAATGGTACACCTTAATTTGCCTTAGTGGTGTCAGCATTATATTATTGATTTTGGGGTATAGGTGACTGATAAAAGGGTTTTTACTAATAACTTAAATACGTTTATTTTAGTTAATCCTTTTACCCACACATCCTTAGAGGGTCACCTGTAGGATTTCCATCACAGTGATTAATAAAATAAATTTCTATACTTTTCTATGGTGTCCATAATTTTATGGAGATATTTAAATATTTAAATTAACTTTGTTTTTTATTTATGTGTGGTCCTTTAACCAACTATGATATCATTCATGTTATCATCTGTTTGTCAGCCTGTTGGCAAAATAATAATTGAGACCCTTTTACATTCTTGAGATGCAAACTAGCACATTAAAAAAGATGCCTTAGAGCTAGGAATTGTAATTATAATAAAGAAAATAAATACAAAAAAATACAACACTGGTTATTTCTATTTATACAAGTCAGGAAATTCATGAAGAAGTGCTCTGCCTTCTGAAGATCATTTCCTGATCTCTTATAATTAGGTTCCCCCGGCCAAGAAGAAACCACTGCAGACAATAGCGAAATATTGAATAAATAGAACAGAGAGCAGTCTGTCTAATTAAATGACGCCATCTGCCCACAGCATGGCATCCTCTCTCTGTGCAGCGCTTAAAGTGCCAGTGCTGAAAGAGCGGGGAAAGCAGTAAAAATAGTTTAAAAACCCACATGCAGGGAACTGCAATGTAAACTTCTAGATGGGTTTCTATTTTAAAAGAGTAGTGTGGGAGAAAACATAATGTGGTTTTACCCACATTGTGTTTGTATTTGTTGTCACCTCACTTTGAAGACTGACAGTTATTTGCAACTGTGACAAACACAGAAAGACACCAGGGTATGGCTGCTGGCCATATTAAAAGTTTGGAAACCATGAATTTTAATGTTAAAATAATATATATATATATATATATATATATATATATATATATATATATATATATATATATATACAGTGGTACCTTGGAACTCAACTTTAATATTTTCCGGACAGCAGGTTGAGTTCCAAATTGGTTGAGTACCATGGTAGCATTTCCTATAGGGATCAATGTTAATTTAAATATTATTAGATCAAATAACAAAGAATTTAGCTTCACTTTAACTTAGAGGCTTGAGAGCACAATGGGATGGTGGCGATATAGAGGAGGAGAATGAGGAGAGGGGTTAGTGCTTGGAAGGGGATTCCTCTTCCATTAGAACATCAGGAACTTGTACAGGGGATCTTTCTCTTTTCTGTCTCTTAACAACACTGAACCCTGCTGCAGACTCTGATGTAAGGAGTTTCCACTAGAAACCTATCAAGAGAAACTTGCTTCTGCCTACATATAAAAAACATTTTTAAATGAGAAGTTGTTTGATCATTACACAAGTCCACATTTCGGCTTGCTTAAGCATTATCAGGGTGATAGTTTTCAACAAAATTTTGTAATTCAACCCCTTTAGCACACATTCAGTGCAGTAGGTGCTTCATTCCTTCCCTCCTCTTCATCTGAAGAAATGTCCTCAGCCACTATCTGGTGCTGCTCCCTTTGAAGTTCCTGAAACTCCTCAGTGTCTTGTCTGTGCTCCTCCACTAACTCTTAATTCAATGACTTCATTACTCATCTGAAAGGCCCATGGACTTGCCCAGAGACCCAATATCCTCCACTATTGCGCTAGGTTCAGCCTCCAATTTCTTTGGAGTTAAAGTTTCTAGCCACAATTTCATCCAACCACAGTTCATGATCTTGTAATAGTGCATGCCAGGCCTTATATATCAGAGTGACACAGTGGGGGGTATTGAAATGGTCTTTCCAGAACTCTCATAGTGTCAACTCAAAGCACCTGTGTAAGAGGGCCATGGTATAAAGTTAATTAACGTTTGAGATGAATTGCTGGTCCATGGGCTGGATCAGAGGAGTTGTGTTAGGGGCAAGTTTTAAAATTAAAGTCCTCCAGCAAGTTGTGCTCCAAGCCTGGAGGCTGAGCAGGAGTATTGTCCATTATTAGCAAAGCCCCCAGAGGCAGTTCTTTCCCCTCCAAATATTTTTTTACAGTGGGGCCAAAAACTTTGTTCACCCATTCAATGAAGTACTGCCTGGTTACCCAAGCTTTGCTGTTGGCCCTCCACATTACACTTAACTTGCTTTTTATCAAATGTTTCTTTTGAAAACTCTGGGGTTCTCATTGTGATAGACTAGTAGAGGCTTCATTTTTAAATTTCCACTAGCATTCCCACACACCAACAGAGTTATCCTGTATTTCATTGGCTTGTGCCATGGCAATGCATTCTCTTATTGAGTGATGAAGGTTCTCTTGGGCATTTTCTTCCAAAATAAACCAGTCTCGTCACAGTTGAAGATTTGTTGGGGAATAAAAGCCTCAGCCTCTACAAAGTCTCTAAACTCCCTAACAAAGGTATCCCTAACCTTCTTCGAACTCATGATGTAAGCACAAGCTAAGCTTTGGTTCTTGTAAGCACAAGCTACACTTCGGTTCTTAAAGGGACAGGCTACTCTGATTCTTATAGGCACAGGCTGCACTTCGGTTCTTATAAGCACAGTATACACTTTGATTCTTATAGAGAGAGCGGCTGCAATCCAGTCCTTATTAGCAAAGTCTGCACTTTGGTTCTTGTAACCACAGGCTGCACTTCTGTTCATATAAGCACAGGCTGCTATTCGGCTCTTGTATTCACAGACTGCTCTTGGGCTCTTGTTAGTACAAACTACACTATTTCACAGTACAGACATTTATTTAACTTCCTGATGAGACAGGATGTAGGGTGACGTGTGTGCATTGATTACCGAGCAAACGTCGAGTTCTGCAACAATTTTTTGTCAGTGAGAAACGTCAAGTTCCGAAATCGGCCAGTTCCGAGGAAGTTGAAAACCGAGGGCCCACTGTATATACAGTATATATATATGGGAATGTTATTTGAATATAGAATGGGGAGAGGTAATAACGGGGGGAGCACAAATCAAAATTGGTCCTCGGTCAGAATAAGACCTAAATACATGGGAGGATCTACCAGTGATGCAGGTGGTGTAGTGCACCTGGGCCCTGCTCTGGGGTGGAGCCCAATGCTGTGTAAACTTTTAATTTTTTTTTACATTTAATTTTTTTTCTGTAGTGTTGGCCCCGCATGAGCCCCATTCTGGCCAACCCACCAATGCGCCCGGGTCCTCCCATGTGCCCCCTTTGTGTATCCTTTGCCACACCCTGGCCTGAAATTGGTGTGTGCCTGTTTAAAAAAGAGCATTTCTACTGAAGCTCCAAAATGTGGCAGTGTGAAGCAGATCACCCACGCTGGAAATGTGTATCAGGAAGAAGGTAAGAGAGCAAGGGCTGCAAAGTAGCAGCAAAAGTTCAGGGTATGGGTTCTGTGAGGGGAGAACAAAGGAGATAGGGATGAACGCTAGGTGAGGTGGGAGCTGAGATTATATAAAGCATCATAATTAGTGTGGGTCCTACGCTTAAAATGTAGCTTCTTCTATACAAAAATAGAGTCTTAAATCAATATCTAAGTTTTTCTGTTCTTACCTTTTTCTAACACAAAATACATTGATTCATTCTATACATATACAGATTTTTTTTTTTTTTAAATGGGTTCTCCACACCCTCAGAGCTGACTCCATAGGCACCTGATACCTACCTACCTTCACCTTCAAGCCAGCAGCAGCTCAAAGCAGAGATCTACAGATCAGTGTCTCTTCCTGTTTCCTTCTGCAAGGGGACTACACTTCCCAAACTACCATCACTGATTGTTACATTGTATTAAAATGTATAGCTGCCTGTAATTGGCCAAAATGAATTATGAATTTTATGCTAATTTTAGCAGGGATTGTCAGTGATGTTAACTCAAATATTAGGGTGAGTTTGTTAATGTTTATTTTGGTATTTTTTCATGCAAAAAATGATTCTCCTCTATCAGATACATTTATAATCCAGGAAACTTTAAAAAAAAAATGTTTCTCTAAAAATATTTTTATGTTCATGGGTAACACAGTTATCTACTTCATAAACAAAACCATCACCCACAGCACGGAGGAACAGCCAGGATGTCTGGGAGTGAGGTGCAACGCTATTTAAATGCAATTTCAACGAAACTCGCCTAAGCGAGAAAAAAAATGGCTGCTGAAAAAAATTTAAACAAGGCTACAAGATCCCAGACCATACAAAACACTGCCACAGGCGTAGCACTTTCACACAGCAATGAACAAAATACAAAATACATGACCTAAGCATAAGTGACTGGGGTCCGAGAGGACCTAACCAAGTACCCATACCCCCAAATAATGACACATACACCTGTATGGGTAAAACCAGGCCACAGCTTTATTAATAACATGACAACATGGCATGATGACAAGAGGTAGCTGCACACCCCTACACGGAAAGGAGCTCACCACCCAGCCAGAGGGCCAATGGAACCCCGTGCCCAAGGGACCTCTGGCAACGACCACTCACCGGATACCTCACCAGTTACTGAGCTCCCTCCTAGGGTGATACAGCACCCCCGCCAAGCTGTGACAAATAACATTAAACATCCAAAACCAACTCACAGGGTGGGAGGGAGGGAAACTTTCATCATTCTGTGCTTCTGTCAAGTGGCACAATGGCGGGAAACACCCCCTTAAATAGCCTCCCATTAAGCTCCACCCTTGGAACCTTAGTCTCTACCCTAGCACTTAGCCCGGTCAAAAGCCCCCTCCCTTATTTGCTTTCCCCGGGGGCTCCCATGACCTAAGCATAAGTGACTGGGGTCCGAGAGGACCTAACCAAGTACCCATACCCCCAAATAATGACACATACACCTGTATGGGTAAAACCAGGCCACAGCTTTATTAATAACATGACAACATGGCATGATGACAAGAGGTAGCTGCACACCCCTACACGGAAAGGAGCTCACCACCCAGCCAGAGGGCCAATGGAACCCCGTGCCCAAGGGACCTCTGGCAACGACCACTCACCGGATACCTCACCAGTTACTGAGCTCCCTCCTAGGGTGATGCAGCACCCCCGCCACCCGCAAGCCCACTGGGCTCAGCCCCACCAAAACTCGCCATGGCCTGGACAATCCCCACCTAAGTGAATATATAAAAAAGACAGCCCCGTCTCATTCAGGTGCACCCCGTCTATAAAAACACAAAATATGTTTTGTTATCTGTAATTACAGGTCCTTCCACCTAATTGAGAAAACCCCCAAGCTTCCTTACAAAATTGACATTATTTTATTCACCCTACACCACGCCTTGTCCAACTCTTTTCTGATCACTAGCCCCTCTCCAATGAAGTATTGGTGTTATTTGGGACCAAATAATAAGCAGCCCTGGAAAACTCTAGGAGCCTTAACACATCCCTTTTTATTAGCCTAATTAACTCTTTCTTGGGCAAATAGCCCACATCATTCCCACCTGCCTGCCAGACTAATAAGTCCGTAGGAGGAGCTTCCCGAGCAAGACCCACACTGTCAATAAGACTTGCTCCCATCTCATGCCACTGATCCCGCACCACTTCACTAACACCCCCTCCTCCGTGAAACACCACTGCTGACCATGCTCACGGGTTGCTGCTGCCCTTAAATGAAAGAGTGTCCCACAATCCACAACTGTAAAGGCTCTGAAAATCCAAAATAAACAAATCAATTCCAAGTAACAGTTTTATTACTAAACACACATCATATCCCCTACCCCCCTTTTTTTTTTTTTTTTTTTTTTTTTTAAATGCCTTTTTTATACGCCATCTCCTGCTCCACCACCCCTTGAGAATGCCATCGCTATGACAATTCTAACTCCCTCAATCTGTGTAGACCTTATCATTATATTATATTGCAGGCACTTCAATACCAGTTGCCGTAGCAATCTCACTACTGGCAGTGAATTAATTGCCTGAACCCCACTCAACTTGTCACACCTAACAACCCCCATGTTGATTCTACAGCTTCTCCCCCCATAACAGGACTGACACTACAACTGGACACCATTCTAAAACATTAGCTTCTTCAACCTTCTCTTCTCTCCATTCAACTGGCCAACGCTCTCAGCACCCATGTCCCCCAAAAATATGCCCCAACGCCTATCGGTAAATAATTCTATCACCACATGAAACACTGGCCTCCTTAACATCAACGTTTCCCATTGAAATTCTGCCGAAATAAACCCAAACTCTCAAATCCTACATGTGTTCCACTAATATTCTTATATGATGATGGGGCTGGTGGATCCCCGCTGTAGCCAAGGACAATCTCCTTGCAAATATCCTCCCCATGGGTATAATATGACAATAAAAGTTAACTTTCCTAGCAAAGACTGCAACACTTTCAACTTAACTTTCCTTGCCGCCACGACTTCCTGTTCTGGTTGCCTAAATACACCACATTTTCCCAGGGTAAACTACACTGGAAAGAAACAGAATCAATGAGAATACCAATGGAATCCCCGACTCCACCGCTGACACCTGAAATAACTTGATACACCCCTGACAAATATACTGGCCTATAAACAAGAAGTCATCTAGATAATGCACAACCGAATGAAACTAGTCCTATAACAAATTACCCAGTGTAGAATTTTACTGAATTTGACAAAATATGAACATGAAATTGCACAACCCATTGGCAAACCTAAGCCCACAAAACTGATTTAACAATTGACACCCCAACAAGGGATGAGATTCCTGATGCAATGGAAGCAATTTAAACACGTATTTTATGTTTTTTTTTTGTTTTGTTTTGTTTTTTGTCAACCTTTGCTAGTCAAGCACACCTTCACCCTCCTAATTAACCTAACTGCCTGCTTAACTGATGAAAACGTAACAGAATAAATACAATCATTAACCGACCCTTAGGATACGACAACGGTGAATTAGCCTACTTGGGTACCAAGCCTAAAGAAGAAATCCTCCACTTACTTAGGGGAAACCCATCAAAGGGACCCACCATTCGTCCTTTTGGAAACCTCTTCTATCAGCTTTTTTTTTTTTTTTTTTTTTTTTTTTATACCAATTCTGGCCTCTCCCTGGTGACTGTAAATCAGGCGGCCTCCCCAAAGGCACCATATCTGATGCTGGAATAATCTATCCCTCAGCAAAACCCGTTTCTAACAACCTAGCATCCTCCAGTTTTCCCGGGATAACAATCTTCAACCAGCTACCCATGTCCCTAACAACCCACTGCATACTAGGTCTAACCGCCATTTACTACCTAAACTTCTCATTATACTGCCACCACGCCAATCCCCCATACGTCCGATGACTCCCCTCAATCTCATCTGAGTAACAGAACAGGGATGAGCAACCTCAGGAAAAAAATTTCACCCTTTATGCTGGCAAAGCTGACATATGCCTGCAGGCATTTACTAAAAACTATATATATATTTTTTTATATATATCCCCTTTTTCTCCTCTTCCTCCTTCTTTAAATCATCTTTCTTTTACTCGTGTTTAAATTCTATGAAACTATCCAGCTGGTGCCATGAGAATATCTCTATGAACCCCGTTTCCACCTTCTCTGCCTAAGCTCTTTTTAAACATGCTCCCCAATAGGGCCAATTGAGCATAATGCTGACCTCTGCAATGCGATATCTACTACCTTTAATACCGAGTGACTTCCTACTGCATTGCCTTAATCACCTCTGGGTCCTTGACTGCCACGTCTATACTATTGTCTCCCTCACCTCTAGAGGACCCCCCCCCCTCTACAAACGGCTGACCACCCAGGTGAGTGTTGCTCCTCCCTCCTTCTTGATCCACCCACGCTCTACAAGGGCCCCACTCCCTACTACTTGCAATTGCGACCATAGAACTGTCAAACCTGCCCCTAACTCCTTAACTTTGCCAGCATTTTTAATTGTATTGTGTGTATTTGCATTATACTCACTAGTGTACCCCCTGTCAGTAGATAACAAAGGGGCCGTAACACCTGTAGGTGGTCTAATCTCTCTGTTATCCTTTCCTCCGACTGAGAATGGACATGCTCCGCTCCTGCTGGCGATCTCTCTGTTATCCTTTCCTCTGAGTGAGAATGTACGCATGTCATTCCTGACGTCGCCCTTTTCACCTCTCACTCTCCTGGACGATCCTCATACCCTCCTGTCCACACCAGAAGGCAGTACTTGGTCCCTCTGACTTCTCTAGCCATGACGATATCTATAATGACGAGCACACCTTTCACTGCTCCTATCTCTACGGTCATGCTCACCATACTCCCTTCTACAGTTCTGGGACCACCTCCTTGACCTGGACCACCGTACTGAGGAGGGTGAACGTCTGCTCCTGCTGTTGATCGAAGATGAACGACTACTCAGAAGTTTGCCCCTGTTGCTGATCTACGATACCTGTAGTCAAAAAGCCTTGCAGTCTGCCTTAGCTTACCACCACAGCCAGTACTCTCCACCAACTCACGATGCCTTTGCTCTCTGCGTCCCATTATGGACCCTGACGGCTCTGTTTCCACAGACCAGCGGGCTTCTGCTGCAGCGGCCGCTGCCTCGCTTCTAGTTGTCCTGCTGTTGCATTCCGCTGACTACTCCTTGGCTGTTGACCAGTCCCGGCAGACGTCCCTTCTCCTGGGTCACAACAAGAAAACACAGGGACACAACAAAAACCTCCTCACTGCTTCCCCTGCAGTCTCCCTGCTCAGCTGATCCTCTTCCTCTTCACTGTAAAGGCCCTCTGCACCATGCCCATCTTATTGTTCCCACGCTGCCACTACTCCTCCAATCTGGCCTGCTCACTGCCTGATTGTCCACTGCCCTCCTCTTCTAGCACAGCTCCTCGCTCTTCCTGCTGCATCACTCTGCTTCCTCATCCCCTAAAGCTCTACTTTCTTCCCTTCTTCACTGCCTTTACTTTCTCTTCCATTTAGTGCTTTTCTTGTGCTCCCTTGCTGCCTGGCCCTTGACACCACACTCCTCATTCTTCATCTCTGCTGCCCTTCTACTAAAGAATTATCCTTCCCTTCAGCACTCTCTTTTCTTCCCTTCCTCTTTTCCCCTATCACACCTCCTGTTCTGATGCTGTCTCTTCCTCCTGCCCCTTTTTCCCCTCCTTCAGACCTCAGCTCCGCTATCCACTGCAGCTTATCACTTGCTGCTTCCCCTCCATCAGACCTGCCCATCAGCAGCACGGCAACCAGCTCCTCACCCTGCTCTGACGTCACTTCTGCCTCTGCTCCGACGCGCCGGTTCTACTTTCTTGCTTGCATGGATCCCTCCGCCTGCTCCTTGCTGCGCACCTCCGCTGCTGCCAAACCGATCTTCTCAGCTTTCAACCTTTTCTTGGAAGCTGCTCCTGCTGCCTCTCCTCTCCTCCTGACTTCCTCACCAGCCCAGGTAAGTCCTCTTCAAGCCTGTCAGGGGGTCCCTCCGTCTCGTCCTGCCGACTACCCGACGCGTCTTCCTCCGCCGCACTTCTTTCTGCTCCCGTTACCTTCTTCTTGGGGGGCCACTCTGTCTCCTCTTTTAGGGGGTGGCAACTGCAGGGCTCAATCTCTCTGGGGTCTTGTCCTAAAAGCCAGGCGACCTCTCTCCATCCTCCTTGTGACATGCGCTCCACGTGCTCTCCGCACCTTGATCTAATTGATGTCACGACAGATTGCAGCCATCCAGGGCCATTCTTACTTGATCTTTTATTTGTTGGATCAATTAATCCACATTAGGGGAATAACAATTAACACTTGACAGGGTAGGAAGGCAGGAAACTTTCATCATTCTGTGCTTCTGTCAAGTGGCACAATGGCGGGAAACACCCCCTTAAATAGCCTCCCATTAAGCTCCACCCTTGGAACCTTAGTCTCTACCCTAGCACTTAGCCCGGTCAAAAGCCCCCTCCCTTATTTGCTTTCCCCGGGGGCTCCCACTATTACAAAATACGGAAAATACATGCGGGACGCGTAACACATGAATAACATTACTAATCTACAATGGCGCTTTACACAACTACACCAACGGATTTCCCTCGCGCACACAAACCATTTAGTATGCACAGTTAGGACATTCATTACACTTTATCATCAGAGCACCAACACCAATACTGTACATTGTATGATGCCGGAAAATATAAACAGATTGTTAGCTCTTCAGGCTATTGATTGCTGAATATATTAATTACAAATAGGTAAAGTATATTAATTTATTCAAGAAATAATTAATTCATTATTGATTAAGTAAATATAGATAAATATATATCTCTCTTTAGAATGAGTGATGAAGGTGCTCAGAGGAGCAAAAATAGACAAGAGGTTCGCAATGAGCGCCGAAGGTCCTCACAGTACAAAAAGGTTTACATTGTGTGTCAAACAGCATTCCCATGGCTTCAAATGTTATTGCCCCATCATTTTTGTTTGGCAAGTCGCTAGTTTATAATATAATCTTTAGAAGGGCTTGGTTTGATAATGTGCAAACTGTATATACTTTTAAAATAAATAAATGCAGCCTATAGTTTTTAATTATTGTATTCAGATGTGATTTAATGATGACAGACAATTTGTCTTTGCCCCTAGGAGATATAGGGAGAGCAGTGGATTGAGATTAGTTCTCTGTTCAGTCCTGTTGAGAGACCTTTACTTTATTGTGACATTTTGAGGAATGCCAACAATACCCTCTAATGTGAATGGGAAATAAAGAATGGAACTTATTGGCACGTACGATATTAGAGAAATATTTAAAGATATTAAAATAATAGTTATATATGTATGTAATAACCCCCAGTTCCTATGTTTTCTATTTACCAATAGAGATAGGCCCCACTTCATAAATAAAATAAAAAAACTTGTAGTAAATATACTGTGACAGAGTGATATAAGGGGTTTGTATGAGCCACAGAGAAGTGTTTTGTCTGAAGCTTGGAAAAGACAATGACAGAAAGACAGCAGCTTAGACTGATGATCATTCTGCAGCAGATTGAATACATGGCGCTCTAAAGGTTTTGTTTTTGTCCCACCCAGGTTTGGTTGAAGCCTCGTAGTGAGGGAACTGTCTATAAGTAAAGGTAGTGATTTGGTGGAAGCTAGTCCTATTATTTTCTTTGATTTGTTTTGGTGTATTATTATTTTAACACTTGCTGATATATTATGGTAAATTTTGGAAAAAACATTAAAGCCTCCTGTATTATCTTCTACCATCAAAGTGTCGGAAACACTGGCACAAACCAAATGGAGACTCACAGTCACAACTTGTTATTTGGAAGTGGAAGCTAAATTAAAATTGTACTTTTTTCTTTTCTATACTTTTCATAGTGGCGGCTAAATAGCAGTAAATTGTATAAGTATTTATTTTGCGATTTGATACAAAACAATACACAGAGATAAAAAGTAGCATGCATAATGATTCCAAAAAGTAACAATGTATCCAGACAGAAGAGACTGAATGTAACAGAGGTCCCTGTAACTGCTTCATATGACTCTCCATTGTCTGGAGAGCTACTGCCAATGCAGCAGGTGCAAAGCACTGGGGCTACAGCAGGGTACACGCCCAGCGTCAGTGTGGGGTACAGGGGGGTTTCTTATTATATTTGCGTAGACAAACAAATAATTATTTTTGGAAAAGGTTATGAAATCACCACACACACACACATATATATATATATATATATATATATATATATATATATATATATATATATACTGACCCATAGGTGCACCTATCTTGTATAGAGAAGTTCCGAGCACAAATGTATTTGCACCGGGAGCTTTTATTCACTCTTCGCTACTGGTGTATAAGCTCTATTTTTACTGCCTAAAATCAACAAATAGTCCCTGTATGGGTCTGCTCACTGCAGCATATGCAGAGACAGGTCTAGATGTACATTGTAGTTTCCTAACCTATCAGGGACCACGTCTCAGCAGTATGTTGCAGGATGTTGCCAAGAGATGGTCACTGATTGGTTATTATGAGACCCAGCACACATGCTCAGAGTGATTGAAGGAAAGCAAAATCATCAGAAAATAGCAACAATTACACTCTAACAGAAAGATAAGAAGGTAATAATCAGACCTAATGGGGAGCATCAGAAAGGCTGTTTTCTACTGAGTGTATTCAGAAAAGGGGAAGGTGTCAACTGATATCCGAATCAGCCAATAAGTCATCATACCCCCTCCTCCTACTCCTCCTCTAGTATAGATAATAATTAAAAGAACATACCCTCTCAGGCTCCAAGCCAGCAGGAAGTGTGGAAGTCACAAACCAGCAATTGCTCAGGCACAAGCAGTATCTACTAAAATGGGAAAAAAATATCTAAAAATGCTTTTATGCTCATTACTTACACAACTATAATATAGTTTGTTACATCCTTCACAAACATGAGACATTTTCCAAAACTCTGGTGGTCATTTAAATGGGATTGAATCTGTATCTCCAACCCACCCTGTTTTATTGATTACGGAACAAACAATAACCCACAATTGATTCATGTTTCTTGAATACAATGAGAGTATTTCTTCTACGGGAACTGACCTATTCTAGTAAACAGCTGAAGTAGTTATGAATGTCGCAGATCAATGTGGGACAAAGTACAAGTGTTCTTAGATAAGAAATCTAGAAAGGTATTTTGGGTGGAGGTAGTCCTTGACTTCATGCCCTCTTCACAGCTGTGACCAGTAATGAACCTATACAGAGATAATTCATTGTTTGTATTGATGTAAAGAGCCAGTGCCTGCTCAAACACTACAAAAACATGACAGGTGCTGGATAACTTGCAACTAAAACTTACTTATTTCTCACATCACATATTTGTTGTTGTTTTTTGTGTTGTTCAGTCGTTTCTGACTCTCCGTGACCTCATCTCATGGATCATAACACACCATGTTGGTATTCATGGCAGAGATACTGGAGTGGGTTGCCAGTTCCTTCTCTAATGGGCCACAGCATACAGCTCCTGGTATTCCTAGGTGGTCTACCATTCAAGTACTGACCAGGCCCAACGTTGCTCTGCTTCAAGCATGCATTCAAAATATTACTTGTAGTTTTTGAATGAAAACATTTTTAAAAAATAAGCATCTTATTAGAAATGCAGTTTTGCATCACAGTATGGATCTCACAGTCACAACTTGTTATTTGGGAGTAAAAGCTAAATTAAAATTGTACTTTTTTCTTTTCTATACTTTTCATAGTGGCGCCTAAATTGCAGTAAATTGTATAAGTATTTATTTTGCGATTTGATACAAACCTATAAACAGAGATAAAAAGTAACATTCCTAATGATTCCGAAATGTAACAATGTATCCAGACAGAAGAGACTGAAAGTAACAGAGAACCATGTAACTGCTTCATATGACTCTCCATTGTCTGGAGAGCTACTGCCGATGCAGCAGGTGCAAAGCACTGGGGCCACAGCAGGGTATTCGCCCAGCGTCAGTGTGGGGTACAGGGGGACTCTTATTATATTTGAGGAGACAAACAAATAATTATTTTTGGAAAAGGTTATGAAATCACCACACACACACACACATATATATATATATACTGACCCATAGGTGCACCTATCTTGTATAGAGAAGTTCTGAGCACAAATGTATTTGCACCGGGAGCTTTTATTCACTTTTCGCTACTGGTGTTTAATCACTATTTTTGCTGCCTAAAATCAACAAATAGTCCCTGTATGGGTCTGCCCACTGCAGCATATGGAGACAGGTCTAGATGTACTTTTTAGTTTCCTAACATATCAGGGACCACGTCTCAGCAGCATGTTGCAGGATGTTGCCAAGAGATGGTCACTGATTGGTTATTATGAGACACAGCACACCCAGTTGTACAGAGTCTGTGTCTTCATGAGCTGCAGATGCCAGACCCATACAGGGACAGTTTGTTTAATTTAAGGCAGTAAAAACAGAGCTTATAAGCACTTCTTAATAAAATAAATCACATAAAAGTAAATAGATACACAGGGATATTATATACCTAGTCAAATCCAGGAACCTTCCATGTCCCTTTAATCTCTAAAATCATTCTTTATGATAAAAAAAAACCTTAATTTTAGGTGGAAGTTGCTCTTGATAGATTAACAGTTGAATTGTTTACGTTCTAATTAAATAATTAGTTCTTCGAAGCAGAATCTTGTAAATGTGGGAATACATTGGTCAAATAAAGGTATATGGGAAATTCATAGTTTTTACCTTTTTCTAATGTAACTCCTGCTGCTTATATCAGACACACACATTACATGAAGTGATTTTATACACACACAGATTTATTTTATTTAAAAAAAAGGTTTTCCACACCCCCAGAGCACCTCGTAATAACTAGTAGAAATGCTGCATAAGGTATGTATTTTAATCCTATACTAACCTTCAAGCCAACAGCAGCCCAATGCAGAAATCCACATAGCAATATCTGAGCTCTTCCTTGCTTCTTTGTGGAGGAAAAAAAAAAAGACTAAACATCCCATGATGGTTTGCTGCACAAACTGACTTCCTGGACATTGAAACAATGTTGTAGCTGCCTGTGATTGGCCAAAACAAATCTGAATATTATTCTAATTTAGCTAAGGTTTCCGAGGGGCATTCCTTGTCAAAATCAACTGCCAGAATACTGAAGGAATTTGCAAACATCAGGGTAAGTTTATTAATGTTTATTTGGGGATTTTTTCATGCAAAAAAAAATAAAAATGTTTTCATACACTACTGACTCTCCTTTATCAGATACACTCATAATTCATGAAACTTAGATATGCCTTTAATACAACTGAACAGTGGTGGATCTAATTCCTAGATGTGTAATAAGAACCCTTGCACGCAGCCCAGTCTTGCTGGATCTAACAGATATATATCAAATATAGTCTCGCTGTGGATATGGAATGATCATGTCTGCCCTTTTCCTTGTAGGGTTCAGGCATATACATTAGAATAAGGTTATTGTACTCGGCCTTCTCTAAAGTAACATGTACACGAAACTGACTGTTAGAAATGAACTAGGTCATATAGTCAGACATTCTTGCACAGAGCGCAGGAAACCACACAACCCACACGAAAAATGTGATCTGCCATCCGCTGAAGCAAAGATGTATCAAAAGATGGAATAAAATATTTCATATGCAACAATGACTTTAGGATATGAAAAGAGTTATAACCACAAACGTCTTAATGATATCCATGACATGGGGTAACAAACTGGGGCAAGCTTCTAAGATTGGATGTGTATACTCAGGCCCCTAGCCACCGGCTCCTCATGTACTACTGGCCACTTTTGCATAAAGTGCATAAGGATTCCCGGTCTACTACAATCATAACTCTGCATAACATGAAACTATAAACTCCCCTCTGAATCTATAAATCCCCACATGCTATTGTGTACATAATGTTACATCATGTGAAAAGCCAGGCAGACGCCTCGTAATAAGTCTCCTAGGTGACTAGGTGCCTTTTGGTGACCAGATGGTTAGGCTTAAGTCAAGGGTAGGCAAGTTCAGACCTGGAGAGCCACACACAGGCTAGGATTTGAGGATATCCCTGCTGAATACATCAGAGACTATTGATGCCTCAGTCATCCTGTGCACAAAAAGAAAATCCTCAAATCCAGGTCTGTGGCTCTCCAGGACCAAACTTGCCAAGTGTATGTGTAATCTTTAACCTGTTAGAAACTTTATAGTGGGTTGCAGTTAGTTCTCTCATACTTTAACTTCAGTAATAATTATGCAGTGCATTTTGTGTGCCCAGTGTGTATACTCATGCATTATATTTATGTTCAGTGCATGTGATTAGTTTAATGGAAAGGTACCCAGTAAACAATGGTCCCTATTCAATTGCAAGGCCACAGTTGCCTTCATACCAGACGTAAGTCTGTTGGCTTGAAACTTGCAACAGTTACAGAGCGATTCAATTGATCAAGTGCTGGCCGAAAGCTTAAACCGTAAACCATGCACACCGTAAGTAGCATCTCAGAGCATGATCATGATCAATTAAGCAAGGCCGCAACTACCGATTTAGAAACAGCCAATAGTATATGAGACTTTCATCATGACTTCAGTAAAACATGGAAGTTAAACGTCAATCAATTAGCATTTAGAAGTCCGATATGCGATCGGACAATCCTGCAATGTAGAAATCAATAAAAATGAATGTTGATACTGTTCTAGTCCACGTGGCTGGCCTGATATGTAGTAACTCCTTGATTACCAAGATTGATATAACATGGAAATGAAACGTAAAAAAAAATTGTAAATTGTATTAACGATTTACAAGCTTGAGGCTGTTGTGCAATTAATTCTAATATCTTTCATCACTTTCCCCATCTTTTAAAGTGAAATATTGATTTTTTATTTACATTTACAGTGCTTTAATCAGGTGTTTAACCCCCTTGTGGGTCCTACCTGGTACTCGTAGGATTTACTTCTACATTTGCCATTTTCGGGTGTGACAACATGTGCGGGCTTGAGGAATTGTCGCAATTGAATAGCGATTTGCGATTGTTACATTTTCGTGCTTGAAAGATCAAATGCTCAGTTGGGTCAGAGTTACGATTTTGACAACCGCAAGGAATTTTCAGCCTGTAACCTGCAAATAGTTTGCGGGTTGCTAAAAGATGCCAATTGAATAGCAATTTAATTTGCAATTTAATCAGGCTACTTACGGTCTCCAGTTACTGACAATTGCTTAATTGAATTGGGGCCTATATTCTTTGTTTAGTCCAGTGTGTATGTGTACCACGCCATGCCTCCCAAAGAGATGATTTAATTACATTTTTATTTTAAAATGTTTTAAGTAAATGACCGGTGCTAGAGGCCATATTAAATTCAAAGCCTGTAGCAGCACCAGTACACTCTCAAAGCCTGTGGGCTTGAATTTCGACGGAGTTACAGAGCTATTATATTCCACCATGCCACAACCAATATGGATATGCAAACCTGTAAACCATTCTTGCGCACGTGCAGTGAACATGATCAATTAGTCAAACCCGTAATCTAATGGAGACTAGATTTCAAAGCCTTACGGGTTTCAATTACAAGTTACTATTGGATCCTCATTCCAGAAATAATGCAATATTAATAAATCAGTAATTAGGATATTTGAATTCCATTATATGTATTAACACATTGATTGTGATGGGATCGAAATAACACGGAAATTCAACATTAAAAAAAGTATTTTATATTGCTGATTTGCCAGCTTGAGAATGTTGTGCTATTATTGCAATACCTAACATCACTTTCCCTTTATTATAAGTACAGCAGTGTGTTGTTAGTTGCATTTACAGTGCTACAGATAGGACTTTAGTGGATTTGTAGAAATTTAATAGAGATTTGCAAATGTAACAGTTACGGGCTTGACAGATCCAAGGCTTTGCAGCAAAGTAGTTCAGATTTTGACATCCCGTAGGTGTTTCTACCTGTAACCCGCAGATCATTTGCGGGTGGCTGTACGAGGCCAGTTTAATAGCCGTAAGTCTAGCGGGCTCTGTTACGGGCTACGGGTTTACACGTTGGGGGAATTTAATAGGGTTGAATGTCTCCAAAACCAATAAAAATAGAGAAGTGGCGTATAAATATTGGGTTTTGATGCTTTTATTTTAATTTGATGTATGAGTTAATGTGAAATACCTAAATCCCAGCAGCTCACATCACTGATCCCTGCCCGATTGATGTTGTATCCCAGCAAGCATTGCAAGAGGGACAGAAACTGTTTAGCGGCATTCCATAATAAGTGATCACATAGCCCAGCCTGCAAGGTGAGGATGAGAGGAAAAGTCTCACAATCAGATATAACACTAGAGATGGAAATACATTATAAACATAGTTTTCCTATTAGCTGCAAACAGTGTTTTGGCCATATTACTTCAAAACTGGGCATTATGGGAAATATAGCACTAGATGGAAATATACATATAACGCGCCAACATATTCCGTAGCGCATTACATAAATTAGGTTCAGACAATGATAAATACAGATTAACATATTGCAAAGGAAGGAGGGCCCTGTCTTTGAGCTAGGAATCCTGTGTGAAGCGTTGGGGGGCTGGTTTGTACTGAGCCCCAATATTTCTGAGTGCACCCCTACATGTCACTGTGGTCTCACACATACACAAAATGCTCTTTTGAACACAGACAAGTAAGAATGGTAAAAATGTTTGTAATCATTATATACAATATGCATATCCAATCCTGCTGAGCTGTGAGCCACCATTTGTTTTTTCTTTATTGAATGCGTGGGGAATGTACTTGGGCATCCTGTGCTTCCTAATGCCAGTGAAGCCTTCAGCTCCCCAAAAAATCGAGGGCCTTTGATCTTCGGGGTTCCAACCATAAGGTACTAGGATATTCTCTCTTTTCTCCGCCCTCACCCTAGCATCTTCTGGTTGGTCACCTTCAGACGTGGACTGAATCTTCGCCAGTGGGACAGCCACCATCTGCTTATTAGATTCGACCCACTGTGTAGGGAATGCAGCTCATACAGTGGTATAATGTTAAATAAATATAATTTTTTCACAGATGAAAGGCTGTATAATTCTTTACTATGGAATAAATTGTGATTTAACCATATATTATTTAGCATTTTCTGTATGCGATATCCAAAGGCATTACATATAATGATGTTACAGAACTCAAAAGGAGCTTACACAACTACCATGCACCCACATCCAGTATGCACACGGGCACCTCCACACAGTCACTGGGTAACATCTGGAACCTCCCTCCAGCTGTGGGCTGTTACTACCCCACCACTGATTAGTGAATGACTAAGCTTAGAGAGCAGTAGGATGAGATTGTCTTTGACCTGATATCAATGTAGCAGTGAAAAGAAAAGTTAGAAATGTGATAATTCCAGTGGTATTTGAAGGAATGATGTGGTAGGTGTGAAAAGCCACAATTTCAGTTTAGTTATTTTATTTTTTACAATGCTTGTTTTGTTTTTTGTGAGATGGAACTCTAGTATTTAAACAATTTCCTGTCTGCCTTCACCACTAAACCTCAGGTATTCCTCTGCTATATTGATGACATAATGAAAATGTAAACAGCAGGTACATACCTGAAAACTTGCTGGAGATCGGTAGTTGAGAGGTTACACATTCTTTTCTACTTTTTTTGTGAAAAAGGAATGTTTGGTGGTGCCAGGGAGTACTGCTTACAGACTGTCAAGTCCATTCTCACCTGTTATGTATGACTACACAATAGCGCCAATATGCTAGCCATAATATGCTAATCTGGAGCATAGTATGTGGGCTAAGGGGCTATAGCTACAGACAGATAACCCTGTGCATCTCCAAAGTCTCCAATGCTGACAAATCTGCCTAAGAAATATTATCTCAGTTGAAATAATTTGTTCTTCCTTTCATTACTGCTCAAGACAATGAGAGATGGGGAAGGTACAGTAATGGTCGTTAATGAGGTAAACTACGTTTTTACAATATATTTTACTAACTAAAAAAATTAGTTTTGCTGCTTTTGAACATGTATTTTTAATGTTATAATGAACTAAAAAATAGATTTAACATGAAACACACTTACACTTTAATGAGGTAAAATGTGTTTTTAAATTATATTTTCTGGCTAAAGATTTGTTTTGTTGATGTTTGCACATGGTGAACTAAAACCGGTTTAACATAAAAAATGCGTAGACTGGCCCTTTAAGGCTCCAGAAATTTAATATTTTACAGAGCTCCCACCTCAACTGGGTCCTGATTATAGATCAATCAGAACTGAACCAAATTACAATGTGACTCCTGAAGTTTACAGGAAAAAAAAATACATTGCAAAATGGTGCCACTGAAAGGCATACTCCAGCAAACATGATTTCAGCAGTGAATAAAAGGACTATTGGTGGATCAAGGAACAATTCCTACATCTAGGCTCAACAGATATAGAGATTGGTTACTTAATAGAAAAAAACACCAAGGAGAAATCTTTGTGAAGAGGAGCTCAAGCTGGAAACTCCCTTCCTTCCCTGGGGGTTCCATTGCCAGAATATGTAGACAGGTAGCCACCATTGTTTAGAATCCAACAAGACTGGACATATCAGATCTGCATATTCACAGATGAAAGAATCTGCAGCAGCAAAACCTTTAGTGATGTTTTTATATGGTAGTAATGTCATTTGAGGTTTACTGGACATCGGGACAAGATTCATTCTGGTGCTTCCAGAGATGGTAAATTATGGGAACATTCCTGGGAATAGCTTGCCAGTTGGGGTGTTTTAATTGGGCCTTGTGTGTCGTAGGATGCCACCCAGGGGATTCAGTTGCACAAGTGTATTTTAATTTGGTCTTGGAGGAGTATGAGCATGAGGTTTTGAGGAACATCACACTGAGGACCTCACTCACTTCTTTCGTATTCTAAAGAGCACTTCCCTTCATGCCCCTCACCCACCCACCCTTGATATGTTTTTCTATATAGACACACTAACTACTGACACCATTCATTCAGTCAGTAAACACACTCATAGGTTACTTAACCTTACACCCTCCTATCCCGTCTATCCCACTATCTCTCTTCGGCTATGATATGGCACTAAGACCAGGCACACCCATGATCATGATTTAACCTCATCTCTTATATTAAAGAACCACCGAATCACAGTCTTTTTTTGCCCCTCACATTTTCCTTCACTGAGATCCTCCTCCTTCCTGAATCACACAAACAAATGTATAGAATTGTCTATATTATTATTTTGTTTATACTGAGTATTTCTACATAATAAATATATTAATGTATTATAGTATAAGGGGTTAAGTTTTCCATTGTAGGGTTTTGTATACCATTTATAGTTCTGGGTAACCTGACTCCCATAGACGGTTACATCTTCATCTTCATTGTATCTGCTTTATATTACTAATAAAGGTATTTTTGCAGTCATTATAGGTGAATACTAGCCTGAATAAGCGCTTTTGTGGTTAATTATTTTACTCTACACAGCCATGTTACATCTGTACAGTCTCCATCACATAAATCTTCTCCAGTTCCATATCAGTTTTAATAAATTCCATCCAATACCTATCCTTGTTACGACCGACAGATTTGGGGACTTCGCTCACCCTAATTCTCTCTCTAGGCCGTGCCTCTTGCGTTCAATATCTCAGAGCACAGCTGATAATTTCTAATCAGAGCATTATTTCTGAATAGGCAGGCGCCATCAGATCCCCCTTTTTAGGATCTAATAACCACACACCATATACCTCTGACTAGTACAACCAGACTCTGTTAATTCTTGCTTGCATTTTACATATATATCAAACCACAACAAAATTTCCCCCCACATGCCTAGACAGTCCTGACTTTGAATTACCCTCCAAATATATATATATTATTATTATTATTATTATTATTTTTTTTTTTTTTTGGGATACCACTATCTACATCAAGCAACCCACACCATACAAAGCACCTCATCACCTTCAGTCAAGCCATAAGATGTAAACAGTGGGGGAGCTAATGAAAAGAGGGTCCCATTGCAAAATAAAATATGGAGGGAGGGGGTGGGTGCACTGCCCCTTGTGCCAACTCACTCATTCTTTTTGTGCACCCTGTCCCTATTACCTACTCACTCTACAGTATATATATATATATATATATATATATATATATATATATATATATATACTAGCGAGTTGCCCGTCAAAAAATGATGGCAATAAAATTGTAAGTTAGGCAATGCTGTTTGCCACAGAGAGTAAGTGTTTTGGTGGTCTGAGATCCTTGTGCGCTCATTGCGAGACTGGCACTGAGCGCCTTTGGTGCTCATTGCGTGGCTCACAATGGGCAACTTTGGCAGTTTTTTTTATGCTAATTAATTAATTAATTAGATCATAATTAATGAATGAAATCATAAATTAATATACTTTACCTCTTTGTAATTAATATATGCAGCAAGGAATGTGCTGAAGAGCTAACAATCGTTTTTGATGTTCCTGCAGCATACAATGTAGGTTTGCAGTGTTGTGGAGCTGAGGTGTAAGTGTCAGCAATGTGTGCAGTGCAAATAGGCTGCATGCGCGAGGGGAAACCGTTTGTGTAGCTGTGTACTTCCGCATTCTGTAAGTTAATGTAAGGCGAATGTGTATGTGGTAGGCGGGTTTGTATGATTAAGCGTCCTTGCTCATGGTGTATGTTGCAGGTCGTACAGGTTTTTGTAAAACTGGATTTGCTTTGTGGTATTTTGCGGCTTTAGGGGTCGTGTAGCCTTGTTTTCGTTTTTTTCGGGTGCTGCCATAAGAGATTTTCGAGTGGCATAAGAGATTTTCGAGTGGCTAAACTTTGTAAATTTGACCGAATTCAATGTTTAAGCTGTGTTGCAGAGGTCCTGGGTGTCCCCCCTCCCTTGCTGTGGGTAAGGTTTTTATTTTATTTTTGTGTGTATTTTTCTATTTTTTAATGGTAGCTGCTGTGCACGGGCTGTCCATTAAGGTCGTATTTTTGTGAGTCCGTAATGGATTTTCTCTTAGTCCCACGAGTCGTAATTTTTTTTTGTGTTAGTCCGCAAATTTTTTTTTTCTAACTCCCGCGGCTCGTATTTTTTTTGTGTAAGTCCGTAGTTAGTTATTGCGTGTTTGTTGTTTTTCTTCAAAGTCCCGCTTGTGTGGTCGTTTGTAAGCGGTTGTGAGGCGCTGTAGAGCCTCCACCTCCGCAAATGCTGCCCCTTGCAGCATTTGTTGCGAGGGGCAGCATTTGAGGAGGGGAGGTTGAGGAGGGGGTTGAGGAGGAGAAAGGAAGGTTGAGGAGGGGGCTGAGGATGAGGATGGGGGGTTGAGGAGTGAGGATGGGGGGCTTGAGGAGGGGGTTGAGGATGGGGGGGTTGAGGAGGGAGGTTGAGGAAGGGGTTGAGGATGGGGGGTTGAAGATGAGGAAGGAGGTTGAGGATGAGGAGGAGGGGTTGCGGAGGGGGGTTGAGGTTGCGGAGGGGGGTTGAGGTTGAGGAGGGGGGTTGAGGATGGGGGGGTGAGGATGGGGGTTGAGGAGAGAGAATGAGGATGGGGGTTGAGGAGTGGGGTTGAGGATGGGGGGGTTGAGGAGGGGGTTGAGGATGAGGAGGGAGGTTGAGGAGGGGGTTGAGGATGAGGAGGGAGGTTGTAGATGAGGAGGGAGGTTGAGGAGGGAGGTTGAGGAGGGAGGTTGAGGAGGGAGGTTGAGGATGAGGAGGGAGGTTGAGGAGTGGGGTTGAGGAGGGTCATAAGGGAGGGGGAAGAGACACAGGGAAGGGAGAGGTTGGAAGAGACACGGGGAAGGGAGAGGGGAGAAGAGACACGGGGAAGGGAGAGGGGAGAAGAGACACGGAGAGAGAGGGGGACACAGAGGGCACAAGAGGGACACGGGGCAGCACATTTCCCACCCTCGGCTTATACTCGAGTCACTCATTTTACCCAGTATTTTGTAGTAAAATGGGTGCCTCGGCTTATACTCGGGTCGGCTTATACTCGAGTATATACGGTGTATATATATATATATATATAAATGTATATGCTAACCTCAAAACAGTTCTGTCTGCGAGTGGGTTCCTGGCTTGTGCATAATCCAATCCTAAATTTTGCTTAAAGCTGTGTAATACCGCGAGCATATGCTTCAAGGGAGCCATATTTAAAATGGTATTCTAGATTTAAAGAATAAGGTACCTCGTATCTCAATTGCATGTCCCTGCCTAGTCCCTCAGAGTGCAGTATAACGACCGTATTTCTGCGTAACCTAGACTTTTAAATAGGCTTAATATATATATATATATATATATATATATATATATATATACATACACCTGAGCACATACATATGTATGTATATATATATATATATATATATATATATATATATATATACTGTATGTATATATATATATATATATATATATAATTAAATAAATATATTGCACATGCAGTCTACACTCTCTCTGGGTGGGGGGGGGGGGGGCTGAAACTATTGAAGAGGCCTCAGGGGGGCTTGGAGAGGGTCTTGGTGGGGTGGGGACCCAGAGGCCCTAAAACTATAAAAGTAATAAAGAATAACTAACTGAAAAAATAGACAGCATCGGGTCCCCCCCAAGAGCAGGGCCCCTGCACAGGCGGTAGCTCTGCCCCTGGATGTAACTGTATATGCTTGTATACAAAAGACAGGGGACAAGAACTTAATTCACTTGGGATGGGATTCTGGAACTAACCACATCTGATGATCCTTACTGGTAAACACTATAAGCCACTATCTACAGGCACTGGAATAAATAGACAAAATGACTATGAGATTCAGGGATCCTTCAACTGTGCCTCATCAAATGGGGTATATCTAATAACATGCGCATAATGTACTATAGAAGGATATTATATTGCTAAAACATCACAGTCCTGCAGAAAAATAATTAATCTGCACCATTAAACAGTCAAACACAAGACGACTCACTGATAGGTAAACATAATAATAATAATAATAATAATAATAATAATAATAGTACCTGTAGTGTTAAATTATACCCTATTTGGGTCCTCCTCCATGTATATTTAACTTGCTCATAATATTCTCTCATCTAACACGATCTTATCATTTATGTTCTGTTTAGCACTGTGTATCAGTTGGTATTTAAGGAAAGATAAAGTATAAAGTTAAAATAACATTACTCTCCTGTAATGCCAAAGTGATTAAAGATGAAAGTAAAATGTCAAACTAAGAATACATGAAGGACCACTATAGCTCAGACTGAACCTTTGGCCTTAAAGTGGAATAGCAGATGCTGAAATTATAATATAATTGGAACACAAGTACTTTATCAATGGAATGCTATTAAAAACGCAATTTCCTGCAGTAAACAAACATTGAACTCTGCATTATTTAGCTGTGAGTCAGCCTTTATGATCCACCCACAAACACACAGTTTTTGTTATTTTTTTGTTAATTACTGATCATTATCAAAAGTTACCAATTATCTACTTGGGCTTTGGGTTTATTGCCTTCATTTCTAGTCAAGCAAGTCTTTTGCCATGCAGTTAACTTGAACTGACCCAATACATCAGAGGATAATAAATAATTATTATGATATTTAATTAACCCGGGATTAAGATCTGTGTTTTCAATTAATTTTAGGTGCCATGGGGGTCCTTATGGAAAATTAGTTAATATTAGTGAGTCCAAAAGTACCTTCATGGTTATACTTTAGATTACCATGGGGATGGGGTGAGGGAACAGATGGTCCTGAACATTGAGGGGGAATAGTACCCAGGGGTACACATGTATAGTGGACAGCGGGTATTGAGGGGTAATCTCAGAGGATTCCCAGCTCATAGAGGGAGTGGTTCATAGACAAAGGGGATATAAACCACCTGCATATTTTTTGTTATTTAACCCCTTCCATGCCATGGGAAGTTTTATAGATAGATAGATAGATAGATAGATAGATAGATAGATAGATAGATACAGTGCCTTGCAAAAGTATTCACCTCCCTTGGCATCATTCGTGTTTTGTTGCCTCACAACCTGGAATTCACATGGGTTGTTTGAGGATTTGCATCATTAAATTTACAGAACATGCCCACAACTTTGAAGATGTTTTTTTTTTTTTTTTATTGTGAAGCAAACAACAAATAGGACAAAATAACAGAAAAAGTCAATGTGCATAACTATTCACCCCCCTAAAGTTAATACTTTGTAGAGTCACCTTTTGTGGCAATCACAGCTCCAAGTCGCTTTGGATAAGTCTCTATGAGCTTGCCACATCTTACCACTGGGATTTTTGCCCTTTCCTCCTTGCAAAACTCCTTCAAGTTGGATGGTTTGCGCTTGTGAACAGCAATATTTAGGTTTGACCACATATTTTCTATTGGATTGAGGTCTGGGCTCTGACTCGGCCATTCCAACACATTTACATGTTTCCCCTTAAACCACTCAAGTGTTGCTTTAGCAGTGTGTTTGGGGTCATTGTCCTGCTGGAAGGTGAACCTCCGTCCTAGCCTCAAATCACGCACAGAGTGGTACAGGTTTTTACTCAAGAATATCCCTGTATTTAGCACCATCCATCTTTCCCTCAACTCTGACCAGTTTCCTAGTCCCGGCTGCTGAAAAACATCCCCACAGCATGATGCTGGCACCACCATGTTTCACAATTGGGTTTGCGCCAGACATAGCGTTTACTTTGATGGCCGAAAAGTTCAATTTTTAATCTCCTCAGAACAGAGCACCTTCCACCATACATTTTGGGAGTCTCTCAAATGCCTTTTAGCAAACTCAAAATGAGCCATTTTGTTTTTTGCTGAAAGTAATGGCTTTCTTCTGGCCACTCTGCCATAAAGCAACATTCAGGCAGCGGTAGGGGTTGGTGGTCCATTCTGCCATCAGTACTATGCAATATGTAAAAGAAAGGAGTTTCAGCCTAAAGATTACTGGAAAACCAGATATTTCCTATGTCATTTTTCTTACACAAGATTATTTTTAATCAAAATAACCTGACCTTTAACTTCTCTGGCCTTTTAAAGTGATTATTACCTTCTAATATTGTCTCAGTTTACACAATATCGACTTAATTGTACTGGGTGATTTTGAAAACAGTTGTCCTTGTGGTGCTGATTGTTTTGTTCTTTTTTTGTATTATATTGTCTTTGGAAAATAAAAGTAAAAAATGTATTTGTCCGCGTCTGGCCTTGTCATGGGTTCCATAACCATGGAGGAATCCATTGGATATGTATAATCATAACATATATTAGCAGCTAACACTGTGTAGTTCTTAAGGCTCAAGTTCCAATATTTCTACTGAATAAAAATATCATGAAACTTCACAGTTAAATTGCTTACAGTGCAGTAATATTACATTCTTATCATTGCTTCTTGGTGAGTTTCCTCAAACATCTCTCTGCCTGGCTGTTTATTTTGATCGTTCTTCCCAGGTGCCATCATGGCTTCTTCATTCTATAATTAGTTTTTTTTGCATAAGCAGAAGAGTTTTTTTTCTAATGTGCACTAAAAGCCCCCAGGACATTTAACAGAGCCTTAAAAAATGTCTTTTCACAAGTTAATATAAAAAAATAAAAAAAAGTTTTTATTGATTTTACACAATCAAATCTAAGCATTTTAATTGTATGCAATAATGTTGTGTTATGTATTTTATCAGACACTGAGATTCAGATCTGATTGGCTCATATCATTTATAGTCATTCAAACTTCAACTGAGATTAAAAGGTAGGTTTTTCATATGAAACAAGTTGCTCTGAAAGGTTATCCTTATAGAAGCACAAATATATAAGAAATATAAGTGTATATTAATTATCTGAGCTACTGAACAACACAGATCATTATTGTTGAAACTGCCATTAATTAGAAATGTATCTGTAGGCTGATTGGCTCTGGAATTGGAATTTTATCTTATGGCTTAAGAGCGCAATAATCTAATGACGACTCCCAGTCACCAAAAACATGGAGGAGTAACTGGCAAACTAGGCTAGTTCCATAAATTGTACATATATAGTAGATCTTCTCTAAAAGTGATGTTTAATATATAAGATAAACTTAAATTGGCATTGAACACAATCCTTATTTTGATGCATTTTAAAATACATTACCAAAGTTGTATGTCGAAGTAGAAAATATTAAGTATAAACTGTTTAAACAGGAAGTGCACCGGACATACTTACATCTATACATACCAGAATAACTCATACATCTATATTACTGTTAATTGGCTGACAGGGGCAAGCCCTCAGATCAGTTAAACATTTGAATACATTGTTTGAAAAACCAAACACACAATGGTACATTACCAAATATCATGGGTGTAGGAGCCAACAAAAAAATCCTTGGGGGGATACAGTTTAAAGAGACAAAAAACTGTGGCTATGAGTGGTCCAATTCAATTTTACTCCTCGGACAGCTAGCAGGGGTGTGGATCTACCCCTGGTGCACCCAGAGTTTAAATTGTTACAGAATATATATTTACATGTCCCCTGCCCAGTTGCTTCAGAGTGCAGTACAGTGACTGTATTTCTGGGTGGGAAATCTAAGCAAGAAATAAGCTTCTTAACTTATTTTTAGACTTGCAAATGGGTTTCCAAATGTAATATTTGTTTTATATATATATATATATATATATATATATATATATATATATATATATATATATATATATATATATATATGTGTGTGTGTGTGGGAAAGCCAATAATATAGTGTTCAAACCTGGTAATGCATGATTAAGTTTAATTTTGCTATTTTTTGTGTCCTCTGTTCATATAATCTGGTGGTGGGATTTGTTCCCCCCATCCCCCCCAGTTCCTATACTCCTGCCAAATATCTTCTTTAGGATGCAATAAGAAAAAAAATGCTTTTAGTGTCCCTTTAAGTTTAGGTGGTTCTTGACCTCTAAAATTTGTGGTATCTTGATTAATTTCTTGGGTTTTTACCCACATTAACTGAATCTTTCTGTTTTCTTGTAGCTATAAAAAGCTTTAAATGTTCTTTTTTACATCATTTTTAAACAGAAATTCATTTCATGGCATTAAATTAGTAAAAAAAAAAAATTTCAGTCAACAACAGCACTAAATTGTTAATGTTTTAACATTTTACTTGTTTTTTTCCATACACTTCAGGATCTTAAATATTTCCTGTTTTGTTTGCTCCCGTGTTACTTACACCATATAACCAGTGACACACTGTTTCATATCAGATGTTGTGGTTCCAACAAGTTCATTCGGAAGCCGCGTGATTCATTCTGGGGGTGAATGTTGGGAAGTCGGCATTTTACACAGGGATTGTTACAAGTTCAAAAGTGCAAGAGCTGTGATAGAAATCACTATTGCAGGCTTCAAACGTAACGCTATAATATTTACTGCAATAAGCTGATTTAAATCTGCTATATCAGATGTCTGTAACTTTTAATAATTGAAGAGCCGAATTGTCATGTCAAGAAAGAGTTGGTACATAAGCAAGGCCAACTGCATAATACTTATAATAATTTATACATGCCATCACATATATAGTTGTGAGCATGAGTTGTTGCTAACATTTGTGGGCTTGCGTAGCGAGCCGCAGCCCTCGCAAAATTTATGAGGGGCGCAGTCGCTGGCAAGGAGCGCCGAAGGCGCTCCTTGCCAGCAACTGCGACCCTCGCAAACTTTACGTCGTAACGCAAACAAAATACGAGACACATTACGACCCATTACGACCTCGCAAAAAAACGCCGAAATACGCGCACATCAAAACATCAAAAATCCAACAAATACACACAACAAATACATAAAAAGCTTACCTACATCAAGAGGGAGCATCCAGAACCTCGAAAAATAAACTTACACCTCAATTTAACTGAAATTAAAGCAGTTTAGACACTAAAAAATTCTCTAAGCGAGAGAAAAAATGGCCGCCGAAAAAAACAAAAAAGAGGCTACAGCACTCTAAACACGCAAAACACCACCAAACACCTACGTATTTGCCGAAAAACACCTAAGAGATTAGAAAACAAGGACGCAACCCGCGCAACCCCAAAAACATTACAAGCACAACAAATACAAACAACCAACACATAAAAAGGTTACTCACAGCAAGGGAGGGCACAGAGGACCTCTGCAAGTGAAGTTACACCTCCATTTAAGCACAAATTTCGGAGTTTAGAGACCCGAAAATCACCTAAGCGAGAGAAAAAATGGTCACCGAACAAAACGAAAACGAGGCTAAAGGTCCCTAAACACGCAAAACACCACCAAACACCTACGTATATTCCGAAAAAGCCCACCAAACAGCTACGAATATTCCGAAAAACTTGCACGACATAGAAAACTAATATTACGAAAAACTTGCACAACATAGAAAACGAACCACGCTACATCAGCCACATTATATACACCAAGCACCCTTAGCTCACTTACAATTTCATTGCCGTCATTTTTTGACGGGCAATTCGCTAGTGTTTAATAATGTTGTGATATTAAAATGTAATGATTATTATTAGTTTGCCTTTTATTGTGTTTTAAAGGATACTGTATTAAAAAAATGGAAATAACCTAGAATAGACTAAAGGCATATCTAAATTTCCTGGATTATGATTGCATCTGATAGAGGAGAATCAGTAGCATATGCAAACATGTTTTTGCATTAAAAAAATACCAAAATAAACATTTACAAATGCAGCATCATGTTTGCTAAATGCCTTCAGTTTGCAAGCTGCATCTTTGTTATGGGACACCCCTGAAAATCCCTGGGGTTCCTGTGTTGCAAAGCAGCTTGGGATATGTAGTCTCTTTCTCTCTCTATCCTTGTGCTCTGATTCAGCTGTGAGCTCAGCCCCCACCAATCATGTAATACCATCCTGCAGCAAGTACTTTCCTTTGAAAGGTCAAACTCTGTACCTGGCTGCTTCTCCTCTATGTACTTGGTTATGCAAGCTCCCTGTGGATGCGCAACGCTGGATTTTACTTTCCTGTCTAAAACTTTGTAAGTACACTGAAATTTTCTATATAACACATATTTTTTCTGATAATCACTGCTTGTTTCTTACCAAACATTTGAAACCCAGGACACTGAATTTAATTTATAGTGATACATTATCCGGATGAAAGGAGGGGCGGATTAGACAGATCAAATTATTGGTTGCCATAATGTAGCTGGTCAAGTGGTAACATGGGACAAGTAAAAAGAAGGATATACAGTAGATGGTGTGATAAAGTTTATGTCAGGAGTAGACAGTAGACTGCTATATCAGATGTCTGTAACTTTTAATAATTGAAGAGCCGAATTGTCATGTCAAGAAAGAGTTGGTACATAAGCAAGGCCAACTGCATAATACTTATAATAATTTATACATGCCATCACATATATAGTTGTGAGCATGAGTTGTTGCTAACATTTGTGGGCTTGCGTAGCGAGCCGCAGCCCTCGCAAAATTTATGAGGGGCGCAGTCGCTGGCAAGGAGCGCCGAAGGCGCTCCTTGCCAGCAACTGCGACCCTCGCAAACTTTACGTCGTAACGCAAACAAAATACGAGACACATTACGACCCATTACGACCTCGCAAAAAAACGCCGAAATACGCGCACATCAAAACATCAAAAATCCAACAAATACACACAACAAATACATAAAAAGCTTACCTACATCAAGAGGGAGCATCCAGAACCTCGAAAAATAAACTTACACCTCAATTTAACTGAAATTAAAGCAGTTTAGACACTAAAAAATTCTCTAAGCGAGAGAAAAAATGGCCGCCGAAAAAAACAAAAAAGAGGCTACAGCAGTCTAAAGACGCAAAACACCACCAAACACCTACGTATTTGCCGAAAAACACCTAAGAGATTAGAAAACAAGGACGCAACCCGCGCAACCCCAAAAACATTACAAGCACAACAAATACAAACAACCAACACATAAAAAGGTTACTCACAGCAAGGGAGGGCACAGAGGACCTCTGCAAGTGAAGTTACACCTCCATTTAAGCACAAATTTCGGAGTTTAGAGACCCGAAAATCACCTAAGCGAGAGAAAAAATGGTCACCGAACAAAACGAAAACGAGGCTAAAGGTCCCTAAACACGCAAAACACCACCAAACACCTACGTATATTCCGAAAAAGCCCACCAAACAGCTACGAATATTCCGAAAAACTTGCACGACATAGAAAACTAATATTACGAAAAACTTGCACAACATAGAAAACGAACCACGCTACATCAGCCACATTATATACACCAAGCACCCTTAGCTCACTTACAATTTCATTGCCGTCATTTTTTGACGGGCAATTCGCTAGTGTTTAATAATGTTGTGATATTAAAATGTAATGATTATTATTAGTTTGCCTTTTATTGTGTTTTAAAGGATACTGTATTAAAAAAATGGAAATAACCTAGAATAGACTAAAGGCATATCTAAATTTCCTGGATTATGATTGCATCTGATAGAGGAGAATCAGTAGCATATGCAAACATGTTTTTGCATTAAAAAAATACCAAAATAAACATTTACAAATGCAGCATCATGTTTGCTAAATGCCTTCAGTTTGCAAGCTGCATCTTTGTTATGGGACACCCCTGAAAATCCCTGGGGTTCCTGTGTTGCAAAGCAGCTTGGGATATGTAGTCTCTTTCTCTCTCTATCCTTGTGCTCTGATTCAGCTGTGAGCTCAGCCCCCACCAATCATGTAATACCATCCTGCAGCAAGTACTTTCCTTTGAAAGGTCAAACTCTGTACCTGGCTGCTTCTCCTCTATGTACTTGGTTATGCAAGCTCCCTGTGGATGCGCAACGCTGGATTTTACTTTCCTGTCTAAAACTTTGTAAGTACACTGAAATTTTCTATATAACACATATTTTTTCTGATAATCACTGCTTGTTTCTTACCAAACATTTGAAACCCAGGACACTGAATTTAATTTATAGTGATACATTATCCGGATGAAAGGAGGGGCGGATTAGACAGATCAAATTATTGGTTGCCATAATGTAGCTGGTCAAGTGGTAACATGGGACAAGTAAAAAGAAGGATATACAGTAGATGGTGTGATAAAGTTTATGTCAGGAGTAGACAGGGAGATAAAGGTGTGGGATGACCAACAAGTCCTTCTGATGCTATATCTACTAACTGTTACCAACTCAATCTAAAAACCCACCATATACAATCCTGCCATACAAAGATGAAGAAGATATACATATACATGGCTTAATGTGTTAATTGGAAGTCCATTCCCATAGCTTGAAATGTCTTATTTATTTATATGTATATGCATACCCTTCAAGGACCACTGAGTTTGATAAAACATCACATGCTTGGGTAGTATGTAGCAAAACACAATATTAGAAGGTATGCAAGAGACGAAAATAAAATACATTTAGAGACATCATCGTCTGTAGTTTGAGGGGCCAGGTTATCCTATAGGGCCTTATTCTGCAATTCTGTTCTGTTTTCAAGGGGCTATTTGAAGAGGAAACTTTTAGCAGAAGTAAAATACTTCTGTGTCCTCTATTCCTGCCGCAACTCCCAGTTATAAAGACAATCTGTTTATCACAAACAGCATTGTATGACATGCTGATAGTTGCAAAAATTATACTGTACCTGGTGGTGTCCCTAAACCCTAAAGTCCCAATATTATCCCTATCACTATGGGCAAAACTGCAGCTGTAGTGGTAACACAAATACTATAGAATTTAGAGGAGTATGTTAGGAGCTGAATGCCGACTCTTAAGCCTGACGCGCGTTTCTCAATAGTGCTCATTTATAGAACAGAAACAGTGCAGAATATAGCAATGTGCTAATATAGTTCAATATCAACATATGAGTAATCCAAAAATATGATATTGTATTATTATATCAGTTTCATTACATAACATCAAGGGTAACACACAACCCAGTACTCAAGGGGTTAATACATTTCAGGAAACCACGTTACCTAGTAACAAATGCTCTGATGCAAAATATACAGTGGGGGGGGAAAAGTTTTTTTTTATCCCCTGCTGATTTTGAACGTTTGTCCACTGACAAAGAAATGATGTCTATAATGGTAGGTGTATTTTAACAGTGAGAGACAGAATAACAAAAAAAAAAAAAACAAGAAAAACGTATGTCAAAAAAGTTATAAATTGATTTGCAGGTCAATGAGGGATCACAACACAGTCTCATTTGAGATTTAATTAAAAAAACTGTAAGGGGTCAACAAAAACTCTTAATTTTAAAAGGGCAGATTTTAACGTCTAAGGGCAGCAATACAAATTATAGACTGGGACAGAGAACTGGTAGGTAAAAATACTAAACATAAATGGCAGATGAGATTTAATATGAATAAATGTAAAGTTTTGCATCTGGGAAGGAAAAATATCCATGCAATTTATAATCTTAATGGAGCAAATCTAGCGGTATCTGGTATTGAAAGGGATTTGGGAGTGCTTGTGGACAACCACCTAGGTAACAGTGCTCAAAGCCAAGCAGCAGCTGCAAAGGCAAATAAAATATTAGCATTTATTAAGAAGGGTATAGAAGCCAGGGAAGCAAATATAATTCTACCACTATACAAATCTCTAGTTTGCCCTCATTTGGAATATGGAGCATAATTTTGGGCACCACTAAATAAAAAGGACATTTTAGAGCTGGAAAAGTACAGAGGAGGGCAACAAAACTAATAAGGGGAATGGAGGGGCTAAGTTATGAAGAAAGACTAACAAAATTGAACGTATTTTATCTAGAAAAAAGGCGTCTAAGAGGCGATATGATTACCTTATATAAATACATCCAGGGTCAGTATAAAGATTTGTCAAGGGAGCTTTTTGTGCCAAGAAGTTTTCAACTGACAAGAGGACATCCTTTGAGGTTAGAAGTAAAAAGATTCCACCTTAAAGAAAGACAAGAGTTCTTCACAGTAAGGGGGGTTAATCTGTGGAATTCTCTACCAAAAGAGGTGGTGACAGTGGATTTGATAGATAACTTTAAAAAGGGACTGGGTATATTTTTATTTAAAAGGGACATTCAGGGTTTTCCTGGTTAATTTAGAGAGAGAGTATTGATCCAGGGAAAAATACAATTGCTAGTATCTGGGGTCAGGAAGGATTTATTCTTTTTTTTTTCCTTTTGAGACAATTGGCAAAGTTTCACTTGTTTTATTTTCTGTTTGCCTTCCTCTGGATTAATTAATAACTAATCTGCATATTGCAGATCAGAGGAGATCTCAAAAGGTTAAACTTGATGGCTAAAAGTCTTTATTCAAACTCAATTACTATGGCCATCATTCAATTGCAATTTGGCCAATTGAATAGGGCTCTAAATAAGCACATATTTTTTTTAAGAAGTTTTTAGTTAGTAAACATATATTTAAAAACAAGGTTTCACTTACTAAAAAGCTCTTTTAAAAAATATGCTATGTGCTTATTTAGAGCCCTATTCAATTGACCAAATGGCAATTGAATGAGGCCCTATGTAACTATGTAAAATCATCCATTTTGTACTTTTGTTATGTCGCCATGCTGATCTGTATAACAGGCCATTTTTGTCTACTTGTCTTGTGCTTGTCTTGTGTTTAATCTAATGACTAGTGTCCTTTACACTTTTGGCAGATTAAGGCACTTGGAAGTTTTCCAGAAGCTAATGCCTTGAAACAGTCTCTTTTCTTACGTTTTGTTTCTCATTTTTCTTTTATGAAATTTCTTTTGATAAACTTTTAACCCTATTTCACCAACCCCTGTAGAAAAGTTATGTAAGGCTAAAGTGAAGTGTAATAAGACTAGACCACTGTTCTTATGTGTATCTGTGTTGTGTTCTCCAAACTTGTAATAAAACTTAATTGACTTATTTCTTTGGTGAGGCATTTAAAAAAGATGCACTGACAAGGGATATATACATATATATATATATATATATATATATATATATATATATATATGCAGAGATAAGGGCTAAGGGGAAATCAGTACCATCTATACATGTTATTAACTCAGGGTCATGATTGAAGACTCTCCAGTTTTCATTTCCTATTGGTCTCCTGAACAAAACTGCTCTCAACTGTTCCTTATATCTACTACCATATCTATAAAGTTGATATTGAGTGAAGACAGAGTGACAGACCTCTGCGTGATGACATAGTTTCTCTTGGATTTATGGGAGTTCAGTCTCCCTTACCTTATCTGGCATAACTGATTTTAAAACAATTCCTATAATGAGGGTGTTGTAAACTGTGCTTAAACACATTGTTCAGTTACAACATTCAGAAAACTATCTCCTCAGGCCAGCAACAGTCCCACTGGACATTATATGTTGCAGGACAGTAAAAAGAGATTGTTACCTCTTCAGGCTATTGATTGTTACATATATTCATTACAAAAAGGTAAACTATATTAATTTATTATTCAATGAATTCATTAATTAGTATTGAAAAAAATATAGAGAGGAGCCAAAGGACACGCGAGGAGAGGGTCGCATTGACTGCCGAAGGCGCTCAGCTCGAGGCTTGCAATGTGCGCCGAAGATCCTTAGAGTATAAAAAGCTTAACATTGTGTGACAAACAGCATTGCCATGGCTTCAAATTGTATTGAACATCGTTTTTTGATGTGCAAGACGCTAGTATATATATATAGACGTTAGAAAACTTTAAGTCTGATAAGAGCAGGGAACACAAGTTGTTTTTTTTCAAGCATTTAAAAGAGCACATTTTAAACATTACAAAGTTGTTTTTAGCCTGAAAAATATCAAGTAAAACCTGTTTAAACTTCATTGGAACTAATAGGAAATGCATACTTTAGTCTGTAGATCTTATTGGCTGACAGAGAGCGAGCCTCCAAGAGCAGTTAAACGTTCCAATAAGTTTTTGTGCTATCAGATCTTTATTTGAAAAAAGAAAACGCACTGTGACACATTATTCAATACCCTCTTTTCAATGCATCAAATAAAAAAACATTCCCTGTCCCTTTAATAAGGGACAGAAATTCATTCACTAATCTCTTGCAGAGATGAAACCGGTTGGACATAATTCCTCAGTGTTATCAAATGTTAAATGAAGCATGTAGGTGTGTCCGCTAGTCACAAGGCCCTAGGTTTATTTAAAGAGTCAGTGTCACATGGTACAAATGTGAAAGAATGTGGCTATTCCCTGTGTACATACAGCTCCCTGGAACCATCTCAGGGTGTATACTAAATTTGTATAGCTTATTAAAAGGGCGCTGTAGTGTTGTTGTTTTTGTACTTTGTATCCAAATATCTAAAAAAAAGTACCAAAGAATAAAATTTGATTATTTTCTACTACCTAAACTTCCTGGATTATGAATTAATTTGATGGAGGATAATCAGTAGTGTATGCAAACATTTTTTGAATTAAATAATCCCAAAATAAGTATTAATAAACTTACCCTACAGTTTTTAAAATGTCTTCAGTTTTCAGGTAGTTGATTTTAAGAAGAAACTCCTCTGAAAATTCAAGTTAAATTAGCATAAAATTCATAATTAGTTGTGGCCAATAAGAGGCAGATATAACAATGTATCTCTTTTCCTCTCACCAGCTGAGACAAAGCTGCTGTGCAGGCATCATGGTTACTGACTGGTTGATTGGCTAGGACACAACTCTGCACATCTCGTTGGCTAGGATGCTCTGCCTACATAGGTGTCTTGGGGGTGGAGCTCACACAGGACATTTTAAATGTACTTTGAATTAGAAATATACAGAATTCCTCAATAAAATTATTTGATATTAGACAGACAAACTTATACACCAGATAACCCACAAACTTCCATATACCTTTACAATGTATATACGGTAGTAGGATTCTTGGTTGTATTGGATGTATTATCAGCAGACAAAGGTTGGTATTAATGTTACTATACCTATCCTAGTAAGACGCCATCTAGATACTGTGTCCAAGTCTGGAGACTGATCTCCAAAAGGATATTTATCATTTAGAACCAATTAAGGAACATATAAGGAAATTACCTGTATATGTTAGAGAAGGGAGATGGGAGATATGATGGAAACCTGCAAATATATCAACGGTTCAGGAAGGAAATATCTGGTTTAGTTGTTTGTTTATTTAAATTACCCTTAGGGCTTAGTCTCCCTAAGAGTGATAGGGGGCTGTTTTTTGTTTAGTAAATAAATAGTACATTTGTGTTCATATTTGAATGTCTAAAACAAGTTGAAAAAACTTGTTTCATACCCATAACTCCACTGCATTCTGGGAAGCTTGGCCAGGACATGCAAATGCGCCCACAACTGCTTCGCTCTTGAAATCCTTAAGCATATTTATTTCGAAAAAGAGGAATGCATGAAGTTGGTGGGTGGAAGACATAGAGGTAATGAGCAAATGTACAACTTTATAGATATGGTAGTAGATACGTGTAAGAGCCTTCCAAGTGGGGTAGAAGGTACAAGCTCCGCAAAGGAATAATAAGCATACCTGGAAATAAGCATAAGGCCATGCTAAGGATTAGTTAACCCAAGTTACATTAGGAAGATATAATGCGCTTCTATAGGGTAATTTGGTTCTTATCTGCTGTCAAACCTATATTTCTATATCCTAAGATGTTGCTCAACATAATCATGTGATTGGTGGAGAGCTGGCAAGCTGTAATTCACAGTGTAAATGAAAACTGGAAGATGGTCGAGGGAGTATTTGGAAAGTAAACTATTATATTAAGCAGTGGCGGCTGGTGACTTTTCAAGTTGGAGGGGCGACAGGGCGAAACATAGCCACTCCCCCTTTTTCAAACCACACCCATTTTTATAACTCCTCCCCCTGATGTCATAATGACCTTTATAAGCCCCGCCCAATGACCTTATGCTTGTAAAGCCCATTGAAATACATGATCTGCAATGCAGAAATGTCAAGAAGTAAAGTAACAATGTGTTAAATTCATTGGTATACAATATAGATTGAAAAAACTCATGTGACAAGACTACAGCAATATCATAATTGCACCTATACGTATTAACAGAAAAATTAAAGGAGTGACACCAACCATTAGTCGGCTCTTCTTCTCAGGGTATTCACGTTCATTAAGTTGACCAATGAGTAGAAACAAATCTGCAGCCACATAGGGTTTGCACCTGGGGTTGAAAGAAAACAAGCAAATCAATCATACCATTCAAGAACAAAACCATACTTAAAAAACATTAAACGACCAAGTGGAACCATATAGGCCCCAAACATACCTTAGACCTTAGAAGACCAAGTGTGACTATATAGGCCCCAAACATACCTTAGAAGACCAAGTGTGACTATATAGGCCCCAAACATACCTTAGAAGACCAAGTGTGACTATATAGGCCCCAAACATACCTTAGAAGACCAAGTGTGACTATAGGCCCCAAACATACCTTAAAAACCTTAAATAACCAATTTTGACCATATAGGCCCCAACCGCACCTTAAAAACCTTAAATAGCCAATTTTGACCATATAGGCCCCAACCGCACCTTAAAAACCTTAAATAGCCAATTTTGACCATATAGGCCCCAACCGCACCTTAAAAACCTTAAATAGCCAATTTTGACCATATAGGCCCCAACCGCACCTTAAAAACCTTAAATAGCCAATTTTGACCATATAGGCCCCAACCGCACCTTAAAAACCTTAAATAGCCAATTTTGACCATATAGGCCCCAACCGCACCTTAAAAACCTTAAATAGCCAATTTTGACCATATAGGCCCCAACCGCACCTTAAAAACCTTAAATAGCCAATTTTGACCATATAGGCCCCAACCGCACCTTAAAAACCTTAAATAACATATAGGCCCAAAAAAAAAAAAAAAAAAATATATAAATATATATATATATATATATATATATATATATATATATATATATATATATATATTGATAGATATATATATATAAAAATTTATATCAATATATCACAATAAATAAATAAATATATATATATATATCAAATTGATATATATATATATATATATATATATATATTTATTTATTGTGATATATTGATATTAATTTATATATATATATATATATATATATATATATATATATATATCCAAATATATATATATATACGCATAAAAAATACACATAAATATAAATAAACATATACATACAACAATATATATTAATTGATATTTATTATTTGATTAATTGATGTTCTTTATTACTTGGTATATTATATTGTTCATGCATTTCTATTACACTTTATTTGTTATACATATTACAGTGCTATTTTTTGGCTATACATGTTACAGGATATTATCCTGTAACATGTATATCACATAAAATAGCCCTGTAATATGTATAATACATACAGGGTCAAACAAGTTCACACTAACCTTTTTTACCCTTACAGGCTTCCATACCTGCTTGCTGATTTGCTAATTTTTTGAAGACTCTCATTGGTTGAAATCGATGTCAATCAAAAATTTCAACCAATCAGAGTCCTTCAAAAATTAGTATATATAGCAGACCGTGGGAAAAAAACAATTAATCGCGGGAGGGGCTCCTTGTAGGAGGAGCTCTTTTAGTGTGTTGTTTTTTTTTTTTTAGAGCGTCGTTTTTTTTTTGTGGAGGCCTCTTTCAATGGGCCAGAATGGATGGATGGACAATGGCTTCAATCAAGATTGGATTATTTTTGACCATTGGCTTCAATCAACATGGATTATTTTATTTTGACCATTGGCTTCAATCAACATGGATTATTTTATTTGACCATTGGCTTCAATCAACATGGATTATTTATTTTTCATGACTATATCCAGAGAGGACAGAAGGCCAACGCTGGAGGGGTCAATTTTACAGGTAAGTATGTGCTGTTGTTTATTTTATTTTTTATTAATGTTTGTTTAAAGCTGTTTATTTTTGTATACAATGTGTTGTGTTACTAACTGTACTAACAATGTGTTTGCTTACTGTGTGTTTAATTGTAATAATGTTGTTACTGTATTTTTTTTTCCCTTCCCTTATTTTTATTTTATCTTTAGAAGTGACATGCACATATACATGCCTGTTACTTCTAAAAATGGAATAAAAATAGTGGGGGGGGGGGGGGTAGGTAGTTGGTTCATCCAGGGTGGGGTCGGTCACGGTCAGGCGCCCATCGGTCGCCCATAGGCCACGATCAGGGGTGGCACAGGCCTCATGGGGGTGAACATCCACCCCCATGTGGCCTGGTCAACCCCGCTCACTGCCCGAATACCCGGGGTAGCATAGGCCGCATCGGGGTGGTGCCGGCCCGGTGGTGATCGGGCCTCGGGGGTGGCATAGGGCGGCAACATGGAGGTCATCAGGGGTGGCACAGGCCTCATCAAGGGGGTGATCCGATCACCCCCATGTGGGCCTGTGCCACCCCGATCACCACCCGACTACCCCGATCCCGTGATCGGGGTAATCCGGCGGTGGCATGATGGCATAGCTAGGTTAGCATAGGGCAGGCCTGATCGGGGGTGGCACAGGCCACATGGGGGTGATGGCTGGGGTCGTCGGTGGTAGTTGGTGGGTGGCTGGGTAGGTGGCACTGGCAGGCCAGGCAGGCATAGTGGGGGACTGGGGGTAACGGGTCACCCCTAACTTTTATTAGGGGCTACTAGGGGTTTTGGTTTGGCCAGGGGCAGGGCAGGTGCCAGGCAGAGGCAGGTGTAGACTTACTGTGTTAGGCAGGCAGAGCAGATGAGTAGATTCAGCCAGGGAGGTCTCTCAGTCTCAGCGTGACCAGGGTCAGGAAACAGAAAGGGGGAAGGGACAGGGAACTGGTGGTTTTATTGACTGTATCAGTCAATCAAAATCAAACTCGAGGCCCTATTTGCTGGCGGGCGCTCAGGGCTAACGGTCTGGGTGGGTTTAGATTGATCACTTAGTAACTGGACAGCCTTCCATCATTGATTGGTCAATGATGGAAGACTGTCAGTTATTAATTGATACATTTATGACCGCCCATGCATATCGTCACTATGATGGTGGGCGGAATGCATTAACGGTCAGGGGGCCAGGCCAGGACTCATTGAAGAGAGAGAAGACTCAGGTTAGTGACACAGTGTATAACTATTGTAATTTGATCACACAGGGTGCAGGCAGGGGGCGATAGATACACAGCATTAGTTAATGTAGCGCAAGGGTTATTTTAAAGTGACAGTGTCCCTTTACTAACTTTACTTAATTTTTAATACTATTTAGACTTGAAATGATGATGTACACCTTATATTTATTTGTTTTTGGGTTATACTAATACATTGTTGTGTTTTTTTTATTGCAGGGTGAAGAAAATATTTGGGGGGGCGTTTGCCCTGACGCCCCAATGGACGGGCCGCCCCTGATATTAAGTGCTGTTTTTCTTTCTTTTTTTTTGTTTACTGGGTCTTGTATGTTATAGGTGATTTTAGGGATTCAATGTAAAGAAAAAGTATTAATGTCCCACTATATTTATAATTTTGACAAAGACCAGTGCCGCTGTTGGCTACAGGAGCCTGGGGTGTTGGCCCTGAACTCATCCTAGCTTTTATCAGTAATTAATTACTGTCTGATGTCTTCTGCACCTTAAAAACAGATGAAGACATTTTTTTATTCATCATGACAATCATTTTATAGAGTGTCTGTAGGGCTCATGCAATGGTGTTTAATTTGTTTAGCAAATGATTAAAAATAAAAGTACTCGAAGTAAAATTAATTCAATGTAGCATTTTAAAATTTAGAAATTACTTTATAGTGACTAGTAGTTGAATGCAAAAAGGAGGTGCACCGTGTACTATATTGATGCAAGGCAAGAATATGTCTTGTAAGTAGATTTCTATTATTGTCTTATTCAACTTCTTGTGACATACTTCACCATGTTCGGCATTATGAGCATTGTGTTAATTTTTTCTTTCTTAGTTACGTTACATAGTAGAGCTGCTTCTCTCCACCCCTATTCTTGTGCCTTCAGTCTTTCCCAGCATGAGAGAGTCTTCTCTAGGGAATCCTGTCATCTCATGATATGGCAAAAATATTTGAGCTTCAACCTCATGATCAAACCTTACAGTGAACAGTTTGGTTTGATTTCCTGTAGTATTGATTGGTTGGATCTTCTTGCAGTCCAAGGAACTCTACATAGTTTTCTCCAGCATCACAATTCAAAGGCTTCACTTCTACGTCGCACAGACGTCTTTATGGTCCAGCTCTCACATCTGTTAATCATTTAGAAACAGACAAATTGAATGTATTTTTGATCACTACAGTGTTCCTTTCCATTCTCTCACTATTCCTCCAACCTTGACCGATTAACAACTTTTAACCAAGACTCTGGCTCTTCTGCTTTTACTTTGAATCAACCATCCCCTATCATCTCTTTTAGTCTAAATTAAGCCCTCACAAACCTCTCCGTCTTGTAAAGTAACTAAAACCTCAAACACAAGTTGTAGAAATGAACCTTATTTTTTTCCAGAATGACATTTACCAGCACAGTCTGGGACATTAGGTTTGGAGAGGAGATCTACTCTGATTCCCTCTATCTGCACTTTACTACGTTATTATGTTTTGGTAGATAGAGAACATGCCTTGGGGCATTCTCCAGCTTCCCTTGTTTTGTAATACAATAATCACTGTGTCTGTCAAACCTCACTTGTTTAAATCGAGTTTCACTTTTTAGGAGACATTATCTTTAAGTTTCATCGGTTTCATCAGTGGTTTCAGAGACCAGAGCAAATCTCATTGTGTAGGGAAATTTCCAAGTTCGGAAGTAATAGAATATGTTTAAAGTCCTGTGTTGATGGTGCACTCAGTATATTCATCCTTTCATTTATTATCCATTGTATGTTATTATTGATTACTCGTGGCAGCCATTGCTATTCATCTAAATACGATTTTCTAAAAGTGTACCTTTTTCCATGTGAGAATGTCAGCTTTGCAGCCAATCAGCAATGCTTTTATGCAGCCAGTATAGATGACTACTACACTGGGTCCTTAAAGGACCATAAATCGACATTCAAGAAAAAATGCTTGAGCGGTTACACAGTCGTTCTTTAGACATACAACCTTGATAGATTCTGACAAATTATAATTGTACTGAAACCAAACATTACAGCTTCTTCTTCTTTTAGGCAAATGAGCATTAAGCTTGATTTATGGTCCTGCAATGACCTGCAAAGTTTGAGGTCCATGCATGTGTCTCTGTGTGATTGAGTGCATGCAATTCACTGGGGCTGGGAGAGATCGCAGGGTCTGGGGGAGGTAATGGGGCAATACACTGGGGCTGGCAGAGATCACAGGGGCAATTCACTGGGACTGGGGAGGCATTGGGGCAATTCACTGGGGCTGTGAGAGATCACAGGAGCAATTCACTGGGGGTGGGGGAGGTGATGGGGTAAATCACTGATTCTGGGGGGGGGGAATTGGGGCAAATCACTGGGGCTGTGGGAAGCATCATCTGGGATGTAGATAAAACAATCAGTGAATGGCGGGACACAATGTATTATGTATGCTAGTTTCAGCTTGAATTTTCAGAGGGGGTCAACATTGATAGAAAACAGTTTGCAAATGAATAGAAAATACAGCAAACTTTAGGGTAACTGTTTAAATGATTATCTTGTTTTTTTGTTTTTTCTAGCAAACTATTTTTTTTCATACACTACTAATTCTCCTCTATCAGATGCATTAATAATCCAGCTCACTTGCATATACCTTTAAATCTTGCTTTTAGCAAACTCTGCTTGAGACTAGAGGCTGTCATGTCTGTACCTTTCTGTTTAGTTTGTGTTTCAAGGTCTACTTTTGGGGCAAATGGAATTTCCCTTTTCCCTCATTGACTTTGTGCTGGGAGGTGAGCACTTCTGGGAGTGGCCTTGTGATGGCTCACTTGGAGGCTCTGACTTTCCTCCCAACTTCCTTCCTGGGTATGGTTGTGGCCAGTTGCTGTTCCTACCCTCTGGACACCATTCCAGTCCCTGGTAATTCCATCACCAGAGACAGCAACTTTGAACAATTGACTGTGCATCCTGATAACAACCTGCCTCATGTGATTATCCAGCTGTGGACATGAAATTTGAATAGTTGAGTTAACTAGTTTAGAAGGGAACTTTGAATGTGTTTACATCTGTGATGCAATTGCCTGCCTACCCTGCGATGGAATTAACTCCCACAGACCCCAGATTGGCTAGTGGGATAATACAGAGGGCTGATTAAGTTAACTAATTAAGGGCAGGTAATTTATTCATGTTTGTGGGTTGAACCAAAGTTGTATTGTTCTGTTTGCCTAGAAATGTTCCAACTTTTCCCAATAAAGACACTCTTCTAGGGAACATAATCATGGTGTTCTGACTTTTAGTTAGAGGTTATAATCTCTGTTTGTTATTTTTAACCCCTTGATCCCTATTCTTCATCCTGATGATCCTGAAATAAAAAAAGGTAACCAAGTCAGAATGTGTCAAGTATATTTACAGACAGAAATATCATTGCATTTAGACATTTCTGAGCATCTACAAACATATTTTAATTTACTGCTGTCCCCTGAAAATGTGCCCCCTAGGCAATTATTTATTTAGTAGGGAGACATGTCTTATTTTACCATAACAATCAATTCATACATTGTATTTCCAAGTGTTATGTATTCATTCTTAATAGTCATTTTGTTTAGGTTTTTTTTAATATAGAAAACTAGTATTTTGGTTCACTACATTAATCCTTATTTTGATAATTAATTATAATAGTTGCTTAGATATTTTCAGAAAAAAAATGTCCACAGCTATAAATATTTCTATTTCCTATTGTTCAGTTAAATTGAGAGATAAATAAGACTACACCTGCATTTCTGACATTTCATTATCTTGCATACTGTAAGGTCATGATGATGGCTAAGGTTGTAAATTGTAGTTTCCCCAGGGCAGTAATAACCCTTGACTTAACAACTTAGTGTAAACTGGATGTAGTTAATCCTTTCACTGGCAGAGCAGAGGGGCCTGAAATACACCTGAAATTAATTTCAAAGTTCATGTTTTGCTGCTCTATATCGGTTTGCAATATGAAGTGTGAGCAAGGAGTGTCAATAGCATTGGATGGTCATCCAGTAAGATGTATTGAAAGGGCAGATGACAACACAGAACACTTTTTAATCTTAGAATATATTTCAGGATATTGGGCTTTGCTTGAGATACTGTTTAAAATGATATTAATGGACCACATACTGTAGTAACAAGAATTGTTGTTATATACGGTTTGATCACTTTAAGGATCGCTAGGCCATGAGATTGGCTTCAGTTGGGAAGACAATAAACCATCCACACACTGTAAATCATTAAAGGGACACAGTTGTGGTAGAAGAAGCCAAGTCCCTTTAAAAGTACAAGTTGCATCTTGTAGTCTAATTACATTAAGTCACAAATTATTATTTATTTTCCCTCTGGTTACCTCTAGGGGGCTGCCATGTTAAAATATCTTGCTTCTTTCATCCATGAGAGTGGATCATTGTGTGAGGTGAGTGGGCACAAGTTGTGATTCTCCAAACCGACAACACCCAACCCTTACCCTTCCCCAATCCCTCCTCCACTATGGATTCCTTTGACCCTGTAACCGAGGATGAAGTATCTCTCACCTTACAACATGTCCACATGATCCTATTCCTTCACAGCTAATCCCTCCCCTATCCACCACACTTATCCCAGCTCTCACACATCTATTCAACCTCTCCACAAACACTGGCAGGTTTCCATCCTCCTTATAACACGCCATAATTCCACTATTCTCAAGAAGCCCTCGTCTGACCCAGCTTCTGCCTTCAACTATTGCCCTATCTCACTACTTCCCCTGGCTTCTAAACTGCTTGAGCGGCTTGTTTACAATAGCCTCACTCAATTTATTTCCTCCAATTCCCTTCTTGACCCCTTCCAATCTGGTTTCCGTGCCCAACACTCAACAGAAACAGCCCTCACAAAAGTCACCAATGACTTACAAACCGCTAAATCAAAGGGTCACTTCTCCATTCAAATTCTCCTGGATCTCTCTGCTGCCTTCGACACAGTTGACCACCCTCTTCTAATCCAAACTCTCCGCTCATTTGGCATCCAGGGCACAGCTCTTTCATGGTTCACATCCTATCTAAAAGATCGTACATTTAGCGTCTCCTTCTCTGGCACCTCTTCTTCACCTCTCCCTCTGTCTATTGGCGTTCCCCAAGGTTCTGTCCTAGGCCCCCTCCTCTTCTCCATCTACACCTCCTCCCTTGGCACCCTCATAAAATCCTTTGGATTTCAGTACTATCTCTATGCAGATGATACTCAAATCTACCTCTCTGCACCCGATCTATCCCCCTCTCTTTTAGCTCAAGTTTCCAACTGCCTCTCTAGCATATCCTCCTGGATGTCCGCCCGTCAACTCAAACTCAACATGTCTAAGACTGAACTCCTAATCTTTCCACCCTCTACTACAGCTTCCACACCTCAAATATCTCTCACTGTTGACAACACCATCATCACTCCCACCTGCCAGGCCCGTTGTCTTGGGGTTCTACTGGATCCCGCCCTCTCTTTTATTCCTCACATCCAATCGATAACAAAATCTTGTCAGTTTCACCTAAAAAACATCTCCAAAATTCGTCATTATTTTACAGAAGACACAGCTAAAATTCTAATACACTCTCTCATCATATCTCGACTCGACTACTGCAATTCCCTCCTTGCTGGCCTCCCCATCTCTCATCTGTCTCCCCTCCAATCCATAATGAAAGCCCTCCGCTAGAATCATCTTCAATACCAAACGCTCAGTGTCTGCAGCTCCTCTCTGTCAATCACTCCACTGGCTTCCCATAGCTTCCTGAATCACATTTAAAATCATGACCCTAACATATAAAGCCCTCAACAACAATGCACTTGTTTCAAAATACTCTCCCAACCTCCCCCTTCGTTCTGCTAACGACCTTCTTCTTTCCTCCTCTCTCATCACCTCCTCTCACTCCAGTCTTCAAGACTTTTCTCATGCTGCCCCTACTATTTGGAACTCCTTGCCTCGCTCCATTAGATTATCTTCCTGCCTCAAAACCTTTAAAAAATTACTAAAACACACCTGTTTAAAAAAAAATCGTATCACCTTCAGCCTTTATAATTACAACTGCACACTCCACAGCTTAATAACACTCACACCCACAATCTACAGTACAACACACAGACACTTCCACTTGGCTAAATAAATTGCATTCACGTTGCCATTTTGCATTTGTCACCCTCCTGTATCACACCTAAACCCTTAGATTGTACGTTTGTGAGTTTTCAATCGTGTGTCTGTGTCTTGGAAACAAGCACTATGTACATTTGATTATATGCTCAAAAACATGGCCCTCCATTCTTTATAAGGTGTTAAGTTTGTTTTTTGCCATGTACTAAACCCCTGTACAGCGCTACGGAATATGTTGGCGCGATATAAATAAAGATAATAATAATAATAATAATAATAATAATAATAATATTGCCTCTAATATATACAATATGATTAATGGATTGCTGTAGGTCCACATGGTCATATAGTGCAACTATTGCTACAGGAGCCTGCACCACTTCCCCTTATGGACCAATAAGCCAATACTGTGGAAAACAGAAGATGCAATATGGAGATTCACAGGCTGCACACCACCCTCAAACAGTGATAGGCTCTAAAGGATGGAGGGAGAGAGGGGACAATATAGCCCCTAGATAGATAGATAGATAGATAGATAGATAGATAGATAGATAGATAGATAGATAGATATTCACATATAAACATTTATATATATATTTTACCCACCATATATTAAATGATTGTTGTGGTGAACTACCTACTCAAAATATCCACTACACAAGCTAAGGATCCAGCCCCACGCTGGTCATAGGCAAGAACCTTGAAACGGCTGTACGTGTTTGGGATTCCTAGCTGGTGTATAACCCAACCCTCGCTTTGCTCAAAGCTGTTTTACCCAGTGGGCATGTGCTTAAGGGAAGCCATGTTTAAAATGGTTATGGATTGCAAGAGCAAAGCCTTTGTGGGCACATTATGGGCACATGTGCATGTCCCTGCCAAGGCTCCCAGAATGCAGTGTAATAACTGTATTTCTCGGAATTCTGGGCATGAAATACGTTTTTTAACTTGTTTTAGACATTCAAATGTACTATTTATTTACTATATATATATATATATATTGGTATATCCTCAAAATAGCATGTAAATATACATTACATGCAATACATGATTGGAAAAGACAGAGTTTTGAAGGGGCAAAAAGGGTACCAGATTTGTTTTATCATATTGGCAGCTGTTATGCTTAGAACATACCCAATGTGTGCTACATGCTGGCCAATGTATTTTTATGGTGAGTGTGTGCTTATTGTGTACTATGTGCAAGCCATTGTGTATCATACATATTGTAAGGTCAGGGTAATGGTTAATGTTAGAAATTGTAATTTGCCCAAGGCAGCAATAACCCTTCCTGGAGTCTTGACCTTAGACGTAGTTAACCCTTTCACTGGTAGAGGGGCCTGCAATCCATTTAAAAGTTCATGTGTTGTTGGCCACTGAAACAATTTAAGGATCCTGGTTTTAGATTTGCTTACAATGTGAACTGTGTACTATATATAAGTAAAAGTGAGTATAATATATACTACACTTAGGCCGGGTTCCCTGGTGGTCCAGTGGTTAGCATTCTGTGCTTTAACTGCTGCAACGTGGATTAGATTCCAGTCAGTGATCACACCACCCCAAGGGTTAGGCCTGGTCAGTACTTGGATGGGTGACCACCTAGGCATACCAGGAGCTGTATGCGGTGGCCCACAGGAGAATGAATTGGCAACCCACTCCAGTATCTCTACCATGGATATCAAGTGGATCAGCACGTTGTGTTACGGTCCATGGGGTCACGGAGAGTCGGACATGACTGACTTAGGACAAAGTGTTTTTATTATTTACTATATGTAGGCCAGTTTGTTGTAACATGTACTACATGTAGGCCAGCATTATTAGAACAATATGACTCATTTATCTGTTCTTGTACAATTTCCAGTAACCATTTCCCTGTAAGACATGAGAGCTCTTACAGCACAGGCCGGTTCATATGAAGACAAAAAAGGCCAGTACAGATAATGTTCCCCAGCCTATGATGACATCTCCTTGTGTATGAGGCCAGTACAGTTAATGTGCCCTAGCCTATGATGGCGTCTCCTTGTGTATGAGGCCAGTACAGATAATGTGCCCCAGCCTATGATGGCATCTCCTTGTGTATGAGGCCAGTACAGATAATCTGCCCCAGCCTATGATGGCATCTCCTTGTGTATGAGGCCAGTACAGATAATGTGCCCCAGCCTATGATGACATCTCCTTGTGTATGAGGCTAGTACAGATAATGTGCCCCAGCCTATGATGGCATCTCCTTGTGTATGAGGCCAGTACAGATAATCTGCCCCAGCCTATGATGGCTTCTCCTTGTGTATGAGGTCAGTACAGATAATCTGCCCCAGCCTATGATGGCATCTCCTTGTGTATGAGGCCAGTACAGATAATCTGCCCCAGCCTATGATGGCTTCTCCTTGTGTATGAGGCCAGTACAGTTAATGTTCCCCAGCCTATGATGGCATCTCCTTGTGTATGAGGCCAGTACAGATAATCTGCCCCAGCCTATGATGACATCTCCTTGTGTATGAGGCCAGTACAGATAATCTGCCCCAGCCTATGATGGCTTCTCCTTGTGTATGAGGTCAGTACAGATAATCTGCCCCAGCCTATGATGGCTTCTCCTTGTGTATGAGGCCAGTACAGTTAATGTTCCCCAGCCTATGATGGCATCTCCTTGTGTATGAGGCCAGTACAGTTAATGTGCCCCAGCCTATGATGACATCTCCTTGTGTATGAGGCCAGTACAGATAATCTGACCCAGCCTATGATGGCATCTCCTTGTGTATGAGGCCAGTACAGATAATGTGCCCCAGCCTATGATGGCTTCTCCTTGTGTATGAGGCCAGTACAGATAATGTGCCCCAGCCTATGATGGCATCTCCTTGTGTATGAGGCCAGTACAGTTAATGTTCCCCAGCCTATGATGGCATCTCCTTGTGTATGAGGCCAGTACAGTTAATGTTCCCCAGCCTATGATGGCATCTCCTTGTGTATGAGGCCAGTACAGATAATGTTCCCCAGCCTATGATGGCATCTCCTTGTGTATGAGGCCAGTACAGATAATGTGCCCCAGCCTATGATGGCTTCTCCTTTTGTATGAGGCCAGTACAGTTAATGTTCCCCAGCCTATGATGGCATCTCCTTGTGTATGAGGCCAGTACAGATAATGTGCCCCAGCCTATGATGGCTTCTCCTTGTGTATGAGGCCAGTACGGTGTGTACAGAAAGCGTTGCGTCAGCACTACCACCAGCTGATGTGAGTCAGCCGCGAGGCTTCCTGGCTGTTACATGCAGGGCAGGACATGGTTAATGTTACACTCAGCTCCGGTGACGTAGAAGACATAGGATTGCAGAAGCATTGCTGGTGAGCACCTCATCCGGCACGTTCCTCACATAGCTACTCCATGCATTCCTCACTGTTTACTGACAGAGGCCCGGCCATTCACAGCTACACGTCTTATGGCCCCTCAGGCAGTAAAGGATTATGGGAGTGGTTCTACTTTTTAATAATGCATTAGTTTTGTATATTATTGTAGTTAATGTAATCCAATATAATAGCAGGGTGACAGGAGGTAACGGTATGTATTTGGGTTACCTTTTAAATGGATATGGAAGGTTCTTGGATGTTACTGGGTACATAATATTATTATTATTATTGTTTATTTGTAACGCGCCAACCTATTCTGTAGCACTATACATCCGTTGTGTTCAAGGCAAAACAATATTAACACATTACAAAGATGGAGGGCTCTGTCTTTGAGCTTAGAATCCGGTGTCCCCAAAGCACCGTGCAAGATTGAAAACTCACAAACTTACAAACTATTATCTATTTACTGTTATGTACTATATTTTACTAGAAGTTTTTTTTACTGCCTAAACTTGTACAAATACTCACTGTATAGTTCTGCCCAGTGCGGCGTATGCAGACACAGACTCCGCAGTGCTGAATGGGCAGTGTATTTTTATTATTCTTTATTTGTAATAACCAACCTGTTCCATAGCTCCATACAGGGGTTAAGGTAAAAACAAAATGAACATATTGCAAAAGAATGGAGGGTCCTGTCTTCGAGCTTAAAATCAAACGCTAGCCTATCAGAGACCACGTCTCAGCATCATATTGCAGGATGTTGCTGAGAGATGGTCACTGATTGGTTAGTATGAAACACAGCACAGCAGGAACAGCAGAGTCTGTGTCTTTGTGAGCGTCAGAGGGCACACTGTTTGTTTGATTTGAGGCAGTAAAAACAAAGTACTAATTAATAAAAGTACATTATATATTATTTATATATATATATATATATATATATATATATATATATACCTAGTAGAATCCAGAAACCTTCCATATCCCTTTTAGAGATCTGAACATCTTATTTAACATACCATGCATGCCCTATCTGACATTTGTGATTAACATATGAAGATTGTATGTCAGTATATCTGTCTGTTAGCATGTCTGTATGTCACTATTACGGTATATCAGTATGTGTCAACCAGTATGTTGGTTTGTCTCTATGTAATTGTATATTAACATGTCTGAAAGTGTATGTTTGTACGTCATTGTATGTGTATATCCATTATTAAAACAAAAAAAAATACAATAGAATACTCAATTATACTGAGTAATAGTCACATTTCCATGATAAATTGCATAGGTATAATAAAGTTATACCTAAACAATAAAAAAAACAATAAAACAAAAATAAAAAATAAAAAAAAAATGCTGTAAATAATGCTGAATAAGCGATCAGGCTTTTCTAATTATTGCAAAGGTAACTATAGGTAATTGCATAATAAATGCTAAATACAATAGTTCTGTATAAGTACTAATAGAAATCACTGCATTGCTTTGTATTCCCATAAGATTACCAATGGGAAATGCTGTTTTTATTATGACCATTACTTGTTTATCCAATACCTGTATATCCAAGATGTCGTTATATTAGTGTTATTATGTCTGTAGGTCTATGTCAATGTGTGTCTGTATGACCACCCTGTCTGTGTATCAGTGTGTTATGTTAGTGTGAATGTCATTAGACAGTAAGGGCCTCATTCAATTGCATTTTGGCCAATTGAATAGGGGTCTAAATAAGCACATAACATATTTTTGTAAAGAAGTTTTTAGTTAGTAAACATCTATCTAAAAGCAAGGTCTTCACTAACTAAAAACTTATTTAAAAAATATATGTTATGTGCTTATTTAGAGCCCTATTCAATTGGCCAAATCGCAATTGAATGAGGGCCTAAGTCAGTGAAACGTTGGTCTGTATATTACTGTATCTGTACGTGTCAGATGGGTTCAGAGAGTGCCATCAGAAATGTGACCACCAGGGCCACCAAACCCAATGCACAACCATTATCCCCATCAGCCTAAGTCAGGCTTTACTTTATCTGCACATATAGTAGTGCAATATCTTATTGTGTTTCCCTTATTATATAAATGTATGTACACACATAAATACATATATAGTACGTAATATAAATGCTCCCAGCATGTGTCCCCCATCTTGGACGGACCCTTGAAAGAAGTCCCCCTCTCTCCCTCCATGTACCCATAGGCCCAGGTCATATACAGACAATATCTTATAATAAGAAGAGGTTGCCTACAATGGGTTCATAATAATGATATTATTATACGTCTGGGCTTCAAAGTGGCTTCAAATACCAGAGATAAACAAAGTAACCTCTGTGCGCTCCTTGGAGAAGAGCAACAATAAGTCTTCTGGAGTGCAGAGCTGTTACTTTGTTTTTATTTATAACTAACCGTGCCTACATGAGTGTGTATTAGGAGTAACAAGGTACTTCACCCAATTTACTATATTCAGGGTGTTTAGACGGGTAAGAAAACCATCTTATAATCTTCCGCTAGAGAGGTTACCATTTTCCAGTTCAGTTTTAATTGAACGTACATATTTACAATCATTGTTGATTATAATGTCATGATTTGTGAATCTTTCCTGTTATCTGCCTGCCAGCAGTGGCAGCCAGCGGCCACTAGGTTGATCACAGAGATTTTCTTCAATTGCTTCTTTGTGTGGTAAATTTAACCCTAAGCCCTTAACCTTAAACCCTAACAAGTAACTAAACCCTAATCCTAATCCCTAACCCTAACCCTAAACCCAAACCTAACCATAACCCTATGAACAAATGAAAGAAAGGCTCAGTAAGCCGTCCTTGGCAGGCAGATAAGAGGAAATGTCTGTGTATTTTTCTTATAGTAACACCAGGTTTTGCCTTACGTGTGTCATAGGACCTTCACATTTTAAATACCATAATATTCTTACAACATCTCTCAGTTTAGTGAATTTAATTTTAAGCAACTGAATAACGATAATAATAACTGACTAAGCATTGCCTTCTTTGTTTCTGTAGGGATTCAACCATATCTGGGATAACCAGATAGATCAAATGGGCAATCTAGATTAGTATTTTGGTTCTTATGTGCTATCAAATCTATGTTTGTATTTATTTCATTAATTTCAGGTCTATCAGAGGTTTGCTGAAGATCATTGCAGGATCCATCATACAAAGCATTATTTTCCTTCAAGCAAGAAAGAAGTAGATAAAGGATCTTCTTAAGGCCCCTGATAAAAGTATTTTAAAGGCATAGTGCCCGTACATTGAATGCCAAAGAATGAGAATTGATCATATTATTTAAAAAAAACTTATTTTACTTGACTCCGTTTGCAGCTCTGATCAAGCACTACATGTTCTTATTTGCTGCTGAGATGACTCCATATAAAATATAAGGCGTATGTTAGGACACACTGTTGCTCCATGGTCTTGCACATGCTTCTGTAATTTACATAGACGTCTCCTCACGCATGTGCATGACCATGGAGCAACAGTGTGTCCTATCATACGCCTTATAATTTATATGGAGCCATCTCAGCAGCAAATGAGAACATGTAGTGCTTGATCAGAGCTGCAAACGGAGTCACGTGGAATAAAAATAACTTTTTTTTTTTAATAATAAAGGTTAATTTTTAATAATATGCTAAATTCTCATTCTTTGGGATTCTGCCTACGTGCCGGTAATTAATGCACAGATATGCAAAAGAACAGGCATTTTTCAGTATTAACAAAAAGTGCAGTTGCTGGCACAGATCAGTGTACTACTGTTGCATGTACAGACAGGAGCGCCTGTAACATTGAGACTGACTGACAGGCTGAATTAGAGCGCAGCATAGAGTGCATCATAGTCATTCCATACCAGAGAGCGCAACTGATATGTAAAGAATCTCATAGGAGGCCGCACAACTTCCCCAACAGATGGATGCATGAAAATAAATTTATAAAAAATGCATCTAAATAAATGCAATATGTGGAAGTATTTATTTTTAGCCTAATACTAAATATCAGACTGATTTATTGTATTTAATATGATGCACACAATCACTAATATAATGATTGGATAAGGAACGTACACACTTACGTAGGCCTTATGCGCACGTGCCTAGCGCAGCTTTATCCGCGGCTTTGGGTTGGAGAGGGGAGGAGAAGAGACATAGGGGAGGGGGAAGACACAGGGGAGGGTGGGGAAAGAGACACAGGGGGGAGACACACGGGAGAGGGGGAAAGAGACATGGGGGAAACAGATATAGGGGAGAGAATGGGGGAAGACACAGGAGAGGGGGTAGACACAGGGGAGGGAGAGGGGGAAGATAGAGACAAAGGGGGGAAAGAGGAAGGGAAGAGACACAGGGGAGGGAGAGGAGCGAAAGAGATACAGGGGAAGGGGGGTGGGGGAAAACTAAAAATATTATACCATCATTTATGACTAGTTATAGTAATAAAACAGTGTTTAGGTGCAAATACTTCAATTGGCGGGTTCCCTGGTGGTCCAGTGGTTAGGATTTGGTGCTTCCGATTTCAGTCAAGGAACCATGATGCCATGCATGGGTGGGCCTGGTCAGTACTTGGATGGGTGACCACCTAGGAAAACCAGGAGCTGTTAGATGTGGCCCACTGGAAAAGGAACTGGCGACCCACTCCAGTATCTCTGCCATGAATACCAAGTGGATCAGCATGGTGTGTTGAGGTCCATGAGTCACGGAGACACAAATGAGCGACGCAAACTTCCAGACTTCCAGCGGCAGTAAGCATTGGGCGATATCAGGAGACTGAATTAGTCTGACTGGAGCAATGTTACTCTCACTGTAATTAATGAATAGCTTTCTAAAAGCATTATCCCTTTTGTCAGTATTTAAAAGACAATACTGTAACCATGGTATTATAATGGTCATTTAAAGTATATAACAAATTAATAGCTATATAAGTTGTAAATATTGCAGTCTGCTTTGTCATGGGGATTTCATCCTAGCCTGATGGGGAAGATTACCCTTCTCTTGTATTTAGTCATTTTGTCAAGTGGCTATTTACAGTGGCAGTATTTCAAAAGAACTAAATAGAGATCATCAGCCTTATTAAATTGTGATTCGGTAAATTGAATAGGGCTCTATATAAGCACAGAGCATATATTTTTACAGAAGTTTTTAGTTAGTGAACTTCTATCCAAAAGCAAGGTCTTCACTAACTAAAAACTTCTGTAAAAAAATATGCTGTGTGCTTATATAGAGCCCTATTCAATTTGCTGAATCACAATTTAATAAGGCTGCATACCTGAATCTCCAGTTCCTCTCAGAGTTTCTAATCCTGTGATGTTCAACATTTAACACCTGTATTTAATTATTTAAAAGTATATATTATATATTATAAACATAACACTTCAGTGGTCCTTTAACCTTCTAAAAGCAATACTGTTAATATGGAAAGTACAGTGATCAGTGGCAGAGGTAGTGAAAGGAGGGCCCCGGTGCAAAATAATATAGGCCACCTCTTGCAACTTTTCTATCCACCCCGTGGGTCAATAAAAAAGCCCAAAATATATGTATTATTATATTACGATTATCCTTTATTTTTTAAAGCGCCAATATTCTGCGGGGCTGTACATGGCTTAAGTAAAAGGTATAAACTAAATTAACACATTGAATGGAGGGTCCTGTCTTTGGGCCTCATTCAATTGCAATTTTCACAGAACTTTTTAGTTACTGAACTTCTATCCAAAACCAAGGTTTTCAACAACTAAAAACTTCTGTCAAAAAAAATATGTTATGTGCTTATATAGAGCCCTATTCAATTGACAAATTTCAAATTGAATGAGGACCATAGCATATATTTTTTACAGAAGTTTTTAGTTAGTGAAGACCTTGCTTTAGGTTAGAAGTTAACGAACTAAAAACTTCTGTAAAAAAAAATAAGCTATGTGCTTATATAGAGCCCTATTCAATTGGCCAAATTGCAATTGAATGAGGCCCTTTGAGCTTAGAATTAAATGCATATGGTGTATTTTCCAAAAAGCACCTTACAAGATTAAAAACTTGCGATGCAGATGATCAGATTACTCCAATATTGATCAGATCACCTTTCTATAAAGTGATTATATGCCATTTGCATCTAATAAATTAAGATTCCTCATTTACTGCCAGTAGTAAGGGCACCTGGTGCTTTGCACATGCTGCACCAGCAGTAGTTCCACCACTGACAGGGATAATTGAAGTGATTATGATGTAGGAGCCGGTATTTGCTGTGCACTCTGGGTAGGTGATTTGGACGCACAGCTGCTGCAGGATGTCATACATCTTCAGTGGAGGCTGTGTGTCCATACAGAGGCCGTATAACAATGGCTGCCTGTCTGTGCACACTGCATTATGTAGTACATGTGTTGTGAGGCATCTTCTGTGGCCCCTGCCAGCTTCCTAAAATAGCACAACCCCGGGCGAGACCAGTGTAACCCTGCTCAGCAAATACTTGCGTACGGGATTGTCTCTTAAACACAAAAACAGGGGGTGGGCCCAAGTGAGCCTCCCTGCAGGCCCCTGACCATAGGCATGTGCTGCTCTGAGCCAAGACAAACAATCCCTATTCTCCTCCCCTTGGCTTTAAATATCAAACTGGTTAGGACTAGCTCGCTCAGGCTGAGCCTCCTGGCAGCCACTTCCTACAGGCCTGCGCCGTGGCTGTGTGTTGTGTCATGTCGAGCAGCGCCTGCCAGCGTGGTGTAGCCGTATGGACAGGCCCAGCTAGCCCGGCGTTTATCCAGCCAGAGATCCAAATGTTTGTCTCAAGCACACAAATGATCTATTGCCCTGCTGCAGTCACTTAGGATTGTTGGTGCTTATAGATTGGCTGATCTAGTAAATGGAGGGCCCCCGGTATAAAATATTTGGGGGCCCCCCTTGCAACTTCTCTATACATCTCATAGGGGGCCAATAAAATAACAAACATATTTAAATGGTCGCATGGAGATCAGATGAATAATTATCATCATACCTTAAAAAACATAGGATTCCTTCCTTACAGACAGGAATAAAGGGCCCTATACTGGCATGGGCCCCGGTGCATAATATTTTAGCGCCCTCTTGCTACTTCTCTATACATCCCATAGGGAGTCAATAAATCACCGAAAATATATGTATGGTGATTAGATCACATTTCTGTAATATAATTATTCTCCATCCTACCTTAAAAAATTAAGATTACTTCCTTACAGCCAGTATTAAAGGGACCCGATCCTGTCATGGGGGTTCTCTGGTGGTCCAGTGGTTAGGATTTGGTGATTTCACCACTGCGATCTGGGTTTGACTCCAGTCAGGGAACTAAAAGTCACACCCTGAAGCCATGCAGGTTTGGGCAGGTCAGTACTTGGTTGGGAGACCAGCTTGAAATACCAGGAGCTGTATGCTGTGGCCCACTGGGGAAGGAACTGGCAACCCACTCCGGTATCTCTGCCATGAATACCAAGTGGATGGATCAGCATGAAGTGGTAGATTCATACATAAGCATAAAACTATCCAGGGATTTAATTAAGCCAAGCTTTTTAGGTAGATAAAATGGGCAAACTAAATGTCATTTTTCATGTACAAATAATTTGAAATGCAGTGTAACTTAATGCAGAATAGAAAATATGGGACATTATAATCGAACCAATTCGTAGAGGTAAAAGCACCGAATCCTAACCAATGGACCACCATGGATATTTTACACATTACACTTAAATCTTCCACTTTCCAATTTCAAATCATTGCCTCTATTTAGCTCTATGACCTATTTTATGCTCTGTTGGTTCTTGTTTTCAAAGTCTTGCGAGCTTCGCGTTCATCGTCTAAGTGTTACGGGCTTCAGCCTCGTTTTGATCCTTTTTTGAACTAGGTACGTCTTTACGGCTGCCATTTTTTTCCTGCCTTAGCCAATTTTTCGATCTCCAAAAATCGCCAATTAAGCCCCAAATTCACTTGCAACCCCACTCATAGGCTCCCTTCTGATATACTGTATAATATCCCTGTGTATTTATTTACTTTTATGCACTTGATTTTATTAAGAAGTGCTTATAAGCTCTGCCTAAAAGCAATATTACCAGCTTGGATCTGCCCTCGGCCGCTCACGAAGACACAGACTATATTGTACTTGCTGTGCTGGGTCTCCTACTAACCAATCAGTGATCATCTCTCATAAACATAATGTAATGCGCTGCTGAGATGTGGTCCCTGATAGGCTAGCTCACAACACTGCACATGCAGCTCTGCAAAGTCTGTGTCTTCATGAGCTCTAGAGGGCAGACCCATACAGGGACTATTTGTATGATTTTAGGCAGTAAAAACAGAGCTTATAAGCACTAAGTAAATAGATACAAAAAGGGATATTATATACCTAGCAGAATCCAGGAGCCTTCCATATCCCTTTAAGTTAATTCCGTACCCCGGTAGTATTTTGGTGTATTGGAGCCTTACCCCCAGAACAGTCCGCACTTGTGCTGCTCTAACGTGGCGGCGCTGGTTTAATCCAACGCAATTGTGCGGTTTAATAAATATTTTTTGTTGACAGTACAAATGAATACACACAGATCCACTGGAACTAAAGGCCTGGCATGTTGGAGCTTTCAAGGTAATAGCGTTGGTTAAAGGGCCAGTGTAACTCTCCAATAATTTGAAAACTTTACAAACAACTTTTACATTGACCGTAACTAAAAACAAACATGTATATTGGAACATGGTTTGTTTTAGTGTAGTCTGCATAAAAATGAAAAGGAAGACCCATTCATTATGTGTAACATTCATAGGGTAAAGTAGGTACAAAAAGCCCTTAAAGTGGCCAAATCGCAATTACATGAGCCCGTAATGCAGCCTGTAAATGTTATTGATATTCAATATTTGCTACCTGCAATCTAATTGCGAGTTACGGGCTCAAAATCCCTGAGGTTGTCAGAAACGTAAATCCGTCTTATCTCCTGATGTTTCAAGCCCGTAAATGTTACCAGGCACAAAATGCATTTTAAATTACAATTCAACAATCCCGCAATTGCCTTCAAACCCTTCAATGGCAAAAGTATAAAAAAATTATACGAGTACTAGATAGGACTCGCAAGTGGGTTAAATATCTATTTGTATAACTGCAGCAGCAAATAAACACACACTACTGTACTTTAAAATACTGGGAAAGCAATGGAAGGCATTATAATTAATTGCACAACAGTCTCAAGCTCACAGATCTGCAATAAAAAAAATAATTTATCCCAGGAATCAAGGGGTTAATACATATCATTAAACACGCATGGACTAGAACAGTTGTTTTAAGCAATTTTATTGATTTCTACCTTTCTGGAAGATCGGACCTCTAAACACTAATTGATTGTAGTTTAAACTTCATGTTTTACTGACGTCATGATGACGGTCTCATTTACTATTGCCTCTGTCTAAAATGTAACTTACGGGCTTGCTTAACTGATCGTGATCAGTGTGTTGGGGCTGTGAGCATGTAATCACTGGTTAGTGACAATTAAATACATCTAAATGTATCTAAAGAAATTTTAACCCGCAGCCAAGATGTCGGGTTACAGGTAATGACGGCCTTGCAATTGAATGAGGCCTGATTGTGTGGTCTAATTTAATATTTTACTTAATGATGTACCAGCAGGGACTTCACTATAACCGTGCGGCTTATCATTTCTGAGAGAGGAATGGCAGAACATCAGGTGGTGCAGGCCCTGATTGGATGCCTACATTTAATAGAAGACATGTCTATAGGATGGGATAATATGCCACTGGAATAGGCTCCTCGCCATCTTGTCATTATGTGAGACTCACAGCTTAGTAGATATAGGCCCTCATTCAATTGCAATTTGGCCAATTGAATAGGGGTCTAAATAAGCACATAACATATTTTTTCAAAGAAGTTTTTAGTTAGTAAACTTCTATCCAAAATCAAGGTCTTCACTAACTAAAAACTTCTGTAAAAAAATATGCTCTGTGCTTATATAGAGCCCTATTCAATTGGCAAAATCGCAATTGAATAAGGCCCATAATAGTAACAATATAGCATCAAGACAATTATAAAAATAACTTACAGCTGGATATAATCGCCAAGGGCCTCATTCAATTGCGATTTGGCCAATTGAATGGGGCTCTATATAAGCACAGAGCATATTTTTTTTTTACAGAAGTTTTTAGTTAGTGAAGACCTTGGTTTTGGATAAAAATTCACTAACTAAAAAATTCTGTAAAAAAATGAGCTTTGTGCTTATATAGAGCCCTATTAAATTTACAAATCGCAATTGAATGAGGCCCCAAGTGTTTAACGCTAAATAGTAAATCAGTATGAACAAACAAATTTGGGGATAAAATATAAACTTCATTAAACTCATATAAAAATGAAGCAAAAATACATATGTTGTACATTATGCGTGGAGGGTGGTTAAAAACCATAAGCAGTTTTGGCCTAGGTATATATGGGGGGGGAAGCATTTTCTATATAAGTTCAAAGACATGGCGCTCCATTCAGTTGCAATATGTTTAATTACTGTATTTTGCTATGTACTTAACCCTTGTATTGTGCTTGGAAATATGTTGGCGCTTTACAAATAAAGGATAATAATAATAAATAAACATAATAATAACCCCAACTTGGGGTTGGGCTAACTTAAACGTTAGCCCAACCCAAATCCTAGACTTAAAATGATAAATTAGCCGTTTATTGAAATTAATCCAAGGGTATAGTGTATGGTAAATAACATTAAATTCAACTGGATAACAAAAATCCAATCACAAGGAGCAAAATAGCACCCTTTTAGGATTCTTTATTAATTTCCCTCAGCCCTAACCAACTGTAAACTAAACCCAATCCCATCTCCGACAGACAGCCTTATTAAATTGTGATTTGGCCAATTGAATAGGGCTCTTCTATCCAAAAGTAAGGTCTTCACTAACTAAAAACTTCTGTAAAAAATATGCTCTGTGCTTATATAGAGCCCTATTCAATTGGCCAAATCGCAATTTAATAAGGCTAGAAATCCTTAATAAAAACCTAACCCACAACCTGTACGGCAACTCTAACCCCAACCCAACACCAAATCCAACAATAACCTCAATACAACACCAAAACTAATTCTTATTCCTAAACTCTCCGTGACCTCATGGACCATAACACACCAGGATATCTTTATGTCCATGGTCATGCTGATCCACTTGGTCTTCATGACAAAGATGCTAGAGTGGGTTCCCGGTTCCTTCTCCAGTCGGCCACAGCATACAGCTCCTGGTATTCCTAGGTGTTCTCCCATCCAAGCACTGATCAGGCCAACCCTACTCAGCTTCAGGGTGGTGTGACCTCTTGGTTCCCTAACTAGAAACGAACCTACGTCACAGTGGTGAAAGTACCGACTCCTAACCACTGGACCAACAGGGACCCCTAACCGAAACCTACTCTTAACCTAATCCTAAACCATTATAGAAGTAATTGCACTATAAATAGCATGATCCCGACAGCTATATATAAAATATAGTATTGTCTAGAGTATTTTAGCTGGAGAAACATATAAGTTGTGAAAGAGTTAATTTCTTTAAAGTGAAAATAAAATGAAGTCATGACCTGTATGTGTCTGTATAGGAATGGTGATCTGAGGAAGGAAATGATTCACACGCAGCACAACAGCTGACCACGGGCCACAGATACCTCCTTATAGAATGTGTTCCTTGGGTATTAATAGCAGGGACTTGTATAGGCTTCTATTTTAATCAGTTTGGCACAAATAAATAATTAGGCAAATAAGGTGTGCCGTGAAGTGGTGGCTACTCAGTAATGTTTATTTAATCTTTAGTTTAAACAATTAATCTTTCATCTAAATGATTAGACTACTAAGGATGCCCATTTGATTTGTGCTTAACCCCTGTATAGCCCAATGTAATATATTGGCACGTTACAAATAAAGGATAATAATAATAATATGCAGAAATAAAAATACAGTGCAATAAGTCAATACAGCGGAGGCGACTAGTCCTAAGAAATTATAATATAGAAAAATGTACTTTATATGGCTACAATATATGAGCCACTGCTCCACTGAGCTCCCTCAAGCACAGGTTCATTGCTGCAGCAACCTCATCTATCCATCTGCAGCTCTGCCGTCTTATAATATGGCCAAAATATTTAAGCTTTATCTTCATGAAAAGACCAAAGCTTACATTTACTGATTTATTGGATCGTCTTGCAGTCCAATTTTTGCTAACACCACAATTCAAAGGCGTCAATTCTATGGCGCTCAGGCTATGGTCCAGCTCTCATATTCATATGTTAGCATTGGGAATACCATAGTTCTAACTATATGGACCTTTGTTGAATGTTATTTCTTTACTTGTTACTAGCTTTTCCAGACTTGCCATAGCTTTCCTCCCCAGAATGTATTTTCATTTCATGGCTGCAGTCACTGCTACTACAAGGTACAATTCATCCAGTAAAGCTGTGTAGCCACCTGAGCCTGGCTTTGTTTAGTACAAACACTTAGGCTCTGTGTATTCATTGGTTGTGATACAGATCCACATTGTGGCTTATTGCCACCAGCAAAACAGACTAGAAAATGACACAAATAGCACATTGGGCTGATACAGTAAGAGAAGGTATAACATACAGTGCCTTGCAAAAGTATTCACCCCCCTTGGCATTTTTCGTGTTTTGTTGCCTCACAACCTGGAATTAACATGGATTGTTTGAGGATTTGCATTATTTACAGAACATGCCCACAACTTTGAAGATGTGTTTTTTTTTTTTTTATTGTGAAGCAAACAACAAATAGGACAAAATAACAGAAAAAGTCAATGTGCATAACTATTCACCCCCCTAAAGTCAATACTTTGTAGAGCCACCTTTTGCGACAATCACTGCTCCAAGTCACTTTGGATAAGTCTCTATGAGTTTGCCACATCTTACCACTGGGATTTTTGCCCATTCCTCCTTGCAAAACTGCTCCAGCTCCTTCAAGTTGGATGGTTTGCGCTTGTGAACAACAATCTTTAAGTCTGACCACAGGTTTTCTATTGGATTGAGGTCTGGGCTGTGACTCGGCCATTCCAACACATTTACATGTTCCCCCTTAAACCACTCAAGTGTTGCTTTAGCAGTGTGTTTGGGGTCATTGTCCTGCTGGAAGGTGAACCTCCATCCTAGTCTTAAATCAGGCACAGAATGGTACAGGTTTTGCTCAAGAATATCCCTGTATTTAGCACCATCCATCTTTCCCTCAACTCTGACCAGTTTCCCAGTCCCGGCTGCTGAAAAACATCCCCACAGCATGATGCTGCCACCACCATGTTTCACTGTGGGGATGGTGTTCTTTGGGTGATGTGATGTGTTGGGTTTGCGCCAGACAAATCGTTTTCTTTGATGGACGAAAAGTTCCATTTTAGTCTCATCAGACCAGAGCACCTTCCTCCATATATTTTGGGAGTCTCCCACATGCCTTTTCACAAACTCAAAAAGGGGCCATTTTGTTTTTTGCTGTTGTGCCATGTTCTTTCCATTTGGTTATGATAGATTTGATGGTGCTCCTCGAGATCATCAAAGATTTGGATGTTTTTTATAACCTAACCCTGACTTCTTAACAACATTGTCCCTTACTTGTTTGGAGAGTTCCTTGGTCTTCATGGCAGTGTTTGGTTAGTGGTGCCTCTTGCTTAGGTGTTGCAGCCACTGGGGCCTTTCAAAAAAGGTGTGTGTATATAATGACAGATCATGTGACACTTAGATTGCACACAGGTGGACCTCATTTCACTAATTATGTGACTTTGAAGGTAATTGGTTGCACCAGAGCTTTTTATAGGCTTCATAACAAAGGGGGTGAATACATACGCACATGCTAATTTTCTGTTTTCTATTTCTAAAAAATAGTTATATATATTTTTCTCATTTCACTTCACCAACTTAGACTATTGTGTTCTGATCCATCACATAAGATTCAGATTAACAAAACATTGAACGTAAGGCTGTAATGTAACAAAATAGGTAAAAAGTCAAGGGGGTGAATACTTTTGTAAGGCACTGTATTATGTCATAATTTTACATCAATGCCTGAGGGAAAGTCATGTTTAGTTTTTAAGCATATGTTTTTTTAATATACAGTGCCCCTTTAAAGGAACTTCCATGTCTGTTTGTGGGTCCGTATAAATATAAAAGTGATATAAAAGAATTGGCACCATGGGAATATTAAATAGGGAAGTTTGACACCTTTACAAGTTTTTAAACCACCCATTTAATGGATCTACAAATATGAAACATAAAGCTTGGACACTTTATCACTATTAGTGCTTATTGCTGGTACTCATAGACAAATATATACTTTCTGAGCTATAGCTTGTTTATTTATTCTGTTAATATATATTAGTATCTATCTCCCTATTCATCAAAAAATCACTTTTACTATAATATTTTATTATACTTCATGAACATATTCCCATTCTTCTGCTATACATTTACAGTTTATATCAGTGGTGTGTTTAGGCCTCTGACTGAGGCCTAGGCCTAGGGGGTAGTATCTTTTCAGGGGGCAGCATGCTGAGGAAGTACCATAGAATGGTTTCATAGGCATAGAAAAGCCTAATTACAGTGACATTTCTGTCTGTTACTGTACTTAATACTTTTTGATATATATAAATACTAATAAAGCTATTATTTGGGAGATAGCAAGTGTATAAGTGAATTTGGGGGAGCATGAGTCTGAGTGGGCCTGGGACAGCATAAAACCTGAATATGCCAGAGGTGAAAGCAACGAATCCTAACCACTGGACCACTAGGGCACCAAAAAAACCAGCTAATATATATAGTATCTTTGCTATAAAAGCCATGTGGATCAGCATGGTATGTTGCGGTCCATGAGGCCACGGAGAGTCGGACACGACTGAGCGATGCAGTATTACCAGTAACGTGAAGTCTAGCATGATACTATTTTAGCTTGTAGCTCAGGTACATCAGCAAGCATCAAGAAGGGATTTATTTTCCTTTTTAATTCTTACTGTTTAGAAAGGTTTGGATCCTCAAGCAGCGATTCATTCAATTCCTACATACAGATCATCAGTGGACAAAAAGAAAGTTGTCATGGACATGCTGCTAATGTAGTGTGGTAAGTTTTCTAGATTTCAGATCTTTCATTTATAGTAAAAAAAAACGTCTTGGCATTTTAGAAACATATAATGTGGGACTTTAGTGTAGCCTTTCACATGAAGCCCTACAATAAATGGCTTTCCAAAATATATCTAAAGGTTACAGCAAAGGGAAATGAGTGGCTCTATGTAAAGTGATAAATGTCCTTGTGTTAGTCACTGTGCTTGCCCTCTCTCTGTGCTCCCTGTCTCTGCCCTCTCTGTTTGCCCCCTGTCTCTGTCCTCTCTCTCTTTCTGTGCCCTCTGTCTCTCTCTGTGTCCCTGTCTCTGCCCTCTCTTTGTGTCCTCGTTCTCTCGGTGTGCCCCCTGTCTCTGTCCTCTCTCTTTCTGTGACTTATGTCTCTCTCTGGGCCCTTGTCTCTGTTCTCTCTCTCTGCCCTCTGTCTCTGCACTCTCTCTCTCTCTGTGCCTTCTGTCTCTGCACTCTCTCTGCCCTCTGTTTCTCTCTTTGCCACCGTCTCTGCGCTCTCTCTGTGCCCTCTGTCTTTCTGTGTGCCTTCTGTCTCTGCACTCTCTCTCTGTGCCCTCTGTCTTTCTCTGTGCCCCCATCTCTGCGCTCTCTCTGTGCCCTCTGTCTTTCTGTGTGCCTTCTGTCTCTGCACTCTCTCTCTGTGCCCTCTGTCTCTCTCTGTGCCCCCATCTCTGCCCTCCCTCTGTGCCCTCTGTCTTTCTGTGTGCCTTCTGTCTCTGCACTCTCTCTCTGTGCCCCCATCTCTGCCCTCCCTCTGTGCCCCCATCTCTGTGCCCTCTATCTCTCTCTGTGCCCCTGTCTCTGCCCTTTCTCTGTCTTTCCCTGTGCCCCCATCTCTGCCTTCTCTCTGTGCCCTCTGCCTTTCTCTGTGCCCCCATCTCTGCCTTCTCTCTGTGCCCTCTGTCTCTCTCTGTGCCCCCATCTCTGCCCTCTCTCTGTGCCCTCTGTCTCTCTCTGTGCCCTCTGTTTCTCTCTGTGCCCCATCTCTGCGCCCCATCTTTGCCATCTCTCTGTACCCTTTGCCTCTCTCTGTGCCTTCTGTCTCTGCACTCTCTCTCTGCCCTCTGTTATTCTCTTTGCCCTGCCTCTGCCCTCTCTCTGTGCCCTCTGTCTCTCTCTGTGCCCTCTGTCTCTCTCTGTGCCCCCATCTCTGCCCTCCCTCTGTGCCCTCTGTCTTTCTGTGTGCCTTCTGTCTCTGCACTCTCTCTGTGCCCCCATCTCTGTGCCCTCTGTCTCTCTCTGTGCCCGTCTCTGTCCTCTCTCTGTCTTTCTCTGTGCCCCCATCTCTGCCTTCTCTCTGTGCCCTCTGTCTCTCTCTGTGCCCCCATCTCTGCCCTCTCTCTGTGCCCCATCTCTGCCATCTATCTGTACCCTTTGCCCCATCTCTGTGCCTTCTGTCTCTGCACTCTCTCTCTGCCCTCTGTTATTCTCTTTGCCCCGCCTCTGCCCTCTCTCTGTGCCCTCTGTCTCTCTCTGTGCCCTCTCTCTCTGTGCCCTCTGTCTCTCTCTGTGCCCTCTCTCTCTCTGTGCCCTCTGTCTCTCTCTGCCCTCTGTTATTCTCTTTGCCCTGCCTCTGCCCTCTCTCTGTGCCCTCTGTCTCTCTCTGTGCCCTCTCTCTCTCTGTGCCCTCTGACTCATCAGTCTCCTCTCTGTGCCTTATCTATGCTCTCTTCATCTCCGTTATCTGCCTGCAACGCACATGCGTACATTCCTAATCGCGCCTTGGTCATACACATGCGCGTTGCCAGCCAGGACGAAACGTTATACTTAATTTATAAAGTGTGCAAAGTATGTACAAAGTAGAATAAAGTACAGTGGGTACAAATTAGAAATACAGATACAGATACAATTCAATACAAATGGGTCACCAGACCGCTTGGTCCCTACCCCGAAGAGCTTACAATATGGAGTTTGTATCATTGGTTGGTGCATTGTGTCTATTACAGAAAACCTGCTCTGCACCTGTATACCTGTTCTACCTGTCCAAGCCCAAGATGAAAGGGTTACATTTAAGGTCCACTGACAATCTTATCACACTGGTCACACCTTCCCTTTTATTCAGATGAAATGGCGGCCATCCACTGTCACCAAACACTGATTACACAGGACTGATATATCTGGTACTCATTGTTATTTCTTAATCAAAGGTAATTAATAAGTAGTTTAAAGACAAAACAAGAGACTAAGACTTAAGAAACCTGTTTTACAAGCTTCAGACCCTAGTGTTGGTCACCAAAGCAATGGCTGTGTTGACCTGAGGGACGCCATGTTTGCCAACACCTTTATAATTCCACTTAAGTCTCATGTGTACAGTGGGCTCTTCTGAAGACGTGGCATTGATCATTAGCATTTTACCCGTTATCATCTATTATGGGTCACTATTTAGGTTGTGCTCAGAAGCAACACGACTGTCACCATCTTGTTGAGCAGGGGCTTTGCATATTAAATTGAGTTAATTACCTTGTTGTTATTCTGCATTTCTTATCACGGTGTTACAAGTGGAATAAATAAACCGATTTAAAGAACTACTGCATGAATAAAAATACATAAGTTTGGAAAATGTGTCTGTGCCCCTTTAAGATTTCAGACAAACAAACATTTTAGTTTTAGTCCAAATTATTTGAAAAGTTATTTACACTGATCTTTAGTAATTAATGTCATGGAAGGCCATTAGAGTGGTCAGTGTTCATATTAGTGGTCTTATAATGGCATCTCTAAAGAATAGTTAGGTGGAGCCTGATAAGAAAAAAACTTTATTAAACTTTTACTGAGCATTTATACAATTAATTACTGTTTATTAATCACCCCAGGCTGTATAAGCTCCAGATCTCTCCCCCCTGTGAATGATGTATTGTCTCTGGAGTTGGAGCTGCCCAGAGGGGAATGCACTACAACTAGGCCTAAGTCTGATAGTGGGAAGTGACTATAAAGTGTATTAGTGTACATTGCCTGTCTGATACTAATGTGGGTTTTACAGAGTTGGCTCAAAAGGCTTTCGGTTTGTTACTTCCCCCTGGACGGGTCCCACACCATTGACAATACCTCATGAGCGGGTCCCACTCCATAGACAATACATCATTCGGTAAACGGGTTCCCTGGTGGTCCAGTGGTTAGATTCAGTGCTTTCCCCGCTGCAACCTTGGTTCTATTCCAGTTATGGAACTAAGAGGTCACACCACCCTGAAGCCAAGCAAGGTAGGACCTGGTAAGTACTTGGATGGGAGACCACCTAGGAGCTGTATGCTGTAGCCCACTGGAGAAGGAACACACTCCGGTATCTCTGCCATTAATACCAAGTGGATCAGCTTGGTGTGTTACAGTCCATGAGGTCACAGAGAGTCGAACACGACTGAACGACACACACAAACATTTAACAACAATCCCTGAAGCATATCTGCTGCTTCTCAGAAACAAAGTGGGATCGGTTGAGCCTAACACCTTAAAATAATATGGAAGTATAATATCTATTACTTTTTATGTACTTTTATTTTTATTAAGAAGTGCTTATAAGCTCTGTTTTTTACTGCCTAAAATCATATAGATAGTCCCTGTATGGGTCTGCCCTTTGCAGTGTATGCAGATAGGGCTGGATACAAATGTTTGTATCTCTTTAACAGCTCTAATTGGGCCCAATTTAAGAAACTTCCATGGAGATCCTGGGAGAGATAAAACCGAGGCTATCTCAGGTAACTGACTCTAAATAAAGTCTGAACCTCTGTCCTTTTCTTTTTTACCTAATCAGTCCCAAATTGCATGTAATGATACGCGGCTTCTGCAATAAAAACTCAATTTAATTTCCAATTCAGCAGAGAAAATCTTATCCAGACTGTCATAGTATTCAGCACAAAATGTACTCCTAGATAAAACATTACCCGGCAGCTTATTAGGTGGACTGGGTGGTTTGTTTTTTTTGCCTGCAGGCGAAACCGGTGCTTTAATGTCATCCTAATAAAGGACCACAGTGGTCATTAGTCTCTATATGGTATATTAAATACTTAAGATTGGCACAAAGATTTAAGAATGCAAAGATATATAAATAAACACAGTCTTTACATTATATGCACAGATAATTGTGTCCAGGATAAGTATATCCCAAGGGGATAGGGGCAGGTTCGGTCTTGGAGAGCCAACACAGGCCAGTATTTAAGGATATCCTTTCTGTGCTCAGGATGACAGAAGAAGCGATTGAATCAAGTCGTGGCCTGTGTGTGGCTCCCCCGGACCGAACTTGCCCACCCTTGGTCTATCCTGAGGCAGAAGCTTACTTTTAGGGAGATATAATGGGCTGATAGATGGGCTTTTTTAGTACTTCTCTGCCGTCAAGTGGGTAAACATTGTGGTGCTAATCAAACAAATGCAAAAAATACTGATTAGCTGGTTTTAGTTGCTACATTTGTATGCAAATGAGCAGCTCACGCATATAATTAATAATTAGCTGCTTTGATGTGCTAATTAGGATTACAATCTGCTTGTGTGTCTCTGTGCTGGCCAAAATAAAGACCCCCAATGTTATCTATCAGACCCCTCTTCCGCCCTTATCAAGCACATTAGCATACTGAGCCACGCAATAGCATAACGGACACGCAAAATATATTCTAAATATTTCAGAAATTAGTTACTGTAAATAAAAACTGCTAGTACAATGTATAGACAGTTTATAATGCTCTTTGAAATTAAATCAACTTCCTATGGGGTGACAGAGTCTCTTGCATAGTGTCTGTAGACCAGTGGCGGCAACAGGCAGCCCTCATGCACTTTTCTTGCGGACCCCCAATTTGTTCCCTAGAGTTGGAGAGCATGACCCTCTTCAACAATATACAGTCCATCATATCTCTCTAAAACTAGCAATTCAGACTCAGCTGTGCTCCAATTCACCATATTGACTTATAAATCAAAATCTTGATTTTTTATGTGAAATTAGAGACCTCTTGAGAAGAAGGACTTTTAACTACAAGTGACAGAAAGTCCACATATAGCAAACTCTCCAAGAAATAAAGATGCTTATTGATATTACCTGCTCTCCAGTGAAAGATTTCATTTCAACTCTCTGCTTTCTTGTTTTTTTTTTTACAACGCTTGGCAAAAAAAGATTAAGCATTATATGGAGTCCACTACTGTGAATCAGAAAATAGTTCACAACTCAAATTTTGAGTTTCTGGAGGTTTTGTTATTGTTTATATGAGCCACAGACTTTACAAAGCTCCCTTTCCTCTGGATATCTGAAAGAGTTAGCTTCCCGGAGCAATTGATTAGAAGCACCTGACTTAAAACTGCTTCTGAAATTTGGCCGCATTTGCACTGCAGCTGGCAGCATGGCCGGATTACCCATTAGGCCAACTAGGCAGCCACCTAGGGGGCGCTCCCATGTGAAGGGTGCCACTTTTTAAAAAACATGCTGCAGTTCATAGATTGGCTTCTAGGGGGGTAAGCACCTAAACAAGAGAGTTGCAAAAGGAAAAGTAACTTACACACAAAGAAAAGGCAAAAATGGGTCCCTGCATACCCTACGTATTCACTCGCAGGGGCTCCTCCACTTCACTGCCTAGGGGTTCCAAAAATGTAGATCTGGCACTGGCTGGCAATGTGAGAGGATTTGTTTGGGCCTACAGCCTTTGAGAGGCTGTGAAAGGACCATGGACACTGTTTACTTAAAGCAGAAGACAGACACATAGAAGTGTGTGCTGTTTATTGGAGCTGGAAAGAGAGAAACACGGAGAGAAGTGCTTTATCTAAAAGCTAGAAGAAAAGTGTGTACAGCTTGACTAGAAAACGAGATACCCAGAGAGGTGTCCATATAAGTGTCTGAAGCTGAAGAAAGGCCCAGACCGAGATACAGCAGCTTGGAGCTGATATTTCGACGAAGAGTGGAGACTTGGACTTCTAAAGGATACCGGCCAGTAAGTGTGTTCTTCCGTCAACGTGCCGGAAACAGTGGCACAAACCCAGTGGAGACTGACAGCTTGTCACATAAGACAGATCCATTAAGTTTTATCAGGGTGATCGAGAGATTCTGATGCCTGTTTCCTTTGATGAAATGATCTCATCTCTATTCACTTTTCCAATGAAAACAGCCATTGCAACAATTTTGGCGAAACATTAGATTTTTAGAAATGGCAAAATGAAAGGTTTTAGTGACCGGCGCTGGTTGTTGGTGCTGTCAGTTCGTTGCAGTATATATGCTGGTGGGCGGTGGGATGTATCTGTATCTGTCATACTGTATCTCTGTCTCTTTAAGTGCAGTAGATAATGATGAATTAGAACATAATTGTACTCAAGTTTCCCAGGTAACTAATGTTTACCCATTAGATGTGGACGATGTTTAGCCAATTACCCCAATGTCCTCACAGCCTTTAATAATGCAGTAATTAACATTTCTTTGGTCACCAGGGTCATGGTCTGTTCATTTTATTTTTATTTATTTTTTGTATTATATCTTTATGTTTAAAAAAACTAAACATATAGATATAATGTCCGATCTAGTCTGTTTCACTAGCGCAAGTCATGGCTGGAGAACAGTACTCCCACTCCTCTGTCAAAGGCTGTGTCCACTTAAGGTGGATTACTGCAGTTACCTTTAAAACAATGATAAAGAAGCAGAAAGATTGTTATAGGAGATAATAATGGGGGACCTGGGGGGGGATAAGAGATCATAATAGGGGATCAAGGGTGGTGGGGGGTAGGAGATCATAATGGGGGAACTGGGGGTGGGGGGTTTAGGGGGCCCCCCAACCTTCCCCCGTCCCCCATTATGATCACCTAACCCCAACCCCCCAGGTTTCCCATTATGATTTCCTATACTCCCCCCAGGTCCCCCATTATTATCTCCTATAACAATCTTTCTGCTTCTATATCATTGTTGTAAACATAACTGCAGTAATCCACCTTAAGTGGACACAGCCTTTGACAGAGGAGTGGGAGTGCTGTTCTCCGGCCATGACTTGCGCTAGTGAAACAGACTAGATCCATAATTTCTATTTTTTTATTAAGAAATAACTTATATGAATGATATTATTTACACAAAATAACTTATCATATAAAATTAAGAAACATTTGTATTATCTTGTGCCTAATTGTTATATGTATTGTTTAGAAATGTACTCATAACATATAATATTACACAACAGGCAGAAAAACCATTAGGTGGTCCGCAGAGACCCTCATCAACATTCAGTGGGTCCATCAGGGGTTTCTTTGTAGAACGTTTGGGAACCACTGTATGATGAATAGGTGTGATTTAAATCTGATGAATATAACTCACAAGATAAGCAAAGCTTAAATGTACTATATAAGCCATTTTTTTTATTAAAGTGAATTGTTATGGAATGCTACGCACTAACTATTGCGCGCACACTGCACTAGATCTAAAACTCTCCTATATTTCTATGTATCTATATAAACCCATTCTCACGGCAAGAAAGGGGTTAAATAATTTTAAAAATACACAATTATCCCCTGGATCCCTCCTGCTATACCTGCCAGACACTATGAGCTGTGGGGTGGGGATCCCTATGGGGTCTCTAAATATAACCATGGGGATCCTTATGGACCCCTGTGGCATCTAAATTTAACCTCTATACCAATGAGGTGCTATGGTAGTAGAGTGCTATGAGATTCCATGGGGACCCTTATTCTAGAGGATTAGGTACCATGTTGGGGGTCCATAGGGACCCCATGGTTATAATTTAGTATACCATGGGGACCTGTAGGTAATGCCATGGAAGAAAGGTTAATTTAATTGAAGATACCTGAAGGGTTTTTTTTCAATTTCCAACACTCAGACAGACTTTCAAGTAAACTCATGTATCATTTTGAGAGGCATGTGATAGCAATTTAGAAAATAGTTATGGGACAGGATCCCGGGCCTTAGCATATAAGGGAGATTTCAAGCACTCAGGGGTTATAGTGTTTTATGAGTGAACATCACTCGGTTTTCTTCTTCCTAGTGGCATAGAATAGAGGAACAAGTCAGTAGGTTGTATTGAAAAAGGAGTTAGCAGCAGAAAAAGAAAGATGCTATCGCCACACTGTAGATCCCTAGTATGACCTCACCAAGAATACATAATGATAATAATAAACTATAAATAACTAAATAAAGACATGGTGTGAAAGACGGAATTTATAAGGAAAGACACCATGGCCTGAATTAGGTATAGCCAGTGACTGGTCCCAGAACCGGTCCATGAGACCTTATATGCGGGTCCTCAGGAAGAGGAATGAGAGGAGACTAACACATAACATACCACTGCCTTTAGTCATCGTTATACCTGGATTATTGACTAGTCTATGGATAACATGTATTCTAATCATATAATTGCAAATTAAAATAGTGTGTAATATCACTCTCTTAGGGATATGTAAGTGAGTTGGATTATGAACACATCTGATAGAGGAAAATTAGTAGTGTATGAAAATACGAGTTATATAGATATCTTCAGTTTACTTACAGAGTTATTTGGGCAAAAGTCAAATCCAGCTGTTCACACCCACAGGACGCTTACATAAGCCGGGTACACACAGGAAATACAGCAGGGTACATATTTTGACATTTCTGGTACAGAGCACAGGAAGTAACTGTTGCAGTTCTTGTACTGAGCATATGCCAGAAGCCACTGAGATGAAGAATGAAACAATGTATTAGCATGATTCTGAATTTTAATGTTATGCTAATTCAGGTGGCATTTTCTAGGGGCGTACACGATCAAATGCAAATGCCAAAATACATAGTACATTTTGCTAGGTAAGCTAATTAATGTTTATTTTGGAATATGTGCATGCACTACTAATTCTCCTCTATCAGATGCATTCATAATCTAGCTCACTTACATATCCCTTTAAAAATGCTCTTGATCTCGCATGAGCATTGGATGATAACCAGGTTTAGATGACAGAGGACTGAATAAAGTCCAAGAGGGACGTCACTTTAGGTTAAAAGATAAATGCAAGAACAAGAGGTCGTGATTTGAATATATTTGAAATTAGTACTTTATAGAAAGGGTAGTAGATGAGTGGACATTTTTTTCAGCGAGAGTGGCAAGGACAAACACAGTAAAGGAATTAATTGAGTTGAGCCTTTTATGTAGATAGCATGGGCAGATTAGATGGGCCTTCTGATTCTTATACTCTGGGAAATCCTTCCCACATTAGTCAGCGGGGCTTTGTGAGTTGCTCCATTTTATGTGAATAAGATGTCTGATCAAGTGTCCAATGGAGGGTGACTACATAATCTGGAAGTCTCTCTTGGCTTATTATAAAGGCAAGCTCCATGACGCCAGTTTGTTCAGGCTAACAAGACAAGATTAGCATTAATGTAATAGGGACTGCTGGATTCGGGAGCAGATCCAAAGTAAAAGTAATAACAGTGCAATAGATGCCATCTTGCACCCAGGCAATCTTGTCATGGCAGAACTGATGTGCTTTGTATCTGTGCCATAATGGGGCATAAAGAACTGTTAATGAGGTGACGTCCTCAGCGCCTGAGCACTAATACATTTTCTATCAAGTACTTAAATCAGTACAGATTAAATATGACGTAGGGGGCCTTTTATGCATAAAAGATATGGAAATTAGTTTTATCTACTGAGCAATCGTCTCCAAATTCAAATAAAATATTTATAAATTGTATATTGAGCCAATAACAGGAGCAAAAAGGCATCTATGTTATCCTAATGGACCACTCTGTTAGAGCAAATAATACCATTTACTGTTCATTACTCTTGTTATATATCTACTAGTAACTTGCCCAAAATAAATGATGGTGTCACATGTTATGTTCAACTGTATGTGCTGTCTCTCTGTGTGCCCTCTCCCTCTCTCTCCATGCACCTCTTTCTCTGTGAGACCTCTGTCTCTATGTGCGCTGTCTCTCTCTCTGTGTGCTGTCTCTCTCAGTGCGTCTGTGTGTGTGTGCACTCTCTCTCTGTGTCCTCTATCTCTCTCTCCGTCCTCTCTCTGTGCTTTGTGTGCTCTCTGTCTCTCTTCCTTTCACTCTCTCCCCTCTCCATCTCTCCCCCCTCTCTCTCTGCTTGCTTCCCTCCCTCTCTCTCTGTCTCTCCCTCCCTCTCTGCCTCCTCTCTCTCTCTTCCCCTCCCTCTCTCTCTCCCTGTCCCTTTCTCTCCCTTTCTGCCTCCTCTCTCTCTGTTCCCCTTTCTCTATTCCATTCCCTCTCTCTCTCTCTCTCTCTCTCTCTCTCTCCATCCCTCTACATCTCTGTCCCCTTCCCTCTTTATCTCACTCTCTGTCCCCTTCCCTCTTTATCACCCTCTCTGCCTCCTCTCTCTCTCTGCCTCCTCTCTCTATGTCCCCCTCCCTATTTATCTCCCTCTCTGCCTCCTCTCTCTCTCTGCCCCTCCCTCTGTTCTCCTCCTCTCTCTCTGTCCCCTCCCTCTTTCCCCCTCCCTCTCGCTGCCTCCTCTCTCTGTCCCCTTCCCTCTTTATCTCCCTCTCTGCCTCCTCTCTCTCTGCCCCCTCCCTTTGTCCTTCTCTCTCTCTATCCCTTTCCCTCTTTATCTCCCTCTCTGTCCCCTCCCTCTTTCCCCCTCCCTTTGTCCTTCTCTCTCTCTATCCCTTTCCCTCTTTATCTCCCTCTCTGCCTCCTCTCTCTCTGTCCCCTCCTTCTATCCTCCCTCTCTCTCACGGCCTCCTCTCTCTCTCTGTCCCCTTCCCTCTTTATCTCCCTCTCTGCCTCCTCTCTCTCTGCCCCCTCCCTTTGTCCTTCTCTCTCTCTATCCCTTTCCCTCTTTATCTCCCTCTCTGCCTCCTCTCTCTCTGCCCCCTCCTTCTATCCTCCCTCTCTCTCACGGCCTCCTCTCTCTCTCTGTCCCCTTCCCTCTTTATCTCCCTCTCTGCCTTCTCTCTCTCTGCCCCCTCCCTCTTTCCTCCCTCTGTCCTCCTCCCTCTCTCTCTCTCTTGCGCGGCCTCCTCTCTCTCTCTCTCTCTCTCTCTCTCTCTCTCTCTCTCTGTCCCCTTTGCCTCTTTATCTCCCTCTCAGCCTCTCTCTCTGCCCCTCCCTCTATCCTCCCTCTTTCCTCCTCCCTCTCTCTCTCTCTCTCTTGCGGCCTCCTCTATCTCTCTCTGCCCCCTCTCTCTCTGCCCCCTCCCTCTATCCTCCCTCTTTCCTCCTCCCTCTCTCTCTCTTGCGGCCTCCTCTATCTCTCTCTGCCCCCTCTCTCTCTCTCTATCCCTTTCCCTCTATCTCCCTCTCTGCCTCCTCTCTCTCTCCTGCGGCCTCCTCTCTCTCTCTCTCTCTGTCCCCTTCCCTCTTTATCTCCCTCTCTGCCTCCCCTCTCTCTACCCCTTCCCTCTATCCTCCCTCTTTCCTCCTCCCCCTCTCTCTCTCTTGCGGCCTCCTCTCTCTCTCTCTCTCTGCCCCCTCCCTCTATGCCTCCTCTCTCTCTGTCCTCCGCCCTCTTTCTATCCTCCTTCCTCTCTCTCTCCCTCCTCTCTCTCTCTCTGTCCTCCTTCCATTTTTATCTCCCTCTCTGCCTACTCTCACTATGTCCCCTCCCTCTGTCTCCCTCCCTCTCCCTCCCTTCTTCTCTCTCTCCCTCTCCCACTGTACGCAGTTGCACGATTTACCCAATTGCGCCGGCAATTAGATGTAACACCTGCGCAGTACGCATCACTCAGGCGTTACTCACAACTACAAACAATATATCTATAGTGAAGTGTCTCTCTCTATAGTATTTAATCTCAATCATATTGATATTTTATTTTAAGATGGTAAAAAAATTGTATGTAATTGTAATCAGTTTTGCGGCATCATACTTGGTGCCGTATGTAATGTGTTTGCCGTCTTGTCTGAGTGACTTCTGGTGCCACAGGCTAGGGGGGCACTGGCCCAGATAATCATACCCTGGCAGTGCTCCTAATGTTGAATGAAGGTGGCAGCTGCCCTAGGCACAGTGGATGCCATGAAACGCGTGTCACCTGCATGGAGGGCACACATTCTGTACGTGATACACATATCAGCCCTGGCAGAGGCCGCCCGGGAGCTGGGAGGAGGCCAGAGTTTCAGGATTACGTTGTGAAATTGTATCATTGGCCTGATATGTGACTGGAGCATTTACTGTACTGGTGGCATGGCTGCACGGGGTGTCCAACCAGCGAGCACTGCAATCCAATGTTATTAGTCAGCAAGGCACGTTATATTACACTTCTAACCACATATACACTCAATGCCCACGTTATCAGGTATACCTGCCCACCTTCTAGCCCTGGGTAGGACTCATTTGCCTCCATACCACATAAAATTCAGACTGTTCTGAATACAATAAGATGCTAGAAACATTCCTTAGAGATTTTGGTCCATGTTGACATGATGTTGTTGTTTAGTCTTTCAGTCATGTCTAAGTTTCCATGACCATATGGACGGCAGCATGCCAGGCACATCTTTCAGCCACTGCCCCTCTAACATACCTCAAGCTCGCGTTCATTGCTTCAATTACCTCATCTACCAATCTTCGCCTCTGCCATCCCTTCAATCATTCCCAGAGTCTTCTTTAGCGAATCTGGTCTTGTCATGATAGGGCCAAAATATTTTTATATATAGCTATAGCCTCATGATCATAACTTCCAGTGAACAGTTTGGCTTCATTTCCTGTAGTACTGATCTTCTTGCAGTCCAATGGACTCTAAGCTTTTTCTCCAGCACTACAATTCAAAGGCATCAATTCTTGTGTGTATTTTTTGTTATGTCTTTCCTGAATCTCCGTGGCCACATGGACCGTAACACACCAGGCACATCTTTATGTCCATGGTCATGCTATGGCAAAGATACTGGAGTGGGTTGCCAGTTCCTTTCCACTGGGCCACAGCATACAGCTCCTGGTATCCCTAGGTGGTCTCCCATCCAAGTACTGATCAGGTCCAACCCTGCATGTCTTCAGGGTGGTGTGACTTCTTGGTTCCATGACTGGAATCGAACAGTGGTGGAACCCCCAATTCCTAAGCACTAGACTACCATGGAACATATATATATATATATATCAATCAATCATTACACATATGGTGGGCTGAAGAGTGATAGAAGCCCTCCATCGTACAGAGTACAGTAGTACAGAAAATGAAAAATACATTTGGATGTCTAAAAATAAGTAAAAAAAAATTGTATTTCTTGCTCCGGTTTCTCAGAAATACAGTTGTTACACTGCACTTTTAGAGACCGGAGGCGGGGACATGCAAATGAGATCACAATGCATTCTCACTCTAAAATCCAATCACCACTATATACATGGCTCATTTTAAGCATATGCTCACTGCATTAAACAGTTTTAAGCATAATATATATATATATATATATATATATATATATATATATATATATATATATATAATATTAAATATCAATTTTAAATAAAATGAATATTTATTTTTTAAAGGCCATTATTTGATTTTTTTACATTATAGCTGTATTAAATATTATTCACGTTTATTTCCACATATTATATTTATGATAACCTGCAAATCCCAGCTCCGTGAGCTTGGGTTACTGCTCCTAACTGGATCACAAATCCATTAAAATATGAGTTTATGATTATTTAGATAATTTATATTATGACAGCAACAACTGATCAAGTTTGAAACACTATCATGGAATTAGTTGCAGCTGCCGGGTCTCTGCGTTAGCTACGGCATAAAGCTCTATGCAGAGGAAACCTACATGATGGGAAAATAAAAAAAAAGTGGATCATCCGGCTGTATACAGGAAGGCTTGAATATTGCTGTGTAAATGTAAGTTGTCGAAATGTTTGCAAACTCCAAAGCAAATCTTAACTTTCGCAATATACAACATGCTCTGAGTAAATTCTGTACTTGGGGGAAAAAAGCTATTGTTTTGGAACATTTCCATGAAATCTTTTTTGCAGCAACAAAAAGACTACTCATTTTTTTTTTTCTGAAATAATGAATTGCTGAGATATTCAACATTGTTTATGCTGTATT